>OX377203.1:35704022-36302779 GCA_947396885.1 Heligmosomoides polygyrus polygyrus
TAGAGAGAGAGAGAGAGAGAGATATAGATATAGATATAGATATATAGAATATCGTTTCACAAAAGCATAGTTTTACCACGTGGTGTCAAACAAGGCTTGAAATTTTATAGGGTTCGACCTTACTGTTTTTTCCTTCAGAATGGAGAAATAAGTATAATTCCGTATGAAATCAATCCTTTGGTTGGTATTTCGTCATCGATTCGAAGAGCGCTTCAAAACTCTTGTAAGGAAGACGCTTAAGCCATACTTACTAAATACCAATTTACCAACTCCTGACGCCGATATCACTCCTTCAGGTAAAAAACTGTCGTGTCCGTGACATCCTGAAGAAGTCTGTACAATTAAACACTTCATATTGATTACAAAAATTGATGGCAGAAATTTTCCATTTTTTACTGAGAACGGTCAGTATTCAAAGCCCTAATGGAATCGATTCTTTGACTATAACGTATATTCTTCAACGAACGAAGCTGCGTGCGATTCTTCTCAATAGAATCAGTTAATAATACATGTAACAACTAAAACAATGATAACAGTAACAATAAGCATGCTTTGTTTCGCCTCTACCTTCATACAAGACATGTTTATAATTAGTCACCCCGAGGCTCATCAGTGAAGAAGGTGACTAATTAATCTAGTTGTCAGTACGGTATTGGATGATATATTTGAAAGTTATGTTTTTAACTTGTACTAACTGACGACAAGTCGTCTCCTTTGACGGATTCCGCGCCCCATTTCGAATGCCGCGCGCGCGCTCTGGGTCTCCTCCTTCCCCGGGCTATTTCTCTGGGTTTCCTGATTTTCAGGGTCTTCCTAGGAATCAGCGCTCGCAGCCTTCTTCATGGGCTTGGCGGCCATTCGAGCGGCTGTGCGCGTCCGGGAGGGGTCGTTAGGAGGGGTTCTCGTTCTGCGCGTATTAGTGTCCGTGGTTTCTCCCTTTGCACTCCTTGCGCGTGTCCTTCTGGGTTCCGGATTTGTGCATATTTTATTGTTCTCGTGTACTTGTGTCTTATTCGCGTAATAGTGTCGCTGTATCTTGTTGCATTGTTATCCTATCTCATTGCGTTGCATGAATCCTGATCTTGTGTTGTGCTAGTTGCTCAGATGCGCTTGCATTGCATTGTGTCGCCTTGCCATTTCCTCCTGTGGGTTTAGTCTCTTCCTATAGTGGGGATTGACTCTTATAATCGTTTATAATGTCCTTTGCCGGTTCATTTGGCTGGTTTAGGTTTGTCTAGTGTTCTTTTGCTCTTGTTGAAGTGTATTTTGTTACCTTGTTTGTTCCTCATAGTTGTAGTCATATTTTGCTTTCCATATCAGTCCGTTTCTATCGTGTTGTGTTACCATCGATGCTCTAATGTGTTATGCGTTAGTCTTGCGCGTATTGTTTTATGTATATATTTAAAATAAAGGTTTAATTACCCAAGTTTGAGGTGACTTCCTTTGCGTCTGGTCGCATCAACTACCTATTCCGCGTGGCAGCATATTTCTGTGTATTCATCTGGAGTCACTTCAATTGGTGCATCGGCCCACTGCGATATTCTGTCTATTCCGGTCGGATTCAACTGGTGCAACGGCCGTCCTGTGAGCGCGTATCGACAGTACGATCAAGAAGGACAGGTCGGTTTTTAAACCAATTTCATTAGACTGCGCGTTTCTGGTAGTCCAAGGTTTTTCACTTAAGCTGTAGTTTCTTCTTGTTTGGTGGCGCGTATTAGTTTCTAGACTAGGTTCTAGGCTAAAGTAACTGACGCGTATTCTTCGGTTTCATTTACCCATTGTTTGCTTCGTCCACTTGTCCCTTCCATCGGGAGTTGTCACAGCATGTCGACGCAGTTTTCGTCGTACAAGCGGGTGTTGACCCAGGCTTGTAACAAAGTGGAAGCAGTGGTAGCGCGTGCACAGAAGGACTACTTCGACGCAACAGGAACCGAGGAGGACCGGAACTCATGGGATGAGAAGAAGATCTACAGCGAGCTACAGGAACTGCTAGGCGTTATCGAGACAGGAACATCAAAGGTCGAGGAGTTATGGCAGAAGTATGAGAGCGCGTTCAATGATAGGACGGATGGACCGTCCAGTTCGGAACAAGAGGACTTCGAACAGTATTCGAAGAAAGCGGAAGCAACTCTTAGCTCTGCATACGATGTCACGATGGCAATTCAAGGTCGATTGCGTACCTTCACGTCACCCAAAGGAAACCGGGAAGTTCCTCACACAAGCGCTTCGGACAGCGCACCGCAGGACTTCCATTTCCAGACGAAAAGGGTCGACCTACCCACCGTACCCATCCCTAGTTTCAGTGGAAATGTATGGGATTGGGACAATTTTTGGACATTGTTCTCTACAAACGTCCACTCACAGCCATTACCTCCGATCTACAAGTTCAACTACCTTCTGGACGCATTGAAGGGAGAAGCGCGTGACGCAGTTAGGAAGTTCCAGATCACGGAGGACAACTACCAGAAAGCGATCGACTTCCTTCACACCAAGTATGGTAACAAGGAGGAGCTAGTACATCGCCTGATTGCAAAGATGGAGGCTGCATCATTACGATCGCCATCAGTCAAGGATCAGCGCGTACTACTAGAACAGATCCAAGCGATCATGTCTCAACTCAAAGACAAGGGCGAAAATGTGGACAGCCAGTGGCTCGTAAAGCAGGTCTTGTCCAAATTTCCCGAACGCTTACAGAGGAAAGCGTTGAAAAAGAAACGTTCCACGGAGGGACAGTTTCTAATGGAGAATCTTCTCGATGCCCTGGATCAGTTCATCGCGGATGAGGAAATGATTGCTCTGTTCACGTCAAGCAACAGTGTGGCACAGCAACAGCAGTCACAGAACGTGAACCTTCAGAATCAACAGACTTCACGAGGAAGTTTGCCGTGCATGTACTGTGGCGAGGACCACAAAGCAGGTGCATGCACAAAATATGGCACCCCGCAGGAGCGGGCCAACTACTTACGTGAGCACAAGCTGTGCTTTATCTGCGCGTCTCCTCATCACGCAACGTCGGACTGCAAGAAACGGCCATGTTTCGCATGTCAGGGTAGACATCACACATCATGCTGCTTCAAAGCAACGGCCGCTCCAGAAACGTCGACATCACGGCAGGGAAAATCCACCGCTCCAACAACACCGAATGAGAAGGTGAAGTTTGCCAAGAAGGCAAGCCCTACGTCGGCAGCGACTCACCAGCTGAGCAATCAAGATCAGGATCACGTCACAGCGCGTATAGAACAGCAAGAGGATCCAGTAGCTCAACTCCATTCGAGCGAAGGTATACCGAGCACTCGCGAAACCTACTTACCAATAGGAGAGCTCATGATCATGGACCCCTTATCGCGTGAACTAAGGAAAGTACCGGCACTGCTAGATTCAGGTGCCGAGTGCTCCTTCATCGATCACAAGCTGGCAGAGGAGCTATGCCTGCCGACCCTGGGCACAACAACTTTGCGCGTAAGAACCTTCGGCTCGGATCGCGTACAGGAGTGCGTGAGTCGCAAGGTACCTTTGGAGATGTGGGACGATAAAGGCAAGCCGTGGTCACTGGAGCTTCTTACCCACGAAACGCTCACTAGCACCCTACGAACACCTCCAGTGCTAGAAGAAGATGTCGCATTCACCAAGTCACATAACATTAACGTGAACTTGGTGCAATCACAAGCAGCTATCAAACCGTTGATCCTTCTAGGAAGTGATCAACTGTGGCAACTCATTCGTCATGATGAGGCTCACATATGTCTTCCTTCCGGTTTATACCTGTTGCCCACGCGTCTGGGGCATTTACTAACCGGACAAGTCCACGGTACTCTCCAACATCCGCGAGTGCAGAAGAAGGATGAAGCACGGAGAGCGTGGAATGGGTCGAGGTCGATCGAGACCGATATTAACGCGTTCTCTATTGAAGATCCAACAGAAGTGAGGGATGAACAAGCGCGTTGGCAGCGTTTCTGGACCATGGAACAAGAGGCTGAGGACGATTTCGCGCAGCCTGAAAAGGAGGTCCAAGCGGCAATAGATAAGAAAGTATTGGACGAGTTCCGGAGCACAGTCCAGAGGAAAGATGATGGATACTATGTACGCTTGCCGTGGAAAGAAATCCCTGTTGCGCTTCCGGATAATAGAGCGATCGCGTTACGAAGACTCGACAGTGTATGGAATTCCCTTCGGAAAGACACTGCGCTTCTGGAGAAATACAACGAGACGTTCGAAGAGCAACAAAGGTTGAACGTCATCGAGCCAGTTAATGAAAGCGATGTGGTGGAGGGAACAATACATTACCTCCCACATCAGGCTGTGCTTACGCCGCACAAGAACACGACGAAACTAAGGATAGTTTTCGACGCATCAGCCCACTACAAGGATTGCCCTTCGCTGAACGATGCTCTTCACAGAGGACCAGTCCTGTTACCAAAAATGTACGGACTTCTTCTCCGATTCCGTATCGGTCGCGTCGCGTTGATTTCTGATGTGGAAAAGGCATTCTTGCAAGTGCGGCTTCATGAGGTGGACAGAGATGCCACCCGCTGTTTGTGGCTACGGGACCACAAGAAACCTCTGAGTAAGGAGAATCTACAGGTCTATCGCTTCACGCGCGTAACCTTTGGACTACTTCCATCGCCGTTTTTACTTGCGGCGACCACGCATTATCATTTGGATCAATATCCAAATGACGTCGAACTCGTAAAGGATATCAAGGACAACCTTTACGTCGACAATCTTCTCGTGACAACAGATACACCTGAAGATGGACTTCGCGTGTACTCCAGAACGAAAGAAATCTTCAACGAGTTGAAGATGAACCTTCGGGAATTCGCGTCCAACGATCGAGCAGTCATGGAGACTATTCCCGCAGCGGATAGATCGACCGAAGAGGATCCGAAGGTTCTAGGTATCAAATGGAACAGATCCGAGGATCAATTCCAGGTGGGCTGCACAATGCCCAGGCAAGAAGTTACCACTAAACGGTCAGTGGCAAGCGCGATTGCATCAGTGTACTACCCTATGGGTTGGATGTTGCCGTTAGTACATAGGGCAAAAGTCTTCTTGCAATTGCTCTGGCGAGACGAACTGGATTGGGACACACCGCTCCCACCAGAACGCCAACGTGAATGGGAAACCATTTCGTCGGATATAGATGGATTCCTAAAGACAATTCCGCGTTTCTTGTTGCCTAAGGCGTCAAAGGCACAGTTGATCACTTGTGCGGATGCCAGCAGTGAGGCGTTCGCAGCATGCGCGTATCTATACTTCACTTCGGAAGCGAATTTGGTCATGGCCAAAGGCAGATTACCAAGCCTGACGGCAAAGATGACCATACCGAAGTTGGAGCTAAATGCTTTAAGGTTGGCAGTGCAACTGACAAACTCAGTGATATCGCAGATCTCGTCGAGTATTACAATTGAGCGCGTACTCATTCTATCGGACTCCGAGATCGCACTGAATTGGATTAGGACGTCGCAGCGTCCAGATGTCGGTCCCTTCGTCAGAAATCGCGTATTTGGAATCCACAGCATTGTCAGATCCCTGGAGGAAAGTGGATATGCCGTGCGATTCGGGCACATTTCGTCTCAGGAAAATCCGGCGGATTGTGCGACAAGGGGCCTGGACAGATGGCAGTTGGTCGACCATTTGTGGTGGACAGGACCAAAGTTTCTTTCCCAACCGACAGAGGTCTGGGATAGCGCGTTTACACCAGTAACTCTGCTAAACGACGACAGTGGAGCGAGCAGACCCCAAGACGGTGAGAACAATGTTGCGGAAGGACCGCAGAACACCAGGGTCTTCGCTCAATCGCAGGCAGCCTACCTGGATATCTTCCAGGAGATCCGAGGCTCAGATTTACGTAAGGTACAGAGAGTTGTGGCCTATGTCCTACGTTTCATCAAGCTGCTCGTTGCGCGTGTTAACGAGAGACAGACCGTTCCGATAAGGCTGTCTCAGCTATTGGACGAGCTACCTCCACCAGATACGACTATTCCGAGTGGAACGGAGATAAGAGCAGCAGGCAAGGCGATGGTGAAGCAACACCAACTCTCTCGGATAACTCCGGCAATTCGAAAGTCATTCCGTCATCTGCAGCCATATGCAGATGAACAAGGAATCCTTCGTTGTCGTGGCCGTCTAGAAGAAGTGACCTAGACGAGCAAGCCAAGTTTCCTATGCTTGTGCTGCAGAAAACATGGTTATCCAGGCTCATAATCATGGATTGCCATCGAGAACTCCATACTAGTATCAGTCACACGATGTGTCGCGTGCGTGAGCGGTATTGGATACCGAAATTGCGAACGGAAGTGACGAGGATCATACGTCGCTGTATGGAGTGTCAGAAGATGAACAACCTGCCCTACAAGTATCCCGATCAAGGGCACTTACCAGCGCGTAGAGTGGCAAGATCGCGTCCGTTTGAGCACATAGGCCTGGACTATTTTGGACCGCTCTCCGTGAAGGGCGAAGCAGGCACAGAGAAGTGCTACGGATGCATTATCACTTGTCTTGTCACCAGGTTAATACACTTGGAACTTGTGTCGGACGTCTCGACAATCGCATTTTTGCACATGTTACGGCGATTCTTCGCGAGGCGAGGGATCCCGAAGTCCATAACGAGCGACAACGCACCAACTTTCGCGTTAGGAGACGTCATACTCTCAGAGTGGTTGGACAGAGCGAAGGACGACCCAACCATTGCCAAGGAGATCAGTAGTCGCCAGATCCAGTGGACGTATAACACTCCCTATGCACCATGGCAGGGAGGCGTCTATGAACGCTTGATCAGATCCGTCAAACTGGCCATGAACAAGACGCTAGGAAAGGTCACTCCATCGCGTGAGGAGCTCGGAACGCTGATCGTAGAGATCGAAAGCATGTTGAACACTCGACCACTAGTCTACGTCGAGTCGGAGGAAGGTTCAGAACGCGTACTTAGACCGATAGACTTCCTTCAGAGCGAGTTTGAAGTGCTTCCTCCAATGCAAACGGGAGATGACCTTGTCGAGGATCAGGACTACCTCAGCCCAGCTGAACGCCTAGCGTCCCAGACGAAGTTGCAAGTGGTACAGGCCATTGACAGTTCTTGCAGGATCACGGAGCAGTTTTGGCAACAGTGGCAGTCGCAGTATTTGACGTCCTTGAGAGAAAAACATCAGAAAGAAGTTGGACACAGACGAGGATCGCGTATCGCTCCGAAGGTTGGACAAGTCGTACTGATTTGTGACGCGTTACAACCACGCTACATGTGGAAAATGGGACGAATCGACGAGCTCGTAAGCAATAAGGAAGATGACGTCAGAGAGGCATCCGTAATGTTACCATCGCGTAGGAAAATTAGGAGGCCAGTGAACCTCCTAGTGCCTCTAGAACTCGACGATACGAGCATTGATGTGGACACGGAGTCTACATCTCAACAGCA
Organism: Heligmosomoides polygyrus polygyrus; assembly: GCA_947396885.1. Taxonomy (NCBI): domain Eukaryota; kingdom Metazoa; phylum Nematoda; class Chromadorea; order Rhabditida; family Heligmosomidae; genus Heligmosomoides; species Heligmosomoides polygyrus. The sequence goes on from OX377203.1 coordinate 35,711,434, forward strand.
TCCCGAAAGTTCGCCCGCAGTCGTGGAGGGCGAAGTGGATGATAGTCAACCAGTCGACAAGGAACCGCCACGGTATAACTTCCGTCCAACGAGGAGAGTGGATTACAGGAAATTGGCGCGTTCTAACGTTCTACCAGTTGTTTCGGTTACATGGGTGTCAGTCAACGACCCAATGGAACAGATACCAGCGATGGTATCCGACGACGAGCAGGACCCAGGAGATCTAAATCTCCAACCGATCGAAGGGTCCGAACCAGATCTTGCTGAGGCGGAGGACGTCGTGCGCGACGAGCAGCAAGAAGACGTCGAGGACAGTTGTCTAGGACCAGAAGTCCGAGTGCAGCAAGATGAGGCCGAGGAGGCCGATCCGGGACCGGAGGTGCGCGTGCAGCAGGTGAACATCGAGGAGATGGATCCAGGACCGGAAGTGCGCGTAGGACAGCGATGCAATTGTCGGCACAAGAGGTGCTTCGACTGTCAGAGAATCGAGGGAACAGCGTTCGAGGACCTGATTCCCAATGTCGAGGGTCACCACTGGGCCCTCGGTAACGTTCTTCACAAGAAGCTAAGGATCCAGGAGCTGGAGGACGACGGACGACGGCTGACGCTGGAGGACAACAGACGACGGCTGACGGGCCTATGGCAGTTCTTCAGCGAGCAGCGGGACCAGCAAGGACGGAGGACCACATCAACGCGGGCCGGAGTGACGACAAGTCGTCTCCTTTGACGGATTCCGCGCCCCATTTCGAATGCCGCGCGCGCGCTCTGGGTCTCCTCCTTCCCCGGGCTATTTCTCTGGGTTTCCTGATTTTCAGGGTCTTCCTACGAATCAGCGCTCGCAGCCTTCTTCATGGGCTTGGCGGCCATTCGAGCGGCTGTGCGCGTCCGGGAGGGGTCGTTAGGAGGGGTTCTCGTTCTGCGCGTATTAGTGTCCGTGGTTTCTCCCTTTGCACTCCTTGCGCGTGTCCTTCTGGGTTCCGAATTTGTGCATATTTTATTGTTCTCGTGTACTTGTGTCTTATTCGCGTAATAGTGTCGCTGTATCTTGTTGCATTGTTATCCTATCTCATTGCGTTGCATGAATCCTGATCTTGTGTTGTGCTAGTTGCTCAGATGCGCTTGCATTGCATTGTGTCGCCTTGCCATTTCCTCCTGTGGGTTTAGTCTCTTCCTATAGTGGGGATTGACTCTTATAATCGTTTATAATGTCCTTTGCCGGTTCATTTGGCTGGTTTAGGTTTGTCTAGTGTTCTTTTGCTCTTGTTGAAGTGTATTTTGTTACCTTGTTTGTTCCTCATAGTTGTAGTCATATTTTGCTTTCCATATCAGTCCGTTTCTATCGTGTTGTGTTACCATCGATGCTCTAATGTGTTATGCGTTAGTCTCGCGCGTATTGTTTTATGTATATATTTAAAATAAAGGTTTAATTACCCAAGTTTGAGGTGACTTCCTTTGCGTCTGGTCGCATCAACTACCTATTCCGCGTGGCAGCATATTTCTGTGTATTCATCTGGAGTCACTTCACTAACAACTAAATTTTACAAATGAAAATATAGTTAACACGTACGTTTTAACACAATGTCTAAACCACTCCGGGAAAGAAGAACCAATTGAGAGGTAGAAACACCACCCAAAAAGCTGAGAAAATGTTGGACAATAACCCTTTGGGAGAGCCAAGCGAAAACATGACCCTTCACCACCCACCCCTCCCCCCCACACAAAAAAAAGAGGACGCTAAACGACCCTCCCCCATCCGATTGTGCTGTATTTATTATATGGAATTCCATGCTTAAGCACTGTTATCATAGCAACCACAAGACAGTCCTACATCTAGTTAAAATAGATTGCATTTGAGGGAATCAAGTGCAGCTTTGGAATTAGGTTCACAGGTCCTTATCCAACATGCTTTTGAATGCGTGAAGTTTAGGTGCTATAGTTTGTGTTTTGCAAAGCTTAGCGTACTTCAATCCTAGCATGTCGGCCTCGGGTCTCCTCCATAGCAGATTTTCAACCCAAAGTTCAAATATCTGGACTCACTTCTAGGAACAGCCCCATAAAAGTACCCCAAGACACGAATCAGACGTTCCGCGTACAGCTGTTTTTTACGCTTTCGAGTTTTTCGAGACTTGTTTTTGTGCGGATTGAATATTTCTGGGTCGTATTCCAGGATGGGGCGCACGAATGATTTATAGGCTTACAGTAAGACCGACGTGTTGCACAATTCCATAAATATATTATGTGTAACTCTAGTCGACCTTGGCTGTCAGTTGACAATGAGTGTCAGACCTAAGGGTTTCATCAACGGTAAAACCTAGAGCTCTAATGTGATTCACGCTCTCCAACGGCATGTTGTGTACCAGGCTGTCCAATAATTCCTTTCCGAAAATTTTCAAAATTCCATAATTTTCCTTAGAAGTGTTATAATATCAGGCAAGTGTAAAAACCTTCTAGAAGGTTCCCCAGAGTTCCACGCTAGGGGTATATAAGGCGCTGTCGCCGCGTCTAGCTACCAGTACAAGCTAAAATGGACCAAGGTCGAATTCGTACGTTCGTGTACTACGAGTGGCTGCTGGGCAACGACACGGGCACCGCGGTCGCCAACATCTGCAGAGCGTGCAGGGAGGATGCAGTGTCCCAACGCACAGTCAGGCGCTGGTTCAATCGTTTCGAGAGCGGCGACACGTCCCCGACGGGCCTCGATCCACCTGCTGCACGACAACGCGCGCCCCCACGTGGCGAAGGAGACCCAACAGAAGTTGGCGACGCCCGGCTGGGAGACGGTTGCCCATCTGCCCTATTCCACGAACCTCGCCCCCTCCGACTACCACTTGTTCCGCCCGCTGAAGCACCATTTGGCCGGAAGAAAATTCACCAACTACGACAACTTCAAATCCGACATCGCGGACTTCTTCGAGTCGCAGCCGCCGGAGTTCTGGGCGAAGGGCATCGGCGACCTGCCCAATCGATGGGCTACTGTTGTGGATAACTGTGGTGATTATATTGTTGATTAGACCTGTTTTTCAATAAAGTTGAAAAAAATAAAAATGGTGTTGTCTGACCCAAGGTGCAACACCGTTGTTTTCTCCTTTGACAGGGGCTATCCCAATTACTCGACCAGTCAACTATTGCATTTAAGCTACGTTGAAGAATAGTGGTATCCATCCGGGAAACAATAGGCCGATATATTTTCATGCCGTCTGCAAAGACGCAACATTTAGATCACGTAGGAAGAATTACGGAGGGGATTTCGTATGTGAATATGCTGAATAGCACCGTTGATAGTTTATACCCCTCCCTGTGATACTCCACTGGGAACTGATCTTAGGGAAAATATGACTTCAACCTGACGTAAAAAGTTCGATCCTGAGGAAGTGCTTTGATCTATTTAACAATTCTAAAGTGGACTCCAATGGAGATCAGTTTAGTGATTAGTTTGCCATGATTGGCTCGGTCGAAAGCTTTTGCAAAATCCACATAAATAGCGTCAACGGCAGTATCACAGTCCAGTTGCCACGCCCAATCGTTGAGACTCTGAAGCATTGCTCTAATCGTTGATTTCCCTTCTTGTAGCCAATGTTGCCAATCAGGGATGATTTTGTTCGCTTTCAGGTGTTCCACCAAGCTTTTCTTCATGAGTTTTTCAAATGACCTTGCTGAAACTGGCGTTATACTTATAGGCCTGTACTGTTCCGGTGAGCCGAAAAGCTCATACTTTGAAAAAAGGAGTAATGTAGGACATTTTCCACCTATTGGGGACCACCGCTAGCATAAAGCTTTTCGACCGTAGAAAAGCATTCCGAAAAAAATAACTGAGGTTCTGGACTCCACTCACAGGACCCCAAATCCTGTCAAAATAGCATTGCAAAAGCTCACCATGCGTTGGGAACCTTCCCTTGTGTGTCCAAACCGCTCCAAGCGATCACACCAAGTTTGCCGCTCACCTCGAGTTCATCTTTATATTCGCAAGCGAGCATTACGTCACCAGCATAAAGCAACGTCCAAGGGACGGGGTTCTGAAGATCTCGTGTGATGACATCCATGACGACAACAAAGAGGAGTGGAGAAAGCGCAGAACCCTGATGTACCCCGACAGAAATGGGAAACTCTATCGAGGTTCCAGCTGCAGCTTGAACTCGACTCTTTGGACAAGAGTAGAGAATTCGCACCCACTCTATGGGCTCTTCATGAACTCCATGATGTCGCAGGGCGTACCATACCTCTTCACACGGTCCGCGGTCAAAGGTCTTCTCCAAGTCGAAGAAGACGATGTGCACTGGCTTCTGTTTCTCGCGGTGCTTCTCTGACAGGAGACGGGCGGAGTGTATAGCATCAGTGATGCCACCGCCAGCTACGAAGCCCCACTGATTGCTAGAAAGCTGGACGATGTCAGGAATTCGTCCATCGACAATTCGCTCAAAGATCTTAATGCTGTGCAAAACCAAGCGAATTCGATGGTAACAGGAGCAGTCTGCAAGACTGCCCTTCTTCTTCCAAATCGGAATGGTCGTACTTTAACTACGAAGCCGCACTGGTAGGTGAAAAAGCGGAAGATATCAGCAATGCGCCCGTTGACAATCCGCTCGAAGATCTTCATGCTATGCAAAGACAAATAGATTGGACGAGAGCACTCGCCTAATGTCGCGCATTTCCTTCTTCGCAACAACTTGGTTGGAGAACGTCGTCAGCCACTTCGTTGGGAGTGACTGACGCTTTCGATGTGACCTAACATGTTCACAGCTAAACAAACATTGCTCAAACAGTAAGAAAAACAATGCCTGCAGAAAGTACGATAGTGTGCTGCCAATGAAGCTCATGCCTTCATAGGGTACGCAACAGTTACTGAACAGCTGTCTGTAGAGCATGCTAAACTGCTGGAGTGGAGTGCACGATATCAAGATTTATGCTGAATCAAACGGTACCTCTCCTGGAAATTTGCTTGCAATTAGTGTCATTGCTCAGTGGGCCCGTGCCTGGCCGTTAACCCTACCACCCGAGAAGACCTGCATATGAGACTACATACTACATAACGCGAATAACCCATCGTGGTTTAACATCGAAGGAAATGATATCTCCGTAGTTGACAGTGTAACCTAGGATTGACCCAGGATTTTCCTATAATTATAACATGGACTTCCCCGAGCATTAAAAATATTTGCAAGAGGGCATTTACACGCAGATAACAAGATTTTGAGGGTTTGGCCCCGAAGGACAAGGACGTACTGCCCTATGTGTACAAAACCTACATTAGACCAATTCTAGAATGTGGTCTTCTTTCCCCAAAAGAAAAAGGGTATTGAAGCGATCGAAAGGATTCAAAACAATTGTACTAGAAACCTAATGATTAGATACGGCTGGTTCTTCTGCTCTTACATTCTAGATCTGCAAGGGACAAATTTCTTGCAATTCATACCCAAGAAAGTCTCAAAAATTGAGGGATGTCATACCATTTAAGATACATTCTGGACTGTATGATGTGGAGCTTCTTATAAAACGGTATAGTCTATAACCAGAGGTGGTAATGTAAAATCAAGCTATAGCCGGCCTACAACGATAGTATTCGAGCACACTAATTTGCAGTGAAAGCTGCATTGTGCTGATATTTGTTTTCTTACGAAAGGGACAAGCCACTCCTCAACTGATTTTTTTTCTTTCAAGCGATTGGCCGCAAAAAACCAGGAATTATTTGAATAGTTTGTTCGGATAATTATTCGAATAGTCGACCAAGTACAGCCATACTGTTTATATTGATTTGCGGGCTGTGGCCGATCTATCTACTCTCAATGTCGCCATCATCCTCAGCAGTCACTCCGCGTATCTCCGGAGACTGATAAGGCTCGTTGTATACTTCATTTCTTCCTTCTTCGCTGGTTCCCTGGGCTTCATGGGTGTAAATTCGACTTTGTGTTAGTGAAGCTCGACTTGCTCAATGCTTTATTAGCAGCGTTTCGGGCTCTAACTACTTGTTCAGGTCTGAAAACTGTTTGATCTGTGATGAAGATAACAAAATGTGCAGCGTTTGGTTCTCAAAGTGATCTGCACATCCTCCTGAAAGAGGATGGACGAACACCTGAGAGCTCTGCGTAGCCCTCAAAGCTACCCAGACAATCCATTCTCGAAGCGCTGCACCCTAAAACACACATGTGATCCGCTGCCGAAACTGCGTGTTTCGATTCTCCACACGAATCCGACAGATCCTATGAAGAGGAAGATCAATGAGGTGCTAGAGATAAGGCAGTAGGAACCACCAAGAAATCAGAGAAAGGAAATGAAGAAAGCAATGAGGCTTCTCACCCTATAAGGGTACGCGGTGTGACCGGCTAACAACGATGGCGACATAGAGATATGAGAGAGCGGTCACTACCCGTTAAGATATGCAGGTACCCCAAAGACTATTACGCTCCATTTACGGCTAAACGCACCACAGAACCTTCCTTGTCCCCTTCTTTCTGTGATTTCCAGGTCTGGCCGTAAAGTTCGCCATTTGTGTGTAAAGTGTTGTTGTAGAGGTGTGCATTGTTGCAGTTTTTTGGACCTGAAGAAGGGCTTAAAGCCCGAAACGGTCAATGAAAGATTGACTAAGTCGAGCTTCACTGTTACAAAGTCGAATTTCTTCCTTCTTATTGGTAGGTGGTTGCCAGCGCATCGTCTCCAGCACCAGACTCTTCCTCTGCACAGATCCGTTTCGTGGAGGATGGAGACTCGCAGTTGCAGCTGTGGATCCTGTGCGTTTCTGAGGGTGCGGTGGCTTGTGAACGGATTATCTGAATAGCTTCGAGGACTACGTAGTGCTCCTAAATGCTCGTCCATTCTCTTACCAAGTGAAGTCAGTTCTCCTGTTTGGCATTCTCCATATGTCATGTAAACCACTTTGTACACCACACAACTCACTTGGCAAATCTGTTTGTCCTCTTCACAGATTAAGCAGCTTGACCTCTCACACCGATTCTCGTAAGAATGCGACGTTGTAAGGAGTCGCCAAAAAGGTGGAGGTGGTCGAAATACGAGCCTATAGGAAGCCGTAGTATAGTTTTACCACACGGTTGATGTCGAAAGCAAAAGAACCCGTTATGAAAGGCGTAATCAGGAGAAAACCGAAACGACATCATTGAGGCGTCCAGCAACGAAGCAGCCTTGTGCCATATCCGTTCTGCCGATTTGTTATAGTTGTTAAATGTTACAGAATAAGAATGGCTTTAATAACTGATTGAGATTTCCCAGCGCTTTTCTAAACATGTAAAGAATGCTTCCTCGAAAACTTGAGGCTTCTTAAACAAAGTAGGCGAAACATTTGGCCCATGGTCGCGCTCAGCTTCAGATGACGACGTTTCGTTGCTCTAACTTCTCCTGAGGATCTACGAAAAAATCCACTGACACCAACATTTTGATTAACATCAGTCAACCCAATTTTCACAAATCACATTTACATCACGCTCCTCTCGAAAATTGGACTTTTTTACAGGAAGAATGACTGACAATTTCTTAGTGTGAATAAGCTCGAAATAGAAGGGCTGCCCAATTAACTAGGGTAGACCATGTCTTTCGCTTGAGCAGGCCACCGATGCCATACGCGTGAAGACGAAGATGGAGTCCTGACAAGGTGATGCTGCCTTCCGAGAACGTGCACCGCCAATCCGAATACGACTGATAAGCTAACAGGCGCAGTGGATGAGGGAGTTCACTGCGGCGTCATGTCGCACTCCACCCTCAGGTTCAGAAGGACCGTGGTAGAAAAGGAGTGGCAACTCCTATGGAATAAAAATGGTTCGACAGAACCGCGCGTCTTCCGCCCGAGACAAGTTATCGTTCAAACTGGCTTAGGGAGCACTGAAGATGGCTGTTCAGGTGAAATGTAGTGAAATGTAAAAAATGTGAGGGTGCGGTATCAGAGATCCACCATTTTATCAACATCGAAACAGTCACAAGTAGCCTCATCAAATATTCTCAAGCATTCTTTGCCTTGGAAATTCCCCACTAAGGTGAACGTTACAAACGTCGTCGCAAAATATAATGTTTAGGGCATGCAAAGCATACAATTTTCACGTAGAACAGGACACTATTCGAATCAAATTGGCCACTTTTCTAGCTAACCTCAAACTTTTGAAACCAAATCAAAATGAGCTTCTTCAACATTAACTGCAGACTCCGAAAGGGTTTGATTATTACTTTGTTCAAGAAAAATTCTAGCATGATTTTTTGAACTTTTAATTCACCTGCCCAGCAAATGAGCACATGTTAGAAATTTTATAAAATTCTCGCTTTTTTTTGGGGGGGGGGGAATAATGGTTAGAGCTTGTTTTTAATAGTGGAAAGGCAGCTGGCTTTAAGCTTGAAAATAGAGACTGCATCATGCCCTTGACGAAGACGTCGCTTGATGGCGAAGTTTCTGTTTGCGACGTTACAAATATAACTCTTAAGAACACACATACTCGCTTTTATGCTATACCAGCGTCGGTCTCCGGCTCCGCCGGCGCCGACGCTGGAGTGTGCGGGCCACGCAAGGCTAGCCGGCTTCGCCGACGTCGGGTATGACGGGCAACGCTAGGGACGTAGCCCAAACCTAGCTGGGGTTGCTTCCTCACCCTAGCGCCGAGCTCGTTGAAACGTGCACGTACTCCAGATTGATTCCTAACTTGGTACCACTCACATCCCAGTACAGCATTCAGAAGAATGTCCTCTTCGTCTAGCATTGGGTTCACAGCCTATTGAAGCTCATCAAGCCTGACGAAATGTCTGACATTTCCGTCCAGTTCTCGTGCTTTAAGCCACGAGATGTGATGAATTCCAGAAATGGTGGCTCACGACAACAATGCTATCCGCTTCTGTACGTAGTATAGTATGGAAACTGGTCCAACTACTGCTGAAAATTGATGACCTGAGGAAAGACGGTTAAAAACGTAGCCGTACCGAGCGCAGGTCCCAGCAACTTTATTCGTTAGCCTGTCTCGGCCCACCGCTGAAAATTGGAGAACCTGGGCAGGTAGAAAAAGCGCAGTAACCCGAGTAAATACGCCTGCACCATTGGCCACTGATTTTGAGGGAGCGTACGGAAGTATGCTATATGTACACAGCAGGCACACTGTCAATCAAAAAATCGCGACGAGTTTTTCGAGTACATGGTGTGATCTGGTCTTTAGATGAAATAAATGATTGCCACTTTGTTGCGCTTTAAAACAAAATTTAGCTTACTATTTATTGTTAAAAAATGAAAACTTTATAAGATTGTTACACTGATTCAGGCAGCTGAACTAAAATTTTCGAAGTACTACAAGATTTTCCTCGAACACAAAGTTCAAACCATCTCCGAAGGATTGTAGTTTAACTTGTAAAGAGCTCGTTTCGATTTGGAAGACGCTTGCCTTGGTGTCAAAATTTTTAGACTCGCTTAGTGTCATGTCCAAGTTGGTTTGAAAAGGTTTGAGTCCAATTCGACGTGATGATGGTATACCAAATGCACAGAGTATAAGCTGTAGTTGCATAGATCTAGATGGGGTTTTCCTACTTTGATGATTGCTAAGCTGGCCTACTAGTCTTTAAGCACAGGGCGATCATCAGCCCTTGGTGGTGGATCTAGGCCTCTGAAGACGACGGAACATCGAAACGTCAGGCCCTGCAGAATAAAGAATTCCGCCTAAAACCTCGTACGGCACAACACATCACTAACATTAACAACTACTGTTTGTACATACGCTTAGGCTGCACAGCATTTAGTTCTGGAGGAGAATTACATGTCTGCCCAAGCAATCGAAATTCCAGCGTAACCTGACACGATTTCGTAATAATTTACCACGCCGACGTAAACCCTTGACGAAATCATTCATCGCAGTTGATATGTGGAGTGTGCGTGAAAGCTACATTCGCATAGCGCACATTCAGCCTTCGATATTTCTTGTCGAACATTGTGTAACAGGCAGCACGCTCCGAGTGACTCGGAACCCGCGCTTCTTAATTTCATCTCGCTCCACGTCCAATAAAAGTGTCAACCCATCGCCAACTTACGTCCACCCGCAGCCGTTCGTCGACATCCTAGCGGACATCACGGTTCTGGCTCGGTCAAGATGATCCTCCTACCTCGCTTGCACTCGATAGATTAGCTGAGTCATTGCTAGTGAACCTCGTGGATTTCGATAAGACTCGTTGAATCCTGGAGGTTGATACAGAATGCTCCCGCTCCTCCAAAGACTTTTGAAGTTTCGAGCAAGGCCTTGAGGGCATAGGCAGACAGATGAAATCCGAGATCCCCGAGGAAGATCACAGCGCTGTACCCGTAAATGCTTGACGCTTCCCTTTTCGGTCGTCCTCTCTGTAGTCTGTGAAAGGCGAGAACAAAGTGCAATCGCAGGGGTGCTACTCGGATTCCATCAACATCCCTGCGAAAAACCCAGTCTTCAATCACATGCTCGGGCAATAAACGTTAGACGCCGAGGACTCATTTCCTTATGGGCGTAGGAGTTTTCAATAAAGACCGTTCTTTGGGCGGCTCGGTGAGAGGATTTACTTTTCGAAAAAGCCACTTCAGTTTCGCGTCTGCTTTCATCGAGGCTAATTGATATTCGCTTATGCAAGCAAAAATGCCCCAAGCGGTTCGGAATGTATTATAGAGGAATATGATGGAAGCGGTGAAACGCCAAACACAGACGACGACCGTCTGATGGCAGCGCAGTGAGCCGTAGAAGCTCCAATTACTCGGGGCTGGCGGACGTCCTTGTTTTCCTCTCATGGCTGGAAGTTTTCCGTCCTCTGGGGCTTCAAGTATCCATCCATGGTTCTCTCCTCTTCCAGCATTCCATGCCCGGCTGCAGCGCGGACTGTAGCTCCATAACGATGGATTACTCTCTACTCCCTTCAGCACATATGAACGAATCCAAGTCGGAACTCATACTTTTATCACAAACAGTTTTTGCCCATTTTATGACACCAGTATATAATCTCAAGCGAATATGTTTTCCATTACGCTATACCAGCGCTCTTCACGTGCTTCGATTAAATCTTAGGAGCATAACTCCTGTTGGCGACAGATAAGCAGCGGTTATCAGCCTGCTAGTATCTCCCTGGCCATGAGAGGCTGACTTCCCAGGTCGGCCAACAGAATAAATTAGGTGTCTAAGCACGCAATGAGGTCCTGTTGAATTTCACCTCAATGAACGTTCTTCACGCCAGAAGGCCATTTGACGGATAGCTGTCGCGTGGCTCTCGATCCCTTATGTAACAGCTTGTAAGATCGCTTTCGTCTCAAGTTCTAACGCTAGCCGAACATCTTCAAAAGAGTTGACGCAAAACAAAAGCTCTTTACGATGCCCTTCAGCTTAGGTGTAAGCCTAAGCTAAGAGCAGAATTGATGAGACATTTCCTCCAAAACGCCATTAAACGCAGTTCAAAAACAATCGACAGCTACCACATTTACCGAGTCCCAGGTTTCAGACGCGATATGCCACTAACTCTCTTATTCAATGAATCAACGCTAATTCAGGAAGGGTGCCGTATAAACACAGGAAGGATCCAACTGAAAGTTGTGGAATGGCCTCTGGTTGGAACCCTATTCATCGGAAGGAAAACACCAAAAACGCCGTATAAACACGCGAAAGGAAAAAAGCTTCAGTTACTTATTCGCATGCCATAATTTTTAAACCTTGGCCCAATATAGCATTCCATTTTCGGTGAAGGGAAAGCAGTAAGGGAAATCGCAAGAGACGGGAACGATGCAAGATAGGCATATTTCACGCACCGATCTACGAATTTCCAACGCATTCAAACAAATTCGTTGTGCCAAATTTGTGAGTTAATTCAAACGCCGTCAACCAGTATCTCCAGGAGGATTCATATTACATCATCCCTTTGTTTGGGTCTGTGCTTGCTGCTTCCAAACCTCAGCATTTTCTCATTTATTCTGCATCCAACTCTTTGATTTGTTCTGCTTGTTGCTCCGTGTTACCTTTGGGTGGTTCGTTCACGAACTGAATGAATTCTAAATGGGGACAGGGTATGGGACGCCCTCACGTGAAAGCTCAACTGGTGCAGACAGTGTATAGCAGAGAACCTTGTTTGTATGGCAGCCACGCGACCCGGAATCCTGCCTGAAGCTAATTTAGGTTAAAGTTGTGGCCTGGGTCAGCTCAAGGGCGCGTCTAGCGAAATTGGAGTAGGTTCTGTCTGTCGCGTGCACGCGATACCGGGTTCTTGGTTGAACCGCCGAGGCCAAGCTTTCATCCCTCCGCGGTCGAAGAATTGGTACCAGACTTGCCTGGGAAGGAGAAAGTACTGCACTGTCCGACGCCTGCCGATCGCAAGTCATTGTGTAGGCCGAAAAACACATTCAAATTGCCTCCCCGATATCACGCAAAAGTGGAATTCTGTTTAGCATTTTATTCGAGATCCAAACAGCTGCAAGTAGTCTCACCAAATGTTCTCAAGCATTCTTTGACCTGCCCGTGCTCGTCGTCGAGCAGCAAAGCTCAAATTCGAAGAGCGCCTCTAGAATGGGCCGTTTCGCCGGTGCACAAGGATATCAAGAGCGCTCCCCGGGGGACACTATCCGAGCAAGTTGCCTGTATTAGGCCTGCTAATCGCTGTCGTTTGCTGCTCGTAAAGCATGCCGTCACTCTCGCCCATCCATCCACTCGGCGTGAGCGCGCAGAGCAACGACCAGTGCTTTTTGCTCGTCGAGACGAGCACAGTGCCAATACATCGAAGTGTTTCATGGACGGATGTCGTGTCGAATTGAATTGGGACCGTCCCCAATCGAGTTGCGCCCGGTCGGGACACATCCGCCTGAAACATTCACGATCCAATAAGCCGTAATCAAGCACCGCTACTTAAGGGGCCCGAGCAGCGGCCTTCGGTCGTTCCCACCGCGGACGACCGTACCCACCTATCCTCCGGCTCCCGCTGCCTCTTGCTGCAAGTGCAAGTATTCCCCTGCAATTGCACTGCCCCAGATTGGAATCGGGTGACAAACGACGACTGGCCAAAGCACCACCGCGCGCGATCTCCGGAAACTCCAGGGAAGTGCTTCCTTCACTTTGCTCCTCTTTGAACGTTTTCCGGAATACACTGTTGTGTCATTATGCTGGCTACTCTGCCGAAGCTCAAACTGGATAATTATGCGCGTTCAGCCAACAACCAGCACTAATTCCTTTCAAAAAAGTCTAATTTAGCTGGAACTCCTCCAAATAGAAACAGATTTTTTGCTGAACCGACGCTGTGTGATGCTGTTTGCTCCTGGACATTCATTAGTCCGAGCTTATTAGATTCCGCTACTGGTTGTTAGTCTTATTAAAGTTTTTCAAAATGAGGAGCAAAAGAGACTTGATTCCCCAGGAACGTTAATGCAGCTGTCCATCGATCCTGTCCTTGAATGCTTTCTTATCTGATGTCTTGATTATTTTGTATGATGTGCGGTCTAGTGGTAAGCAAGTAGCAAAATGGCCAGCTCTGAGACCAAAGCAGTCAGAAGAGTCTCAACAATAAGCCTGGAATATCAAATGGTGAAGCATGAAATGTTATGCCATGGCGTGAAGCGGAAGTGTAGCCAGAGGTGCTTTTTGACAAAGCGAAATTTGTTTGAGGTCTTCTTCAATGATTAGTGAACGCTGGAAAGCCTTTTTTGAGAAGGGCGGACAAAAGCCTGAGCGATCTGGTGACTGTTAGCGATTCAACGATTTTATCAAATTGACGGGCATTCTCCGTTAAAATTCGGCCTAACCACTTGACGGGCATTGCTCCGAAATTCGACGGAATTTCATAGAGATTCCGTTGAATTTCTGACGTTTTTTAGATTCTTCATAGCAGAAGCACCGTTTTTCTATCGGTCTTCATTGATGGGTGCAGTAGCGCAGTCGGAAGAGGTGCCGGCTGCTGTGTGCACCCGATGCCAGGTTCTTGATTTTTCCCGTTTTGATTTCCCGCCCTGGCCGACTAAAGGCCGCCACAGACTTCTGCGGCGCCGCTGGAGGCGAGCTCTGCGTCTCTGCCCTATGGTTAAGCATAGGGCAGCGGCGCCGCCGGTGCCGCCGGCCGGCCAGAGGCGCGGCGGCGCCGCTGGAGGCGAGCTCTGCGTCTCTGCCCTATGGTTAAGCATAGGGCAGCGGCGCCGCGAGCGGCGCCGCAGAAGTCTGTGGCGGCCTTAAGCCTTCCATCTGTCCGGGACCGGTAAATTGGTACCGGACTTGTCTGGGAAGGATAAAGCACTGAATTGTTCATCGGCTGACCACTGCAAGTCATTGTAGAGGCTATAATATTGCCTCCACGATATCCTGTAGAGTATAATCCTTTTATCCTTTAGCCTTCATTGATGTCATTCCTCTTCTAAGTTGCTGGATTCGAGCCGATCCTCCAGCTGTCTTGGTGCGTTAAACATGAATAGGCAATAGATGACGAGTAAGGGACGGTTCCTGTGTGAAATGACACGTTTGCGGAGCAGAGAGAAAGGGTAGGAAATGGTCGTAGAGCTCCTGTCTTGTTTCACCTCCTAAACAAAGGAAGCCGACATCGTAGTCGACATTTCGTTCATGACCCCTTCCGAATTTGTCTTCATTTCTGGATTCTGTGACATCGGAGGTGTCATTTGGGACAACTGGAAGCGTAGTGGAAGTGTCACTGAAGGGTAGAATAACATTCAATCCAGGTGTTGCGATGCGCATTCCACTGAATGCTGCTAGCTCTCGGTTCCTCGTGGAGATGTTCGGTGCAGGCAATTGGAGCGCAAACGAAGCGTGAAACTGCTGGCCCTCGCTTACCTGCGCTGAACGAAAAACAACTCCTGCAGCCATTGTTCCTTCCATTCCCCATGAGCAAGGCTAGCCGGTCGTTCATCCTTCCGGATTCGCATTCTTGCCCTCAGTCCAGGCGTTGTTTGACAAGAGCTCTTGGCTGTGTTTTGTGCACACCATCATTCCTTCGACCCATCCCGATTTCACAGTTGAGTGCTGAAGGATCACTAGTAACCATAAGAAAATGTTGCGTTTATGTTGCCTACACTAAGCAGTGGTGATGTACTAGGCTAGCGTCCTGGCCGGAAGGCAGAAAAGAGTACACGGATTCGAGTCCTGGCTAGCAGGAGAGTTTTCATCACAACTATTACAGGTGCCTCTGTCTACGTCTGATTGTTGTCTTGTGACTTTTTTTGGTAGAACTTGTTGCTTTTTCTCATTTGTTTTGCGCGTGAGTGTCGTGCTTACGCTCCAAATAAATAAATAAATAAATAAATAAATAAATAAGCTAACAACTAAGCATCCTTCGATCTTTATTGTTGCAGATCTCGTTATCTTGCAAACCACTAATACAATAATCAGCTGGAGATATTCCCTAAGGTGAACAGGAACAATTCTTTTCCGCTTAACCTTTGATATGACGCTTGCCTTCACGCGACGTAATAAACCTATATGTACTTGTTAGCCCTCCTTGATCATTCATCTGTGACGCCGACCATGATCACCCCAAAAACGTCTCTCATCAAATTCAGCTGATTTGCGTCAGGTTCAGGTTACTTTTATTGCGTCGCACAGTAGTCATCGTCTGCAACTGGTTAACCTCTTCGCAGCTCATCTGATCTCCGCTTGGACCGATGGAGAACTTTGGTTCTTCAGATGAGCAGTTCATTAGCGCGATGCGACCAGCTGCGTGTTGATCAGAGGAACGGCGCCGGCCCCGTTCATTCGGCTGCATCTAATATGCGTACGATTTCTTTGACTTGTGAATAATCACCAGGCAACAAACTCGTCACAACAGACCCGTCTCCCGTCACGCGTTCGCTCATCTGAGCAGCTTTTTCCCGTCCTCTCATTATGGCCGCCTATTCCTCGGCTGGATGGGAGCACCGAGGCTATGAGCTGCTAGTTCGAATCATCCTGCCGCTCCAATCCTACTACTCTTCCGTGCGTCACAACAAAGCCGCCAAACATTAGCGCTCGTTGAAGGCTCGCGAATCGAATTGCATCCGTTCGGCCGTTGACTTCCAAAGCCGTTCTGGGCATCTAACGTCACTGCTAGTTTCGCATAGTGAGAAGCGCCATTGCCACTTACGGATTCTGCCCTTGTGCGACTGGAAATGAAGTGCGTATTGACAGTGGTTCACGGTGTCGTTCCACCGAATGGCTGGTGAAGTTCATGGAGGTCGCTGCATCTGTCGTTGTCGCCTAGGTGTTTCTTCACACTTACCCAAGAAACAGGTCTAGAGAATATTACATCAGTATGTTAGAATATATATATACATTACATCGAAAGTTCCCCTCCTTCCCGATCTCTAGATCTCCGTTTAATTCCTGGGGTAGAAGATGAACGGAATCTGGATGTCTAGTTTCCCGCTAGCACACAGAACAAACGCTAACAGTCGGTAGTAGTCGTTCATTTTTGGGGCTTTGTCCCTCAGTTTTCTCTATCGCTGCACAACTCTTTGTGGAGGCACTTCGAATGCGTATTTCCCATTAACAATCAGTCGTAGAGCTGGCCACGTTCGATTTTCCACAATTCTTGCCATGGTTTGGTAGCATCTTCTTAGATCTCTGCCGGTTCCAATCTAGTTGATCTCTCCTGCTGGAGTATTTAGATCGGGTGGTCCCAGGCTGCAGCTCACTCAGCCACGTTACTTTCAGTTACGGGTGAGCGGTCGTGCTGTACTGCGGCCGACAGGTCACTCCCGTAACTGTTCCTTTCTATCTTCATTAAGACAACTACTTGTAATGTGAAATGAGTTTGGGCGAGTAGCGTTGGAAATACCTTATTCCTCCTCATGACTCCGAAGAAGGGAAAAATGACCGAAACGTCAGCCAGAATAAAGGCGTTAAAAATCTTGGTGAACAGCTTATCAAAACCACATCGTAATCAGTTTTCGGGCTGGCTTCGAGAGATAGGTCAGTTCTTCGTCCTCAAAAGGCAGAATTTTCCCCAGATCGGTGACTCCGAGCACACATCGACATTCAGATCAGTATGAAAAGGTTATTTCGTGAGCAGAAACTGCACTACTTCCGGATAGAAAGCAAGCGTCAATGGTGCTCTCCCTAAGCCAATTAATGAGGTTTGGCAGTAAAAAAAGAATTACAGTATGACGGGGAGCGTTGTAGTTATGTGGTGTCACCTACGTCGTGTTGAGAGGGGCCAGAAGACGTGGCGCCATTGTCGCGCAAAGGGCGTCCGAGTTCCGAGCATGTGTCATCGACGTCGTGAAAGCGAGCGTACGAGTTCAGAAGAGGTGTTATCGACGTTGTTCAACAGGCGTCTGGGTTAAGAAGACGTGTAACCTATGTCACGCAAAGGAGGTCCGGCTTGAGAAGACATGTCACCGACGTCGTTCATCAGGTGCGTGGGTTCAGAAGAGGTGTCACTGATGTCGAAAGGCCTGTCCGGATTCAGAAACGTGTTATCAGTCAATGTGGGGGAACCAGTGAAGGGTGAACCGGAAAAGGGTGACAATAAGGGGGGGGGGGGGAACCACTGAAGAGGGAACTGTAAAAGGGGGACCAGTAAGGGTGGGACCGAAGGGAAGGAAAGAAGGGGGGGGGGGGGGTTCAGTAAGGGAGCCAATGAAGGGAGCACCAGTTAAGGGGGTTCAGTAAAGGGTCCAGTAATAGAACCATCAAAGGGGGACCATAATTAATAAATAGAACGAGTACTTCTGAGAATGAACCGCGTAGGTGCAATAGAGGGTGAGGCACCATAGGAGCAGTTTCGAAGATTTTGCCCTACCGGATTCTGCTATACCATTCTATATAGCAATACTAATTTTTTTACTGTAATGAATGAAAGAAGGCCTAAAGAGGACAAGAAGACGTTCGGGGTATTCTATTCTCCGGGTTTGGGGCGAAGCCCCCAACCAGATGTTTGGCGGACGGCAGGCCGTTGACGTGTGGTGAACTTATAACACGGCAAAAAATGGAACTGAACTCAGGCTGGATCAGCAGGGAAGTTTTCGGATGAGTAGTAGGTAACCTGCGCTGCAGTTGGATCTTTTATATAGTTGAGCATGAGCACCAGTAAGGAAATGAGCTTGAAATGGATTGCGAGGGACTCTGCTATTCAAACTCCTCTCCAAGTTGCGAATTCTTCAGCAACACTGCCTTGATATAAATGGTGTAGAGTCCATTCTGCGAGAACCGGATTAGATCTGAATGCCTGGCAGCAGCCTCAAAAGCGTTTGGCATTCCTCTCAAAAGGAGTCATTATGTTCTTTTTCGACAGTGCCTACCCTTTACCTGTCTCGCATTTGCTGAATAAGCAAGAGATTCTAGAAACGGTACTCTGGCCTTTAGCAGACAACTGTTCATATGTCCTTAAGAGGCATTTTTTGTCAAGCCGTAAAATACCTGGTCGGCCACGTACTTTAGTGACGCAAAGCTCACTACATGCGATGCAAAGTCCGACCGTTTAGGACGGCATCTGAGGTTATTTATTAGGTCGTTGCATATGAAATGGCCAATTTTTGTCGATTTTTGGTGGCTACGAACGTTTCCGTTTCAGGCACTGTTTATAGTTTCTGAAAGCCGGAGAATCTCGCCTTTCTTACCATTTATAGCTTTTGTGACATGATTGCCTTTTGCCGAGTTTTTGACGTCGTTTTTACAATATGAATCGTTTTTACAATATGATTCGGGCGCTCTACTATATGAATGGAAAAGTGGACTCAATGCCGTAACGTCAACGCTGCGTTTGAGGAGGATTTTTCTGAGGAACACACAATTCACCACTGGTTCGAAAGGTTTCGATCTGGAGATGAAAGTCTCGAAGATGAAGACCGAGGCGGGCCGCTATCACTCCTTAACAATGACCAACTCAAAGCCATGGTTGAAGCTGATCCGCATCAAACTGCGAGAGAGCCAGTACAGCATTTCGGCGTTGACGACAGCACTATCAGTCGCCACTTAAATGCGATCGCAAAAGTGAAAAAATTGGGTAAATGGACCCCGCACGAACTGACCGCCGGGCAGATGACGAAGCGCTACGACACCTGCGCTTCGTTAAGGCTAAGGGAGCCTTTTTTGGACAGGACCGTGACATGCGACGAAAGGCGGATCCTTTTTAACAATCGTGGACAATGGCTGGTATGTTCCATTACAGGTTCTTGAAGACTGGAGAGACTATCGCAGCGGAGAAGTACTGTGCCAGAAGTGATGCACCAGAAGTTGATTGAAAGACAGCCGGCTTTGGTCAGTCGAAGAAGCCCAATCCTACTGCATGTCAACGCGCGTCCGCACGTTTCAAAAATTGTGGGGCCGGAAAATGGATGAATTGGGATACGAAACTCTGCCAGATCCAGCATATCCGCCGGATCTGTCCCCTATCGATTACCATTTTCGAGCATTTAGATCGTGTGTGAAGGATAAAAAATCAGCAACCAAGATGATGACGAAAATGACTTCGTATGTTTTCAATTCTCGTAGTTCTGATTTTGACAAAGATGGAGTGCCCTTGTACAATACCGCCCGCGACGCGCGGTCAAAAAGACGGTTTGCGACGGAAAAATCCGTCGCAAACCGTCGCATGCTCATAACTCCTTTAATTTTAAGTTGTTTGAGAAACTGTCGGCACCATTCGATTCGTCTCCTCAAGATCTATACAAACGTGTATAAAACTTTACCAGATCTCCGCGTTTTCGACGTGGGTGGCCTAAAAAAATAACTGCGGCAGGCTTTTGCTATTAGAGCACCTTATTTTCCAGCAAGTGCATGAGACGTGCAGTGTTTTCGAAGTATCTCAAGCATGACGTGCATTGTCAGTGCTCTGTCATGTCCGGAATGCTCCGAGAGTGCGCCGTGCACAATGCATATGGGATCGAACCTATCAATCGAATGGGCGGAAGCATGTCCACTAGGTTTCTATCTTCGCTTCATGGAAAATGTAAAGCCTTCAAGACTATCTTGCAGTGTTTGAGAAATTTATAAGAAATTTCCGGCCGCCCTACTTGGGAATTGCTTCAATCTGTCCCGGCAAGACTTAAGTGTGCGCCGTGTACAATGCGTATAGAGATGAACCTATCAATCGAGTGCGTTCGACAACTGGTAGAGTGAGCGTTTGGAGAGTTCAATCGCCAGCCGGCCTACTAAGAAATTGCTCTTATGCTGTCCAGCTAGCCTTGGGAGTGCGCCGCGAGCAATGCATATAGAATCGAACCTTTCAATCGAAGGGGCGACCGCTTGTAAATTGCACGCCCTGGCGAGTTCGTAGCGCAATAACTCTTTCAAGTTCGAATTGTTTCGGCTGCAACTCGTAGGTCTTGTAGGCTGTAACACGATCTAGTAGCACATTAAAGTAGAACGGTGTAGCCTAGGAACAGGCAATGTTACAGGGAAGCGAAAATGCAGGTGAGGCTTGTGTGACGCATTTTTTTCGATTTCAGTGGTCCACTGCGGGAAGACCCGGCGAGCAAACGGCCTTCAAATGCGTGTGCTATCAGAGCGCTTAAGGTACTTCGCAACGACGTGCTCAGCACTCCTCAGCTTCCTAAATTGCCTTAGCCTCAGCTGCCAGTTTAAAGCGGCGGAAGATAGCGGTTAGAGTTTCTTGTTCTCTTACTCGTCCAGATTTGGGTTTTCGACACTCGCAATGGCATCGTTCTGTTCAGCATGAAAAGCGCTATTGAACTGTACCAGTTTCGACTAATTTTGGAAACATCGATTTTTTGACAGATTTGCATCGAGGACGGGGCCGCCTTAAGGCCGTCACAGACTTCTGCGGCGCCGCTCGGCGGCGCAGCTGGGCGGCGCCGCTGGCCGGCCGGCGGCACCGGCTGCACCGCGCCGCTGCCCTATGCTTAACCATAGCGCAGAGACGCAGAGCTCGCCTCCAGCGGCGCCGCAGAAGTCTGTGACGGCCTTAGGCGCCTTTTATACTTGCGCCGCCGCGCGGCGCGGCGTTATGGTCGGCATGGCTATCGATTTTTCGCGCCGCGAGGCGGCGCCGCATCGCTTTTATACTCCGTCGCCGCAAAACACCACACTTGACGGAATTTTGGGTTACGGTATTCGGCGAATCGCGCCGCTGAGGAGAAGGGCGCGGCGCGGCGCGATGAGCCGCGGCAGACTCGGCGTGGGGTGGGGGATTTCACCTCTTCGACCAAACTTCTATTGGGAAGGAGGGGGGGGGGTTAGGGTGCTGGTCACGAATCTGACATTGTTTTTTGAAGTTACGGGCGATTGCGGTAGGTTCGGTTGATTAGGGAGTTTGGGCAAAATCGGTGACCATGACCTTAGCCCGTACCTTCTGTAACCTAGGAAGAGAATATTAGGGGTGGGGTGGGGGGGGGGGGCGCAAAAGTAATGGA
The DNA here is from genome assembly GCA_947396885.1 of Heligmosomoides polygyrus polygyrus. Taxonomy (NCBI): domain Eukaryota; kingdom Metazoa; phylum Nematoda; class Chromadorea; order Rhabditida; family Heligmosomidae; genus Heligmosomoides; species Heligmosomoides polygyrus. The sequence goes on from OX377203.1 coordinate 35,732,681, forward strand.
ACAATTTGAAAAAATCTTTATTTCTTTATAACTCAATTACAACTCAACGATGCTGAGGAATGTATTTGCCATTAAGGGCATTAAGGGCTCAGCCAACTTCCTGATCCCATCCTTCCAGGACTGCTTGGGCCTGGTGTTGATCAACTGCTCGATATGGTTGTCAAGGACTGCTTGGATTCTTGTGTCCCTTGTCGTTGTCGAAGAGGAGAACCTTCTTGAAGCGCTGCGAATGAATAAGAGCGAGTCGCCGGCCCATCTCTTCTATTTCGTTCACCATGGCCTTGGAGTTCATCGTAGTGCTCTTGGGAAACAGCTTCCGGTAAACCGACCCATGGGCGCAGACCCAAAAGCTCCAAAGGTGCTTCTCGCCGTGAACATCTCGCCGAACCAAGGTTGGTAACAGGTCACCAGGCCTCACCCAGACTCGCTGCTTGGCAGGGTTAAGGTAGAAGACGTACTTATCATCTTGCGTGAATATTGAGCCCAGGCTGCTCGGGGTTGGGAATTGGGGGAGATTTGCGCGACACAGGTCGACTCGTCAGACTGGGGTTTCGGCATAAGACAGACTGGGGTTTTGGCATGCTTCTGGAAAGGGCCAAACAGGTCACTTCTCAGGTGGCCTTCAGTAAGTAGCATACAAACATACAAATACGATAAGCACGAAACCAGACTCCAGCCACGAGACATGTGGACACGGCATGGGGTGTCTCATTACTTTTGCCCCCCTCCCCCCTTAATAGAAATCTGTAGACATTCACGAAGCTTCATATATCAAGCTAAGTGCACAGTGACTCTAGAATGGCCATATTATAAAGAATTTTGAGTGATTCTTGACGATGGGTACGTTCCAGTAGTTTTACCTTTGGACCCGCACACGTCGCAAAATAAGGAGTGGTTTAGTGCCGTTTGCATTGCAGGGGATTCGACTCAATACCACACTCACCAGTTTCAACCGTAGGTTGAGCGAACGACTTCGACTCCAGACTTAAGAGGGGATTCGTCGCTCCCCACAGGAATCCCACGACAAACACTGACAAGATGTATTGCGCTGATCAGCCATAAAATCCTTTCTGTTTTGGTCCCTCAATGACTTGTGGACCGTTTCCGCAGCACGGGCCGTAGTGCGCAGATGCTCGTGGCCGCGCGTCGCTGACGCTCCCCTTTCTAACTACAATCGCACAGCGCGCGTCAAATTCGGGGCGCGGCGCGACTGGCCGCGCCGCTCCCCAAATTGACGCGCCGCGCCGCGGCGGGAGTATAAAAGGCGCCTTAAGGCGGCCCCGTCCTCGATGCAAATCTGTCAAAAAATCGATGTTTCCAAAATTAGTCGAAACTGGTACAGTTCAATAGCGCTTTTCATGCTGAACAGAACGATGCCATTGCGAGTGTCGAAAACCCAAATCTGGACGAGTAAGAGAACAAGAAACTCTAACCGCTATCTTCCGCCGCTTTAAACTGGCAGCTGAGGCTAAGGCAATTTAGGAAGCTGAGGAGTGCTGAGCACGTCGTTGCGAAGTACCTTAAGCGCTCTGATAGCACACGCATTTGAAGGCCGTTTGCTCGCCGGGTCTTCCCGCAGTGGACCACTGAAATCGAAAAAAATGCGTAGCACAAGCCTCACCTGCATTTTCGCTTCCCTGTAACATTGCACAGCCTACAAGACCTACGAGTTGCAGCCGAAACAATTCGAACTTGAAAGAGTTATTGCGCTACGAACTCGCCAGGGCGTGCAATTTACAAGCGGTCGCCCCTTCGATTGAAAGGCTCGATTCTATATGCATTGCTCGCGGCGCACTCCCAAGGCTAGCTGGACAGCATTAGAGCAATTTCTTAGTAGGCCGGCTGGCGATTGAACTCTCCAAACGCTCACTCTACCAGTTGTCGAACGCACTCGATTGATAGGTTCATCTCTATACGCATTGTACACGACGCACACTTAGTCTTGCCGGGACAGATTGAAGCAATTCCCAAGTAGGGCGGCCGGAAATTTCTTATAAATTTCTCAAACACTGCAAGATAGTCTTGAAGGCTTTACATTTTCCATGAAGCGAAGATAGAAACCTAGTGGAACATGCTTCCGCCCATTCGATTGATAGGTTCGATCCCATATGCATTGTGCACGGCACACTCTCGGAGCATTCCGGACATGACAGAGCACTGACAATGCACGTCATGCTTGAGATACTTCGAAAACACTGCACGTCTCATGCACTTGCTGGAAAATAAGGTGCTCTAATCGCAAAAGCCTGCCGCAGTTATTTTTTTAGGCCAACCACGTCGAAAATGCGGAGATCTGGTAAAGTTTTATACACGTTTGTATAGATCTTGAGGAGACGAATCGAATGGTGCCGACAGTTTCTCAAACAACTTAAAATTAAAGGAGTTATGAGCATGCGACGGTTTGCGACGGATTTTTCCGTCGCAAACCGTCTTTTTGACCGCGCGACGCGGGCGGTATTGTAGAACTACGTTTAGCCTTCTCCAGTCTCTCCACAATGGGTTTTTTTAACTAGGAAAGAAGACAAAGGTGCCATAGAGAATGGGATGGTACAAAAGTTTTCTACGCTTTGATCAATAGCCAGGGATCGTTGGTGAATAGATTACAGCTTTGAATAGAGAAAAGAGTCTTTACTCGCAATTGGTTTGAGATTAGTCGTTGTGGCTAAGTTAATGGTAGACGACTGAAAATACCGAATACAAATTTCGCTACAAAACTTGTTTGTTGTGCAGTGGTTGACTTGCTGGAAAGCTGGTCTTTTCCGGTTTTCAAAAAAGAATCTCGTTTCTGACCTCTCCAGAAGAACACGAATTCAAACAAAGGTCAAAAGGGTCTATTTTCGAACATAGCCTTATAGCATCTTTTGACTTCTGGTTTATCATGGCTGAAGGGGCACTGCTTTTAGCCACTCCTAGAATCTGTACATTCCCACGACGTGTTTGGAGGCTACCATAAAGGCACGCTTCATTCTATCTCAGTTCCCGGACTGGTCCACCGTTCCTCTTCAGAAGCGCCCGTTATTCTCGTAACGTTCGTAGTTGATTCACGTCATAAACATGACCAGCGCTACCGTATCTTCTGGTAACCCTGGCGAAAGGCTCGAAGTGCTTTTGTCTACTCTTATAGACTGGGAAGCGCTCCTTGACCAAGGGAACGCAGAGACGGCATCGTGTCGAAAATGCACTTCTTCTGCCACAATGCGCATCTCAATAGACCAATGTTCACTTGAGCAGTGAAAGCATACCAAATCGGTTGGAAGAGGGAGTACTATTGTTAGAGCACAAAAATAGGCCTTTGACAAGAGAAGTTTATAATTTCCGTCTTCCCTGTTTTGTGTTTATTTCGAGATTTCCATACTGATTTTTCCGCTTTTGAAATGGAATCATAGAGAAAACTCATAGAAGGTTATCACTATTTGATGAAGTTGATTGCAGCTTACAACCTAGGTTGGGTCGACTTTTAATCGGATATCGTTTCGGCGTTCTCGCCTTCGTCGGAAACTGGAAAAAGTTAAAGGAATACTGGAGTATTGCTTCGTCTTTCCTGAGGTTTTGGGTTTTTGACAAGTGTTATGTTGGCCGGTACCTCCATTGTGTTCCGTTTGGAGACGAAAATGGGCCTGCTACAACGCAGGGTTCATGTGCGGCAAATCCCGAAGAATATCGTTGCAAGGGCATTTTCTTGCGATCAAGCGCTTGCACCTGGTGAGATTCGATCGCACCCTCTTTCCATGCAGGCCTTCTACAGCCTCCACACTAGCCTATTGCACTACCAGTTGTTTTGACTACGCAAGTTGAGAACTGCGAGCACTTTGCTATTTCTTGCGATTGCTAACCCTCCACGTTGTTAAGCAAGCGTTTTAATTAGAGATCTTCATAGATGACCGAAAAATCTCACGATTCCATGTCCATTTCCTGTCCTCCCATTTTTGGAACCGCTTTTAGGGGTTTCTTCTAGACGCCCTCTCGAACCTCGTTTTCATTGAAGAGGAAGTTTTCTAGCTTTCTATGCGAACCTGTGCTACTTGCCAGCTCTACTTCTTCTGCGATGCCAATTTACATTCGTCTCACCGAGCTCACCACAAAGGCGACGTCATTAGCGAGCTGTTCCAAAAATATTTGAATTCGGCTAGCCGAGGCATTCTTGCGACCAGTGAGTCGCTGTGGTCACTTCAAAGAGCATGCGCTGATGGCTCGTTAAAAATCTCCTGTCTACCCACGAAGATTGCCGAAATTGCTGCGAGTGGCGAATAATGTTGGTGGCGTTTTCGCAGAAGCATAAATCACCCACCTACTCCTCGACTGTGAGTTCGACTTTGAGTGAAGAACTTATAAGAGCCCTATGGGGGTATGGGGTTGTCTGGCGTCGAATACAGATGTTTCCTTCGGCTGTGGAGAGCCTTCTCAGAGCCTTCCTCATCCAAAGAAACCTCGGAAAGTAAGTGTGCACCTCACAGGTTCCCACAAACGTAGGCCAAGTTCCTATTTCATCTCCTGTTGTCAAAATGCACAAAGCGGAGCTAGCCAGGTGTTCATTTATGTAATGTCGCCACACCTGATCATAGGTCCAACTTGGGGCGCCAGCACGTCGTGCCTTCCCAGAAGTAGAACCTGTGTCGTGACTGCTATGAGTTACGACACCGTATTCTATCAGGTAGGCGCCTGAGGCTCGACTGGGCCACGAAATCAGCAGGTGGAGCTAGCAGGGCAGTCTGGTGACAGTTCGGCCTGGTGATCGGTCTGGCCAACTTGCCCCTCCTCCTCCTTGTCCAGCTAGACCAAGCACGACCCGAACCGGTGTGGTGTTAAATGTTCTGATCCTTTCTGATCGTTCTTACAGACAATACCACTGATGCTCTACAAAACTCTGCAGGGATTTTGTACGACGTGTGCCATACCTCACAAAGTTTCTACCAAACCCAACTTGTATCATTTCAAATAATTTGTAAATGCCTAGCACTGTAAAAATAGAAAAGAAAAATGAATGAGTTTCTTGAAATTCGAAGAAAAAACTGTAGTTCTGCTCCATAGCACAGTAGCGATTGTAGCGTTCCAACGACGGAGACGTCAACCATGAAGATCAGCCACATTCCTGCACGCCACCCTCAGTGGATTTGATCTAAAGAGATGGCGCATTTCAATCCCGGACGAGTTTCTGAAGAACTGGAGAGGTCGAGGACGCATGTCCCAAGCTTTCGACTTTTAGAGGCAAACTTAAGTAAAGGATAAAGGATAAAGGACGGCGTTACTCAATCCCTTCTGGGATGCGCCAGCGCATTCTACTTCTACGGGATGTCGTGGAGGCGACATGAATGCGTATTTGGCTATACAATGACTTGCGGTGGCCAGCCGATGAACAAGTCAGCGCTTCATCCTTCCCAGACAAGTCTGGTACCAATTCACCGGCCCCGGAGGGATGAAAGGCTTTGTTGGCCTGGGCGGGAAATCCGAACCAGGAACCCGGTGTCGGGTGCACGCGACAGTCGCGCCTTTTCCGACTGCGCTACACGCGCCTCCACGACATCCCGTAGAAGTAGAATGCGCTGGCGCATCCCAGAAGGGATTGAGTAACGCCGTCCTTTATCCTTTATCCTAAACTTAAGTATCGTCGAGAAATAAGTTAGGATCTAATGAGATGGGCTCGAACCACTCAACCGCACGGAATTTACTTTTCTAAATGAGGTGTACTATTTGAGTGTTTGTTCTTCATTTCAACCGAAAACGAACCAAAAACAATTTCGATCGAAAATGCGTACCAATTTTTGATTTGCCCTAGTATATAGTATTTTTATTTAGTATTTTTTCAATAAACGTTCAAAAAATATTTACTGGTTCTTGTTGTAAAGTATGTGGATCGACATGCGCCATGCGTAGTACTTCTACGGCCCAACGTGGGCAATTTGAAAGTACGTTTAATCTGCACAATGATGTGCGACAGCCAGCCAACAGGACATATTCGTGCTTTAAATTTCTAGACAAACATTGTGTTAGTTCATCGACCCTTTTATTAATATATGCTTTAAATCCACTTCTGAGGTGGTTCGCGAAGATATCTAAACGTGAAAATTTCCATCAATTTTTTATTTATTTTTATTTATTTTTTGTCGATTTGCCGCCGCCGTAGGTGTTAAATGTATCTCTCTTCAGGTTAGGAAATTTCCTGGGGACGGCCTTTCAGGAATAAGCATCTGCCGATTCCTCCGTTGAAGCCGACGCCCCGCCTCTCGTTCGGAGACGACTCCATCCCCACAAGCTCCGCCACCTTTGGCCGTCATTTCAGCGGAATCCTTCCCGAGTTCCTGTCGAGCGCAGGCTCTCGGGTGGCCTGCTGCCCATTGTTGTCTCGCCTCGTAGTTTGTGTTGTTGTCATTCATTAGGAGCCATTATGCGGCCTGTAAGCAACCCTCATCTACTTGGCACCAATTTGGTGTATGACAAGGGGAGAGCATTGCAGTAGGTGGTGTAGGATACGAAAGGCAAGCTGGGTAATGCACACAACCGCTTTGAAGCCTCAGATCTTCCTGTCCTCTATTCAGGAGCAATCATTTCCTTTGGCACGTCTACTCGTAGTATTGAGCGAAGCAGCTCCGGCTGATACTTGAGTACGCCCCATGCTCTCTTCAACGTCCTTTCTGGGAATTTTCAGGTTTTCTGTTACCATAACCCACCTCTAAACGGTGAACAGGAGCTCTCACAGTGAAAAGGTGGACACTCCTCATAACTTCTTCGTCGGAAAAGGGAGGAGCCTTGGTGTCAACAAGTTTTGCTTATCTAAGGATCTTCAGCCCACGTATATTGTCAGACCACCGGACATGTCATACGCCTCAGCGATGAAGCCCACATGGGGAAGCATTGAATTAGAGACTGTGGCCGTGGCAAGAGTTGGGCCACCGTAGCTAACAGCCAGCCGGTCAGTTGGGGTTGCTGAATCTCATTCGTGACTCATTTCTTGTAATTCGCGTTACCTCCGCCGCACTTTGTTGAATGTACAACGATAGTTCCTGTTCGGGTTAGCTGGGAATGTCTGAGGACCCCTAACTGCCTAAGGGTGATCATTCGATCCAGGCTTCATATGTAGCATGAGTCATGAACTGACTATGATTTTTAAGTGAAAAATTCGCTTTGACCATAGATTTTTCTTGGTTTTATTTATCAAAACATATTGCAATTGAGTAAAAAAGCCTATAAAGTGCGATATGCCATAATTACGGTCAGAAATTTCTTATCACTCTAAATATTGTTTAAAGGATTAGCAGTAAATTCTGATTGTCATGCTTTTGTCACCTGCCGCCTCGTCGGTCGTCGAGTTGCTCGAGCGCGTGCCAGCAACGACTGCGTCCCTGACGCGTGCCAGAGTGCTCCAATGAGTCCTGCTCGATTAAGAGACAGGAGGAGCGCCAGTTTCGTTTATTTATTCAAGGCTTTCACTAAGTCGTCTGACGATGGTGATGTACTGGTAGCTCTTAGAAAGTCGTATGCGGTCAAACGTCGCAGTTGAACTCGTTGGGAGCTACTTGTTCTCATCTACTAATGGTATGCCCCACAGCGACTGAGTTGTACTCCCATAAGAAGTCAATCGGATTCGTTCCCAACGTAATATTAATGGATAGTAGTCTCATCCGCAAAGTCATCGAACAACTCATGGAGGTGAGGACTTCGACTACACGCACAGATGCGAAGGAGGAAAAGGGTGCAATGCGCGTCAGAAGAGGTGCAGTGATGTGATAACAGCTTTTCTGCCTGCTTCTTCTTGCTGTAGTCTCATATTCCAGCGGAGTCCTGAGGAAAGGCTGAGCTGGACCATGTCAAGAAAAGGGCTGCACGCTAACCTACGAGGGACTGCCACCTTCTGACCCGTACAGCGCAAGAAAATTGTATATTCCAGCCAAGAACCAGAACTCAGAGCAATTTTTAAGGCAACAAATGGTAGAACAGCAGTTTTGCACAAGACTTTACAACCGAAAATCGCTGTTTTGATCAGTACTGTACTAGGCAAAGATGTTTATTTCACTATTACACTTAATGTGCCTGGGGTGTTTTTTCAAGAAACTGAAAAGTATTCTCAAAGCAATGTAATACTCATTGTGCTTGGACTTCTGAACAGCACGGGCGCATTATAAGAAACGTAGACATGATATCAAAGTCCTAGACGGCCTTTGAATGGGCTTGAAGAATCCTGAGGGCCTCAGTCCTCCGGATGCTTGTTCGAAAAAGCATGATTGTGATCCCCGTCGCCGCTGGAAGTCACCTCTGGCTCACTTTCCATGGTGACTCTCGTCGACAGGAGTGAAATTGACTTGTTGGTGAACCTTTTCCATTAGAACGCTAAATGGACATCATTTATTCAGTTGGGTAATATTCGCATTGGACATCGTCGTAACCCTCCATGATAGTGGAATACTTGCTCAATACATGGGGAAGCAAGTCACAAGGGAAAGAATCATCAGGGAGCATGCTTAGCTGACCAGCAACCGCTGGTTTTTATTGAAAATGCTCTGAAGGTCAATGCAGTCTGCATGGGAAATAAGCGGGTTGCGGTCAGTCTTTTGCCACGCGGGTCTTTTTGTACTCGCAGACCAAACCGCCACTTTTTTGCCGACAGGAAACAGGAGAAGAATGAGAAGAATGGTGATCTAGTAAGGTCGCCTACCCTATTTATTTAAAATAACAGCTGCGATACCGATACAACACCAGTTGGCAGCAGTGCTAGTGAATAGCTAATAAATAGTCGTAGTGCCAATGAACAAATTGAAATCGCGGATTCTCCATATGATTGAAAACCCTGACATCGTGGACCGAGTTTCGGTTAGGATCTGTCGCAGTCACATTTCCAAATTGGTGAAAGAATGTTGCCAAACCGAACTCAACCGCTTCATCGACGCTGTAGAATATTAGCTGCCACCATCGGTAGGTTCTCGCCTCACGAACATTGCCCTGATCTGACGGAGTGGAGCTATACGGATACCAGGGCTGGTTCTACAAACCGTGAGATGGTGGATTTGGGCGTTTCGGAAACGCCGAAAAAGGAAACGCCTTTGGACAATAAAGTCTCCACAGCGGATGCATTCCTCAAGCGCTGAGCGCTTGTTTCAGAAAGCGTAAAGGTCGCTTTAAAATCCAGCATGCCGTTTTCATGTTTGGGATTGGTTCCGATATCCACTTAAGTAACAGTTTTCAGTATGAAATTTAAGCCTGGCGGCGTATAGTGCTGAGTGTCACTCGTCAGAACCGTCGGAGCTCTCTTGATCAGTTTTCTTTCCTTGGATGTTATTCCAGGATGTGCTGATCTTCTCTCTGCCTTGTCTAAAGTCTTGCACACAAAATCACTGCAGGAAATTCTTCCACAAACAGCTAATTGGAGTAGAAGTTGTAGAATGAAGAGAACTCCTTTGTAACGGTGGTTAAACTCGAGAACGGAAACCAGAGCATAAATATGCTCAACACAGTCAGCACCAATATGTCGTAAAACAAACAGAACGTGATTTATTGCGTAACATCCTTTGTTTACAAGCACTTTCATTTTGCTTGAAATCCTAAAAGCAATCGTGTATGCATCTTCGCTCCATCGCTCACAAGAGCCAGTCTAGTTCTGAGCGAAATCCATTTTTATGCAAGTGCACATGACTGCAATTCAGCCGCTGTTTCCTGGGTTTGAAAAGATAGCGTGAGACTAGACTGAAGAGTCTTTGTAGAAAGTCCACGCCTTTCCGCACTCGATGTGCTATGAAATTCCTCTCGAGGACTTTAATAGCGTCATTGCTTCGGGTATCTCACAGCTGGATCGGCTTTTCAGGTTGCGAAGCAATCTAACCGCTTTCTTCGCGGACCATAAACTTTTCGCTATGGCAGTGAAAAACACTTTAATTCTGCCCGCTCATTGTTGTTCTCTATTCCACTGTTTAGCCAAGCCGGACGGAAATACGGGAACCACTATGGAGGAATATTGAACTGCATCCGCTATTGTTCGTCATCGCTCAGCCTGTTCACCTTCGCGTGTACAAACTAATTTTTGTGTCATACTCTAGCACATGTTAGGCCGGTCAAAATGTCTCTGCAGTCTCCTTGATCGATCGACTGTCTTCGAAACGTCACGCTGAATAAAACCACGTCTTAACTTACCCAACTTTGACTAACTCATTTTAACTTTCAACTCTACACTTTAAACTGTCTCTGCAGTTTGCAAACTGAAATTTCCCAGAAAGAGCCGCAGTTTCTTCGCCAATTTCCTTTACAAGAAAAAAGTCATGATTGCCACTCCCAACTCTTTACGTCCTTATGTTTCCGCGATTACAACGAAATCTAAATGAAGATTATACACAACAGGGAATGATTGCCTCGAAGTTTTTAGGAATGGTGATGCAGAACTCTTTAGTGAAGCGCACCCCTGGAAGCACCTCACACTGAGCAATCGGCTCCACAAAAAATAGAGGGGAAGTGCCGAATTTTCCTGCTTAATGTGGTACTCGATGGTGCCGTTTTGGAAGGATGAATGTCGGCTTCCTTCGAACTCCCTTCTGACTCATCACACCTACCGTCTACCTCTTGGGAATATCGTGGAGACACTTTAAATGCATACTGGCCCTAAACGCCGACTACTCGCCGGCCAAGAAGGAAGAAAGCCTTGGTCGTCCAGTGCTGGAATGAACCCACAGTCGATTTGAGATGCCGAGAACTATCAGGCCTCTTGCCGAGCGTGCCACCACACACCATGGAAAAGTTACCACGACTATGAAAAACTGTGTGAGCCGACATTAAAAAGCCATCTTGTCCTGAGTCTTTTAGCCTCGACCTCAAGTGGGCCTCCAGTTCATCTAATTTTCGAAGGAAGCTGATATTTCACAATAGGCTTAACAGACAAAATGCACCAATCGTAAAGGCCTTTGGCAACTTTAACTACTAAAATCCTTGAACATAGAAGTGATTGATCCTAGCCTTGCGGGATGCCCTGAACAAGGAATGTCTGCTCTAGTAAGTAAAGTAAGCTTAGTGAGGTCTGAGTAGGGTGTGTGTTAGCTCAGTACATCAATGTGATTCTCTGAGAAGGTTGAATGCATTAGTGGGTTCCTGAAGTTTCAGACAATGCTTCATATATACAGTTACTTAGTCCTTTCCCTAACAAGAAAATTTCAGGTTGACGTCGTTTTCGACCTCCCTCCACCTTCTTTAGAAGCCGCATTTCCGGGTTATTAGCTAGAGGAGCACAAAATGAATGTTCATTCGGACACCTCCATCTGATACAACCAGATGACCCCTGTTAAAGGGATCCAACGCATTCCAATGCAGTGACGTCTCATCAGGGCACCTGCTCATTCCTGAATTTTCTAGTGTTCCCAAGCCGATACGTGAGCAAGCCATACTGGTGAACGTAAACAAGCTGGAAAGTTCTCGAAAACACAACCTAACGAGAACTGCTTCAGCTCGCACTGCTGGCCTGATTGTTAGAGCATCACTCTCCAATCAACTCATAAGAGCAAAAGGATTTTGGGCGAAGAAGAACTGATGTGAAAACAACACGAACAGTTCGCCTTAAAAGGCAAGGGTATGCGGAGTTGAGCCTAGACCGCACCCGTATCTCAATTTGAGGAAAAATCGCCTGATTTCTTCTATTGCTTTCCTGGTACTTTAGCATTGCTTTCAACTTGTCTATAATGTCTCTATGTCAAAGGTAACTGGATAAGGAGAAGAGCAAAATATGAAGGTCAGAGTTAGCCAATCCACCGTGGGAGGCGCCATGCACTCTACTTCTACCGTATAGACGGCTTGAATACATATTTGGCCTATACAATGGCCTGCGGTGGCTAATTGATAGACAAGTCAGTGTTTTATCCTTCCCAGACAAAATTCACCTACATCGGAGAGATAGAAGTTTTAATTGGTGTGGGCGGACCCGAAGCGGTAACCTTGATAAGAGGGGTTCGTAACTGTCGGCTCCTCTAATCGAGGTATCGAGTATACTTGTGCTCGAATAATCGAATTCGAATAATTATTCGAATAATTTATTCGAATTCGATTTTTGATTATTCGATTATTCGAGTTTCGAAAATTCGAAAAATTATTCGAATTCGATTATTCGAGTTCCGAAAATTCGAATAATTATTCGAATTCGATTATTCGAGCTTCAAAAATTCGAATAATTATTCGAATTCGATTATTCGAGTTTCAAAAATTCGAATAATTATTCGAATTCGATTATTCGAGGTTCGAAAATTCGAATAATTATTCGAATTCGATTATTTGGGATTCGAAAATTCGAATATTATTCGAATTTCGAATACGTGGTTGTTTCGAATGTGACATAATAATGATTTTTGTAAGCGAGTTCATTCCGTTGACGATTGTTTTCGATAGTACAGCGTCGAGGATCTCGCCGTTACGCAAACACATTCAAATATGTATTTATTTATTTACTTTTATACGCGGACTGACAAAATAAGTTCAAATATGATTCAAACACAAGACAACAGGTGACTAAATAAGTGACTTGTGGCTTGCACAATAACCTCAAAAACAACAGCAAACTACAAAGTTTTCTAGTGATACCCGTCAACCAGCCTTTCAAATTGCCTTTGGGTGTTTGGTATATTGTTTTCCTTTGAAGGCTTCAAAAATTCAACCCCTGCTCCATATGTGAAAAATGCGGACCTTACCTTGCTTTTGCTCTGGGAATTTGAATTTTCCATTGAGCACCTCTTGTAGGAGAAGAAGAGATCAGTGCCTTCGTCCCCAAGGTCATTCGACGACCCACTTGATGCCCCGAAGCACGGTCCTCCACTTCACTCTAGCCCCAAATTGACTGCAGGCAGCTCCACTCCCCATCTTCGAACAGTGGACCTCGGGCAAAAATTGAAGTTCTCTATAGGTATTGAGCTTCTGATTGATTTTGATCCTAGGACGAAATGCCTTTTTGTCAGAACCGATCGTTCCCAGCGCATCTACTAGGTTGGTGCAAAAGTAACGTAGTTTTTTTTGTTTTCCTTGTTTCAACAATATTTTTTAAAAATAAACTGAGACCATTTCATAAGGTATTATACATTGTTGGAAAGGGTATTACATGCGCTTTCTAAGTGTGTATTAGGTTGACCAGAAAGCTCTCAGCGTTTTGAGTGAACTACCATAACTTTCTCAAATCTTATCGGATTTAGTCGAAATAAGCACCGTTCGAATCAGCACACTGTTACCAACGGGCCAACAACTGACTTATTCCATTAGCGAAAAATTATGTGGTCGAGATTTGATAAACTCCACGAAAGCTGTTTTGGCTTGGTCCTGATTGATGAAGGTTTTACCAGCGAGAAAGATCTGAAACTGTTTGAAAAGGTGGTGTCGGTTGGCGAGAGGTCTGGATAATACGGTGGGTGAGGCAAAACTTCAACCCTTAATTCGTTCCATTTTCGAACAGTGATTTGTGAAACGTGTGGCGTTATCGTACAAAAGAATCGGGCTTCTTCTGTTGGCCAATGCTGGCTGAAGTTGACGCAATTTTCGGTGCATTTCGTCGATTTCGTTACAGTAGAACCTTGCTGTGATCGTTTGGCCAGGCGCTAAAAAGTTGTAATGGATCACAGCAGCCGCCGACCACCACACAGTGACCGTTCCCTTTTTTTGGTGGAGGACCGCTTTTGTAAAATGCCTATGGGGTTCGTCGGCGTCCAACCACTGTCCGGAACGTTTCGTGTTATCATCCACTTTTCATTACAAGTGATGATTCGATCCCGAAACGAGTCAGTTTTGTTGCGTAAAAGTAGAGAAGAACAAACCTCAAAACGTGACAATTTTTGCCGATCATTCAACTCGTGGGGCACCCACTTTTCGAGCTTTTTCACCTTCCCAAGGCGTTTCAAAGCACCTTCGAGGCTGAAGTCTCCGGTCCAAAATTTACTGAACCACTGGCACACAGTGCTTTCTCCATCACTATTAGGCCCCCACACTTGGTTAATTTGTCGGGCTGTCTAGACTACGTATTGTCCCAATTTTAAGTTAAAATAAAATATCTTTCGGAATTACTCCTTCGACATACTTCAAAAAGTCCTTCAAGAACAAAATTGTAAAAAAAACGTTAAAATTTATTTAGCCAGATAGAGCGAAAAATTCTGTACAGAAAGTAGCATTAATGCGCAATGCAAGTTGAATTTTTACTTAATAATAGACGATGGAGAACAAACAGTAACAAGAACAAACAGTAGTAACACAAAACGCTGAGAACTTTCCGCACAACCTAATATATGGAATTTGATTTAAGTTGGTTGTTTAAAAAAATAATTTGGTTTTTATTTTTAGAAGTCCAAACGCGATTTTCGTCAAATTTTCCGGCTTTGGCTGATGTCGGGGAACTTCTTTTTGGTTCAGCCACTAGGCAAACGCGCCTGTTATCATTAAGTATCCATCTCTCATCGGAAGTCACAATCCGTTCGAGAAACGGATCGTTGGCATTGGGCAAAAGATGGGCCGACGATATCTCAAGACGACGATTTTTCTGACTTTCGGTCAATTTAGTTTCTTGGTCTTCCCAGTTTGCTTCAAATGGCGAACAACTATAGTGTGATCGCCGTTAAGCTCCTCAGCAATATCTCGCGTGGTTTGCGCGGATCAGCTTCGACTGACGCCTTCTGTGGATCATTATCAACGGCTGCCATGTGGTTCTTCTTCGAGGCTGGTGTTGCCGGCACGAAACTTTTGGAACCATCTCGTACTGTGCATTCGTTGATGGTTCCCTGGCCCCATACTTCGTTTATATTTTGAGCGGTCTGAGCGGAAGTCCGGCCCAGTTTCAACTCGCAGAAGTAAATCTGACGAAAATCGCGTTTAGGTATCTGAAAATAAAAAACAAATTATTTTTTTAAATACACGATTTAAACTAAATTCCATATACATACATAGAAATCGCATATAATGAGTTTTCCAACAATGTATAATACCTTATGAAAAGTCTTACTTTATTGAAAAATAGTGTTGAAACCAATAAGACAGAAAACCTGCACTCCTTTGGCACCAATCTAATAGTGCTAAGTTGATCAGAAAATTTTTTCCACACGGGGCCGCTACGTCAGGGACGGATTGCTTAACTGTCATCGACATACAAACAAAGAAACGTCACTTTCAAGCTACAATCAACAATATCGATCGATATTGACCTCTCGATGAAAACCTTTCACTCGCTGTAAAGCACAAGTTTTTTGCATTCCTCCATCACTGACGAAGAAGGCTGTTCCATCATTAGCTATACTTACCAGTTGGTTAGTACATTTTTGATTCAATTCGTGTAAAGAATATAATTTGTCTACAACACCTCTTCATCCTAGAACATCTTGGTTGTTGTAAAATCAAAAACGGCCCATGCACTGTACTACCGAGGTCGAAAAAACAGTTATTCATACTTCGATATGGATTGGGTTGCTCATCACGAGTCAGACATCGGTTTCTGAATATCCGGTTTCTTATGGCAGGTTAACCCTTTCACTACACGCGTGTTTTTCTCGCGCTCCGAGTGAATACAGTTTTTGGCTTGCTTAACCGGGAAATCAGAAATGCTCACCTTTCCACTTACAAGGAGCTCGATGAACGTAAATGACATTTGTTGGCATGCTTTTGTTCAAAAATGTGTTGGAAATGGCGATAAAAGGTCTCACTAACGATAAATCACAAAACGCAATAACACTGGTGCGCGGGAATCGACTCTCAAGATCACTCTCTGTGAAGCGAGAACACTTCTACTGCGCCTCCGCCTAAGGTGGCCACTGGCCAAGCCGCTAACGACAATGCTGATTACGCAACACTGCGTCCACGCTGCATCAACGCGCGCGGCACAGTGTCCGCAGACTTTGGCCAGCTAGAACTTGTTTATGAAATCCATTTAGCAAATTTGGTCTAAATATTTGTAATCAGCTTTTCGACCTCTTTCACAAGAAGTAGGTATCTGTCCGGAGTTCCATGGGAAGCTGAAGGCATACCGCGGTTAGTGGTTCCTATTTTACGGGTCTCGCTTACTCTTCCAAATTGCCAAGCACGTTGGACGACGTCTTCGGCACGTCAGCTGAACTCCGACCACCTTTGGACGACGTCTTCGGCATGTCTGCTGAACCCAACCAACGTTGGATGACGTTTTCGGCCTATCTGTTGAACCTCGACCCACGTTGGACGACGACTTAGTTAAACGAAAAATCTCAGCGTCCTTATTGTGTGTGCAGTTTATTCGATTATTCGATTTATTCGAATATTCGATTATTCGTTCGTTCGAATAACTGAAAAATTGGGTTATTCGATTATTCGGAAATTCGAATAACCAAAAAACGGGGTTATTCGATTATTCGGAAATTCGAATAAGCGAAAAATGGGGTTATTCGATTATTCGGAAATTCGAATAAACGAAAAATGGGGTTATTCGATTATTCGGAAATTCGAATAACTGAAAAATTGGGGTTATTCGATTACTCGTTCATTCGAATTTTCGGAAAATGGGGTTATTCGATTATTCGGAAATTCGAATAACCGAAAAAATGAGGTTATTCGATTATTCGTTCATTCGAAAAATTTTGGAAAAGCACAAGTATAGTATCGAGGACGTATTTTTGTGATGCGGCTTTCCTTATTCTTTTTTTTTACTGAAACCCCATATTCCAGAAAAATCCTAGAATTGGAGTGGATCACGGAAAGAGTGCGCATCATGCATTCCCTCTGCGAGCATCGAGGAGCGTCTAGTAGGAGCTCACACACCACCCTAGCTCGCGCAGCGTCGAGATTTTTGTGACAATGAGGTTTCGAACATGGCACGAGGGTTTCGAGCGCCCTCGCAACGCGATGTTCCACTGTTAGAGAGCAGCGATTTAGCTGCCGCGGTTTAGCTATCACTCCCCTACGTCTCAAGACTAATTGCCCTTCTGCGCGAAGATCCTTAGGCAGAGGCGCTAGAATCCGATGTTTGTGTGTTCCAGCCCTAATTCGATCCGTGACAGTACTGCGGTGGTATTCAATTACCAATCAGAGGTGAAGCAAGGCGGAAGACAGTAGTGGGCGGTGTAGTACGGACGGATATTCGTTTGTGTTCGTGGCCGAGCTCGCTTCTAGTGTGAACGAGCTGTTGTCCGGAAGCGCTCATCGTTACTGCGGCGTTGCCGTAGGGGCTTCATCTTCAGATTCAAGCAGCATCCTCACACTCATTTTCAACGATTTCTCTGCTTTGAGAACATCTTAAGCTTGCCGCTTCCTCAATTGCGCTCGCCGCACCAATTTTCGCTCAGGATGTTTTGTAACAATTGTGTAGAAGCTATGCAGATATCCTACTAGATAAAATGGTTAATCTATGTGTCACGTAGAGAGACACACGGAGGGAGGACAAGGGATACTTTTGATACTGATACGTCTGCTAGCCATGCCTTTAAGCTTAACCATGGGCAGTTGTCGAGATTGGCAGCCGAGCATTGAGCATTTGGCACAAAGTGCATGGGGTCTTGCAGCAAGGGTTCGGATTCAGAACACATCCAACAGACGCTGTTCAACAGGCGCCTGGATTCAGAGAATGTGCTGCAGACATGCCACAGGACAACAGTAGTCCTGACACGATCCTTTCACATTTGTCCTGCTCCAAGCGCCCGGATGTTATACATGTAGATAACGTGAAACGGCCGTCCGGATTTTTTAGAAATCACGTCATAGTCATCCACTAACTTGTAGAATAAGAGTAATAAAGAAAGAGGACAAACCACACTCGATCCCTTTCGGGATGCGCCGCTCTTTCTAATTCTACGTGCTCTCATGGAGCCAATTGCAATGCGTTTTTGGCCTACACAATGGCTTGCGATGGCCAGCCGATGAACAAGTCAGCTCTTTATCCTTATCAGACAAGGCTGGAACCAATTTAGCAACCACAATGGGCGGAAGGCTTGGTTGGCATGGGCGGGAAATCCGAACTAGGAATTTGATATCATTTGCACGCAATAGCCGGCACCTCCTCCGCCTGCGCTACAAAGTAACTGCTCTTATTACAAAGTGGCGCGCCCAAGTGAGCGCGCCACTTTCTAATAAGAGCAGTTACAACCATGACACTTGCAAGGAGTATAGCACTAAACGTATGCTACTTAACAGTTGGGGTGCGGTTCTCTACAATTAGAAAAAAACTCCTAATAAGGTCGCCTAATTTTATTGCAGGATCTTTTTGGATGGCCTGTCCTACCATGTCGTATTATCCAATTCTATACCATGTTTCAGGCTACACCGTAATACATGCTACTGTAATATTGGTAAGGAGGATTAAAGAAAAAGAAGGACCGCTGAGATGTTGTATTGTTAGAGTTTCGCCTCTTATCCAGACGTTTAGAGATATACCGGACACCAATCAGACATTTGGCGGCCGGTCGAACACTAAACGTCTGGTTTCCAAAATAAAGCGTTAAACATTTCGTGGACAAGTAGAAGGTTTGATCAACCTATAGGAGTTTGTCAATCTGTTAAGGTATGTACTGAGCGTTAAGGTATGAAGCCAGAGCCATAGCGAAAACAGGAAGAATGAAATGGCAATGCTGGCGCCAAACAAGCCTAGTTGTGGTGCGTCATGCTGTTCTTCTTCAATAAATCGCGTGCTTGAGACCCGAACCAAGAGCACCGATTAAAGGTGCACGCCGGCGCTTCTTCCGACTATGCACGCTTCTATGTTCTAAAACAAATACGACAAAAGTATGATCCGAAATCAACACTCAGGTTCCACCCGGTCTCTCGCGTCACTTTTTTGGGTAGGTGTGCATCCGCGGCAACAGTCATCCTGTCGTTTCTGTGGGTTCCGTTGGCTCGTGTACCTTGTTTGCATGATTTATTTTACTATTTTTGCATTATTTGAATACTCTGTTATTAGTGATCACTAGTTGTTGTAGAAAATGTGAAGAGCTCTGTAAGTAATGCAGTAGCAGGTCATGCCTTACTCCAGCTCACCGTTTGTTATCATCTCCGGTTCACCCTGTGAAACAACTCTTTAACACCTCAGGACCACAGGGTCTATTAATGTTCGGTGAGAGCTTTTTGCCAACGACTGGGCGGAATTGAAAACGATGCAGACTCTACGCCCGATCGGCTGCGAAGGGCTGGTTCGGCCGCTGAATCGAACTTGTTGACCGTTCCTTCCTCCCTTCCTCTTCCTTTTAGTTTTTCCTCTCTCAACGTCTTTCCCTCTCTGTTCCTCCGCGGTCGTGTCCTTTCCGTCGTTCCGCGCGATCTACAGCGCCACACCCTAGCCCTCCTGTTACAGGTATGCTGTCCCTGCGAACGATTGCGCTGGCCGTGCTGTTCGTCGCGTTCCTGATGTGCGTAGTCGACGCCAGGGTTTTGCAACCGTACGGTAAGCGCCTCACATCCATACGGCTCAGCAGAAGGACGTCCTTCGACCACGCACTTTCACCGCTTAACTACTCATATCCGTCAAACGCACTGAAGCGCTCGCTTTGCACTCGAAAGTCAGCGACTCCATAGGCGACCGAGTGATGCGGGGCGACGGAGTGTGAAGGACAAAAACTCGCTGCTCCCGGAATCGCAAGCCCCTGCACCTGCATCTTCCACGACATAGATGGTACAGTGTGGGCTTGCGCATCTCATTACGATAAGGTCTCCGTTCTTCAAAGCTGTGACGTGAACTGTCATTGCTGTGACAGGTAGGAGAAAAAATTCTACAGTATCTGTCGCACGCACAAATGCAATTTTGGCGCATGAAATGTTCACGGGAGTTTTTTCCAAGAGAACTCATCAGTATTTCATGAAGCACTACATAGGTTAACAGTTGGAAGAAGGTGATAATGAAATTTTTTGTTACCTGGTCTAGCGCCGAATACCCGCAATATAATAACAGCCCATATTGAAAACAGTTGTTCCAAACTCAACTACACGCTGCACATATGCTTTCAACAAGCGTTTCAGGATTTTTGCTTTTGAGAACTATGGAGAGACTACATGACAGTCGGCCATTTTTACAATTGTCAAAGAGTACGTCTTGCCGGGACTTCGGAGAACACTTCAGAGAACACTCCAAAAATTAGGAACCAACGAGCACTTTGTGCGCTAAGGTTACAGATTCGATGCCTCCTTCCTTGTGCCCGAACTAGAAAATGAAAGGCGCCAAAAAGCGTTCCGCACGCTTCAGCGGTTCACTGCCGACTAGAAAAAAGCAGATGCATTTTTAATTCATCAGTTACTGCGGCACAAGAGGCGTGTATATCAGGCATAAAGGACCTCAACAACTCCCCTGAGTCGAAGGACGTGGACCTCCATCAAAATATCGTTGCACACACGAACGCCATATTTTCTTTAGATCCGAAAAATCTCTAGTTACCGCTTGAATTCCAGCTCCGACCTTCGCTGCTTGGCTCCGTGCTCAAGTGCTGCTTGTTTTCTGTAGGGCTTGCCGTGCACGCAGTGAAAAGAATATAGAGCTGACAGCAAATACTCAGCTGAAAATCATAGATCAGGCAGTCGAGACGAGTGGAGCACACTGTAAATACTCGATTACACCTGGAAACCTCCAGATTTCAGCTGGTTCTGTAACAGCTGCAGCTGAAAGAATGCGAGTAGGCGAGACTGGCGCGTCTGCTGCTCCCGAAGCGGTAATATGCGTGATGCAAAACGGATGGAAGGCACGTGTCTTCTTCCAACGTCGGGCGCGTGAATAGTTCAAGACGAGGAGTAGGTCTACGCCGATGCATAACCTGGTCGACTAGTGGGCGTCCAGCCTAGTTTTCACCATAATTGAATTTTCATCTTTCCCAGACAATTCTGACACGAATTCGTCAATCTGGACATATGGAAGATTTGGTTTACCTGGGCCTGATTAGTACCTAAAATAGATGCGAGATATCTGATAGTCCAAACAATGCAACAGCTTCTGGATTTTACCAAAGCTCTGGCTGGCCCAGCGCTGAGGAGCATCGTATTTGATAGGTCTTGCTTTAGAATGTTTGTCTAAGGGTGTCCCGAAGCACATGAACTCAGTAAGAACAGGCATTCTTTATGCCATATTTCAGTGCGTCGAAAAGACTCCGCAGTTTGGAGCTTGGTCGCTTTCTACTGTAATAAATGGCGTGCTAGATGGACTCTTCCGGGTGAATTTCAATTCAATTCCACGCTTTGGCACCTAACAAATCGTCAGCAAAACAGGACGAGCATTCGCCCTTTGATTCGACACGATGCACACCTTCACTGGCTGAGTGCATTCACATTGGTACAATACCGCCCGTGTCGCGCGGTCAAAAAGACGGATGGCGACGGAAAATCCGTCGCAAACCGACGCATGCTCGTAACTCCTCTAATTTTGAGTTGTTTGAGAAAATAATAGCACCGTTCGATTCGTCTCCTCGGGATCTACACAAACTTATATAAAATTTTACCAGAACACCGCGTTTTCACCGTGGGTGGTCTAAAAAATAAATACAGTAGGCTTTTGCGATTAGAGCACCTTATTTCCATGATTTCGAAGTATCTCAGGCATGGAGTAGTTGTTAGTGCTCTGTCATGCTTGGAATGCTTCGAGAGTGCGCCGCGCACAATGTATACAGGATCGAACCTATCCATCGAGTGTTAGAAAGCATGTTCACTCCGCTTCTATCTGCACTTACTGGGAATTGCTCCAATCTGTCCCGGTAGACCGCTGCAGACGGACGATGACGTCATCGAAAATCGATATCTTCGAGTTGGGTCACTCTTGGCGGCCTCGTCCTCGATGGGAAACTGTCAAAAAATCGATATTTCCAAAATCGATCAAAATTGCTACCATTCGATAGCGCTTTTCATGCTGAGCAGAACGTTACCATTGCGAGTGTCGAACACTCAAAACTGGGCGAGTGTCGAACACTCAAATCTGGGCGAGTGGGAGCACAAGAAACTCTAACCGCTATATTTTGCCTCTTTAAACTGGCAGCTGAGGCTATGGCAGTTTAGGAAGCTGAGGAGCTCTGAGCACATAATCGTAAAGTACCTCAAGCGCTCTGTTTGCTTATGCATTTCAAGGCCGTTTGCTAGCTGGATTTTCCCGCAGTGGTCCACCGAGATCGAAAAAAATGCGTCACACAAGCCTCACCCGCATATTCGCACACCTGTAACATCGCCTCTTCCTATGCTACACCGTCCTACAAGTCTGGCTGGACAGCCTTTGAGCGATTTCTTAACAGGATGGCTAAAATTTATGATAGAACTTCCCAAGCACTCACTCTACCAGTTGCGAACCCAATCGATTGATAGGTTCATCTCCATACGCATTGCACACGGCGCACACTTTAGTCTCGCCACGTCAGATTGGAGCAATTTCCGAGAGGGCGGCTGGGAATTTCTGATAAAATTCTCCAAACGTTTCGAAATAGGCTTGAAGGCTTTACATTTTCCAGTAAGGGCAGATAGAAGCGGAGTGAACATGCTTTCTAACACTCGATGGATAGGCTCGCTCCTGTATACATTGTGCGCGGCGCACTCTCGAAGCATTCCAGGCATGACAGAGCATTGACAACGTACGCCATGCCTGAGATACTTCGAAATCATGGAAATAAGTGCTCTAATCGCTAAAGCCTACTGTATTTATTTTTTTTAGACCACCCACGGTGAAAACGCGGTGTTCTGGTAAAGTTTTATATAAGTTTGTGTAGATCTCGAGGAGACGAATCGAACGGTACTATTATTTTCTCAAACAACTCAAAATTAAAGGAGTTACGAGCATGCGACGGTTTGCGATGGATTTTTCCATCGTCAACCGTCTTTTTGACCGCGCGACGCGGGCGGTATTGTATGCCTGAATCGTTCACGTCTACGCAATGCGTGTGAGAGGTAAAGGAAGAGGGGGCTCAAAGTCCTTTGGGGGCAGCTGACATTCTCTTATTACATTCGATCACTCAGTATTGGCAGCTCCAGCATGCATTCTGCCTTTCCTCAGAAAGCCTCGGATCAGTGATTTAGGTTGCTATAGCATAAGAGTTCAAAAGTTCAATCGCTCTATGCTCATCATTCTCCTTTCGGACGTCCATAGAACCTGATCCACTCCATGGTGACCTGGAATACGTAATTAGCCAAGACAAGGACCTTGGTGGTCAGCCCGAAGCAAAGTCAACGACTTGTTCCATCTAGACAGCTTTGCTATTATAAAATCGGTCGCGGAAAGGTGGAATGCTTCCCCCGAGCCGCATCTGAAGTGGATCCGAGGGAATGGCGCTTCCCTCCAACTGCCCGACACCTGATTAAGCTACGCGTACTGTGTACGTACTTCAATGAGCCCCTATTTGCCCGAATCTTGCTAGTTCCAGGCCCCTTTTCATCCCAAAAGTTGCCTTCGCCAGCGCTTTTTTTTGAAGCCACTATCCACTTGATGAGGACGCTTAGCCATGGTGCCACTCCGTGGACTCCATTTGTCACCTCCAGCTCCTGTATAATCTCCTAATTTCTTAAGGATCACCCCTCGACGTCGTAAATTGACCAGGATTTTAGTAAGAGCATCTAGAATAGATCGCTAAGATTAGTCAAGGCTAGATGGTGCTCCTGGAGGATAAATGTTTCAACTCTGGGAGTAACTAACGGCTGTTTGGGATGAAATGTACTTGATTTTGGGCGATGAGTGAATTCAGGGCACACCCTCTCAAATATATGCCTAAATACGGAAAATATTACTTTTTCATATCGTCATGAGAACAGCATTTTGACACGCTCTACAATGATTTTGCATTTCATGTGCAGCCTTTCACTAACTTTTTGAGCGTTTAGAATCAGACGCCAAATTTTACCACGGGATCCATGTGACAGCATATGGTTCGCTTGAAGATAGCGACGAAACAAATTTTCGTTTACCTTTCTGGCGCTTAACTTCTCCGACTCTATCGCTTTTGGTTCTGCGCTGGTTTATGAACGTCATATCAAGGGCCACATGCCATGTTCGTCAAATCATGGAAGAAAGAGTTCAAACGCCATGCCAAATGCCATCTTCGGCTTCCACCTTTTGCTGATTTGCTATAAATCCCAAACTAAATACTGATGACGGCATGATAACACACTACCTAATCCGGCGGTTAGCCAACAGAATCCGTTGTCGCTCGATATGTCGAATTCCCCGTCGATATTCCAGCGAAGTAGAATGCCTGGTGCAATCAAAAAATGGACCGTTTTACGTCAACATTCGTCTTTCTATTCCGCTCTTTTGAAGTTTGTCATATTATTCTGCCCTCTTGAAGAAGCCGAAGTGTATTTCTGGATTGCTACACGTATATAGT
Source organism: Heligmosomoides polygyrus polygyrus (assembly GCA_947396885.1). NCBI lineage: Eukaryota > Metazoa > Nematoda > Chromadorea > Rhabditida > Heligmosomidae > Heligmosomoides > Heligmosomoides polygyrus. The sequence goes on from OX377203.1 coordinate 35,756,890, forward strand.
CAGAGTTGTACCCTGTAAAAAGTTAAGCTGATACAAGCATGTCTGGTTGGAGGAGAACTCTTGCGGCAGGTAGAACTTGAACCTGCTCCTCTTGCTATCTAGGCAGGGCCTATACCCCACTACACCACCGAATTCTCGATCGAAAATAATGTTCATAATAGGATAGGATTTTGTGTTTTGTGAACTATCCCCCCGGTAGCAGCCGTTCAAGGCTTAAAAGAAGGGAACTGAGTAGACGAGCTTGATGGAGATAGTGTGGTCTGCAGGGGGAACCTCTCGATCGAGACCAATCCCTGAGAGCGTGGCGTACCTATTAAAAAGGGACTGCATTTTAAGCTTCCATTTGAACAGCAGATGCCATTGTTTTCACAGAAGTACAAAGTAGAGTACACAACTCGGCGATCTGTTCTAGATTTGGTTACTAAATCCTTGGCTAAATTATGACGTCGAGAGGTCATCCCTAAGAAATTAAGAGAATATACAGGAGCTGCAGGCGACAAATGGAGTCTATGGAGTCGTCCCGCGGTTAAGTGTCCCCATCAGGCAGATGGTGGCTTCAAAAAAGCGCTAGCGAAGGAAGCATTCGAGATGCAGCTCTTCAAAGCACGTACATTGGGGGTTGCTTGATCAGGTGTCGGCAGTTGAAAGGAGGCGCCGTTTCCTCGGATCCGCTTCAGATGCGGCTCGGCTGAACCGACCAAGCGATACTTCCATCCCTCCGCGACCGCTTCTGTGCCACCAGAGCTGCTTAGCAGGAACAAGTAGCTGACTTTGCTTCGGGCTAGCCACCAACGTCCTTGTCTTGGCTGATTACGTATTCCAGGTCACCATGGAGTGGATCAGGTTCTGTGGGACGTCCTAGAAGAGAACGACGAGCGCAGAGCAATTGAACATTTGAATTCTTGTGCTGCAGCAACCTAAATCACTGATCCGAGGCTTTCTGAGGAAAGGCAGACTGCATGTTGGAGCTGCCGAAGCTGTTGATCGAATGTAATAGAAGAATGTCAGCTGCTCCCAAAGGACTTTGAGTCCCCTCTTCCTTTGCCTCTCACACGCATTGCGTGAACGGCTGAGACATACCATTGTGAACGCACTCTGCCAGTGAAGGTGTGCATCGTGAAAGAGAGGAAAACAAAAAAGGGCAAGTGTTTGCCATTTTACATTTACATTTAAAGATAAATAAAAATACGTTTAGAAATAAATAAATAAAGTACCTAATAGTGCAGATTTGATTCTTCTGTGCTACATAGGTTTGCTACGATGCAACAACTTTTATTGTGACCTTACATTTCGACATAAGTCGTCTTTTCCAAAAGCCTGAAAGCCCAGGGTTTACGAACGTCGAACATGGGTGCTAGTGGACTCAATACTGGTTGCTTGGTATACCTTGGTGCCTCTATTTTGCTTCGGCACGCATTGATTGTGACCATTTCTGACATAAAAAAGAGCCCTGGAAGCCCTCACAATATTGCCCGCTTATAACCTGGTGGAACCTAGCCCATGCAACCTCATTCGACTTCGAACAGAAAGCAGATTGAACGACAGTTCTGCAAAGAAAGTGACCTTCATCAATCACCATAAAATCGGATTGGTTAAGCTAGGTGTAACCCAAGGGTAATTTATTAAGCACGGTTCAACGGAGCAATTTATGTTTTCTATGCAGTAGAATACGAGCATATCAAAGAACTATCACGTTCGTTAGATAGCAGCAGCAGTGTGAACTTCAGCTCCCAAACGAAATAGTTTTCGTTCAGCGAGGGCTGCGATTCGTAACAGCGACACCCTCTCTTTCCTATGGGCCAACTTCTGTTGCCCGTAAAATCTCGTGACGTCAGTTTGTTAGGGCAAATATGTACGACCACAATTTGGTCTAAAAGTGAATCTTTCCAAGGACCTGCTACAACTTATGAACAAAAACGGCTACAAATGGCTACAAATTATTCTAAGGAATATAGAAGTTATCGGAATTCTGGTAGGAATTACGTTGCTCTCCAAGCAACGATTATTAGGACAAAGAACTTCGCCTGAAGCACGCTTCAAGCAAAGCCAATATTGCTGGAGGAGGCACCAAAGCAGGAAATCACTCATCATTTGCGGGAAAAGGTCAGGTGGTAATGTACAGCACGGGGCCTTCCTTGCAAAAATCTCGAGAACTCTCGTAGATGTCGCTCCACTTTGTAACGGAAATCCTGCCAACTTTTCGGCCTTGGCTGTTGCAGTCCAGTTGAAGAACTGAGTTATGTTTCGGCCCATTTAGCTCGACGTGTCAAGAGACGACACCACAAACTCTACCATGAATCTAATGGGTGAATCTGACCAGCAGAATGCGCTATGCATACACTGCGTTCACCTTCCAGTAGGGTGCAACAAGTTATGTTCAGTCATTTCGATAGACGTCCTCTCCTTTGAAGTGGAATCAATTCATCCGTTAGCTCCTTTTCAGCAATTCAAACCGTTTATGTGCTAATGGTTTAGGTCGCTGTGTCGTTTTGAATGGAGGTGGGAAACTCCTAGCCGGCTGTGTAAGTGATAAGAGTTGGGCTATGGCCTCTGCTCATCGAGGCAGTTTTGCTATGTGAATTTAAAAGAATTGGAATGGAGCTAAATTCCGCAACTGACATCATTACGACGAAAGCTAGACCGCTGCCAGTTTGACTCACCACCTGATATTTTCCCTCAAATGAAGAGTTTCTTGCTTTAGTGCCTCCTCCAGCAATGTTGGCTTTGCTTTAGGCGCGCGCTTTAGGCGAGGTTCTCTTTGTCCTAATGATGCTTGGAGCGCAACTTAATTCCTACCAGAATCCCGATAACTTCTGCACTACTTAGAGTAATTTGTAGCCATTTGTAGCCGTTTGTGTTCATAAGTCGTAGCAACCCTCCTTGGAGTTCTTCACTTTAGACCGACCTGTAGTCGTATATGCCCCAACGATTTGGCGTCACGAGATTTTTTGGGTATCAGGAGTTGACCACTAGGGAAGAAAAGGCTGTCGCTGTCACGAATCACAGCCCTCGTTGAACAAAAACTATTTCGTTTTGGGAGCAAGCTGCTGTTGTTATCTATGAAACGAACTCCTCATCCCACTTAGAAACCTACATAGTTAACTATCAATTGGGACCCTGAGTTGTCCGCTCTTCATCACTGCGACCACTTTCCTTAAAGAAAGCCCTGCTGCTGTATTTTCCCTAATCATTTTCAATCGAGTAGTACTCAATGTTTATCAGAACTTTGTGATTTTACGGTTCCAACTACTTTCCACTAATTGGACTCGTCATGGCAATGCGCATTGGGCGCTTCGGACTTGAAAGCCTAGAAAGAGAGAACATGATAGTTCTGTGATATGGTCGTATTCCACTGCATACCAAACATAAATTACTTCGCAGAACAGTGCTTAATAAATTTTCGTTGGGACTGTACCTCCGGCTTAGCAAATACGAGTTCATGGTGATTGATGAACGTCACTTTCTTTGCAGAACTGTCGTTTAAACCCCTTTCTGTTCCAATTCGAGTGAGGCTGCATAGGCGCGGTTCCGCCTGGTTATAAACGACCCATATTGTGAGAACCTTCAGGGTTCTCTTTTAGGTCAGAAACTGTCATGACTAATGCTAGCGGAAGCGAGATAGAGGAACCAAAGTATGCCGAGCAACCATTATCAACTCCATTAATATCCACGTCCGCCGTTCGAAGACCTGAGCATGCTATTAATGCGTTTCTTCTGTGATTCGATTCTTCTGTGCCACGCAGATGGTTGGTCTAAAGTTTCACAATACCTTCAGACCTTGAAAAGGATACGTAGCACAAAAGAATCTAGATCGCATTATTAATCCCTTTATTTATTCATTTAAATTTATTTTATAACATTATTTATTTATTTATTTATTTATTTATTTATTTATCCATGTTAACGTAAAACTTTTATTTATCTATAAATGTCATGTAACACTAAAAACAGATTCAATATTGGTTGAAACAGCAACGTTCTAATAAAAACATAGCTAAAGGTAATGAACAATAAAAGCTCGCAAATAACTTAAAATAGTTAATCCAAAACGTACTTTGAGTCCATGATTCCCAAGGTGATTGGAAAATCTCGCTTTACTCTGCTGGTCGATTTCCTCCCAGTGCTTTCATTTTTACACATTGCATCATAGACGGCAATGTCGAGGCGAAGTTTTGCAAGTCACGTCATCACGATGAGTGCTAGTTTGGTTCGCCTTCACTAGAACATAGCATATGCTGGACAAAAGTTCGTCGCATTTTATCATATTCAATGGAACTACTTCTCGCATATAAAATAATATCAGTTGAAGTATCAAATGGAAATTTCTTGAAGATGTCTTCCTTTCTCTTCCCTAACGCTATTCTCCACATCTGGCAAAGAACTCGTGAAACTGCAAGCAAGCGTTTACAGTCGCCCATCGCAACGTGCCATATGCCGCAGTGAGGAATAACACCTATGTCTCTCAGATGATCGAGTTGCTCGTGCCGGGACCTGTGACGTCTCAATTGGACCCTGTGCTATAGTGCTCCAATGGATCCTCCTCGCTCGAGGGACACAAAGGGCGTCATATCGTTTGTTCACGGCTTTCATGCAGAAATCAAACCAAGGCGTTGGCGATAGTTCTGACGCTCTCTTGACATTCCGCGGAGTTCTGTCGGTGCGGCTCTCGTCCGGTGGGAGCGCATTACGTAGCCGGCCCACCTAATTTGCGACGACTTGGCCAATGCGACAGCGGTGAGAAGTAAGGCGAGAAACCTGCCTCTGGAGAGACTGGCGAGGTATTTCTCTCAAGTTGCTCTGCGGCCAAAGCCTTTGGAGACGGCTCTTCCACAGCCCACTTTTAAGGAGATTACTTGTACTGGATACGTTACATTGGGCAGAGCCATCGACTTCTTGAACTTCTTCTTGACCATGCTTGAACCACTGACGACGTCCTTTGTAGCCCATGTGTCTAGTTTCATTTTAATGGCGTCATACTTCACACAGCGACCCGAGGCGATTCGACCTTTTCTTCGACTCGCTTCTAGTGGTTTCACATTGTTAGAGAGGCAACAAAACGTCTGGATGAGAGCCGTGAAGTGGAAGAGAAGGTGGCCCTTTTTGCAGACGACGATCCGACTCTGCTGGAGAGCACCTCCACGAAGAGTGAAGGGAAATGAGGCTCCTACCCGATCCATAGCTCTTCGTTGCCTTCGTTGCAAAACGTGCACTGGGGGTTAGCATTCAACTTTCTCCGAATTCCGTCAAACCACTGTTCCCCTCATGCTTGACCGCGATCCAACTTCACCTTCTCTAGTTTTCCAGCCGAAAACCCTTCCGCTATGGACTGATCTACCTTAGCATGATTTCGCTGCAAGTACGAAAAATGAGATTAGAAGGAAGACAAACATATAGCTGCTTTCTAGGCTCGAAGAAAGTGACTAATCTATCTTGCTTATGAACGTGACAAGGAACGTGTCGGGTGACGCGTTCCTTGTGCGTGGGAGCGGCATGTTCGTGCACAGTGTGCGTGGATGTGTCCGTGACTGTGCGGATTGTAACTGTGTCGGCTCGGCCAAAAGCTTGCACTCGGTAGACTGGGAGTACATGTAAGGCGATTCGAGGCCGCCTTAAGTCTCGCCCCGTCCCTTCGGGCAGTCTGGCTGGCTGCCCGGAGTACCCCGCCCGCACGACAGAGCCTGACTAGCTACCCGTGTTGTATTCCAGTCAAACACAGCAGCACTAAAGGGCCTCATTCCCCTGACCCCGAAAGAGCCCCCATTTCTGCAGCGATGGGAAGGACGAGTACGGAGAGGCTGCTAAAATCTCAGGGCCTAACCAGGCTGCGCAAACTGAGAAGGACTAGGATGACGATCTGTACTTACAACGCCCGCACGCTTGCGTCGGAAGCATCCGTCGAGGACCTGATGATGCAAGCCAGGAAGATCAAGTACGACGTCATCGGACTGACCGAGACGAGAAGACACCACCCCCTACACGCCGCCTACGACTCCGGAGAAGAACTGTTCCTCGGAACATGCGATAGCAGGGGAGTAGGCGGCGTTGGTGTCCTCGTCAACACGCACTTGGCCATGAACATCGATTCGTACGAGTCTCTGACAAGCCGAATCGGACGTCTGCGACTGAAGCGATGTGGCTCCGTGCCAGCCTTGACTATGTTCGTCGTGTATGCCCCAACATCCGACTACGACGACGAAGACGTCGAGGCCTTCTACGTGGAGCTGGAGAAGTTCTATAAGGAAGATCACACCTTCTACAAGGTGATCGTCGGCGACTTCAACGCCAAGATCGGGCCACGAAGGTCGCCGGAAGAACTTCACATCGGAACCCACGGTTTGGAGTGGAACGAGCAAGGTGAAAGGCTGTCTGAGTTTATCATGTCGACCAAGACCATCCATGGAAACTCGCAGTTCCAGAAGCCTCTCTCCCTACGATGGACCTGGGAATCCCCCGGTGGCCAGTTCCACAACGAGATCGACCACATCATCTTCAACCGCAAGTATTGCCTGACCGATGTCTCCGTTGTCCCCAAGTTCTACACGGGATCGGACCACCGCCTCCTTCGCGCGAGGTTCCGCTTTTCGCGTCAAGGAGAGAAGGCCGCGAAGTTCAAGAAGAGGAATCCCAGAACGACCATCAACTGGGATCTCTACACCTCTCTTGTCGGCGTTTGGGAAGATGCCGTCATGGACAACGTCGACGAGGAATACGATCGCTTCGTGCACCATCTCCACGATAGTGCTAAGGGAGCCGAGAGCTTGAAGCCCAACAAGAGACGTCTGTCTCCGGAAACTCTCGAGCTGATACGCCAGCGTGGAGCAGCACGAGCGTCAGTCAACTACCAACTGACGTCCGAGCTTGCAAAGCTATGCAGAGCGGCGATAAAGGAGAATCTTAAGGAGAGAAGGGCGGAAGTGTTGGCTGAAGCAGCAGAGGCAGGGCTGAGCATCCGCAATGCTCGCCGGAACTTCGCCAACTTCAAGACCAAGATGACCGCTCTCCGACGTCCTGACGGAACCATCACCTCTTCCAGAAGGACCATGGAGAAAGTCATCCACGACTTCTACTCCGATCTCTTCGATAGCCACGTCCACCTGCCCCCATGCCATCTTCCGCAGGATGGATACGTCGTCCCCTCTGTTCTCTCTTCCGAAATCCGACACGCCATCTCGTCGGTGAAGAAACGTACAGCACCCGGTTCCGACAGGATCAGAGCTGAACACCTGAAGAACCTCCCGCCAGCGCTCATCAACACCTTGGCGCGGCTCTTCACACGCTACCTGTCCGAATGCAAGGTTCCATCTCAGTGGAAGACCAGCAAGACCGTTTTGCTGTACAAGAAGGGAGACGTGCACGACATTGGCAACTATCGCCCGATCTGCCTGCTGCCCTTAGTCTACAAGCTGTTCACTCGAGTCATCCTGAATAGGATTAGTAGAACGCTGGACGAAGGACAGCCATGCGAGCAAGCAGGATTTCGGAGAGGATTCAGCACGATCGACCACATACACACCATTACGAAGCTCATCGAAGTGTCGCGAGAGTACAAGCTGCCGCTGTGCCTTACGTTCATCGACCTGAAGAAGGCATTCGACTCCATCGAGACTGAAGCGGTCATGGAAGCCCTGCTCACTCAGGGCGTTCCTACTCAGTACATCAGGGTCCTTCGAGAGCTGTACAGTGGATTCACGACCAAGATCTCACCATTCTACAACGACGTCGTCATTGACGTGAAGAGAGGGGTTCGACAAGGGGATACCATATCCCCGAAGCTCTTCAGCGCCACCCTCGAAAACGTCATGCGCGAACTAGAATGGGAAGACATGGGAGTGAAGGTCGACGGCCGGCAACTGCACCATCTTCGCTTCGCTGACGACATCGTGCTCATAACCCCGAGCATCAGTCAGGCGGAACGAATGCTGGCCGACTTCGATCGTGTATGTGGAAGCGTTGGACTGCAGCTGAATCTTACGAAGACGATGTTCATGAAGAACGGATGGGTTTCTGATGCCCCATTCTCGCTCAACGGAACGAACATCTCCGAATGCTCCAGCTATGTGTATCTGGGTCGCGAAGTCAACATGACCAACGACCTAGCACCAGAGCTGAGCAGAAGGAAACGAGCGGCTTGGGGAGCTTTCAAGAGCGTCGAAGAAGTCGTGAAGAAAACGAAGAACGTCCGACTCCGTGCCCACCTATTCGACTCCACTGTTCTTCCTGCCCTAACATACGCCTCAGAGACCTGGGCTATACGAAAGCAGGATGAACACGTGATCAGCGTCGCGCAGCGTGGAATCGAGAGGACGATGCTCGGAGTGACACGACTCACGCAAGTGAGAGAAGGCCTCCGGAGTTCCGAGCTTCGCCGACGTTCGAAGATCAGAGACGCTGTCGCATGGGCCAAGTCGTCGAAAATTAGGTGGGCCGGCCACGTAATGCGATTCGCAGACACCCGCTGGACGAGAGTCGTCACAGATTGGATTCCGCGGGATGTCAAAAGAACACCAGGACGCCCACCAACGCGTTGGTCGGACTTCTTCGTGAAAGCCCTGAATGACGCTCTTCGTGTCCCTCGAGCGAGGAGGATCCATTGGACAACTCTGGCACGCGACAGGGACGAATGGAGACGCTGCTGGCGCCCGCTCGAGCAAGTCGATGATCAACGGGACGACAGGTGATAAAGGTGATATGAGCGTGAAAATGAGCTCTTCTTGAAGATTATTGCTCGATTATTTTAAGACGATGTCCACAAGAAACCCTTCATCATATGCACTACAAATCTCTGCAAAAGCGGTCCGACCTACCAAGTTCAGGTCCTCTTTCCAGTGACAGTGGACTAGGCTTGGACTTATCTGCGAAGGCGAAAATAGCGTAAACGTTTCTTTTTTCACGAAGTGGCTGATATCCGCATGCCATTTTGTTGGCTAAATGCGCATTCAATGTGCTCGCTATAGTTGGATATCGCGCAGAAACAGAAACGACAGGTTAGCTCTGTACTTCTCCCTTATCGTAGTCCAGCCATTCACCCTTTTTTGATAACTTTGATGCGAAAACTTTGTTCACTAAAAACTGACGAGCATTCAAATACTAACTGAACAGTATAATAACAATAATAGCTTATGATAAATTAAATTCAACCTCAAACTAAGACAACGGCACTGCGGAACTGAACAATACTAATACTAGAGAACAAAGCAGGTGACGAGAAGAGAAATCACGGGTACAGTTCATAGGCTGAATAAGACGTCACTGCTGAGTAGATAATTCAGAAACACGTGGGGCGAACGCATTCAAATGGCGTCCACTACATCCGGTAGAAAGGGCGCATCACAGAATGGACTGATTAACCCCAACCGAAACCCATTATCCATATAGGGGGCATTGACAGGTTTCGCATTATTACCCTGTTCGAACCCTGGCTTGCATTTCGGTTTTTGCCTATGTAGAAGCTTCTGAGTACGCGATTGGCTGAATTGCGATCTCTAGACGTCCATCCAAGACGGAAGTAAGAGCCAGAGTTGCTCTTCGCGATTATGTCCGACACCAACTGCACGGTTTTCCTTGGGAATGTTCAAGATTTCGACCGAAGCTTACGCGCTGCCTGTGCTGTGGTGCCGATTATCGCGCTGCTGCTTGCGCTTCTTCTGTCTTAAACCAGCCACATGCTCCATCACGAACGTTCTCCTGTACACGGAAGTCTAAACTGCTACATCAGTGTATCAACGAGCCAGCCTGGTCGTCGTTTTGCGTGCAACTTGCCAGGGTTTATGTTCCGACAAAGGCTTTCTGCTCTCCTCCGGCCCTCGAACTATTTCCACCTTCGCAGCGTATTCTTCATCTTTATGACAGCATCTCATTTCGATTCAAATGGGTGCGTCTCTGTCCGCTTCAACCTAGAATCGTATTGTCTTCGCCCGGGGAGAGGTTCTTGGAGTGGAAGCGCCCGAGTAACACCACCTTTTTTCTTGCTAAATGTTTAGGAGAGACATTTGAGTCAATGCAACAACCACAACACACCCTACAAGCCGCAAAAAAATTTAGGTTGAAGTTTCTATGGGAAAAAGCGGCACTTTCACGAAGTAGCCCAGACCCCGCTAAAAACTAGTCTTATTGCTACAGAGTTAGGTGGTCAAAAACCATTACAGCCATTATTTCTCCTCCTCGGAGACGGCCAGAAACGGTTAAATAGCAAAGTATGCTCAATCAGTGAATTTATAGAAGAAGATTCAAGAGGGAACTGCCGGTTTTCTCTGTTCGTATTTGGGAGACACCATTTCTTTAATCTAATCCTGTTCGACGAGCACCAGCTGATAAGATCAACTCGGCACCTTCCAAGCAATCTGAGAGTCACTGACAGCTTCTAAACGGAATAGAGCTGCAGCTGCTGCTCTACATGTGGATGATTTCATGGCATTTAATTTGCTTGTAGAACGGCAGAATTGTTCAAGTTCGATTCGGAGTAGACCACCCAAACTTTTCACTTTCTCAGGGCAGATGAATGGTCCCTACACCTGGTGGAGAGAGAGACACTGACTCTTCCTCCGGCTGGCCACCGTAAGTGATTGTATAGCCCTAACGTGCACTCAAAGCACCTGCTCCAAGAAATGCTCTGTGGCGCATTCCAGAGATGGATTAGTTGACCCCGACCTTTACATGACTTCAACATATTTGCGTGCGGGCGCGAATAGCGCAGTCGGAGGACGTGCCGGCTGTCAAGCGCACCCGATTCCAGATTTCTGTTCAGATTTCCCACCCAGGCCAACCAAACCCTCCATCCCTTCGGGCTCAGTGAATTGGTGAATTGGTACTCGTCCGGGAAGAATAAAGCGCTGACTTGTTCATCGGCTGGCCGCCGCAAGTCATTGCCGCAGTATGGCCGCATACGCTCTCAATTCGCGTCCGCGACGGCCGTAAAAGTGGAATGCGTGGCGCATCCCGAAGGGAATGAGTAATGTCGTCCTTTATCTTCTACCCTTTCTCCTTAATCCTTATTTGCGTACTAACAAAACTGTGCTGAGAATTAGTGCTCCGAACACTGGCTAATGTCATGAGTGCTTTAGGGCTGTTCTTGCAAATCAGCCGCCCTTTCTCCAGCGTGCAGTCCATGATCCATCCGGTATGACCTAACAAGTCAACTTGCACTGTCCTCATTGAAAGAATGGAAGATGAGGTGGTGTGAAAACCAAGAGGAATGTGCATCAGTGAAGCGAGCAAAGATTCCACGGTTCGAGAAAGCAGTGACCAATCCATCTCGCTTGTGAACGAGAACATGACTTCGCACGTTTCCAGAAGATTAGTTTTCGATCTCCTAGGAAGCGTGTGTGCATTGGGTAGGAAGATTTGCAGTTCATCACGCCCTCTACGGATTGTATTAGACACTCCCTGGTCAACAAATTTCTCCTTCACTTCAAGGATATTCCGAGTGTTCGAACTGAGTGCACAAAACTGCGAAAACGTTCTTTGTTAATCAGCCAATTACCATAAGCCACTGTGTTGCTTAGATGTGCATCCAGAGCGCCTACAATCGCAAGACGTCCAGTAGATACAAATATTTTATAACGGAACGCAACCCTGGTACATCGAACAGCTGGACGTCATAGCGGGACCATAATAGGCCGGTAGTGGTGGCAGCAAAAGGTCTTTTCGTATTGAAATCTTCTGAAGATTCTTGAGACTTCTCCACTTCTTCCTCTTGGAATAAGGCTATCTCTGGAGTTGAGGTTGTTCGTAGAAAGAAGTTGAAAACACCCAAATGGAACCACCGAAAAAATGAGCATTTGGCCACGCTTGCTGCTCCCGATTCGGGGAGGATGGAGAGTATGTAGCTGCTCAAAGGTACGGGAAAATCCTGCTCGAATTGGTGTAGTTGGTAGTATGCGCGCAGCCAGTTATAATGGTACTTACTGCCAGGTGCATGTCGCCGTTCCATAGCCGAATTCGTTTTTCCAGATCATGAACCATACTCGGGAGACTATCGTCTGGATGCATTCGGCGACTTCATAGCAGCGCATAAACGTGTGCCGTCGGCCGGCGACATGATGGTCCGATTCGGCAAGAGATCAGTCTAGTCCACTCGCATACGCACCACCTTCTCCACAAGTCCTCAGAAACGACGTCGACAGCGACACCTGTGGAACCAGCGTCATCAACGGACGTCTTCGTCGATCACCCTCACCCACACATTCCACTCTCTCGCCGTTTTCCACCCATGTATGTGCATAGTAAAGCTTATTATGTTTGCCGTTCTACGTCTCTGCATGATGTCAAGGGGAATTTTTCCAAACTGACAGGAATAAAGAAGAATGCAACTTAAGAGAGCTGCTGTCATTCGACGTCCATGAAGCTCTTGACTGATACAGAACTCAACTGCTGCAAGAAACCACGGTGAAATTGTGTGTTGATCCCGTTCCGATTTCTCGTATAACAGTCGTGTGCCGAAACATGCAGTGTAGCATGGCACTCCTACTGCCAAGGCTCTTCGCTGGGGCGTTAAAATTGAAATGGTCCTGAAAATGAAGGCGCAATGGCTTCAATTGAGCAATTCAATGGAATAATGCGATTTGCGACCTCTCCTCCTGCATGCCCTCAGCATTTGACGTCTCCTGAAATGCTCAACGCAATAGTTAGAGGCTTCCATCACTTTGGGACCAAGAGGATGAAAAATGAATGTCTACCTGGCAAAGCGGTGCAGCGGACTGAAGACCTGACCGTTGCAGATGCACGATGTTCTGCTCCCTTGTAGCCACACCTACTTCGTGTACAATCGAGTGAACGACTTTTTCGTCATAAACTGTCGTCATATGTATTAAAACTGTAACTGTATTCAAATTTGCAAAATGAAGATTAAGCTTCAACAGAAGATTCCTGTTCTATGGAGAATTTATCGATAACAATCATCTGTCGGTAGAAGAATTAAGAAACACAACACCAAACTGCTAGCTGCACTGCGAGGGATTTCTACCCCCTGGAAGGGGGAGAGGATCAGAAGACCCTCAACCTTTGAAACCATGCTCACTGAATTCAGTTGAGTTAGAGGCGACAAGAGCTCGCGAGAAAAAGAATGCGATTCTGCGCTGCCGCAGAGTTTTAGAAGTGCTGCACTACCACCACGCTTCTCACATGAACGTGCTCTAAACTGAAGTAGTGTAGTAGTTATCTCTACTAACAACGCCTGCTGAACTTATGAAAACATCACAACCTTTTTTAATGCGACATGAGGGTCGTGATAGGAGCAAGACGTTATTTTCACGTCTTAATCGTTTGCAGGGCGCGTGTAGCGCAGTCGGAGAAGGCGCGACTGTCGCGTGCACCCGACCAGGTTCGTGGTTCGGATTTCCCGCCCAGGCCAACCGAGCCTTCCATCCCTCCGGAGTCGGTGAATTGGTACCAGACTTGTCTGGGAAGGGTAAAGCGCTGACTTCTTCATCGGCTGGCCACCGCAAGTCACTGTATGGCTAAATACGCATTCATGTCGCCTCCATGACATCCCGTAGAAGTAGGATGCGCTGGCGCATCCCAAAAGGGATTGACTAACGCTGTCCTTTATCCTTTTAATCATTTGCAAGTGCCATTAACATGGAAGCATGCCTTTGTCACACATATCTCTAAAAAACCTCCTTTAAATGATCCAGGAAATTACCGCCGTCTGTAAGCATCCCCTCTATTTCCGCAAGAGCATTTGAAAAAATTGTTAAAAGTCGTATGCTGAAACATCTCGAAGAGAGCAACATCCTCTCAAGAAATCCGTACGGCTTTTTACCAGGCAGATCGGTAGAGGCTGCTGTGCTGACGGTCCCAAATGACTGGTCCAAAAAACTTGACTGTAGGAAACATACGGGTGTTAAATATTTTGATTTTTCCAAAGCATTCGATAAAGACCTAATCATATATTTACTACAAGAATGAGAATGGTTGGATTACACCCTAGGTTAGTCGAGTGGACTCAAGACTTTCTTTCTCATAGGACGTACCAGGTAAAGATTGACAGTCGGTTTTCGCCTGTGTTTAACGTTTATAGTGGTGTTCCTCAAGGAGGGGTACTCTCCCCGCTTCTTTTTCTGATATATATGTACTTGCGAGTAGCTTGATTTGATAGAACGGTTAGGAGTAAAATGTAATATGTGTGCCGACGATACAAAATCAGGGAATAGGCCGCAGTCTTATAGTCTTCGCGACACAGAGCCTAAATTGGTAGATGATGTATGAGATTGAGGCTTTATGATAACTAACAATTTGAACTTCCGCAAACATTATAAGATGTTGGTAAACGAGGCAAATGATCGAATCCACCACCTTCTCGAAATTCTGAAGCCCAACGACCTGCAAGTGTTGCTGCGTGCTTACAAAACATATGTGCGACCAATTGTAGAATCAGGAACAACTATCTTCAATCCCTGTTAAAAAAGACATTTTCCTTCTTGAAAGCGTACAAAACAGCTTTACACAGAAGTTAGTTATGAGGTGCTCCGGAATGGATTACCTTCATATCCCCGGAGGAAATGACAGATCTAAAATTCTTGGTCTCTCATCACTTTATAAAAGAAGGAAACTAGCTGACCTCTTAATGATTCACAAAATTCTCACAGGAAAAGTGTTATAGGCCGAAAAAATTTTTTTGGTCATCTGCCGAAAAAAAGAAAACAATGCTGTATCTCGGTTGCTAGAACACGGATTAGATCATGTTTCATCACTTACAGGCGTCTGAATGTGATGAACTCGTTACTAGCAAATTTTATTTATTTGTGTGTTTATTCGTTTTATATGTTAGGAAGATGTCCTCCAAATTCGGAAAAAAGGGGCACGAACAGCCACGTGCAGAAAAAAAGTAAGGAAGGGAGAGATAGTGAAAAACAACAACAGTAACAAAAATGGCAGTGGCGCCTCCTCAGTAACCAAGAAATACGTTAGAGACCTATCCGTGTAGCTTCCTGATGGTATGTAATTAGGAAAGTAGACAGACATCACTGCGTACCAACGAAGTCGTTTGTCCCCGTCATCCAGCTATGACGCCTTGTGGTGCAGTTGCCGGAACTTCACATGACCGCCTCTTGGGACCGGCAATTAGGGCAAATCAACTGCGACACGCGAAAAAAATGCGAAGTCGTTTTAATAAAGCAACATGCATTACTAAAAACAAAGCCTCGAAATGAAGCCTAGGGATTTACACAAAATGAGTAACTAAAATCATATCAAAGATGATGAATAGAAATCGCTGCCCACAAGGATAAAGTTATACATACAACTAATCATCTCGACATCGGCAAAAACCAAAAGCATCCTCAAGACCACATAGGAGCAGGCAATCCATTTCATAATGTGGTTAAGTGGTACAAAATCCCGAGCAGCGAGAAACATTCATCGAGAATCGGCAACTCCCAACGCAAAACGCTGTTCGTACGGCAAGGGCGCACCATCTTGCCACCGGAAGAAAAGGCAATTTCTCTCTCCAATTCTTTTCAATATTTACATAAGTGAGATTTTCTATTTGACTGAACAGTATGGTGTCTCCTGGACAGTATTTGCAGATGACACGAAATTTTACAAAAATATCGTCGGTGTGGAGGAGCATTTGCTCTTCAATCTGCAATAAATGCTACTGTGGACAAGTCAGCAAGGTGGAATCTTCCACTAACACCAAAAAACCCAAGTGCTACACCTTGGCGAGCAAATCAACAGAAAGGTCTATCACCTTGATGAATCTCAGCTTATGTAGTAGTACAACTACTTTAAAGGACTTGGGATTACTTCTTTAAGTCATTAAAAACAGATTCTATCATCCACATGCCGCTAGCCTAGAAAGCACATGTCAGGCCTGTGCTTGAATAGGGTGCCAAGCGTGAATTTACTAAGCTAGAGTCTGAGCAAAACAGTTTCGCAAGAAAGCTATGGATAAGAGGGCACGGCTGTGATTGCACTACCATTCCCCGTGCCGTTGAAAGAAAGAAGACCTTTAAGTTGCAGTCTCTTGCTTACCGTAGAAGACGATACAATTTAATCACAATTTATAAGTTGATAAACGGTACTTTGGGCCTTCATCTCCGAGATTTCTCCACTGTATCACCTTCCAGCACTAGAGGTGGTCAAAATAAGATACAAATACCAAGAGCTAAAACTAATGTAGGGTCAGCCTTTTTCACAAATTGGGCTGGCTCTGAGTTCCTAAAGATTTCAAAGAAAATCGTTATGCCAAAATCACTGAGGCAATACAAAAGGCTTATTGACCGGTATCTTCAGGAAGTTCTTAGTAGCTTACCAAATTATTCGCTTTGTGCATGTTATCGCTATTTAAGCTATTCTGTCTATTAACATGTTCTATTTTGTGTTCTTTGTTTTGCTTTATCCTGCGTGATTGTATACGTACAAGTACATAAATAAATTGTATGACGCGTGGAATTCTTCCTTTGAAGGCGGTGAAGTCTGAATGCACCAGCTCTTAAGCTACAAGTCAGAACTTGCTGGCCCGGAGTTTTCATTCTCCAGGAAGTAATTTAAAGCAAAAGGTGAGATCAAAAATAATCCTCCTGTTCAACAAAGATCTTAATCCTAGCGTTGGACGTTGGAACCAGGATCAAGCGTAGGGTTGAATTTTTCTTGACAATTTACGACCCCCTCCCCCCTCCGAAGCGGGAATCACACGATCCCTCCCTCTCTTTTCCGCTGTTTTATTCATTACATGTCTTGGTTTTTTCAAGGTTTTATGTGCGTTTTGTGCACTTGGTTCTTCTTTTCAGGTGTGGCTTCGACGCTGAAGAGAACAATGAAAATAGGTCACAGAACAATACATACTTTGATAATATAATACTATACTGATAACTCAACTCAAAATGGTAAATATAGGTGTTATAATATAACAGATCTTTTATATTTAACAAGTGCTCCGTCACGCCTATCGGCGTTCCTCGCACTTGCGCGCTTCGCGCGATGTTGCTGTATCACTAAGCTAAGGAGAATCACATCAAGTTAGCTGCTCTACTTGCACAGCTTTCCTCCCTACCTAGGAGTACAAAAGGCTCACATTATGTATAGTATATGGTGTGATAAGGTGATCTATTGGTTCCCCACTACTGGTCTTCCCCTATTGAAACCGTCCCCCATTACTGCTATTGGTCCCCCTCACTGATCCACCCTCAGCGGACGACGTTTTCGGCACGTCTATCTGAATCCCCAAACACGCTGAGCGAAGCCTTTGGCACGTCCTTTGAGTCCGGGGCACGTCACGCGACGTATTCCGCACGTCTTCTAAATCCCTGGCACGTAGAAGACGTCTGGGTATTTTCCGCGCTGGGTAACTTGATCAGTATCGATTAATGGTAATCAATACTTCAAAAACAAATTTCAGATTCGTGTTGAGTGACCTCGACTGCCTCCAGGGCTAAAGTTTTAAACCGCCTAGACGACATCCACAAAAAAATCTATAGCTTTATCAATATCCATTGATGGCGATCGATACTTCAAAAACGAATTTAAGATTTGTGTTTAGAGACTTCGACCACCTCCAGGGCAGAAGTTTCCAGGCAGGGAGAAGACGTCTGGGTGTTTTTCGCTATTTTCGTGTTTTCGTGCCGTAATTCACCCCCCCCCCCCCCTATTTCCCCCGCCCACTAACTAAATCCACACAAAAAATCGATAATATGGCCCAAATGGATTGATGGCGATGGACACCTCAAATGTGGACTTCACGCTCGCCTTCAGCAACATCGACTACCCCAGGGCGGAAGTACCAGACCGCAAAAAGGATATCCACAGAAAAATCAATATTCAGCCATGATTTTCGAAATTTCACGCACCAAGGCACACTGCACGTTAAAGAGCGTAACCGTACATGGCGCGTTATTCAAACCTGGATTTTGGTAGGGTAACAGCTCCTTTACTACACAAAAAACTGTAATACCGGTCGATATCGATTGATAAAGACCGATACTTCAAAAATAAACTTCAGATTCGAGTTCAGTGACGTCGATTAGCCCAGGGGCGGAGAGAACGGACCGCAAGAAAGATGTCCACAAAAAAATCGATAATAGAGCTCAATCTGGATTGATGGCGCTCGACACTTCAACAACGGGATTCAGAGTGGTGCACATCAACCACGATACCCCTAGGACTGAAATTTCCGATCGCCGTACGACATCCACAAACAAATTGATAAAACGGCTCAATCTGGATTGATGGCGATCGACACTGCAGAAAGGGACTTTGCCCTCGCGTTCAGCGACCTCGACTATCCCGGGAGGAAAGTTTCGGACTAAAGAAAGATATCGACAAAAAGTCGATAACACAGGTCGATATCGATTGATAGCGACCGATACTTCAAAAATGAACTTCAGATTCGAGTTCAGTGACGTCGATTAGCCCAGGGGCGGAGAGAACGAACCGCAAGAAAGACATCCACAAACAAATCGTAAATGCGGCTCAAAATGGAATGAAGGCACTCGACATTTCAATAACGAGATTCAGAGGCGTATTCACCAACCACGATCCCCTAGGACTAAAATTTCCGATCACCAAAACGACATCCGCAGAAAAATCGATAATATCGATCGATATCAATTGGTCGACTTCGGATTCGTGTTTAGCGACCTCGATTACCCCCAGGGCTGATGTTTCAGGGCGCTTGCACGACATCCACAGAAAATCGATATTATCGATCGATATCGATTGCCTCCCCTGCTGTGAATGCCTCCCGTCGATGATCATCTAAATTCCCAAGCACGGTCGCCGACGTGTTCGGCACATCTACGGCTCGCCATGCAGGGTTGCCGACGTGTTCGGCACGTCTACGGCATCGCCAGGCACGGCTGCCGACGTGTCCGGCACGTTTACGGCTCGCCATGCACGGTTGCCGACGTGTACGGTGCATCTACAGCATCGCCAGGCACGTAGAAGACGCCTGGGTATTTTCTGCTATTTTCGCGCCCCTGATGTTTCCGCCCCAGATGTTTCAGCCCCTGATGTTTCCGCCCTTGTGTTTCCGCCCCTATTTTTTGACGTGCTCCATGGCTAATCGCTTAGTCCGTTATTATAGAATATGATAGATTACTTGTTGAAGAATAGTTACTGCGTATTCGCCAGCATAATTTTTAAACAATATAAAGGAGTTCCTCAAGGAGGTAACTTCAGCCCTTTACTCGCTGACTTAACCATATCTATGTTTGAATTTGAATACTCTTAGAACACAAGTTTAAATAGAAACCAATTGTTTAAGCCATTTAGATATATGGACGACATACTTATAGTTCATAATTACAAAGAAAGCTACATTGATTACATACTTAGCTTAGTTTATAAAAACGTATTGGAATTAAAAAAGACGTGGCCGTACCAACAGTTTTGTAACTTCGTAATTTTTCATCTAACAATCTTTAGCAACAAAAAAATGTTTTAAAATTGTTTCAAATTTAAGCAAATTTAAACAAATTGTAATAAATTCTTGTCTAAGATAAAATATATATATACAATTCAATAAATATTTTTGTTTAAACATTTTATATCAAAGAATTTTCAACAATTAATACTGACAAAAAATTAGAATAAATAAATAAATAAATAGTAAAAAATATAAAAAAATAAAAAAATTAAAATTATATTAACAATATATATGTTATATTAACAATAAATAAACAAAAATATTGAATAAATTATAACACCTCTTTCTTTACTGATGAGCCACCGGGGAGGTGTTATAATTTACAAGGTTCGTCTGAAGGAAGGTGGCGAAACGAACCATAAAATTATTGTCTTGGTTCTTCAAATTATTAAAATGTATTCGATAACACAATAAAATTCTTTGAAGTTTTGAATGCTATTTTTCGACGCTTCAAAATAAAGGTTTTCTGGTAGCAGTCTTTCAATCATCACTGTTCACTTTGTGCAGGTTTTTTTTAGGACGTCACGATGGACCCAACACTTTTCTCTACTCAAAGGAGCAACGTTTGCATCTAAATTTGTGCTCTGAAATAGTATTATATAAAATTTTAAGTGTTACTTTCTGAAGACGGATTAAGTGCTTTTCCTAGATTTTTTTTGAAACGCTCATCGAATCGATTTCGGAGCAGCAAGCAAATTTTGAACGATCGAATTCCCATGGAAATAATGTTCTGCCATCCTAAGGAAGCTTCATAAAAAATTGAAATGAAGCCTACAAAAATCTAAGCCCTGTATCGTCCAGCAAAAAAACAAGTTTTTCCGCAACGATAAGCTGTAATGACGACAGGATAAGGATGGATATAAAAAGTTAACGTATAAAAATATGGATGAGTTAACGTATAAAAATATGGATAAAATATAGATTTTTATGAAAACATATTTATTTTTTAACCGAAGCAGACCATATATACGGAGAAAATTTTGCCAAAAAAAAAACCAAGCCTTGTTCAATGCACATTTTAAAAAATCATATTTTTCTGGATCGAACAGGTTGAATCGACCTCCGAAGGTTCAATTTTTGAGCGAAAAAAATAAAGTGACTTCACAAAAATGCTCATAACTCGGGAAGTTTTTCAAAACTTCAAAATTCCGTTAGTTTTTCACAAACTTGAAAAAGCGCTTTCTAGACATCTAGGCAATGATCTCTAAAAAAGGGGTCTTCATGCGCGGCGGGAGGGATCCAATTTTTGGTCTATATCGCGATAATACGTGCCGAAAATCGAACCCCCCACCGCGCATGAATACCCCTTTTTGGAATTCGATTCTTATATGGTTAGAAGGCATATCTGCTCTGGTTTTTGATGAGCGAGCGGATTTTTTGATTTAAGCCGAGTTATGATCAATTTTGGGAAGTCGTCTCTGAATCTCGGGGCCGACCCTTCACCGCCGTCATCGGAGTGATTGCACAAAAATGTTCATAACTCAGCTATTTTTTGAAATTCAAAAATCTCGCTTGCTCGTCAAAAAAAGAGGAAAAGCGGCAAAAGTTTTTGCCGAAAACCGACCAGAAATCGAACCCCCTGCCGCACATGAATACTCCTTTTTTAGAAAGCGTGCTTGTAAGTATAAAGAAGTTCTTTCCCACTATGTTCCAAAGAGCAAGCGGATTTTTGAATTTCAAAAAATTAGCTGAGTTAAGAATATTTCTCGCTCATTAAAAAATAGAGCAAATAAGCTTCAACCATATAAGAACCGATTTCCAAAAAAGAGGTCTTCATGCGCGGCTGGGGTGGTTCGATTTTCGGCACGTCTTTTCACGAAATAGAATAAAAATTGGACCCCTCCCGCCGCGCATGAAAAACCTTTTTTTGGAGATCGTTGCCTACGTGGCTAGAAAGCGCTTTTTAAGTTTGTCAAACTCTAGCGGGGTTTTGAAACTTCGAAAAACTTCCCGAGTTATGAGCATTTTTGTGAAGTCACTTCAAATTTTTTCGCTCAAAAATTGAATCATCCACCAAGCATGAAGAACTCTTTTTTAGAAAATGGTTTCTAGTGAACCTCCAATTTTAAGCTCCGATGGCGTTGGTGCAAAATCGACCAGAGGTCGATTCAACCTGTTCGATCCATAAAATCATGATTTTTTACTGTGCATTGATCAAGACTTAAACTTTTCGTGGCAGAATTTTATCCGTATGGGTGGTATGCTTCGGCTAAGAAATAATTTTGTTTCCATGAAAAACGAGAATTTTTTATGCGATCCACCCTTATCAAATTGGAGAGAATCCTCTGCCAAAATCGAGAGAGTACGAACCAGTACGATTTTCCCTTTGATTCTCGAAACTCAAGCTTGACCCTGGTTGGAACTACTTACTGCTAAAGGACACCACTACTGCACTGATAGTGAGAGCAACTGTGGAAAGTACAGAAAAATTAGTTCTTTGATCACCGCTAATATTAGGTTGTACCATAAGTCCCCGCCGTTTTTTTCAACGATTCACTGCAGATCTCGCCGACGGTCTCTTGCACAGCTCTGCACAGCTTTCGAAAGAGAATGATTTGCTCTAACAGAGCATGTATTGCATTTCTTTTTTCATCATGAATTTTGTCGATTTTTAGGCCGTTGAAGTGAAAAGTGAAAAAGTGAAAAAGCAGCCATTTGCGCACTTGTTCTCTCCCCTTAGGATTGTAATTTTTTGCGCAGTTTTTATAGCATTTGGAAGACAATGTTCTGCACTACAAGAATATGTGTTAGTGCTATTTGCTCATTTGTCCTTTATTGATTTTTAGGTCATCAAATTGAAAATTCCGACTTTTCCGTACGAATTTTTACCAAAATTCCGGTTCTGTGTGTGGTTGGACTTTTTTGCTTGGTGTCATATGTCGTTTGGAAGAGCATGTCTTGCTCAGTAAGAATTTGTGTCGCGTTTATTGGCTCACGCTGATTTCTGCCGAATATCAACAACTGAAGAAGGCGAATGAGTTGTTGATGAAGAGGATTTTTCTCTTTTTGGCATTTTGTTGACATTCAATAGAAATCAATAAGCGCAACACATATTCCTATAGAGCAAGACATTCTCTTTCGAATGACATATAACACCAACCCAAAAAGTCCAACCACAGAGCAGGAGCTGTCGGCAAAAATAACCATCCTCCTTCGAACGTCCCAATTTGATGACCTAAAAATCAATAAAGGACAAATGAGCAAATA
The DNA here is from genome assembly GCA_947396885.1 of Heligmosomoides polygyrus polygyrus. NCBI lineage: Eukaryota > Metazoa > Nematoda > Chromadorea > Rhabditida > Heligmosomidae > Heligmosomoides > Heligmosomoides polygyrus. The sequence goes on from OX377203.1 coordinate 35,779,460, forward strand.
GCACTACCACATATTCTTGTAGTACAGATCATTGCCTTCCAAATGCTATAAAAAACTGCTCAAAAAATTACAAACCTAAGCGGAGAGAAGAAGTGTGCAAATGGCTACTTTTTCACTTTCTCATTTTTCACTGCAACGGCCTAAAAATCGACAAAGTTCACGATGAAAAAAGAAATGCAATACATGCATCTGATAGAGCAAATCATTCTTTTTCGAAAGCTATGCAGCGCTATGCAAGAGACCGTCGGCGAGATCTGCAGTGAATCGTTGAAAAAAACGGCGAATACTTATGGGACAACCTAATATAATAGAGATTACGGGTTGCATTGTTCTTTTTGAATTTCTTGAATATAACAATAGCGACCGTCTGTTTATTGTTGATCGCCTTGCTGAGCTGTACGCGCCTCTGGACCAAGCAGTTCATGACAGAGTGGATGCGCCAGGAAGTCTTTTCTTCTGCGCAATGGCTTGTGGAGTCCAGCGAGCTCTCTTCGGTGCTGCTACTCTTATCGTTAGAACTGCAGCATCGATCTGCACTCGTTGAGTGCAAGAAAAGCTTACATTCATTACGGAATAGCACACCCGGATGCTCACACGAAAAGCTTACGAATCACGTCCTTGAGAGCAATGAAATCCCCTCTTAAGGCTGAAAGCAAACGAATCAGGAAGTAAAGGATGAACTACAAGACAATGACATCATGGCTCTTGCCGCATTTAAACGAGGTTACGATTACATTTTAGTTGACGACGGGCATCGAAGCGGTAAGTTCTTTACCCGTTAATCCTCATCCTGTAGCAACAACAAACAAAGCATCTTGTCCTGGCTTGTTGTCCACGAAAAGACACCGTTTACACTTTTTTACCCGCAGAATGGAATTCGCGCCAGTGTTGAACGTGGCACAAGCTCAGTGCACTTCTTGTTCTTAAAGAACAGGCCATTTTAAGATCTCTCATCTCCATGATATATTCAAAAGACAGTCGCGATTCTTCCCACAGACACCTTATCTTATCTGTAGGTTCTAAATCCTCGATTGACCCAAGACCTTGGGCGCAGTGCTTGTCAGTCGATCACGAGAAGACATGCCCATTGGAACAAGTGCTGACCAACATACTGCCGTAGTTGGCGCCTTCCTCAGCTCTCTTGGCCTTGTGCACTGCTGATTTCCACAAAGCATTCTGCCGGAAAGGAAGCTCGCGCCTCTAGCCGCTGCGGCCGTGACTTCAACTTTCTTTGCGCACGAGCACTAGGCTTCGGTGGAGAGGTGGCAGCGTTTTCGTGCAGTTCGAAATTTGCCTTGGATCGACTCTTCGCTGCCACACCATCGACCACATAAAACTAAGCCAAAAAAATCTGCCTTCAAAGGAAGAGTGGGCTAATATTATGGTCCTTGATGAGCACTTCCGGCTGTCCATCCATTGAACATACAGTTTTGGAACTCTCTCCCAACCTTCAGTCATGTCCAGCGTCCAGTCTAATCTCAAGACTTGACACGATCAACGAATTGTTTCCGCACGTCCACATGACTTTCCGAAATAAGTCCACGAGGAGCACCTTCACCGTACCACAGCTGGACTTCTAAGACGTCTATCGGATTACCGTGTCCAATTAGAGGGTTTGCTCCGGCAGCGGGAAGCCCAACGGCATTTCGTGCGAGACACCCTCACTACAGTCCCTCGTTAGAAAAGCGAATCGATTGCGTAACCTGCCGATGGTAAGTGTCGTTATGTCGTCTATTAAGGTGACCCAAGCAGGCTAATCTTGCTGGCCAGGGGACCGCGTAAACAGCAGACGAAGGCGAGATGTGCCGGCCGAGCACGAGCCGCAGACGACCTCACCCTCCACTCGTTCTCCCCTTAACCCCTCTCACATCTCCGACCTCTCGCGCCGTCGAGACGAACGCTCACGGTTCAGTTACCGTAGCGCAACTCTGCTTACGTAACGCGCAATGCTGCCAGTCTTCGCTCAGGGCACATTCGACCCGCAGCCGTTCGCCTACAACCCCTACGGATACACGTGAGTCGGACTCGTCGAGAATCTCTTCCCCTACTGCAGTACACCTTGCAATATCCAGGGTTCCGTTTCCTGGCGCCTATGGGACGCCCGTCTCCGCTGTCGCACCTGCTCAGCCCTGCACAGTGCCGGTTCCATACCACGACACGCTCTACACGAAGTCCTCTTCTTCCTCCTGCAGCAAGTCGGAATCTGATGTTTCGTCTGGATCTGAGGAAGCATACCGAAGGTTAGCTCTAATTAACGCCATTCTATCGCCTTCACCATGTTGCACTTTCGAAGTTAAAACCCGTCCTCGTTTCCCTCTCGTGGCTGTGACTAAGTCACGGCTATTATAAATATCCTGACAGATTTCAGCAATCACATTTTCACTGACATTTTGCAGTTTTAAGGGACATTTTCACATTGAACGAAAAATGACCAAAATTCACTTTTGCAAAAAAAGTGCCCGATCTTCTGGATTTTGAGTCAATTAAAACCACGAAAGGCTTTCATATTTGATCTGCAATTAAAATCAGCTCTGTGTATGGGTTTAGGAGCCATTAGAGAAAGTATTTCTCTCCGCTGCGAAGGGACCTGTTTTAGAAATATGAGTTGGAATCGAGTAAACCATTTCTAGACATCCTGCACTGTTTTATCCATCCCAATCGTTCAGTTATTCGTCATCCGCAAAGTCGCTATCCTGTTCATCTAGTCATACGATTTTGAATCAGATCCGCTGTTCTACTACGGCGGCAGCGATTCTATGTGTAGTACCCAACTTTTGGCAGTGTGTACTCGACAGTCATATAATTGGAAGCTGCCATAGCATAGTCCGGACAGACAGTCCTCATTTTCAGCTCAATTATAAACTTCTCTTGGAAATTCTTTAATGAAATTCGTCGAGTTCAATCAATGGAAAAATCGTTACCTTTGGTATAGAACCAATTCTTGTCAGCTGTAACAACAAGGCGACGAAGCTGCTCTTTCTTGCTGTGTGAAACGAGCACAGCCTTCATCTGACGTCCCTTGGTTTACCATTTACATCGCGTTAACTTCTTTGCCGAAGTCCTTTTCACCTCGTCGTTCCTAAACATAAACTTATTGCATAGAACTTGGATTTAGAATACTTACAGCGTTTCTCCAACTTAACGTTGGAGAAACGCTGTAAGTATTCTAAATCCAAATTCTATGCATCCAAAATAAGATCCACTGTTTGCGAAAGCTTCTATTTTTCAACGACGTCAGGCTCTTCGTAGGTGGCAAAAGCGCGCTGGATAATTCAGTCATAGATGGAATAACTTAGAAGCAACGAATTCACCACTAGTCATGGCTCAGCTCATTACCTCTTCTCCACGCAGGGAGTAATTGTGATATGATAAAGCGAAAGTGAGATCGAAAAATCTGTGTTTCATTTCATAGGTTCGAAATGCTGGACGTTGTTCACCGTTCGCCCTCGGATGGATACTGTAGCGGTTTCAGGAGACGAGAGAAACGCGACCGTAACAACGAGGCGGCGAGGACGTCACGGCTTCGACGAAAGGCCAGAGAGGGACACGTAGTCAAAGAGGCCGAAGTCCTACAGCAGGAGAACCAGGTGCTGAAGGACGAGGTCGGCGAGCTGAAGAAGGTTGGTCTGCCGCCGTTCATGAGTTGTTGCCTGTGGTCGCACGTTCGCCTTACAGGTGCTCTACACCCTTCAGGACGAGGTGCGAAGCCGACTGAACGTCGTCGACGTAGAAAACGTGGAGAACGCTGTGCGGTTTCAGAATATCAACTACTTGTACCACGGGCAAAATTTGTAGGCTTCTCGCAGCTCATTGCTCCCGCTCTTGCTTGTGGGCCTTTATACTTCATATCGACTAGTGGTTTCTATGCTATACGGTTGCTATCATACTTGCATGTTGTACAGTTCGTCAGTTTGTTCTTGTGTACCATTGTTACTGCTTCCTGGCAAGGGATCAATAAACATTTCTATTGACAGTTAATTGCTTTGTTGGCTCACTCGTTAGACACGAACCCAGTTGCTGGTGAAGCAGAGCTCACTGAGCTCGTCACTGCTCCTGAGGGGGAATCCATCAATGGGTAAAACAAAAGCAAACGGCAAAGAAGAGATCGAAGTAATTCGCTCCCGATTCTGGAGCCATTTTGCTTCTGCGACAGATCTATGTACCTGCGTATGTAGCCTGAATGAACTTTTTGGCTGACACTGAGACTTACTGTAGATGATTCTCAGGTTGGCAAGATGATGATTTGTCTTCGATCGCAGACAAGCCGAGCACCATCTCATCAACCACCCACGAAAGGAAGGCTTGTTCAGCTGGTCTACAAGTCGAACGAAACCTATGTTATGAAAATCGCCTGGGGTCTGTACCGGGGTGCACATTTAACGGTTGCCGACTGAACGATTTTAACGAATTATTCGTGTTCGCATGTTCCGTTAAAATCTGGCTTAACGACTTAACGACACTACCAGAAATTTAAAATGTTTAACAATTCCTTTGGAATGCGCCCTCTATCGAAGATCTATCGACAATTTTGCTGCTCACAATGTAGTACGAAGAGGAAAAGCTTTTGGAGAAAAACAGCTTGAGACAAAAAACGGCTGCAGAAAAATTGTTGTTAGGACGAAATGGGGTGCTTTTGAACACCACCCCTGAACTTGCTCGAGCAGCCTGAATGCCTGTATATATCATGAGGTAGCGAATGGGATCTCAAGCAAATTTAGGGAAGGAGGGAATTCGAAAAGAAAATATACCATTGTCACGCTGAAAGCTGACCACCTTCCAAGTCGAAGAGGGTGCCATCCAAATTTAACTACCTACTAGTTAACTACTCTCTTATAGCAAGAAACAAACCTTCGACTAAAAAAATTCTGCCGCTTTCTTCGAAAAACTATTATTCACCTCTCTCAAAAAGGTTAACACGCTATGCAAGATTTAACGAAATGTTTATTTTTCAGGAAAATAATTGTTCTATGCTTAGCTCAAAGTGCACGAAACGGCAATTTTCGATGCATTTCAAGAAGAGGTCGCGCCATGCACTCACCTGCAATTTTTTTCCATTCGATCGGTAGTGTGAATGCTGCTTACTTAAAAATGCAAGGTGAAGACGTCTCTAAAAAATTCTGTTTTGCCGTTGACTAGTGTGTAACACATGCAAGATGAAATTTTGCTACTAATACAATGAAAGCCGTACCGTGCTAAACGAGTGCTTGGAGAAGGATGATCTGTTGGCTTCATCACGCACTTCACTCCTAATGGATAGAGTAGAGCTAATTTGAAGGCCTATGTACATACTTGTCTATCAAATTGCAGCAGGTGGCAAGTCGATAGGGAGTTCAGCGCTTTATCCATCTTAAATATGGTTGGCATGGTTAAGCATTGTGGGCCTGGGCGGAGATCGAACTCTGAATCAAATTCCGATGCTCGAGGGTTGATGCCTTCTCCAACTGCATTACACGTGAGAAAAACTAGAAACTACGTAAATAACTTTAATTTTTCTGAAGCGAGGATTCCTTCTTGGAATATAAACACAAATTCATGCCGTCGCCTCCTTTTATAATGAGATCCACAGCTTCCTTCAAAAACAGGAGTCTGAAATCTGGGTACCCAGCGAACATGAGAGCACTCATGGTGCAAGGGCGTTGCGGAACTCTATTCAGTACCCGCACTCGGGACACAAATAGCCCATGAGCAGTATCTCATCTGATCTCCGTTGCAAACGGGGACGCCTGGGCATGAAAACTGAAATGATAGACTTGGGCGTAGGATACGACGTTGTCCCAGACTTCTCACAGAAAGCGCGAGAGCTTGAAGCCCAGCGACCCTAAGTATTTTGGTACGCAGCTCTGAAATGCAGACCCCATTTGAAGAAGAGGAGCAGAAGTTGGATGCTTATGTGTCCCTGGAACGATGAGAGGTGTACCGACTCGCTAAGAAAGCCGCCTTCACAGCAGTTTGTCTCTGTGAAACTAGAGCAAGCACTGCATGACACCTCCTCATGCGCCGTTTGCTCGCAGGGGTTCATTCCAGACCTCGAGTACCCGCACTCGAACACCTCGCCTGGGAAGGGGCCAAGCGGAATGAGCAGGGCCAGCAGTAGAGGCCAGGCGACCTCGTCGTGCCCTGCCATCGGCCCCGTCTCGGCGCTCTCCGGGAGCTCCACAGTGCTTCCGCAACTTTCGTGCCCGAGTCCGCCTCTCTCGCTGAGGATGTCCTCGCCTGACCCGTGCGCGATGCCGTTGGCTCGTCTCACTAGCCCTTGCGCAATCGTCGTGTACGGCTTGCGCAATACGGTAATTCTATCGTAATCATGCTACCAGCCTTCGCCCAGACCGCGTTTGATCCTCACGCATTCGCCTACACGCCCTATGGCTACAAGTGAGTTCCCTTCCCCTTCTCGTATGTGATTCTCGCATTTCAAAGCCCACCAATGCTTGTTATGAGGTGTAACCTAGTAAATTGCCCTTCTTGACCACATAGTGGCTCCTAATTAGCTCCGACCTCTTGCCTCAGGTACCTGACTTGCCGTTGGGGGTGCGGTGGTTCCATGTCATAGATTGATGATTCTAGAAAGACCGTGAAGAATAATTTTCAGCCCGTCACTGTCGTCGTATGGAACTCCAGTTTCCTCGATGACGCATTCGTACTATCAGGACACCTCTTCGTACAACAAATCCGAATCGGATTCAACGCCCGAGGAAAAGAGGAAAGACCCAATGTCCGTGAGCATAGACGAGGCGGCGATGCATCGTCGAACTGTCATCTTTTATTTATTATTTTTTGCGAGTTTTCTTTAGAACTTTTTAAACTTCGCAGATAAGACTTTCCACAACGGTCCGCTTCGATATGGTATGTTTCAGTGAGACAGAGAGTTTGAAAAGGTAGAGAGGAGGAAAAGTTAACTGCATTATTAGCAGCTAGCATCGCTCCTCAAACTTTATTGAAAGGAGAGAAAGGAATATCTAAATTTTGTTCTCTCAGTTTGTTAAAAAAAGTGTTCAGTTAGGAGAGAGAGTAGAATGTTGAGGTGAGAGAGGCCCTCATAGACCATGACCTCACTCTTATCTTTTCCAGGTATCTCGCCAAGCGTCACAAGAATAATCTCGCTGCACAGAAGTCACGGAAAATCAGGTCAGGCCTCGCAATGCGCTTCAGTTTTAGGCCCGGTAAATCTCTTCCGAAGCACTATGCGTCCGAATTTGCCTCTATAATATTAGAAGCGATGTTCGTTTGTTGCACTGCACTGGGGTTGCAAGCGCTCATTTTGTGCAACGAACTGACCTCGTAGCGGCGTATCGAACCTCTGTAAGGCTGTGGCACGTCTTCTCACAATGTCAGATTTGCCGGACTCCTGTGTGCAGTGTCGGGATTTTTTAGTGTTGGACACTTTTAAAGCATTATTTTCGATTTTTGAACAAAGCAACCCTTTCCTATGTCGCCTAGAAAAAAGAGAAAATGGTTTTTGTATACCGTCAAGTTGACCATGATCTCGCTAGCCTCGAGAAGCGCCTAAGTGTAACATGTTTGGAGGGCCATATTGTATGGGGAAAACCAGAAATATCGAGGAACAAGAATACTGAGAACGATCTTCCCGACAATCAGATCCAATTCGGTTAATAGAAAAAAGTGTTGAAGGAATTCCTTTATGGTCTTTTACACTTCAACGGGATCCCACCTCTGTGAAGACAGCATCTCAAGGCGCTTGATGCTCATAGATCGAAACGTGGCTGTTTCGCTTTCATCTACGAAACGCCTTTTACTTTTCACACAAAGCGAATCCATCCAAGGAGGGCTGTTGCTCCATCATGAGCTCCTGCAGTGTTAATGTGTTCGAGTATTACCCAGAGCTTGAACATAAAACATGAATTCTGAGAAAACTGTTAGCGTTTCCAGGCGACAACGGGAGGAATCCATCACAAAGACGGCCGAAATGCTTCGAGCGGAGAACGACGGCTTAAAAAGCGAAATTGTCCAGCTGAGAGAGGTAAGATCCTAGATTTTAACCCATTCGATAGCGTTGCACAGCTAGCCTGTGGAATAACAGGTGTTTAATCTTCGCAGCTCTTACCAGACTCATTAGGATACAGGTGATACCAATTCAACATTCCTTCACTCGAACGGTTTGATTCAACTTTTGTTTAGGAACGTTTTATGATGAATTTAATTATAAGGTAGACTTGAATGCTAAGCTTTATACGGGATTGAACGCATCAATTCAGTTTTTCGAGAGAGAAAGGCGTAGAAAGTCATTGTAATCCAAAGCTCTCGGCTTCCTTTCGGTGAGTTATTGTATTTTCTTTTATTCTCAAGATGACTCAGTTCAGTGTGAATTCTTCCGTCAAGGTATGATGTAGTTAAGCACACTAGCAAGCACGTAAATCTACGAGAGACAAGACAAATAGGCTATTCCTGATGGAGAAATGATTGCAAAAGGATAACAGGCGGCAACAGTCAATCCCTTTGTGGATTGCCACACACGTCTTCAGGATACCGTGGAGACAATCTGAATGCGTATTTAGCTCACACAATGACGTGAACAACCAGCGAAAAAAGTCGATGTATTATCCTTCTAGGGCAGAACTGGTAGCTCCAACGACGGAGGGATAAAATGTTTGATTGACCTGGGCGGTGGTCCCAAACCAAAAACCTTAATTGGGGGTGAGCGCTGCACCTCCTCCGACTGAAAGGCACAAGGAGTTATGATTGCATACTTGCTGGAATTTGGTGGGATATCAAATAAAGTTTCCACAAAAGCTGGTAGTTCCTGCACATACGCATACTTCATGCGCATGCTTCAGAAGACGAAAAGGTCATCATATGTGACACTTTCGCCATCTTTTTAAGCTTAGTCTTTTCAAGCAGGACCAAGTTTGAAGATTAACTGACTATGAACTCATCGAAAAAGAGAAGTTGCTGATTTTTTCACTACTTCTTTGGTCGTCACTTGTACTGAGTTTTTGCGGCTTCCTTAGTATTTTAGTAGTTAAAGCCAAAAAGTCACACAGCGTTTTTGGCTTGGATTTGTAAGGAGCTATCGCACCGACACTGAAATGTCTGCATCCATTTCCAAAAGCCTTTTTTGAAGTAGTGCAGTATATTTCCTGTCAGGACTTTATTTTCTTTTAAAAATTTTCTAGCCTTTGCAGAGGGCTCTGCCGCCATGAGCTGCCAATCTTTCACTTTGAGTGCTTTCCAGATGATCGCGGATCTTCGGAAGCAGCTCAGCTCCTCCTGCCAACCGCCAAGCGCACCTGCGGAGACGATGCGAGAGAGTGGAAACGTCGCCAGGGATCCGTACAACCCGTACCACGCCTTCCAGCTCGGCTTCTCCATCAACAGTCAATTGTAGCCCTCCGGCGTCGCTCCCAGATGTGCTCGGCTCCGGTTCGCTTCCGCTGAGGATGCGTCTTTTCGGGTCTGACGCGTCCCTCCACAAATCCGATAAAAGTCTGCCATCACTGGCATACCGATTGCCAATAAATTTATTCGCTTGTACTTGAAAAAATGAAACCCGAAGGAGCAGGTCTACTTACTCCGTACCAACAGCGCTGTTTTGTTGAAAGGTGCTGAAGATCTGGCTGCCGATGAAGACCGCTCCGCCTGCATGACCGTACACTGCCACTCCACCGTCCACTGGAGGCATGCACTCGTGTCGACCTGAGAGCCATCCAGCTGTTATCCGGGTGTTTACCTTCCGCAGGAGGTGCGTCGGCACGCCTTTCCCCTACCCGCACTCGCACCTCCCGCACTGAGTTATTACCTGGCGGATTACGTCCGAACGGCATATGGGCTCTGAGGTCGGATGGCCGCTGCGCATGCCGTGTTTCGTGGCCACCTGCTCTCCGCCGTCGCCAAGAAGTAGCAGAAAGAAACGCTAAGCGGTACCTCTCCAGCCTTGAGCCAATGAACATGAATAGCATCTCGTCGGACTGAAGATTTCCGTCGGTGTAATGCTTTGAGCGCTCCCGCATTTGAACGAAGCTCGTGATCAACATATTTATTTATTCATTTGTTGACGTGTAACATAAACACGTGATGATCGAAAAAAGGACATGTGAGATTGACATTGATCCATGTAGTTAATTGCTGCCTGTAGAGAGTCTGAATCCTTTAATTTTTAACGCCTTTTCAGGCCGTGAATCCTTGTCCCGTTTTAAAACACATTACTACACTTCCTAAACAACACAACTGTCGAAACTCTACGGAGCTGAGATGAACATGAGGGTTGAGAGCAGCAGAGAACTTATTGCTGTGCGCAGGACGATCAGAAGTTGAGAAATAGAAACGTACTCGACGTAGAACGTTGAATGCGCGATTAAAATGAGTTATAAGGCAGTGACAACATTTTTGTGATACTCTGTATTTCAAGATTAATGTGTGTAATGTAATGTGCAGTGCAACATTTAACTGCACTTCTCAATAAAAAACTTTTGGCTGCCCGGAAAATTGAAGATTGCCGGTTCTTTTCTTCGTGCGGATTCCCTTGAATTTTGGTTCAGCGTGGATAGTAGTGCCAAGTGTCGTCTGATTTTGCGCTTTTGCAGCCCTTGTCATTGAATTTGTATCAGGAAATGAGCTTTGCCGTCGAGCTCACAACGAGTGATACTCGCGTAACTTAGCGCTGAGAAAATATCGAAAAGAGAGGTTACTCGAATCTCAGGACAAAAATGTGAGATTTCATGCCACAGAACTTTTTTTTTTGATGTGCTAACTATTCTGTGTGGTCACTGGTGGGTCTTTTGATTCGCAAGGTTTACCAATAAACACTTTTTCTCTTAAACCCATTTTATCAAATCATGAAATGGTCGAAAGTTTTGTTCGCTATGAAGCGCGAAGGCAACCTCTCTTGTAGACGATACACGGGTCGTCATCTCTGAGACCATCATTGAAGCTCCAGTCTTGTTACGGTTTGCGGCTTATGATTTACGAAATTTTGGATGGCATTTACGCAAATACCTGATGCTAGCGTGCGTGAGGAAGTTGGTTGCGTAGGTTGTAAAGATAAAGCCTAGAACTGCTTTTAGGCCCCTGAAGACGACGAGACTGTCGAAACCTCAGGCGAATAAATAGTTCCACCTAACAGCCTCGTTGCACAGAAGCATTGAAAACATTGATAACAGCAATAGCCAGGTTTCTAGATGAGAGGACCTGGAGTTTATATCGAGAAAAATACTTCCGTGGCAAGTCCATGCTTCGGTTGCAACTGCGCCACCGATTCGAACACCGCTTCAAAAACGTTTTCTAGGGAATGCACCTAAATGGTATCGGTCGCGTCCATGACATCCTAGAAAAGCTGCAGAAATTGTACCGGCCCTGATTGATTGGAATATTGCTATGAATGGAAGACTGCTACCAGAAAACCTTCATTTTTAACTGCTGAGCAGTGAGTATTCAAAATTTTAAAGGATTAAATACTGTGCTCATAACACGTCTTCTGCAATGAACGAAGCTGCGCGTGATTCTCTACAACGTCGAAGCTACACCTGGAAAAAGAACCTATTGAGAGGACAGAAATTACACAAAACAAAAATTGAAAATAATCAAGACCAACAAAGATAGAGACACCGGGTCGCACCAAATCTGTTCCGGAAGGTGGGGGGGGGGGGGGGGGTGGTGAGACGCAAATTTTTGGCAAAGTTGAACTCCACGCCTGCCCATGTCTCCATCCCCTATACCAGTAGTCAAAAGTTTCGTGCTCAGTCATTGTCTGGGTAGCTCGTCTTTGCCTTTTCAGAGCAGCTAGACTAGTGCGTCTGAGTTGCACCCGTATCAGGTTTACTGGGATCCGACGCGCAGGAGTATACCGGCGCAGATTCGAAGTAGATCTATAGCGTGTATTTTGTGCCCACAAAAGGGGTTTGCAGCGTCAACGAGCGGAAAGCGTGGGCAACCTGTCGGCTTTTTCCGCGCCTCCCCGTGAGGGTGGGAAAAGGAGGCGAGTCGGTCCCGATTGACATGTGGCAGCCGACCATTGTTGACCGCTGACCACCCTCGACGAGGTCGAACTCCTTGAGTGCCGCACCCACACCCGCACTGAACCTGGTCTCCCCGATACCAGGATCAACCGCAAGCTTCTGGCTGGCTACCTGCTGCTGGCTCACCCCCTCCCACTACTATTCCAACATCTGCTTCGAGGAGCACTACAGAGGCAAGGAGGAACTCGTCCGATGACCTAGCGGGAATGCGTGTTCTGTCAGCTCTCGTCTCAATGCTGGCGTCGTTCAAAATAGGCAAGTCTTTCAATGCTTCTTCATTCTTGCGCCTCCCGACGCACCTGCGAGTTTTGAGTGACGAGCGCTCAGCATCCACCATTGTCTCCGATCACCACTGTCTATTGTGATTTTGGCAGCAGGGAGACTCAATGGGAAGCCCAACACGGAACTCGATCTCATAGTCACCATCTCAAAAGCTTTGTTCCTCCTCAGAAAGGGTTTTTCACCCTCAACAGAGGGCTTTAGCTATCTGTACAATCACTAACAACTCTCAAGAGCATAAAATCGGAGGTGAAGACTAAGGGAGAAGCGTCATATTCACTCGGAGACGCAGAGGGACCTCCTAACAGCAAAAGTAAACTTTTCAATGCGCTAATGCCTTGCATTATCATTCAGTGAGAGTAGGGGTAGTGCTCCTCTTACATTACCGTGCCATTTTTTGTTGATTTTGGACAACCCAGGGGCAACTATCAAAAACGAAATACAGTTCTGTGATTCTCACCCGATGCCCTACAACACAATAGACCTCATTCAGAATCTCACGACCTAGCTCACTAACCCCCCTTGTAGGTGGTCACAATATTCTAATATCAGTCTTTTTATTTTTACTTTTCACTAAAAAACGCTTGATCCTATTTTCGCTTTTACCGGGATGACCCAGTGGTTCCATATAAGTATTTTTATTATTATCCGTATCGAAAGGGCGCGTGTAGCGCAGTCGGAGGAGGCCCGGCTGTCGCGTGCACCCGATACCAGGTTCCTGGTTCGGATTTCCCGCCCAGGCGAACCAAGCCTTCCATCCCTCCGGGGTCAGTGAATTGGTACCAGATTTGTCTGGGAAGGTTAGAGCGCTGACATTTCCATCGGCTGGCCACCGCAAGTCATTGTATGGCCAAATGCGCATTCATGTCGCCTCCACGACATCCCGTAGAAGTAGAATGCGCTGGCGCATCCCAGAAGGGATTGAGTAACGCCGTCCTTTATCCTTATCCTTTATCCGTATCGAGTATCGAACTAAGACAACATCTTGCGAGCAGGTATTCTCCGTAGTTCTACAACAGTACGTGATTTGAGTGCACCCTAGCCAACAAGAACAGCACGCTTGTCCACTTCTCTAAAGGGCAAGTGTTGTGAAGGTGCTCCTCTGACGAAAACCACATGAGGACAAATCAGGTCGCTTTAAGGGGTGAAGGATTTCTTCTGCTTCAGCCTTAATTCATGAACGCCACGCTTCCCCTTGTTTTTGAGACGTTCCATCATGTTGGCCATCGATGCTGTTGTTCGCAAAGGGTGAAATGGATATTGCAAGTGCGTCCACTTGAAGCCCTATTCAGAGCGCGATTTCTCACTGAGCGAATAACCTCGTCTTAGGGGCAAGTGGCAAACAAAGGACAACATGGTCTACTGAGGACGGCCAGAAACTCAACTCAGCGAACAGATTTTCTTCGAAACCGTAGAATCTTTCGAGCTCTCTAAAGCTGATTCATTCCCAGCTCCCAAGGTCCTAATTTCGTGCAAGTTTCTGAGCGGACATTTGCTCTGCTACTAGCGTTGTAAGCTTCCGGAGGGGTAATTCATTTCCACTATTGCCCCATCGTTAGAAGGATGAGAACTCCTCCGGCAGTGGTCGGTTCAGGGCCATGTTTGCACTTCCATTCTCGGGTCATCTACTCACCGAATTCTCGGCCAACACACCTGAGCGATGTCTCGTGTGGTCGCTGAGCGCCTCAAAGGTGCACAGTTCCCACGGGCACAAACCGGCGCCTTTGTCAACGATCAGGCGTGGACACAGCCCAAAATAACGCTCGAGCACACGACGAGGACCTGGTAAGGATCTCCAGTGGGCCCAGTTTCTCACGCAGCCGTGTTACAGTGAAATGCTCTCTTCATGTCGATTGCAGGAGCTTTCTCCCATTGAATCACTTTGTAAACAAGGAACGTCAGCGAACGCTGTTCGTATAGGCTTCTCTAACCCGTTGTTGATTTTTCAGACTAGCTTCACACCCTATCACTTGAGAAGGTTTGACAAAGAGTGGTTTTTGTGGAAACTGGAAACATGTAGTGAAAAAAATAGAAAAAAAGGAAAATGGAAAGACTGAAACAGTGAATGCGCCTTTGAAAATAACATGTGTTTTTAGATAGCAGAGAAGTATTGCAGGAACTCTCTATTTTTTCCTACAATAACCTGCTGCGGAGAAAAGATCTCCATGGTACCCTTGCGTGACATTTTCTGTTCTCGCAGTGAGTCCCGCACCGAGCGGTTGAATTACCATTCTGAATGCTGTCCTTGTGCGCTCTATGTTGGGAACCTTTAACCTCAAATCAGGGATGTGCGGAAATTTTCTAGTCAAAAGCGAAACACGAAATACGCAACGGAAGAGCTCAAAAATGGGCGGAAACCGGAATACGAAACACGGAAACGGAGATTACTTAAAAATGATCACTTCATTTAATTTCTCATAAACTCTCATGTATTATATGTAACTGTTTCTCATGTAACATGTAATGATAGTAATAATAAACGATAAGTTGACGAGTTGAGTTGAGTTAACGGGCGAGGCACTCTTTTCCAGCAACGTGTAACAGTGAAAAATCCTTGTATTCGTATCATTACTAAGATGAATTTTCAAACAATTCTGGGGTAACAAATCGAGATGATGCAAAATCTTTCTGTAAATAGGAAGAAGGCGTTTTAAATGAAATAAACCCAGCTGACGAGTAAGATGCCAGAATAATCGGTCTGATTGAATGTTCCAGATCTACCCTAATGGGGAGGGCAGCGCTGAGGTTACAGTTGCGTTCAGCATCCTACGACACGGCACCCACTCTCTGAGTTCGCATAGGTAGCGTAGCATCATTTGGCAGTAGTTGAAGCTCTGGGGCCAAATCAGAGGGGGACGGGGTGGAGAGGCAAAACACCGTATGCGCCCTTCAACCAGGGAGATACAATGTCCCCTGTGGAAAGCAATGTTAGCAACCTAAGAGAGCCTACAGAACTCCGATCAGAATTGGTCTTCCAGGCCAGATCTAAGTTTATGAAAGAGAAAGATAAGCATGCTCCGGATAAGGAATTTGGATTCTTGATTCAAACACTCATGAAAACTTTGTGGCCTTATACTATTCGGTAATACATCGTTTCAAGAAAAGAAAAAAGAATTCAATTTCTTTGTCACACTGTTCCGACATCATGACCTGATCTGCACCACCGGTTTGAAGGCAACACAATCACAAAAAAGGCGACGCCATAGTGAATCTCTTCGTTCAGCCCTTCATTTACCTTTTATGTGAATGGAGGTGGTGCAAAACAATGAGTGAAAAGTTATCACTTCCCCTCCGTCTTCTGGCCTAAAAGAGAGCGGAACACGGAACGGAAGGACTGAAAACGACCGAAAACCGGAAGTCGAAACGCGGAAACGGAAATTCCGCACATCCCTAACTGCGAATGTTAGCAAGGTGTTTTATCTTTCACCCAGATCTTAACAACCGGTCCATGGGCGACTTTGTTCGGTTTTTCTTACTTGCCTGATCTTTAGATGCTTCAGTCCTTTCTGTCTCTGAATTCAGCTATATAACCGCGTTCGCACTTACTTATTAGCTGCTCTGTTGCAAACAAGATGAGTAAATTCATAAAAAAGCTTTCAATATATACCATTTTCACGTCAAGCTGGGCACTCTTCAAATCATATAGGACACTCTTCCAAGAAGGCTTGACGATTTTGAAATCAAACTGAACATTTTCCAATTCAAAGGGAAGCTTTTTCCAATTAAAAATAAAGACTTTCCGAGACGGCTAAGGCAATTTCTTGTCCAGTCAAAATTTAGTACGACTTTTTAGAAAATTTAATTTTTTTAAACTTTTAAATTCATCTGTTCCGATTTGTAGATGAACATGCTGCTTGAGTTTTAAAAAGTAAAGCATCGTTTAAAGCAGTGCGCAAGGAGGCAGCAATAGTTTAATGTTTAATGAAAGAAGAGATAGCGCCATCGACTCGACTGGATCCTCGCGATTTTCAATGAATTGGCAGCGAGAATTGTGTTTGCGTGATGTAACGCATATTTTAACGATTCAGCAAGAAATATTATCAAAAACATATCTCTCGACATCCCTTGAGGTAAGCTGCATTTGCACTACCAATCAAACAAAGGTAGCAACGATTTAGTCAAATGCATGGAGCAGTCTCTTCCTTTCGTACAATAAATGATTGTTCTGATTGTTATCTCTCCATGCTTTAAAACGAAATTTAGCTCTTTGATTTAGCTCCAAAAATCAAGGTCTTGTAATGTTTTAAATGTGCATTCATTTATGTATTGGGGCAGTTAAGATTCAAAAGTTTCAAAGAAAGCCATACTACAATTTTTCTTAGACAGAAAATTATTCTAACCGCTTCGGTGGGTCTCCATTTTAATGTGTGAGAGGCTCGTTGCGACTTTGAAGATGTCAAGTTTGATTTTAAAAGTGTCGAGCTTGCCTAGAAGGGTGACCAATTTGATTTGAGAACGTCCAATTTTACGGGGTAATGTATGTATATTTTTCTTACCTTGTATTAAACATTATACATAGATTCTATATATCTGTATTCAACAGAGATTTTAATGCGTCGTCCTAGGTCTAAAACAGCGGAATTCTGGCGCAATGGTCGAGCCTGTTTCTCGGAACTGGCAGTGATCCAATGATTGTGACTACCTTTATATTCAAAGACAGTGGGAGTTTTTACATACTATCTCCAAACGATCTCCAAACGCTAAGGTCCGGCTTTTCTTCAAATTTCTCCAAGTTTTTGCATCGCTATCTGCGGATCCGTGCTGCGCAAGATCATTCTCTTGTTGAAGAACCGCTGCACTGGAATCAAAAGGAGGAGTGTTCTACCAGTTTGCAGAGAAAAGAGACGGTGCACCTCTGGTTGCTTTAGACGACGACCAGATCATGGAGCTGCTGTTGAGTAGGCTTCCTATTTTGTTGATTCACAAAGCACCACACGTACGTCTGGATATTGTAAACTCTTGCGTTGAATAGGTTAAGGACGGGCCTCGCCTCTACCATTTGCACTTCGTGGTGGTCTTATATCGATAATGCTCGGCGAACTTTTCGCGTGTGACCCAATTTTCCTGTTTCTTACATCCTGACTTAAATATACTCTTTTCTGTCTGAATGTGAGCATAAGTTTATGTGCTATTCAAATAAAGGATAAAGGATAAAGGACGGCGTTACTCAATCGCTTTTGGGATGCGCCACGCATTCTACTTCTACGGGATGTCGTGAAGGCGATTTTGAATGGGTATTTGGCCACACAATGACTTGCGGTGGCGAGCCGATGAACAAGTCAGTGCTTTATCCCTCAGACTAGTCCGTTACCAATGTACCGACCCCGGAGGGATGGAAGGCTTGATTGGCCTGGGCGGGAAATCCGAACCAGGAACTTGGTATCGGGTGCAGGCGGCAGTCGGCGCTCCTCCGACTGCGCTACACGCGCCCTATATTCAAATATTATTATTAAATATTATTTTTCATGGCCCCGGCCACCTTACCTTTACGTTTGGGTCGCGCGCAGTCGGAGGAGGCGCCGCCTGTCGCCTGCACCCGATACCAGGTTCCTTGTTCGGATTTCCCGCCCAGGCCAACCAAGCCTTCCATCCCTCCGGGGTCGCTGAATTGGTACCAGACTTGTCTGGGAAGGATAAAACGCTGACTTGTTCATCGGCTGGCCACCGCAAGTCATTGTATGGCCAAATACGCATTCAACATGCCTCCACGACATCCCGTAGAAGTAGAATGCGTGGTGTATCCAAAAGGGGATTGAACAACGCCGTCCTTTATCCTTATTTATCCTTTAATGTTTTTTATATTATTCTTGTTTTATTATTCTATTCAAATGTATGTTCCTCATTAACCATAAGTTCGATAAAAACCCAATTATTGAAAGGCATCCTCCTCAATATTTCGGCATTTTGAAACGTTTCGAGGATCGTAAGAATACTTGCAAGTAAATCACGATAAAATAAACTAAGAAAATGAAAATGAAAACATTCGCTGGGCAAGGTCGCTGAAACCTTTTGTGTTGCTTGCAAAATGCCTTCCTCCACTCTTATAGTGATGCACTGCTACTGATGATGCCCATAAACATCGTTGGAAGAAGCGCTGATTAGGACTGCAGCATGACGGACAAGGTCGAGAGACAAAGGAGGCGGGAATAGTTTGGATGTTGTTCAACGCTTCATTGTTGCCGTCTGCAAGAGGAGTGGTCGCACAGCTTGTTAAGTACCTGAAAGCACAAGGCGAAACACTATAAGTAGGCAACAAGAGAAGGATACTAGGTGTCCATAGGATTTGAGGTGAGATGTATATCACGGGACGGGACTTCGAACGCTGATTCCAGATATGTGTTCCGCTTCTGCCAAACGCATCAACGACTTGAGTTATGGACCGTTTTCAGCTTGGCCCGTTAGCCCTCTGACTGCGCGCTATTACAAAAAGAGCGGGCTATGTTGGCTCAAAACCCCATGCTGATCAAGCATCTTTCCTTTGCAAGTTTAAGAAGAAGAAAGTCAGAACAATTCCCAAGCGCTGTAATCATTGTGTTGTTCAATATGTTGCCTTGACGTATCCTTATCCTTTAAGTCCCTTTTTTCACGATTTTCAAGACAACACTATGGCCCTCCGCTTTGAGTTGAAGGAGCAAACCTCTCTGACAGTTGACAATGGTCATACCTTCCGCACATTTGTGGCAAGCAGCAGCGAAACTTCAGTTTTGCCCGGGTTTTTCAAGCCATTGGTTCTGTCCAAGTGAGATGAATATGATCGCTATAGATTGCCTCCTCTTTTGATTTGAATGCGGAGAAATGCACAAAGGGGTCCGTCTGCGGGTTGAGCTATTCCAGCAAGACAGAAGTGACACTTACAGCCCCTTTTATCCTTAATCGCGAAATAGTGCAGAGATTTTGTTAACCCCCAACTGCCTCCTCAGCATGCTTACGTTTCTAAGGAACTAAGGCTTGCATGCTCCCTGATTCGCACGCGCCATTTCTTGCAAGTTCGAGCATAGCCTGAGAACTCGGCCGTGCTAAACCTAGAGAACATCGTTTAGGCCGTATCAGGGGGATGTGGGCAGGCTATGTCAATATTTACCTGTTCTGGCGCTCAGTCGACGCCCGGAGTTGTCAAGTGCTGTCACTGTGTTTGCAACTGTAGCCACCACGCCGAGCGAGTGACTGATGGATGAGAAGGTGGAAATGGAAGGCGAAGCGCTGAATTCGAATGCTCCCCTTTCAGCCGATGCGGACGTCGTGTTCACGCGCGAGCGATGCGACCGCACGCAGTTCGGCCTGCAAGCCCTGAGGGGAGAGCCGACGCGCTACCGACAGTGCGGTCCGAACGGACGGGTTTGGATCGTCCCCTGCGTTCCTGGCGCAGTGTTCGATCCACTGCACAAGGTCAGTGGCTTCTTCGTTCCTCAACCTCTTCATATAAATTCCGACCTCGACTGCGCATGCGCACCAGCGCTTTTTGCTAAAAAAGCGCCCAAAAGCGAGCAATGCGTGTGTTCAATCTGGAGTGGCTAAGCCGCACCCTCACTCTATCTATGACAAACAGCCAAAGGTTGAGCTGCGCACATCCCGTCCTCGGTAGTGTCCTTTTTGTATGAGCTTTGGAGTACATATGGTGGCTACATACGTGAAGTATAAACAATCAGACCTAATTTTCACCCAGTTTTCACCCTCTTCCGAAGATTTGTAGCCTACGAACCCTCCCAAATAGTCTAGCTTTCACTTAAGTTTGTGTGGGAGGGCTTCTGGACATTGCTCCAACATCAGGCGCGAGTCCAGGGAGGAAGACTTCATGGGTCCAGCGCTTATTCATCGCCGCGTACGGCGCTGAACCCGGAACAAATGCGACGTTCCGCTGGGCCAAAGTCTGCCCTCCGTGTGGGAGAATCCAATACGAGGTGCAGCCGTTGCTAAGTAGATGTTGCGCTGTGCAAAACGGTTAAATTGGATTTACGGCAAATACATACTTTGAATTTAGATCAGAAGGGTACAGTAGATTTCATGTCTTTAATCAAACTGAAGAAAAATAGGTACCAGTCATCAGCGTCTTCTTGCCCTATTGCTAGCGATGCGAACGAGATCGCATTGACCCGTTTGAGTGAAAATGGTGCATCTGAAGCTTGTCCGTTCCTCATGAACATCGTCTTCGTAAGATTCAACTGCAGTCCAACGTTCCCACATACACGATCGAAGTCGGCCAGCATTCGCTCCTCCTGGATGATGCTCTATGTTATGAGCACGATGTGGTCAGCGAAGCGAAGATAGTGCAGTTGCCCGCCGTCGAACTTCACTCCCATGTCTTCCCATTCTAGTTCGCAGTGGAAGCGAGGTTGCTTCATGCGAGGAGGGTCGGGGGTTCGGTTCTTATGCGATGGTGCAGTTTTGCATTTCGACTGACTGGTTGAGGTCTGGGGATTTTGACGTCTATACCATTTTCAGACGTTTTCTGCGCCCTACCTGTACGCTGTGGAGAGCACCTTTCTTGCGACTTTTTCATTACTGACCGGATTTTGAACCACAACGTCTCCGTCAACTTCAAGTTGATGTGCTTCGAAGTCCTTTAGTGTGTAGGCCGTCCGTTCGGCCAGCTTGATGTCTTCCCTCGAAGGTTCCTTGTCTAAAAGTGGGCCACACTTTAGCGGGAGCACGTGGATCATTACTCGGGCATCTTCAGACATTGTTGGTGTTAGGTTTTAAGAAATCTTCAGCAGACCTCTGAATGGGGGAGTGTACCGATACCGTGTTGGTTAATTTGCGGGATCCACAGACCGCGTTTCTCACTTGGGCCTCTTCCGACGTCACATCCTGGTCTCTTTTGAAAATCCGGGCAGGATGGCTTTTCCGGAGGTCTTTTGTACGGAAATAGAGCCCCTGAGGAGCCTGTAGCCTTTATACGTTGCCCGTGACAAACGTTTCTCGGTGCTCTGCATAGCCCGGCTCCTTTAACGCGGTCGCATTCCTCACCGATGTTGTCCATGACGCCATCTTCGCAAAGAAATGCAAGAGAGGTGTAAAGGTCTCAGCTGTTGGTCGTTGTGGGACTCCACTTCTTAAATTGTGCGGCCTTCTCTCCCTGACGCGAAAAGTGGAACATTGGGCGAGGGAGGTGATGGTCCAATCCTGTGTATAGATTGGGGATAACAGAGCCGTAGGTCAGGCAATACCTGCGATTGATGCTGATATTGCCGATCTCGCTGTGGATTGACCATCGGAAGATTCCAATTCCTATCATAGTGTGAGAGGCTTCTGGAAAGGTGAGTTTCCATGGGAGATCTCGGCTGATGAACTCAGACAGTCATTTGGCTTGCTCATTCCAAACGTCAAGCCGTGGGTCCCGATGTGAAGTTCTTCAAGCACCTTTGTGACAAATCTTGCGTTGAAGTCGTTGGCGATTATGTTGTAGAAGGTGCAACTTTCCCTACAGAACCTCTCTTCGATGCGAAACCACATCGCTTCAGTCGCAGACGTCCGATTCGGGCTGTCAGAGACTCGAACGAATCGATGTTCATGGCCGAGTGCGTGTTGACGAGGACATCAACGCCGCCTACTCCCCTGCTGTCGCATGTTCCGAGGAACAGTTCTTCTCCGGAGTCGTAGGCGGCGTGTAGGGGGTGGTGTCTTCTCGTCTCGGTCAGTCCGATGACGTCGTACTTGATTTTCTTGGCTTGCATCATCAGGTCCTCGACGGATGCTTCCGATGCAAGCGTGGGGTGTTGGAAGCACAGATCGTCGCCCTAGTCCTAAATAAGTAACTTGCACAGCCTGCTTAGGGCCCAGGTTTTTACAACCGTTTCATGAAGAAAACTAATCCCCCCATATATAAAAGAGGAAGGGTTTTTTGTCCGATGTTAGCCACCCGCAATTCGTACACTGGCTAGCTAGCCGGTTTAATCACCCAAGTTTGCGGTGCGGTTGCCAGTTGTCCAAACGAAGACGCTTGACAGTTGTCCACCAATGTTGTTTACCATCGACTGCCATCGACTGCCTGACGTAACGTGATGTCGAAAGAGGTCTCTTCCCAACCACCACTGTTGTTTATCATCGAGTACCATCGACTGCCTGACGTAGGGTGATTTCGAAAGAGGTCTCTTCCCAATACGTGTCTAGTGGTCATACCTCAGTGTTCCTTCCCAGCTCTCCTGTGTGGTGCAACCCTCCACTATTTTTACCGCCATATTTTTACCACTACCCCACTGCCAGCGTTGCTGCTACAACAGAAATTGAATCCTCTTCCACTGTTCAGTATGACAACGGGTTGCTCCGTTCTGTATTGTTTTTTGCTATTTTGCCTCACATAAGCCGTTTTTTGTTTCAATTTACCTCTATGTTTACCGCCATACCTTTACCCCTACCTCACTACCAGGGAGGCTACGACTCTATAATAAATTGAATCCTTTTCCAC
This sequence comes from Heligmosomoides polygyrus polygyrus, assembly GCA_947396885.1. Classification (NCBI taxonomy): domain Eukaryota; kingdom Metazoa; phylum Nematoda; class Chromadorea; order Rhabditida; family Heligmosomidae; genus Heligmosomoides; species Heligmosomoides polygyrus. The sequence continues at coordinate 35,802,110 of OX377203.1, forward strand.
TGTGCAGTATGACAACCGGCTGCTCTTTTTTGCTCATTTTTACTATTGTTTTGCGTCGCATATGGCATTTCTTGCGTTCAATTTTCCTCTATGTCTACAGCCCTACCTTGACCATTATCCCACTCTGTTGACGAATCTGTCCTCAAATACCGAATTTCTCTTTCTCCATTGTGCACAATGACGGCCGGTTACTCTTTTCTGCACTTTTTCGCTATCAACGCTGGGATGCTTCCTTACTCATCGTCGGTTGCCGGCGAAGCCCGGCCAGAGTCGGGTGCGGGCGAAGCCCGCAACCGACGCTGGGTTGTGGGGACCCTAGCGGGCTCGAGGTCGGGTTGGGTTACTGACCCCACATGGCTCACCACACTCGATGCCGGCGAAGCCGGCTAGCCTAGCGTGGCCCGCCCGGCCAGAGTCGGGTGCGGGCGAAGCCCGCAACCGACGCTGGGTTGTGGGGACCCTAGCGGGCTCGAGGTCGGGTTGGGTTACTGACCCCACATGGCTCACCACACACGATGCCGGCGAAGCCGGCTAGCCTAGCGTGGCCCGCCCGGCCAGAGTCGGGTGCGGGCGAAGCCCGCAACCGACGCTGGGTTGTGGGGACCCTAGCGGGCTCGAGGTCGGGTTGGGTTACTGACCCCACATGGCTCACCACACACGATGCCGGCGAAGCCGGCTAGCCTAGCGTGGCCCGCCCGGCCAGAGTCGGGTGCGGGCGAAGCCCGCAACCGACGCTGGGTTGTGGGGACCCTAGCGGGCTCGAGGTCGGGTTGGGTTACTGACCCCACATGGCTCACCACACTCGATGCCGGCGAAGCCGGCTAGCCTAGCGTGGCCCGCCCGGCCAGAGTCGGGTGCGGGCGAAGCCCGCAACCGACGCTGGGTTGAGGGGACCCTAGCGGGCTCGAGGTTGGGTTGGGTTACTGACCCCACATGGCTCACCACACACGATGCCGGCGAAGCCGGCTAGCCTTGCGTGGCCCGCCCGGCCAGAGTCGGGTGCGGGCGAAGCCCGCAACCGACGCTGGGTTGTGGGGACCCTAGCGGGCTCGAGTTTGGGTTGATGGGTTACTGACCCCACATGGCTCACCACACACGATGCCGGCGAAGCCGGCTAGCCTAGCGTGGCCCGCCCGGCCAGAGTCGGGTGCGGGCGAAGCCCGCAACCGACGCTGGGTTGTGGGGACCCTAGCGGGCTCGAGGTTGGGTTGGGTTACTGACCCCACATGGCTCACCACACACGATGCCGGCGAAGCCGGCTAGCCTAGCGTGGCCCGCCCTGCCAGAGTCGGGTGCGGGCGAAGCCCGCAACCGACGCTGGGTTGTGGGGACCCTAGCGGGCTCGAGGTCGGGTTGGGTTACTGACCCCACATGGCTCACCACACACGATGCCGGCGAAGCCGGCTAGCCTAGCGTGGCCCGCCCGGCCAGAGTCGGGTGCGGGCGAAGCCCGCAACCGACGCTGGGTTGTGGGGACCCTAGCGGGCTCGAGGTCGGGTTGGGTTACTGACCCCACATGGCTCACCACACTCGATGCCGGCGAAGCCGGCTAGCCTAGCGTGGCCCGCCCGGCCAGAGTCGGGTGCGGGCGAAGCCCGCAACCGACGCTGGGTTGTGGGGACCCTAGCGGGCTCGAGGTTGGGTTGGGTTACTGACCCCACATGGCTCACCACACACGATGCCGGCGAAGCCGGCTAGCCTAGCGTGGCCCGCCCTGCCAGAGTCGGGTGCGGGCGAAGCCCGCAACCGACGCTGGGTTGTGGGGACCCTAGCGGGCTCGAGTTTGGGTTGATGGGTTACTGACCCCACATGGCTCACCACACATGATGCCGGCGAAGCCGGCTAGCCTAGCGTGGCCCGCCCGGCCAGAGTCGGGTGCGGGCGAAGCCCGCAACCGACGCTGGGTTGTGGGGACCCTAGCGGGCTCGAGGTCGGGTTGGGTTACTGACCCCACATGGCTCACCACACACGATGCCGGCGAAGCCGGCTAGCCTAGCGTGGCCCGCCCGGCCAGAGTCGGGTGCGGGCGAAGCCCGCAACCGACGCTGGGTTGTGGGGACCCTAGCGGGCTCGAGGTCGGGTTGGGTTACTGACCCCACATGGCTCACCACACACGATGCCGGCGAAGCCGGCTAGCCTAGCGTGGCCCGCCCTGCCAGAGTCGGGTGCGGGCGAAGCCCGCAACCGACGCTGGGTTGAGGGGACCCTAGCGGGCTCGAGGTTGGGTTGGGTTACTGACCCCACATGGCTCACCACACACGATGCCGGCGAAGCCGGCTAGCCTAGCGTGGCCCGCCCGGCCAGAGTCGGGTGCGGGCGAAGCCCGCAACCGACGCTGGGTTGTGGGGACCCTAGCGGGCTCGAGGTTGGGTTGGGTTACTGACCCCACATGGCTCACCACACACGATGCCGGCGAAGCCGGCTAGCCTAGCGTGGCCCGCCCTGCCAGAGTCGGGTGCGGGCGAAGCCCGCAACCGACGCTGGGTTGTGGGGACCCTAGCGGGCTCGAGTTTGGGTTGATGGGTTACTGACCCCACATGGCTCACCACACATGATGCCGGCGAAGCCGGCTAGCCTAGCGTGGCCCGCCCGGCCAGAGTCGGGTGCGGGCGAAGCCCGCAACCGACGCTGGGTTGTGGGGACCCTAGCGGGCTCGAGGTCGGGTTGGGTTACTGACGCCACATGGCTCACCACACACGATGCCGGCGAAGCCGGCTAGCCTAGCGTGGCCCGCCCGGCCAGAGTCGGGTGCGGGCGAAGCCCGCAACCGACGCTGGGTTGTGGGGACCCTAGCGGGCTGGAGGTTGGGTTGGGTTACTGACCCCACATGGCTCACCACACACGATGCCGGCGAAGCCGGCTAGCCTTGCGTGGCCCGCCCGGCCAGAGTCGGGTGCGGGCGAAGCCCGCAACCGACGCTGGTGTAGTATGTTAGAGGTTATCATGCAAGAAAATATTCAACCAATTAAAAAACGCGCGCATGAACCCTCCTACAAATGTTCTGAATAATGTTTCCTTTAAGAAAGCTGGGGTGACAAGGCTTTCCAGATTATTTAGTTTGTTGGGAGCAGATGTTCCAAGTAATGATGTTTATTGTTCAGGTCTGCAAGGAACTACAGGCAACTTCTGTGTTGAATTTTCAAAGGAACAACGGAGAAGTAAGTTCTATTTACACCGAAATTGCTCAAACAATCTCGAAAACATCTTCGATTCTATGGAAATACTGCGACAAAATTGTCGTGAAATACGCACCCGCCCCTTAGTTTGTGATGCTGCAATTTCGCCGAAAGGTATAGACTGTTTCACTATAAAGAACCATCTTCATAGGCGAGAAACCAGGGCTGGACTGGCCGTTGTTGGATGCACCCTGAAACCCCAGTCTTGACGGTTACCCTGCAAAGCACTGTTAGCTCATAGAAGCCAATGCTACATATGTATTTATATGTATTATGTTGCAAAAAAATCTATTGTAGAAACTTGTGAACTCCTCTACTTCGTAACTCCTCGTACTTGATAATTGCAACTTATACTGGAATAGTGGTACAATCTTATACAGCAGACCAGAATTTCTCATTTTTCCTCGGTGTGAGTTTGAAAACGAATTTGTAGGCAATGTGTTAAGGATCTTATGACAATTCCAATAACGAAAGCTTTTTGTATACTGATGGAGTGCTTAAGTAGCGCTGAGAGATCACAGAGGTCGGCCGATTGAGTTGCATTGTCTTTTAGCTGATCTTTTGTTTTGGTGTCCATGAGCCTCTCTACCAATTAACTGAAACTTCAGGCACGAAGGCGACCTCTGGAGCAGCAGACGCCCATAACGGAAGAGTTCATCTTCTCGACGAGACTTCCGAAACGGCCTCGAACGAAGACGAAGGACCGTTCGATGGCAGCAACCTCCAGCCCGCTCACCACAAGTACCTCTTGGCCTCGCGCAACTCCCTCCCATCCAAGTCCTCCCGTGGTCAGGCCGACGCAGAGCACCGGTCAGCTCGTGGTCGCCATGCCGAGGACACCAGCGGCACCAACGTCTATGAGAACGGGCACGACGAGGCCGTACAGGCCCGTATTTCCTCCCCCAAATGGAAAGCTCACTTCATCATCAGCAGCAGCAGCGCCCATGAAGCCCACACCTTCCTCGCCTGCCTCTCCGACAGTGCCCCCTCAGCTAACGCCTCGCGGTTATACAGAGACCGGGGGCCCCATTCCAGTAAGTGAATCGTACATCACTCGAGCCTATCCATCGGCACACACAGCTGCACTTCAAGGAAGCATGCATCCCACACTAACGCCAGAGATTCTGCAGAGGCCCGATCCGTCTGGAGCCCATCAGGGTGCTACTATGAGTGAAGACGAATTCATGCACCAACTGATGCGACTGGTGAAAGCTCATCAGGTAGCTTATAACGGCATTCAAGAAGGAAATACAGCGTGGACGACGGGGTCGAAATCGTTTCAGGGAGAGGTTATGCAGGAAAAGAACTCTTACGTCGGAGACCAGTCCGACATTCTGAAGCACACAAACGAGATCGAGAAACAGTTTGAGCTGGAAAGGGTACGGCTTGAAAAACAGCGCAGAGAGCAGCAAATTGAGCGCGAATTCGAAGAGCGACAACTGAAGGAGAAGGAGAGGATAGAAAGGCAGCGCAATGTGGTGAAAGAAATTGAACGAGAGGCCGAAGAAAGGCAACGGAGGGAGCGCGAATGGCTAGAAAAGCAAAGAAAAAAGGCACTTCATCTCCAGGAAATGCAAGCGAAGGCGAGAGAAGAGTTTGAGAGACGGCAACGGTTAGCAGCTCAGCTTGTACAGCAGCAAAGGGAAGAACGAGAGAAACTGGAGAAGCAACAAGAGCAAGCACGTCATGCTTTGGAGAAGAAAAGGAGGGAGGAGGAAGAATTGCACAAGCGACAGCAAGCAGAGCGGCAGATTGAGGAGATGAAAGAAAGAGAGGAGAGGAAGAAGCTAGAGGAGCAGCGGGAAAGGGGTCGCCAGCTGATGGAAAAGCAAAGGAAAGAGAAAGAATTGCAGAAGAAGCAAAATATAGCTCGAGAGATGAAGGAGATGCAGAGGAAACAAAAAGAAAATGAGGAGAGGTTGTGGGAAATAGTCAGACAGTCGGAAGCGAGACAGCAGAAAGAGAAAGACGAACATTTACGCCTACAGCAGCTAGCTCGAGAATTTGAAGAGAGGAAAAGGAAAGAGGAAGAAGCGCTGTTGAAGATCCAACAAGAAGAACAGGACCGAAAAGAACAAGCGAAGAACGAAGCGGAGAGAATTCGACAGGAAATTGAGCGCAGACAAAGCGAGGAAATGATGAGGATCGAAGCAGCAAATCGAATACGTGCGATGGGTAGTGGCAATCCGCTTCCAGCAATTAGCAGCAGAGGTAATGCACAGCTTCAGATGTTGGTGATGCTTGAAGGCTAACGGTTTTTTCACTTAGGCTTCTCAGGAGACAACGGCCATGCTCACACATTTTACCCAGAAGCTACCGACTTCCCTGGAGGAGTGGATTTCCAAACAAGGTAGCTCTGTTTAGCTCTCTTATAAGAGAGCTTTATATTCAAATATCTTCGCTACACAACTGTGCAACCATGTTGTAGAACACTAGCGTAGCCTCATTGTCACACAACTTCATGAAATCGACGTCTCAATGGGGAGATGATACCGAGATTCGAAGAGTGGAACGTGGAGTTTAGTTAGCTATGTAACAACAGTTCATGCTGTTCATAACTTCATTCTTCTATTAGGATGAATCATATGACTTGCGAATTTTTTGATCCTTTTCAAATTTTTGTATGTTTTGATCAAACTAACCTTTCTCATCGAAATATCGCCCATCTTTGCCGATGACTGTCCTCCATCGTTCCGGCAAGGGACGGATGCCGTGACGATAGAAGTCCGAAGATTTCGAATCGAAAAAGTGGCGAAGGTCGGATTCGAGTGCCGATCGATCATCGTATAGTTTTCCTTCCAAAAAAGGAGCTAGCGATCGGAACAAATGGTAGACAGCTGAGGGCAAGGTCTGGTGAATAGAGGGGGAGGGAATCAGTTCCTAATAGCTGGAGCTTTTGGCGGGTCATTTTTGAAGTATGTATGCGGTTTTGCAATGTCCTGGGATAAATCTTGGGGATTTGTGGGTGTTTAATTTGCAGACCACGGATCTCCCTCGACCACGGATCTCCCTCGATAGAGAGCCTTCGCGCTCTCTTGTTAAGAGGGATCTCGGGCCGCTTGTCGCAGGGCCACGTGGCGCGTCCCCGGGTGGTGGATAGGGGAATTAAACGCGAACCAAATGCGACCGTGTACTGCCCAGAGACGCAGGTGGGATGCAGGGGATGGACTCCTTGCTCCTGCTATGTCGGGTCGATGCGTTCCTTGTGCGTGGGAGCGGCATGTTCGTGCACAGTGTGCGTGGATGTGGGCTCGGCCAAAAGCTTGCACTCGGTAAACTGGGAGTACATGTAAGGCGATTCGAGGCCGCCTTAAGTCTCGCCCCGTCCCTTCGGGCAGTCTGGCTGGCTGCCCGGAGTACCCCGCCCGCACGACAGAGCCTGACTAGCTACCCGTGTTGTATTCCAGTCAAACACAGCAGCACTAAAGGGCCTCATTCCCCTGACCCCGAAAGAGCCCCCACTTCTGCAGCGATGGGAAGGACGAGTACGGAGAGGCTGCTAAAAACTCAGGGCCTAACCAGGCTGCGCAAACTGAGAAGGACTAGGATGACGATCTGTACTTACAACGCCCGCACGCTTGCGTCCGAAGCATCCGTCGAGGACCTGATGATGCAAGCCAGGAAGATCAAGTACGACGTCATCGGACTGACCGAGACGAGAAGACACCACCCCCTACACGCCGCCTACGACTCCGGAGAAGAACTGTTCCTCGGAACATGCGACAGCAGGGGAGTAGGCGGCGTTGGTGTCCTCGTCAACACGCACTTGGCCATGAACATCGATTCGTACGAGTCTCTCACTAGCCGAATCGGACGTCTGCGACTGAAGCGATGTGGCTCCGTGCCAGCCTTGACTGTGTTCGTCGCGTATGCCCCAACATCCGACTACGACGACGAAGACGTCGAGGCCTTCTACGTGGAGCTGGAGAAGTTCTATAAGGAAGATCACACCTTCTACAAGGTGATCGTCGGCGACTTCAACGCCAAGATCGGGCCACGAAGGTCGCCGGAAGAACTTCACATCGGAACCCACGGTTTGGAGTGGAACGAGCAAGGTGAAAGGCTGTCTGAGTTTATCATGTCGACCAAGACCATCCATGGAAACTCGCAGTTCCAGAAGCCTCCCTCCCTACGATGGACCTGGGAATCCCCCGGTGGCCAGTTCCACAACGAGATCGACCACATCATCTTCAATCGCAAGTATTGCCTGACCGATGTCTCCGTTGTCCCCAAGTTCTACACGGGATCGGACCACCGCCTCCTTCGCGCGAGGTTCCGCTTTTCGCGTCAAGGAGAGAAGGCCGCGAAGTTCAAGAAGAGGAATCCCAGAACGACCATCAACTGGGATCTCTACACCTCTCTTGTCAGCCTTTGGGAAGATGCCGTCATGGACAACGTCGACGAGGAATACGATCGCTTCGTGCACCATCTCCACGATAGTGCTGAGGGAGCCGAGAGCTTGAAGACCACCAAGAGACGCCTGTCTCCGGAAACTCTCGAGCTGATACGCCAGCGTGGAGCAGCACGAGCGTCAGGCAACTACCAACTGACGTCCGAGCTTGCAAAGCTATGCAGAGCGGCGATAAAGGAAGATCTCAAGGAGAGAAGGGCGGAAGTGTTGGCTGAAGCAGCAGAGGCAGGGCTGAGCATTCGCAATGCCCGCCGGAACTTCGCCAACTTCAAGACCAAGATGACCGCTCTCCGACGTCCTGACGGAACCATCACCTCTTCCAGAAGGACCATGGAGAAAGTCATCCACGACTTCTACTCCGATCTCTTCGATAGCCACGTCCACCTGCCCCCATGCCATCTTCCGCAGGATGGATACGTCGTTCCCTCTGTTCTCCCTTCCGAGATCCGACACGCCATCTCGTCGGTGAAGAAACGTACAGCACCCGGTCCTGACAGGATCAGAGCTGAACACCTGAAGAACCTCCCGCCAGCGCTCATCAACACCCTGGCGCGGCTCTTCACACGCTACCTGTCCGAATGCAAGGTTCCATCTCAGTGGAAGACCAGCAAGACCGTTTTGCTGTACAAGAAGGGAGACGTGCACGACATTGGCAACTATCGCCCGATCTGCCTGTTGTCCGTAGTCTACAAGCTGTTCACTCGAGTCATCCTGAATAGGATTAGTAGAACGCTGGACGAAGGACAGCCATGCGAACAAGCAGGATTTCGGAGAGGATTCAGCACGATCGACCACATACACACCATTACGAAGCTCATCGAAGTGTCGCGAAAGTACAAGCTGCCGCTGTGCCTTACGTTCATTGACCTGAAGAAGGCATTCGACTCCGTCGAGACTGAAGCGGTCATGGAAGCCCTGCTCACTCAGGGCGTTCCTACTCAGTACATCAGGGTCCTTCGAGAGCTGTACAGTGGATTCACGACCAAGATCTCACCATTCTACAACGACGTCGTCATTGACGTGAAGAGAGGGGTTCGACAAGGGGATACCATATCCCCGAAGCTCTTCAGCGCCACCCTCGAAAACGTCATGCGCGAACTAGAATGGGAAGACATGGGAGTGAAGGTCGACGGCCGGCAACTGCACCATCTTCGCTTCGCTGACGACATCGTGCTCATAACCCCGAGCATCAGTCAGGCGGAACGAATGCTGGCCGACTTCGATCGTGTATGTGGAAGCGTTGGACTGCAGCTGAATCTTACGAAGACGATGTTCATGAAGAACGGATGGGTTTCTGATGCCCCATTCTCGCTCAACGGAACGAACATCTCCGAATGCTCCAGCTATGTGTATCTGGGTCGCGAAGTCAACATGACCAACGACCTAGCACCAGAGCTGAGCAGAAGGAAACGAGCGGCTTGGGGAGCTTTCAAGAGCGTCGAAGAAGTCGTGAAGAAAACGAAGAACGTCCGACTCCGTGCCCACCTATTCGACTCCACTGTTCTTCCTGCCCTAACATACGCCTCAGAGACCTGGGCTATACGAAAGCAGGATGAACACGTGATCAGCGTCGCGCAGCGTGGAATCGAGAGGACGATGCTCGGAGTGACACGACTCACGCAAGTGAGAGAAGGCCTCCGGAGTTCCGAGCTTCGCCGACGTTCGAAGATCAGAGACGCTGTCGCATGGGCCAAGTCGTCGAAAATTAGGTGGGCCGGCCACGTAATGCGATTCGCAGACACCCGCTGGACGAGAGTCGTCACAGATTGGATTCCGCGGGATGTCAAAAGAACACCAGGACGCCCACCAACGCGTTGGTCGGACTTCTTCGTGAAAGCCCTGAACGATCGATATGACGCTCTTCGTGTCCCTCGAGCGAGGAGGATCCATTGGACCACTCTGGCACGCGACAGGGACGAATGGAGACGCTGCTGGCGCCCGCTCGAGCAAGTCGATGATCAACGGGACGACAGGTGATACAGGTGATACAGGTGAATTTGCAGAGCGTGACTGAGTTCTTGTACTTGGTTGTGGTACACCTGACCATTAATGGTGGCGCTAGAAGGGAGAAGCTCTCACTACACAACACCATGAACGTCCCAGAAAACACTAAGCATCTCCTCCTTGGGTGCAGATCATCTTTGAGAACTACTGGCGGCGTCCCCTCTGCTGGAGTCCAAGCGTGTCTTGCTGCACGTGACACATACAGCATCCACTCCTCATCTTCTGCAATGACCGAGCCCAACCAGTCGAAACGGCGAGAGCGGAATAAGCTGAAAAGGCACATATCAGCTCGTGTCTCGTACTGGTCAGGTATCAGGTCCGACCTTCGTCACTTTCTTCAATCGAAACCCCGGATTTCTATCGCCACGGTAGCCATTCCCTGCCGGGACGGCGGAGGACAGTCATCGACAATGATGGGCGATAATTCGACGAGTAAAGTTAGTTTGATCAGAATTTATAAAAATTTGAAAATATCAAAAAAATGGAAAAACATATGAATCACCTTAATACATTAAAGGCCTGATTCGCGTCTGTGTTGCCGTCGGGGTTTTGAAAACTTGATCCTTTAGACTGCTTCACTTGAAATTTCAGGCATGACAATAGTAACTCATTGATAATTCGTCGGTCCCTAGTGCAAAGATACCGCTAGATTCTACGTAGAACAAGATTGCCACCAATCACCCTCATCGGCGTCGAAACGAACCCAATCCATCGAGTGTACTTCTAGCAGCCGCTCGAAAGCAACACTAGCTTTCCCGCAGTCAGGTTACTTTGGGACAATAGCTGTGCAGTTCTTTTTCCAACAGAACTGCAAGCGCTTTTAGTGCTAGGGGTGACTTAGCGAAACGTGCCTGTGAAGGCATTGCGAAGACATGTTCACACTGTTTCTAGCATACTCACCGTCTTCAACGTCTTCAGCCACCAGCAGTCTAACTGCCAGAAGGTCTTCAGCCTCCTTTGTCATCCACGTTGATTCAGCCAAACAATTCCTGTTGACCCGAACGTCATCCACTTCACTGCTGCACCCTCGACAATCCCTTCTGCAGTTCCTGCATGGGTGACTGGCCCGCAACCCTGGCGCCCTCCTCCGGACCCAAACACAAACCAGCCGGATTGGTTCGAGCCCTCAGTGAGTTTGATCAATTGCCGATGATATCCGCCAGTCTCGTTGTTCATAAAGGCCGCATTCCGTCATACTGGACGTAAAGACTGCTTTGTTAGGGTAAAGGGCTCCCAATTTGTTGGCGAGCTGTAGTAGAACAGTGAAACACATGAGCGTTTCGCTTGCAAGGAACGTCTATGAAATTAGCCCAACGATTCTCAACAAGACATATATTGTTTTATAGGGCATCGTCAAACAAGGGGCACACGGGTGAAGTTCGTTTTTGCTGCGGGCCACTGGGCTGTTAGGAATGGAGACGACCGAGTTAACTCGTACGCTAAAGAAATTCTGGCCCACATTTGGATTGGAATTGAAATGTTCACACGAACTTGGTTTAAAGTGAGTGCGGCAAAATGAACAGCAGTAGTTGCTTGAGGGAACATACGTTCCCCCGACCTCACGTCCGTCTGTTACTAAGCGACACATTTTTGCACCGTAAGGTGTTACAGATGACAAGTGATCCAACAGAAGATTGCGAGCCTCACTTGTCGTATTTGATGCTGCTAAAAGCGCTATATTATAGAGTTGTTACGTAGAGATATGGAGGGTATAGGTGCCCCTGTTGTATGCGGTCACACCTGAAAAAACATTTATGGAAGAAAGGACGATGTCTTATGCATCCTCAGGTGGTTGGTTTCCTATCTGGGTTGTTGAGGAGAGATTGCGGAGTGAACCTTCTAAGAATGCAATCCCTTTGTTTTAAGACGACTGAGACACCGACGAGAATTTTGTCCGGATGTGTTCCCGAAGGCGACTGTAACTTCAGTTACGACCAGGACCTGCTGTGTCCCCACCCCAGGTGAACTTTCCAAGCTTTCACAGCATGTAGAGAAAGCCGCTTCAGCGCTGCTCTTTTAGCGACTCGTCCCGATATCTGCAGTGCACTCCGATGATCGGTCGTCGAGGACGGTGGACAGAGAGGAACTGTCCGCCGACGTTGGTCTTCATCCAGGCCCATGCTGCGTGCGGTGTGCAGAATGTGAGTTCATGTCGCTATGACTTCAGACACGCCTACAGTTGTTGGCTCTGCCATCCACTACTCCACTCCACTTATTACTATACATATTATTTAACGATTTTTTAAACACAAGTTGTCCCGAAACATGTAGAGATAAAGCCCAATAAGGAGTAGCCAATGAGGACGTTAAAAACTTTACCTCGCTTATGAAGGAAGGTTAAAATTGGAATTCTGTGACGTCTACATAGACGGCAGGGACTATTCCAACACTTCGCATTTCGGACTTGATTGGTCGTGCATAGGATACGTTTTTGTTGCTATTCTGCCGTAAACGAACTATATGGCTGATTTGCGACACTTACAAATCATACATTCAAATGACAACAATGTGATCCGAAATGGCCAGAATCACAAATCCGAGGGTCAATTAAAGCACTATAGGCCACCATGAAGGCTTGGGATTATCATGGAAAATCAGAAAAGTCGAAACATTCGCGCCATTTATTTTGACGATTGCGCGGTTTTTGATAAAACTCACAACACTTATGGGACTGATTATGATAGGAGGACATGCATAAAAAATAAAAATAAAAATTAATTTCGCTGTCAAACCATTGTTTCACACCAGAGCAAGGTAATGAAAAATGTGAAAAATGATAATGGTGTAGAACAACGCAAACAAACAACCAGAAATAATGATCGACTTACGAGCAATCCTCGTTGCTTTTTGAATCGCGCTATAGAACGCGGGTGATGAAAATTTCAGCTGCATCTGCATACCAGTGTGAGACTAGATGTGTCGTCGTAGTTGGAGAGCGTATATGGAAAGGTAGCAGGCCGCAATGGGCGAGTCCCGACTTCTTTTTTCTCGAAACCTCGGCATAGAGAATGTGAATATCGTCTGTCACACGAGGTGTCGCAATATGCTGACACGCATATGCAATGGGATTGAATTCACTATTATGAACGGCATGCATGTACGCCCTACATAACTGGTCGCGTCTAGCAATCGAATTTTTGAACCAATACATCTTTATTTTATCTTTATCTGTGGGCATCCACTAGTAGGTGGACGCGTTAAAGCATTAAAACAACCAAAAGAAGCAACCGAATTCAAACAATCTCATCTCTCTTAATGTAGCGTCACCGTTATCGTAAATTTGCGAAGATATTAAAAACCAGAAATCAGAATGGAGAAATCTATGAAGGTGACATAAAGCTATGAATAGATAAGACATGTAAACCTAACAAATATGACAACATCAAACCGGAGCAATAGGCAACTTTCCGCTAGCTAGATAAGAACGTGGACTAAAGAAGGAAAAGAGAAGAGCTCTACTGAGGGATAACCAGCTTTTTAAGGAGTTTTTTAAAAGCAGTAAGCCGCATTCCTAGGCAGCCTTTAGCTATTAAGGTGTTGAAGGCAGACACAACTCTATTTGAGAAGAACCTTAACCTGGTATTAGTGCGAGAAGCACGAGTCGCAAGTTTATGCTTGCCACCTCTGGTTCTAGATTGGCTTATGGTGAAGAAGTTTTGAGAGTTAATGGAAGTCAAACGGTAAGGATTTTAAAAGCCAGCAAGCGATCATATTTTATTCGCCTATATTCTAGACTGGTTAAGCCTAGCTGTAAACGCCTTTCCTTGCCACTAGGAATGTGACTATAATGGAGTGCACTGCAGCGCAAGACTACATGGCGTACTATGGGTATTTCTAGCAAACAACGTTTTTATTTTTCATGCTGCCCGTTCTAGCCTTGGCAGTCGCTGATAGCCTGATAGCAAACTTACGGAATTTCGACTACTGCTCATGGTTGTACCTTTTCTGCATCAAGTCGTAGCTTGTCACCACTGCTCTTTGGTTTGTGAGGCTGTCGTAGAACAGCGATAATGAGCTCACAACAGAACCACGATAAGTATTCAACCCATACACAACCAATCGATCTAACATTTGAAACCTTGGATGGAAGTCAGGCGCAACCCCTATAGTTCATACACCCCAAATTTCTGTTTTGCTACTCGTTCGCAGTGTTCTAAATTTCTATGCAGCTTCACTGGTCGCAAACTTACTGCTCGTCAAACAGTGCTGGCATTTTCGGGACACCCTCTATTGCTAGCGGTGGGAACAAAGATGTGCCGTTGAGAGCATATAAGACCAATGTAGGGGCCACAGTTGAAAGTGCGACAACAATGTTTGCTCCGCATAGGAAGAAATACATTGTTCAAATTGAGAAGGTGCCAAATCACTTCACTAGGGAGATTTTGCTTCGTTCAGGTAGTTTTTTTATATTCTAGAGTACCTAGAGCACAAATAAGAAATAAGTATCCTCGATTGAGCACGCCGCAGTCTCGTCGTAGGCTCAGGGATGTGTGTGTCGTGTTCAAAATGCTCGCTGGGATCATAGACATTGACGCTTCAAAATTCTTTTATCGATTTCTTCAAAAACTAGAGGCAGTTCGGAGCAAATTTCATATGCAGCCCAAGGACCAGCAATAGACTGAACTACTTTACCTGAAGAGCGTTGTCATGTTATCTCACAGTTAAACATGACGTCCCGCTGGCCGCTAGCTCTTTTCGGTTACTTAAACTTTTCGCTGAAATCAGACTTCTTCCACACCAGAATGTTGTGCTGAATCGTCGTTTTATGCCGTCGTTTTTTTTCGAAACGCACGCAATAAACTATAGCTATAAGCCTGTATTGCTAATTCTATAGTAGGTGCCCTTGATATGCTGCAAACCAGTCCTCTTTTTTTCATTCGATTATCAAAGAGCATCCTACGCAATGCATTTCGACGTGTTTTCTTTAGCGTTTGTCTTTCACAGATGTAGGAACTGTGAACTCTAAGCTGTAAACTGCAACGTCCACATTACTGTTCTAGGTGGACGTCTCCAGTGTGCCCTTCCAAAGGCAGAAGACGGCGATGATTCCTCGCCTACCAAGCGAGACGGAAATTGTTCGCTGGCAGGAAAATCGGTGAGCTTTCTATATTAGCGCTTTGGGTGAATGGGAACCTGTCATAGAACCTCTGTTCTATGCAAAAAATGCCGCGCATGTTGGCGAGCGCCTTGGCATGACAGTACTTCTTCTCTCCCTACAGCCGCGTCTACGCCACCATTTTTGCAGGGTTCTGCCGCCGAATAGAGCGGCATCAATGCAGCCGGCATTCAACACTCCTCCGCCGAAGTCGATTTACGAGACGATCGAAGCCTTCCCAGAGGACCTGCTCCCGCTGATTGATTGGAGCGGATATCCAGCTCACTACGAGACGGTGGTGCGTGTTTGCACAACTTCAGTACAACCTTTTGAACTCGAAACATAAAACCTAGTGTTAGCCCGTTGGGGTGCGCCACGCATTTTTTATTCTTTGTACTTGTATAGCGACCACTCGTGATGGGTACCAATCGGTTTTCAAACAATGACTAGAATAAAGATAAGAGCAAAACGACAGCGTGCTTGCTTTGGGATCCGCCACACATTCTACTTCTAATCGATATTGATTAAGGTAATTTGAACGCGTATTTGATCTGCATGATGGCATACGTTGAGCACCCGTGTTTTATCCTTCAACTGGCCCAGCAGATTTGACAATGGTGACGAGTCGCTCGAAGAATCTCGCGGACGAGCGCGTGCCCACGGCAGGAATGAAGATATCAAAGCAGTGAGGAATATAGCTCTGATCTAGTTGAAGATGCAGGAGCTAGTCCTGACGTGGAGAGCAGACTCATACTCAGAAACTCCTAATAAGATTGGTCCTGTAGTTCGAGGCACCTGAAAAGCGACGTCAAGAAGCCCTAAAGAGAAGGTGGAAGGATGTAGCGAGGGAGATGTTGCCGAAGTCGACAGTACGGCAGATGGCGCTTGAATATGATGAGATGACGACGAATCATGCGAGAATTACACGAGCACTCTCGCGCGGGATGAGATCTTCTGAAGAACAAGATGTCTGTTTCCGGTCTCACCGTAGAACGATTACTGGTCTCTGAGCATCTTCATAGTCGTTGGCATCGAATGTTCGGAAGGAATAACTATCATTACGTCAATGCAGAGTGCACCTCGTCACGCAAGGGCCCATCGCCCTATGTATATTGTGAGTAATAGGCAAAGAGGACATTCCAGTCGATACTTCAATTTCGAGAAGTTTCTTACCCCAACCGTACTGCTATATGTACCAAAAAGTAAGCAATGTCCGCCTCGCTGTTTGTGCCTACTCATATGGAAAGCAGACTTTGAAGAAGAAAGGGAACAGACCTCTAAAGGCCTTCCTTGTGCTCAGATTTCAGCGGACACACGGACTCGAGTTCACTTACAGTTCATAGTGTTATTTATAGTTTTGCCCCTTGTCCATCGGCTATTGCGGCTGCAATCTAATATCCAGCAAGTCACCTTAACATCTTCACTTGAATGTACAGAACGCAGGCGGCAAACGCAACTGGGAAGTTATTTACAGAACTCGATAAAAGGCGGAGCAGGGCATTTCAGTTTGTTAGTGAGTAGCAGGAGCGGAGTGTTAGACGCACCACATGAAATTCCGGTTACTGTACATTCCTTCCAAGTTCGTCGGCAAATTGCAAGAGTTTTCCGCTGCCAAGCGCAAGCCGATGTCTAACAAACGTTTTTCAGGGCTTTGAGGGCGGTCCTTCGATGAATCCGCTTTTCCCTCGCGTCGTTCCACATTTTTCCTCGCCGTTCGCTAAGATGCGCGACGGAGCAGGAGAAGAAGGAAACTTCTTTGGCGGCGTCATCAAACCGGTCATCAAAAAGGTTTTCTCCTGGAACAAGTTCAGCGTCATGGTACATTGCAGAGAAAGTCCCTTTAGATCGCAATGGATCAAGCGGAGTCATTCCTGGATCGAATCCTTTCGGACGAGTCCACAAAAGATGATGATGCTGCCGACTCTCAAGAAGCAAAGGAAGATCGGAGTGCCAGTGTTCAACTAACAATGAGCAAGGCTTCTCTTCCAACGCAATGATTTCTCGACGTTCGGCGTTTCTCTATGAATTCTGCTTCTTAGCATTAGTCCCTACAAGTCCGGTCCTGCCATTCTACGCTCCCACTCCCAAGAATTGTTCTGTTTTCCTTTATATAGTGTTTCTATTGTCACTGCTCGAGGTTTAAGTGTATCGACTGTTGTCGTCAATCGTGATCTCACCCATGTGAATAAAGAAGCCATGAGAAATCAACTCGCAGTGTGTCAGCGTTGGACACGATCTCGAAGAGCATCTTCTTTGAACTTGCGGAGACAAATTCCCGATGCACATTTACGAATTTAGAGGCGATGTGATTTCTTGGTTCTGTGTTTATGCTCAGAGACCAGCGTCGCTTGCCGCTGACACGCCTCGCTGGCACCCAACGCTGGACGGACGGGCCTCGCTAGCCACCTTCGCCGGCGTGGGTTTGGAGAGCCATCATGTGAGGGACGTTTCCCATCCCGATTTCGAGCCGTGCTCGGAGTTACCCTGGCTTCGCCAGCTACCGGGCTGGGGAAGCATCCCTAGCGTCGCGCTCCCTGGCACATGTGCATACATCACAAAGTGCAAGCAGTAGGGACCGAGCGACACTTGAAAGCGCGCGTAGATGCAAGTGATAGAGAGGCAGCCAGCAGCGATACATATCCTTGAAAAATGAGGCGGATCAAGTGAAAATCTTTGTGGAGCGAAGTGCTATCTAAGGTAGGATGGGCAACAGATACAAAGCAGGTGAGGGAAAGGTGAGCGAAGTGCGAAAAGGAAAGAAATCCAGCGGAAAATGCAATGAGGCTAGAATCCACGCGTGAAAAAATCGTGTATGAGCGGTGAGAAAAGGAAAATCAGACGGAAAATTCTTGCGTTGTTGGGCTGATGAAGTCGTGGACAAGCTTTCCGCACTAGATCCCAGCAGCCATGGCTGTAGCCCACGAGCGCCTCCCTTTCTACCCATGCAACTTTCAGAGCGCGCGTTGGAACTAATGGTTAGAAGAATATGTTGTCGGTGACAATTCGTCTGACAAGGGAAGGGTCTGAAGCGAATGTCTGAACTGGGAAAACG
This sequence comes from Heligmosomoides polygyrus polygyrus, assembly GCA_947396885.1. NCBI lineage: Eukaryota > Metazoa > Nematoda > Chromadorea > Rhabditida > Heligmosomidae > Heligmosomoides > Heligmosomoides polygyrus. The sequence continues at coordinate 35,819,848 of OX377203.1, forward strand.
AGCCATATAGGAAGAATTCCCACCTTTCATTTAGTATAACAGTGTGTTCACTTTTGCCAAATCGTTAAACCAAACAGGTAGGGGATCCCCGAGCTTACTATGGAGTCGAGGAGGTGCTCAGGAGCGCCTACTTGTGCCCGCGAAGACCGTAAGTGGCTCGTGGCACAGTGGATGACGGTGTTGCTTCATGATGTGGAGGTCGGTGTTTCGCTTCTCGTGCCTTGCAGCATCTTTGCATTTTCACGGATCGGCTGGCTTTGAGGGATCCTGACGACCACGCAGTTTTCAGTTGTTTTCTGCAGAATTTCCCAGCCATGATGTGGACAGCAACCTTGTTGCGACTTGCTTGTTTCTGACCGGTGCTTAACCACAAGGCAGTGAGGTAGATATTCAGCATGAGGAAGTTTGAACGTTCAACACCACTGCTACACAGGCAGAGTGCTTGAAACGAACGGACTGGTTACCTACGTGGACCAGTGACTTCGGGAAAAACCGTCCCGCTCTGACTTTCAAAGAAGTCAGGCTGCGACGTCGTGTGACCAACCTTGAACCGAGCATAAGCACCCAGCGTTTCAACGCGAGGACGGCGCAGGAGCACCAGCGACATGGCCTTCACCATCATTTAACGGCTCCGTTCTCCATTAGCTACCCGACACGTACCTCCAGGATTATGTCCGTTTTCTTCAAAGGTATGGTGGTGCACAATGACTTAGGCCTATATCATACCATCGCTCTTCGTTAGCGAAGGCGATGGACAACTAACACAATTGGGGAAGGGACGGTATCAGGCGTTGTGGAGGGGCAGACGCCTGTAGCAGTTGTCCGATCCACTGCTAGCGAAGCCTCGCTAGCGGGGTGTCATACTTTCGAGCGATACGGCATCGCTACCGATGCGACCGCGTCGCTGAGCTGAGCAGAGCGTCGGGCAGCATCGGTAGCGATGCTACGACGCAGCTGCACACAACGCTATTAACTGCGCGGCTATTCGCTAGCTTCACGCTAGCGAAGAGACTTCGCTCATCGCTCTGTTCGTCGCCTTCGCTTGGGGTGAGCGAAGGTATGACATAGGCCTTAGGAGTAAAATCAACTCATAAGCGACTTCATCTAGTGAAGAAGCCCGCGTCGGCTGGCTGAATCTAGCCGGTGGCACCCGAAGAAATAGCCTGAATATGCAGGCTCTTCTCTAGGGCACAGAAGCTTTAGCCGCCACGCCGTACCCTCTGCGCGCTTCCTGCTAGGTGTTTCAGGAGCAAGGACATTTATCATCTCCAGCTGTCTAGACGTTGGAAGCTGCTTGCTCTGGAATGGTTTCCAATTGCTTCCTGTTCCAATCTCACACCATGACTTGTTCATATTCAAGCCAACCTCCAACCACGCTCAGCTCGCATCTCGGCGATGTTGCTTGCTACCAGCAACAGCGGTAGCCGGCGAAACAGAAGTTGATTATTCCTCTGTCAACGAGGAGCTTTATCTTTGCAGTCTAGACTGGCCATGATGTCGTCATGTCGTTGCATAGCACAATGGTGGCAGAACACGCGCGTTGAAGACCATGGCCCTGTGGTCCGGCTCTCACCTTGTTGAAGGTGTAGGTGGCCCATCTTACCAACGTGCGCATTGCAGTCGGAAAGAGTGCTAAAACATGGTAATCTAGAAAAGGAGTTCCTGGGTAAGTATGTACGTCCATGGAGGTACACAGTCCACGGCGTCACAGTGGTTAGGGCGACGGCAACCGAGTCTCAGCGCTCAAGATCCTGGAGGCGGCATGGATTATGTTCAGGACTCCCTCTATCAATATAAAGAGCGAGCGACTGCAAACTAAAAGCTAACTGGTTTCGTCGACCTCCAACGGTGCTAGCTAGGTGGTCTCCAAAGGAAGTAATAGCTATTTAAAATGTTCACTGATGTGGCACTTCTCATCTTGGACTTCGACACTAGAGATACACATTGCTTTACTAATAACCCAATGTCCTTGCCTAGACTGGTGAAATCCAATCGAAGCATCACTCTTCTTTTTTTATTACTTTGCTCAAAGTTTAACGTGTTAAGGTGATCGCAGTGTAGTCGTAGAGTGCTAGAAGATATAGCAACCTGCCGAGATCAATCATAGTTTGTAGTGGTTACAGCAGATGGAATAGAGATGAATAGGGACAATCATAAAAATGAGTAGAGGTGAGGCGTATGCATATACAGTGTACAACAAACCCAGGCAAAATCCCGCTTAGTTAGCGAGGCTGTGAAACCGGTGCCGGAGACGTGAGCGTGAACAGGATTACTGATCCGTGACAACGTAGTTGGGATGTACACAAAGCAGCGGATTCTTCTCGTCCGAATCCATCTCGATCAGGACGTGGTCTTCAGTAACAAGCCTTCGGATCACTCGATGACAGATGGTCCGTTGAATGAGCAGGTCCTCCTCCGTCTCCAGATCGCCCTCGATCATTTCCAAGTACCTTAAGAGAAAATGTCAACCCCTTCATAATTTTCTGCGAATTCCACATTTAAAATGTGTGCTCCGTAAACGCTGGACCGTGCACACTTCGCGGTCAGGCACCTGTGCGGCAGCACATTGATTGCTGTAGGGTTTGCTGAGAGAGCCAGCAAAGCGAAGACTGATGACTCACATACTGTCATCTGTCGACACTAAGAACCCGATAGAACAGCTTCGGACCGTCAGAACGTACCAGTCAATCAAGGAATCCTGTCGGACCCCCTCATAGTCCTCCTCCGAAACAGCCTCTTCATCTGAGCGCATGTGCAGAACGAGCATATCGGCCAAATGCTTGTACTTCTCGAATGTTATTTTCAGCTTGGACTGATCCACCTGGAAAGAGCAGACCTTGTGAAGTACAGAGCAAGCAAACGAGTAAGCGAGAATTTGGAAGCAATGTGTCCATTCGGTACGCAGATTTGCGTCACCGCATGGTGCATCTCGACGTCTGACAGTTCTACGAACTGCCCCTCTTAAAAAGCATGTTGAATAATATGTATATTTACGCTTAACAAGAGACGATGAACCACTCCATTCACCGGAATTGTTCGCAAACGAGGATTGAGCATGTACCACCTCGCCAACACCAAATTGTAGCCGCCCGCCCCTAATTTTTGCCGTCCCAATTGACGAAATTAGGATGCACCTCCCAGGCTGAAATTGGCTAACCCCTTAAAATTAGAACAGCGCCTTCAAGACTCCTGTGCAGACTTATTCCCTATATAAAATACCACCATAGTCATGTCGTAAATGTCTTAAACCAGCACCTTTGCTCTTTTTTCTGCGGTGTCATCAGTCTCCATACCATCGGTCTCATTTTCCTTGTCCTCATCCACTTCCATAATCGGCTCGGCATCGAAGTCGTCATCGAGAGCGATATCAGGTTGCTCAACCCTAGAAAAGCCATTTAGCTACTTCAGAATAGCTCGCAACGGATGTGCGCGGAGGATTGCAACCTACCTGATAATAGACTTGCTCAGCAGCTTCGTCGCTTGGTTAACGTGCTCCACACTGACCTGAATTAAGGCAGATTAAAAGGATAAGGCCTCTGTTATACTCCCGCGGGAGCATCCGCGGAACGTCCGCGGACCAATGGTGTACGGCGGAGGCGGGCGTGGCGGGGCGCGGCGATTGGCCAGGTGAGGGATCTCGGCGCGATTCCCGCCCCTTCCGCGGATGCTCCCGCGGGAGTATAACAGGTGCCTAAAGGACGGCGTTACTCAGCCAGCGCATTCTACTTCTACGGGATGTCGTGGAGGCGACATGAATGCGTACTTGGCCATACAATGACTTGCGGTGGCCAGCCGATGAACAAGTCAGCGCTTTATCCTTCCCAGACGAGTCTGGTACCAATTCGCCGACCCCGGAGGGATGGAAGGCTTGGTTGGCCTGGCGGGAAGTCCGAACCAGGAACCTGGTATCGGGTGCACGCGACAGTCGCGCCTCCTCCGACTGCGCCTCACGCGCCCTTAAGGATTACTCTCAGTAAAAGTGTAGGCTTGACCCAGTCCGGTACTGCCATATTACTAACTAGCTACAGCTGCTTCTTCTCAATCTGTGTTTTGCGTAACACATCACAGAATGGAATCAAGGCGTCTTCTGCACTCTTCTTTTTAGGAAGTCAGGTTATGATTTAGACATGCCTTATCAAAGTTGATTTAGTGTCTTTGTCTACCCAACGAGAAATAGAGAGGAGCGCGCTAGGAACACTATTCACGCCATGAAAAGCACGAGTAGCATTGACCGTCTTCTCACAGTTTATTCTGCTTCGGTACGAAGTACACTGTCCAGCATCGCCACGTATCGAGGTGATTCCCAACATCTCCGGCCAATGACAGGAGATGTCTTCCTTGCAGAACTGGGAGATGGAGGAAACGTGGTTTTGTGGTTTATATAATTTATCCGTGTTAGGATGCCCTGCTGCAACGCTGTAGGCGCAAGCCCGCGCAGGTACCTTACAGCTTCATTAATGTATGAAAAACTGACCTGAGCAGCACAGTGCAAACGGGCCAGTGCTTCAGACAGACGTACTAACGATTCGAGCTGTCGTACAGTGATCCTCCACGAAGACGTAGCAGCGTTGTTGCTGTCGTTCATGCGCAAACGCTTGTACGAGGTAACCAGAGCCTCCGCAGCTTCTGGACTGATCTATAAACGAAGAGGTTTCCTTTAATTGCTGACGAAATCTATGCGTTGCGGCGACAGCGTCAACACGAAGTACCTGTGGTTTGAAACACTTTGCAAAGGTGATGTATTTCTGAATGTCCTCAAGACTGTATTTCGTCTCTCTGGCACAGTGCGTTGAAATCGCTCGGTGGTTGTCAAGGATCCGTCGAGCAATAGCGTAGTCGACCACCTGCAAAACGCTTTGAAGAAGAACACTTTTTTATGCGATAGATCTGAACTCACCTCGTTGCACTCATCAACAAGCACGAAGAACAGATCGAAACGACTCATGATAGGGGCCGAGAGCTGGACATTATGCTTCAGAGGACGTGAGCGGTCGTATCTTCCTCCAACTGGATTCGCAGCAGCCAGGATAGAAGCACGTGCATTAAGCGTGGCCTTCACGCCTGCCTAAAAATGGTTCCCGTGTATTTTTGAAAGACACCGCAATGGACCATGATTATCTACTAAAACTAGATAATCGTGAATAAGTCATTATTCTCACGCTAATACAATATCATTCGGTACAGCTCGCAGTATTGTACAATACTGCTTTTGAGCTATAAGTAGCAGAATACCAACCTTTGTAATGCTGATAGTCTGCTGTTCCATAGCCTCGTGGATTGCAACTTGGTCCTTCGGATCCATTTTATCGAATTCATCGATGCAGCAAACACCATTATCAGCGAGCATCAGCGCGCCCGCCTCTATCACAAACTCGAACGATTCCTCGTCCTGAAGCAAAACGTTCTATTTAGCGTCCCATCACTACGAAATATATGCTCTTACCTTAACGACAGCAGCTGTCAAACCAGCAGCAGACGATGCTTTTCCGGAGGTGTAAATTGCACGAGGACAAAACTCGGAAACGGTTCTTCAAAGGGTGACTGTTAGAATTTCACTAATCGAAAAAAGGTTGGAAGAAGAGGCAAGCATTATAGAGAGAGCCCCCAAGCTCTCACAGTCAATTCCTTCATCTTTTATAAAACCTAGGAATGTTGAATAAAGCAGCTCGAAATTCAAGTTATTTTCTTGTCTTATGGATGAAAGCCATGTTTACGGATAAAATGCGCAAGAGGTCACTGACTTCGTATTACATTGCTACTGATATGGAACACCTGGCTTGGCGAACTGGTCCAACTATCATTCTACCCTGCACCTCTCTTGCGCAATCCAGGACTACAGTATGGTTACTTTCAATGAACCCCTCGAATCAATTTCCCAAAGTTTTTGTGCAACCACCGCTAACGGTGACCTTAAAGAAAAAACCGTTTTTTGAAACCCACTTCAACATCTGGCTTTTCGCAGTCGACGGGTCACCAACCAAACAGACATTGATGTCTCCTCGAAGTGTCGTACCTTCACTGCTGCTCTTTTTGGCCACTCCACCGAACAACATTAACAGAATGCCAAGTTTAACCTGAATGAGAACTGCGTTGCAGGTCCGAGGTATCTTCGATTTGAGCAGCGCTGTCCGCAAAATCGAAAATAAAGAATACCTCGTCATTTCCATAGATATTCGGGAACAGACTGTCAATCAGGTTCTCCGCAATACGTTTGTCTTCGCTCATCAACTTCAACGCTGCCTGTTCTTGTGGAGACATTGTTTTCCACAACGAGAGGCTGTCGACATTTTCATGCGAGAAGTCTTTGCCACCGAACTAAAAGCAGCGCTGGAGCACAATCGCACTCGCTCTCCATTTCCGTCTCCATGCTTGCAGTCAACGAATGAGTGCTAATCATAAGGAACGATACGCTCGAAAAAGTCTACCTTTGTGTTGTTCGACTCAATGTGACAGCACAGGAAGGCTAGCTTATAGTTGAGGTCTCGAACGCCAAGCGCCTTCAAGCCAGTCAAACCGGTGTCTTTCTCAGAGGCGCGCCCACGATTGCCGCCTCCAGTCTCGGCCTTCAGTCCTGCAAACACTTCCAGCGTCAGAACAGCCGTCGATCTGACTCGAGGTGGGTACTAACCAGGTGTGCTCAGCTGGGCAATGTCGGGTATGACAATTAGTGTGCCGGTGAGCATGCATCGATCTCCAGGTTGCACAGACTCCACCATTTCACCGCGAATAATCACATCGAAAGTTCGAGGGACCGATCCACGCGGCAGCTCTGCTTGCGTTTCCTGTAACGACTCTTTGCGTTCGTTGAAGAGAAGAATCCTGGTGAAACAATGGTATAGGGGAACTATCCTACCTGGATCCTAATCTTCTGGAAGTCCACAAATGAGGAATCATCCACATCAAGACTAAACCTCGTCCGGTTCATGCACTGAGGATTGACGCAACGCGATGGCTGAAAACGAAACCTTTGCTAACGGCTACAGCGTAAACGACATCCTTAGAATATACCTGTGTGTATCTGAACTGCTGCAATACGTTTCTTGTAGTCACTCCGCAATCTTCGCACACAAATGTCGCACGACTCAACTCTGGATGAACTGGATGTGTGCGAACTATCTGGCCATTTATGCACACCATCGCGCCGATCTTTTCAGCAGTGAGCTCTCGAACCTGAGCAGCACTGCGTTATTGGAGAGAACACTGGGCTTAAACGAGATATTTGGACTTACGTTCACACGATTCTCGAGACCCTTGAAGGAGACGTAGACCTCTTTTCGTAACATGCGCTGTCTTTCATTGTCTTCCGTGCAACTGTCGATGGCGGCCAACTGCAGTGCTTCACAAATGTAAGGGTATAGCCTGAAAATTATGACCTAACCGCGTGTTGCGCACCAATAAAGGGTTAGCTGTTAGCGCTGCAGAAACACGAAGCTCGAATATATGAATGCGGTCCTTCACACCACTGCGACAGCCTTAGCTACATTCCACAGAAATTTAGCCTTTGAAATACCATTTCCAACACTAGGGCAGACCCAAAATGTATCCACTGCAATGGTTATGGGAGAAACATTTCTTGAGTATTCTTACTTTAGATTGATCTGGTCTAAAAGTGGTATAGCAACGGAGAGGGCACCATGAATGGCACCCTTAAAGACGTCCTATGCTGTCGTCGGTGGTGTAATGGCGTAGAGCATTCCCGCCCGATCAGCAGGAGCTGCGCGTTCGAGTTCCGCCTGGCGCTTGTTTAGAGCGCAACAAAACATCTTTGTAACAGTTCTAAGCTGTTCAATATTAAAATTTCGTGGAGCTTTAGTCCGTCCCCCCGCGCTGAACTGAACAAGGCCATATCTGATGCTAGGCACTCTTGCGCCTTCCTACAAAGATGGATTACCACTGAACACAAGTTGACCCCTGAGTCAGAGTACGACCTGTCACCTGTATCACCTGTCGTCCCGTTGATCATCGACTTGCTCGAGCGGGCGCCAGCAGCGTCTCCATTCGTCCCTGTCGCGTGCCAGAGTGGTCCAATGGATCCTCCTCGCTCGAGGGACACGAAGAGCGTCATATCGGTCGTTCAGGGCTTTCACGAAGAAGTCCGACCAACGCGTTGGTGGGCGTCCTGGTGTTCTTTTGACATCCCGCGGAATCCAATCTGTGACGGCTCTCGTCCAGCGGGTGTCTGCGAATCGCATTACGTGGCCGGCCCACCTAATTTTCGACGACTTGGCCCATGCGACAGCGTCTCTGATCTTCGAACGTCGGCGAAGCTCGGAACTCCGGAGGCCTTCTCTCACTTGCGTGAGTCGTGTCACTCCGAGCATCGTCCTCTCGATTCCACGCTGCGCGACGCTGATCGCGTGTTCATCCTGCTTTCGTATAGCCCAGGTCTCTGAGGCGTATGTTAGGGCAGGAAGAACAGTGGAGTCGAATAGGTGGGCACGGAGTCGGACGTTCTTCGTTTTCTTCACGACTTCTTCGACGCTCTTGAAAGCTCCCCAAGCCGCTCGTTTCCTTCTGCTCAGCTCTGGTGCTAGGTCGTTGGTCATGTTGACTTCGCGACCCAGATACACATAGCTGGAGCATTCGGAGATGTTCGTTCCGTTGAGCGAGAATGGGGCATCAGAAACCCATCCGTTCTTCATGAACATCGTCTTCGTAAGATTCAGCTGCAGTCCAACGCTTCCACATACACGATCGAAGTCGGCCAGCATTCGTTCCGCCTGACTGATGCTCGGGGTTATGAGCACGATGTCGTCAGCGAAGCGAAGATGGTGCAGTTGCCGGCCGTCGACCTTCACTCCCATGTCTTCCCATTCTAGTTCGCGCATGACGTTTTCGAGGGTGGCGCTGAAGAGCTTCGGGGATATGGTATCCCCTTGTCGAACCCCTCTCTTCACGTCAATGACGACGTCGTTGTAGAATGGTGAGATCTTGGTCGTGAATCCACTGTACAACTCTCGAAGAACTCTGATGTACTGAGTAGGAACGCCCTGAATGTCGAGAGTCAGAGTACGACCACACCTAACAATACCAGCAGCAACAACCAACGAATAACTTCCCTGGCATCTCATTCATTGGCCCTGATCGATAGCATCCCAAGAAGCGGTGCTATGTCAGCATGCTGCGAGTGCTTGAAGTCGGTAGACTAGGATGACAGAGGAGCTTACTTGTAGAACTGCAGCTCGATGGTTTCGTAGAGTGTGGCGCTGTATGAATGCACGTCACGCATGTCGACGAACAACGTGTTCCTTTCTGGTTCAGCCAGTTCGCGAAGCTGCGATTCATACACAGCATTTCCATCCGCATCGGTGAACCTGTAAACGCGACCACTTCAGAAGAACCTGAGAAACATCGGAATAAAGTGAAGAAGAGCTCACTCTTTGATGAATCGACTGAATTCGGCCTGAATGCGCACCCCGTCCACGTCTTCGACCTGCTGCACATTGGCCACACCGACGTTCATCATCGTTTCCCTCAACAAGACAGCGATCAACTTCTCCAAACACTTTCGCTCAGAACTCCATGGCGGATAAGCGGATACGAGAAAAAGAGGAAAAGCAACGAAAAGGACCCCGCGGACGACGAGCCGACGCAGCGCTTTCGCGCAACGGCCACTTGGCGCTCGATTCGCTTCGAATTTGCATTTCCCGCCGGAAACATCGCGATTGGGGCGCGGTACTCCGGGGACCTCAGCGACTGCGGCGGAAGCGGCCGGTTGATGTGGACCCCACAGCATCTGGCTGCTTTCGTCGCGGAAACTAGAGACCACAGACAGAGAGAAAAGCAGACAAAACTAGAGAGGATGCTCTTTCTGATGATCACAGAAGCGCTTTTCGAAAAGGCATCTTCTGCGTCGCCGGGGATTTTCGGCAAGTATTTCCGCAAAAATCGCAGAGAATTCGCACCCCGGCCGCGCATGAAGGTAGTCTTCTCAAAATTTGATTCTGCATCCATAAGATAGAGCCTTTCTTCTAGTTCCCTGGATGCCACTCGCATCTGCATTAATCTCAAAACTGAAGGTGTTACGATCGCTGCACAAAGTACAAGTCTAGCGCCTTCCAATCACGTCGACGAGCGATCGATCATGAGATCCATTCTTCCTGATCTCATCGAAAATAGCTCCAGATGAGCTGCTTTTTTATTATGTATCAACCGTAGATTGAGCTTTTGTAAAGCTATATCTCAGCACTTGACATCGTTTCCTTCAGGTGTAAAAATGTTGTTTTTTTTTAAATTGAGCATGGCCTCACCTGATCTCAAGGAATATCGCTTAGGAAAGACTTGGTTTTTGAACTCATATTTAATAGAAATTGTCGTTTTCTAAAGCTACATCTTATCTCTGGGCATCGTTCACTTCAGGTGTAAAAATCTTGATTTTTGAAAAAAAAAAATGTTGAGCAAGGCCTCACTTGATCACAAGGAAAACCACTTAGGAAAGACTCGATTCCTTGAAGAAGTACTAGATAAAAACTGAAAAAAAAACTCCATTTTCAGTTCCAGTGGTCATCTTGTTCAGGGAACATTCTATTTTGGGAAAATTCAGTACAGCGGGATCACTCGGCCTGATCGGATAAAAGGTTGCTTAGGAGAGGCCTGATTCTTTTCCTGCTACAAATTGAAGGGTAAATTTCATTAAGGTACATGTTCAGCTCCAGTGGTTACATCCCTCAGCTCAAAATGTGTTGCGCCGTCGCTGCGAAAATTGAGCAGCAATCGACCTATTTCAGCTAATTTGAGAACTGCTTCAATAAATTTATTATTTAATCGTAGAATAACTACTCGAATTTTTGTTAGATACCGTTTCAAATCCATAAAATCCTTTTTCCGTAGAAGAAGCGGAGCTCAGGATGTCGCCATTTCGTTGCCATGCCTGAAAAATCTTCATTGATTTAATTGCGTCAAAGCTTTATTAATTAAGTATTAATAATTATTTTTTCACATTTTCTAAAATTCTTAGCAACATGAGACAACTTAACATTGAAATCCATCGATTTTCTCGGAGGGAGGGGTCGTAAATTTTTGGCAGAAATCGCAGCCCACGCTTGAGCCTGCTGTGAAGTCGTCGCTGAACTTAGCTTCGAAGCACTACGTGCGATTGATGAACCAACGGTAAATAGAGAGTTACTTTATAGCTGGTTTAGAAGAGTGTCCAGTTTGATTCGATATGTGCCCCATTTGACCTGAAAAGTGTCAAATTTGAGAAATAAACGCGATCAATCTAGACTCGATGGTCACATTTCGCTTTTTTAACCTTCACTTTAACGACCTAAAAATTGACAAATTTCTGGATAAAAAAGAAGCGCAATACACTATCTAATAGGCAAATGGTTTCCTTTCGAATGCGCTAAGCAAGAGATCGCCGGCGAAATCCACAATGAAATGTTGAAATAAAAACGGAGGGGTCGAAATATGAGGAAGTCAGCTGCTTCCCTGACAGTGGCCACCGAAACAATACCAATTGTTGGCCTTGGAAGTCCTGTAGGGCACGCAGAAAACATGAGGCATCACGTTTTACTTTGTGTGCTTGGGGATAATGTTGTCCGTTTGGTGTTTTGAACATGCTTTCAGGCTATATTCCAGCAGCTTACTGCAGCAATTCTAGCGAGAGTCTCTTGCTTCGGCACGCACTTTTAAGTGTACGTCCTAGAGAATTTCACTGGAAGTCGACGTAGTTGCAGTGCAGTGTTATTTCTGAACCGAACGAAGGCTCCCGACATAACTGCACGTTATATCAGGTGGGTCACGTCAAATGGGTGTCCGCCTCTTCTTACTAGGGAAGAGTTTCGGCTTCCCAGGGAACTTCAAGTTGGGACCAGGGTCATTAGAAAGAGCTCAGAATGCTGATTACGAGTAGTGGTGTCGAAATTGCAAAATGAAATTCCTGAGAGAGTTATGGCCTGCTGAAATAGGTGGCCTCACCCAAAGCTGGCCGTGCGACACAGCTGGAGCGACAGTGGTGAGTCATCAGGGCTCTGTAAGAACTTCCAGACAACTGAGGCGGTGGTGCAGAGGCAGTGCTGCTTCTCGTCAGGTGCGACGTCGTTGGTTCGGTCCTCATTGCTGCCGACTCTTTTGTCAATCATAATTTAACTTCGAAATAACCTTATATTATAGATTATGGCTTGTGTCTGACTATATAGGCGGGAACACAACCTTACACGTTTGTAAAAATGGTTGCAGGCAAAAAACTGCTGTGGTGACATCTTTGCACACTGTGCACACTATTTTGCACAAAATATAGTCCAAATTCGAAGATAAATTGTGATTTGCAAAAAACCGGCAGCAACGGGAACGGAACCAACGGCCTCGCGCCTGACCGGCAGGAGCACTACACCTGCGCCACCGCCGCAGCTGCCGAGCTCTTCTTATGGAGCCCTGACTCACTACCCTCGCGCCAGTTGTGTCGCACGGCCAGCCTGTGGCCAGGCTATTCAACTTCGGCAGGCCATAATTCGCTCAGGGGTTTCATTTTGCAATTTTGGCACCCATATTCGTAATCAGCATTTCGAGCTCTTTCTAATTATCCTGATCCCAAGTTGAAGTTCCATGGGAGGTCGAAACCCTTCCCTAGTTAGTTCATTAATCTCATATCCAGCAATCACACCACGCTCCAAGCTAACTGGTTCATCGCACGCGTGTTTGTGACCACCACCACACGGTTACCTCAGTTCTGGTCATAAGCGATAGTAACGCGTAGAAATAGACATTGTCATCATTAGCTCGTCCACTAGATGAAGCTGTGCGCTGCAGCCTTAAGGCTCGCCCGGTCCCGCTAGGATGCGGTATAAAAAAGTCGCCCACTTTCGCGGGAAATTCGTCGCCATGTACTTCGGTCGATTCTTATTTTTATTTTGTAGTTATTGTTATTGTTATTTTTTCTTCGGTAGAGTCTTGTAGGGGGGACCTGCTTTGCGGTCTCTTGATCAACTCATCTTTTATGAGGCACGTATATTATTAATGCTGTTCCAGCTCTTTACACTGCTGTATCCTGGCAGCTATCTGGTTCCATTTATTACATAGCCAGGAAAGCCTATTATTTTTCGCTGTTCGTGTTCAAGAACCCGTAAGTTGCTCAGAAATCGTCTTTTCACACAGAATAAGCCTTCATTCCAGTTCGGCTCTCGATGAATCTTGGCATGGTAGTTCACAATATTGAGAAAAAAGGACCTCAACCCACTCCAAGACTGGTAAGCAGACAGCACTCAGGCTAACGTTTCAGCGTTCTCGCCTTCTTCAGAGCCTTTGTCGAATGGACTGGTGACGCCCACCGGGCACCTGCGGCTGGAATTTAACAGGGTGCCTGTTTTACCGATCTCGAAGTGGCTTGAGATAAATATGATCTCTCAGAAACTCTTATAGTGACCACACCTCTGGTGGACTAATGCACACTCGAAAGCTCCACCTACTTCAAATCCTGGTTGTTTGTATTGTCTGTCATGGAGGGTGGACCGCTCGTCATGTTTGTTCACCAGCGTTGTTTCCTCTGGGGAAATACCCAAATGACCAGAACGGTAGGGTCTCTATCTGGCAAGTAAGTCACGGGACAGAGTCCTTCAGTCTGTCGTCTATTAAGTCGTGCCCTCGCAGAAATTTCGAATATTCGGATAGTTTCGAATGACCGCAATTTTCGAGTGTTCGAATTCGAACACATTTGAAAAACGCGATTTTTTAAATAATAAATATTTTTTAAATACTTGTCATCATATTGGAGTGATCCCTCGACAATAACCCATACCCTGTCAATTCTGTTCTTTGTACATGCCAGCGGTCAGACAAAACGACAGACATACAGATGCATCCCACACCTATACTATTATCCTATGCTACCATACTGCACATTACATTAGGTTGTCCCATAAGTCCCAGCCCTTTTTTTTCAACGATTCTTTGCGGATTTCGCCGGCGGTCTCTTGCATAGCGCTATACAGCTTTCGAAAGAGAATGATTTGCTCTATCAGATCAGATCACGTACTGCATTTCATTTTTCATCCTAAATTTTGTCAATTTTTAGGTCGTTAAGGTGAAAAATGAAAAAGTGAGAAGTGGCCACATGTGACAGCTCCTTTCCGCTTAGGTTTGGAATTGTTTGCGCAGTTTTTCATAGCATTTGGAAGACAATGTTCTGCACTACAAGAATACGTGTTGATCCTATTTGCTCGCTTGTCCTTTATTGATTTTTAAGCCATCAAACGTCCGACTTTTCCGTCCGAATTTTTACCGACAGCTCGGTTCTATGGCTGTTTTTTGCCGGTGTCATATGTCTTTCGAAAGAGGATGTCTTGTCAATAAAAATTTGTGTCGCTTTTATTGGCTTACGCTGATTTCTGTCGAATATCAACAACTGAACAAGGAGGAGTTGTTGGTGATGATGATCTTTCTCTTTTTGGAATTTTGTTGATATTCGACCGAAATCAGCATGAGCCAATAAATGCAAAACATTCTTATTGGCTAAGACATCCTCTTCCGAACTACATATAACACCGAGCAAAAAAGTTCTATCACAGAGCAGGAGCTGTCGGTAAAAATAAATCTTCTCCTTCGAAAAATCACAAACCTAAGCGGAGAGAACAACTGCGCAGATGTCCACTTTCACTTTTTCACTTTCACTTTAACTACCTAAGAATTGACGAAAATTCATGATGAAAAAAGAAACGCAATACAGGTTGTGATAGAGCAAGTCTTTCTCTTTCGAATGCTGTACAGCGCTACGCAAGTGACCGCTGGCGAAACCCGCAATGAATCGTTGAAAAAACGGCGGGGATTTATGGGACAACCTAATAGTACATTGTATCCGATCGAACATCTTCGAATACTTGGATGGTTCGGATAACACTAAGTTCGCGGACCGTGGATTTTTAGATGTATCGGATAAGGGCGACTTTGCGAGCCTCGCATTTTTGGATGATTCGGATCGGGATATCTGAAAATGATTCATTCGGATCCATTGGATCCTACTATTATAAAAGCGTTGTGAGTGTAACCCACACGTATATGTAAGACCTGTCAAGGTTACCCTCACGTGCAATTAATGAAAATGGACGAAGAGTGGCGGAAAATGGTCAGATTGAAAAAAGAGGATGGAAGGATTCGATCGGGCGACCAATATCGATGGACATTATCGATTTTTTGACAGAGTTGTCGGTTTTCACCCAAATTTATTCTATTGGAGTGGGAATCACGCGACTAGGATGGCCGATGGATCAACCTCACAGCAGGTTGCAAGGTTCAGTCGGACGGCCAACATCGATCGATGGTATCGATTTTTCGATCGAAGTTGCGAGTTTTCACTCAGATTTGATCCATTGGGGTGGGGTCACGTGACCGTTCCTTGGAAAGATTTACTATCGCTCGCTGGAATTACTCCAGTATTGTATGACTTCCGTCGCCTTCCTTAGTAGGTTCTGCATTTTGTATTGTATCGATAGTAATAGTCCTCCATAAACTTATAGAGTTAATAGCTTTCTACTTAATCAATCAGTGTGGTCTATCGATCCTGTGTCTGTCGAAAGTGTTGAAGGGTGTGAGCCAGTCAAATATCAGGGGGACCGCCAGAGGTCGGGCCACGACCAAGGGGGGGGGGGGGAGGTAACCCTGGGGCAAGTGTTGAGACCAGTGCTCACTGCAGGGTGTTTCATGGAAGAGTGTTGGGACAGAATCATGTCTTAACATCAGGGCACAGTGGATCCCAGAGGGCCTATGGGCAACAATATCGCGTGGCCTTAGAGCGAGCACCCTAGGGGAGCGGCGGATCCGGAAGGGCTACAAGTCGGGGCGTGGGTGGCGTTCCCCCTCTCCGCCGATGCTTCGACGGGGAATGGCCACCCGCGTCACGACAAGTATTATGGTGTTCGGTCAGGATCTACAGCAAACTGTGTCGACCGACCGAACAAAGTCTGTCGACTTCATCAATTTTTATGTGGACTGGACCCTCCGGAGTGGAAATTGCACGAATGCGTTGGACGGTGAACAAGCCTCACGTCAAACGCTTTGAGGACGTTACCTACCCCTATCCTATGAGATAAGCGAGCACAGTTTTCCCTCTCTCATGGGGGCCGAAAGGTCGATAATTCAAGTAATTTTGTTTTCGGAGTCTAGGGCGAAGCCACAAGCGGGCGTTTGGTGGCCGGGAAGCTGCTGAACGTCTGGTACTGTACATAAAGGAGTCCGTCTGAATCAGTGTCACAAACCTGTGTAAACCGTGTCAAAGCTGTGAAGGTGACATGCGCGTTCATGTGAAAGTGCCAAAGTGCCCCAGACGCGTAATCGCCGAAAATAGGCGAGATCTGCGAAGAATAGCCTGATTCGACAAGCTGATGGAAGGGTTCGATCGGTCGAGCAGTGTCGATCGATAATATCAATTTTTCACTTGGCATCGTTGGTTTTCGCCCAGATTTTTTCCATCGGGGTAGGAGCCACGCGAACATAACTGTCGGTGGATAATATCCGGAGCAGGTGGAAGTATTCGATTAGGGGACCAATTTTGATCTATATTATCGATTTTTCGAGGGCAGTTATCGAATTTCTGAATTCTGTCGGTGGCGATGTCCGTTCCTCCACGTGGTGCCACTGGAAACTGCCCGCTCTGCGAGCTAAGCCGAACACGGACATTCGATTGCAGGCGACAGGCCCTTGTGACAGGCCGGCCTACGAACACCCATGTCACATCACATGGTTCATGACATTGCAAGTTTTTCGTGATAGTGCTACGGCGTCCGCGGGAGCCGACGCGCACTCGCATAGCCCGGCGAGTGTGAGAAGTATGCGAGGGTCCCTGATGCGAGGACGGCATCGGGGGGCAACTGAGCTAGTCCGAAAGTCCCGTAACGTAAGCAGGACCCGCGTGGCAATGCTGAATGTGGGTACGTTGACGGGCCGCTCGTGCGAGTTGGTTGAAGCACTGGAGCGTAGAAGAGTTGATTTCTGTGCGGTGCAGGAGACGAGGTGGTCCTGCCGCAAGTCAAGGGACATAGGACGTGGCTTCAAGGCCGTTCTGTGTGGAAGTCCCAGGACCACCAGTGGTGTCGGAATAATCGTCTCCGAACGATTTCGTGATCGATTGTAAGCGTTGAGCGCTTTGACGATCGATTGATGAAGATCATTGTCGCCGCTAAGGAGCGACTCTACCACTTCTTCTCCGCGTATGCTCCGCAGACTGGCTGCTCCGATCAAGCCAAGGATGAGTTTTGGAACCTGCTGGATAAGAAGACAGCAGAGGTACCGTCGAAAGATGTCATCATAGTCGCTGGTGACCTTAATGGGCACGTAGGTGCTACGAAAGACGAGTACAGCTGTCATGGTGGTTTCGGATACGGATCACGTAACGCCGATGGTGAGCGCATTCTTGAGTATGCGGAATCACATAGTCTCACTATTGTAAACACTGTCTTCCAAAAACGCGACTCCCACCTCATCTCATATTATAGTGGGAGCTCCAAGTCTCATCGTCAGATAGACTTGTGAAGGATCGTGACCGGAGTCTTGTCACAGACGCGAAGATCGTGCCGTATGAGACGGTCGCCCCACAGCACCGACCGCTGATCTGCACTCTGAAGATTGTCCCTCCGAGGCTGAAGCAGGTCGAGCGATGCGGTGCTGCAAGAATCAAGTGGTGGCGAATGAGAGAGAAGAAGGAAGCAGCTGTGATTTCTCGCGTGCGGTTACCGACAGTCACGACTGTCGACGAAACTTGGAAGAAAACGACCGACGCGATTCGTCAAGCTGCACAGTCGGAACTCGGCATTACGAAGCCTGGGCGACGGAAGGTCGACAAGCAGGCATGGCTGTGGACAGATGACGTGAAAGCAAAAGTGCGAGAGAAGAAGTCGCTTTATCACGTGTTTCTCGGCGAAAAGACGGCCGATAACTGGCGGAAGTACCAAGAAGCGAGGAAAGCTGCAAAAAAGGCCGTGGCTGTTGCAAAAGCCACTCATTATGGAGATGTCAACGAGAAGCTCGAGTCACGCGATGGCGAGCGGTATCTGTACCGGCTTGCTAAGAATCGCCATCGGCAGACCGAGGATATTGAGAAGTTTTTCGGCATCAATGATGAGAACGGCCATCTTCTTACGGACCGCAAGAAGGCATTGAAGCGATGGCGCGACTACTTTGAGGAAATCTCTACAGTAGAATTTCCTCATCCAGCCATCCCTTCCACGGCTCCAACCCACGGCCCCGTTCAGAAGATCACCGTGGAGGAGATTGAAGCGGCTTTGAAGAAGATGAGGCCAGGCAAAGCGACTGGGCCCGATGACATGACAGCTGATTTATGGAAGTCGAAGTTTTGGTACCCTGCTGAGTGGTTGGCGAAGTTCTTTAATCAGGTTGTGGTGGAGAATAAAGTGCCTGAGTGTTGGCGTCAAAGTACGACGATTCCAATTTGGAAGAAGAAGGGCAGTCCTGCAGACTGCTCCAATTACCGTCCGATTCGCTTGCTTTCGCACAGCATGAAGATCTTTGAGCGAGTTCTCGATGGACGAATTCGGGACATCGTCCAGCTTTCCAGCAATCAGTGCGGCTTCGTGGCTGGTTGTGGCACCGTTGATGCCATACATGCCGTCCGCCTCCTGATAGAGAAGCATCGCGAGAAACAGAAGCCAGTGCATATCGCCTTTCTCGACTTGGAGAAGGCCTTTGACCGCGTACCGCGTGAAGTGATATGGTACGCCCTGCGTCAACATGGAGTTCCTGAAGAGCTCATAGAGTGGGTGCGAATTCTCTACTCTTGTCCAAAGAGTCGAGTTCAAACTGCAGCTGGGACCTCGATGGAGTTTCCCATCTCTGTCGGAGTACATCAGGGTTCTGCGCTTTCCCCACTCCTCTTTGTTGTCGTCATGGATGCCATCACACGAGATCTTCAGAAGCCCGTCCCTTGGACGTTGCTTTATGCGGATGACGTGATGCTCGCTAGCGAAGATAAAGGAGAACTCGAGCGAGAGTTGCAAGCTTGGTGTGATCGCTTGGAGCGGTTTGGACTCAGATTGAACGTGAAGAAGACCGAGTATTTAACGACGGACGTTACCGAGTCCAGCTCCATCAAGGTTAACGGCATCGAGCTTCCACGCACTGCGGTCTTTAAGTACCTGGGATCAGCAGTCGCGTCTGACGGCAAACTGATGGTCGAAGTGAATTCACGCGTGAGTGCAGCTTGGTCCAAGTGGCGCTCGTTGACTGGCGTGCTCTGCGACAAGAAGATACCAGAGCGCTTTAAGTCGAAGATCTACAGAGCAGTCGTCCAGCCGGTAGCAATGTACGGCGCTGAGTGTTGGCCAGCGCCTCAGCGTCATGGAAACGAAGATGCTGCGCTGGACGGCAGGAGTTACGCGCATGGACCGCATCCGAAACGATGCTATTCGGCAGAAGTTCGGTGTCGCGCCGATAGCGGACAAGATGCACGAAGCTCGCTTACGATGGTACGGCCACGTTCTGCGTGGAGAAGAAGACAGCGTCCGCAAGATAGGCCTTAACTTCGAGGTAATAGGAAAGCGGCCTAGAGGGCGCCCGAAGCAGCGCTGGGCTGATACGTTACATACGGACTTGAAAGTAGCTGATGTCCACCCCGATCTAGCGCTGGATCGGGAAAGGTGGCGTCATGACACCAGAATAGCGGACCCCGCCACGAAGCGGGACAAACGCTGAAGAAGAAAAAGAAGAAGAAGTTATCGAATTCTGTCGACTTGCCACAGGCGTCGACAGCAAGCATCCTGACTCAGAAGACTTGTTGCAGATGTTATGCGGTGAGCGTCCGGATTCAGAAGATGTGTTACAGTTGTTTCGAAACGACGGTTTTGATCAAGGGACGTAACAACGACGTCGAGCAACGAGGATCGCGATGCAGAATATATGTCGCGGACGTCATCCATCGCCCTACATACGTGTGAACGCGTCTGTGTATGTTGTATACATATATGTCATAGGGAGAGGAGGGAAAGGTTTGCTACTGGAGAAATCAGTCGATTACGTTCGCCCCGTACTGCAGTATCGATGAGTTGAGCAATACCTATTGATTCTATCTGATTTCTTGCGGAATGCGGATTACCTCGCAGTGGCAATCGCACGGTCATTTATGGTGTGGACAAACTTCATAGGAATCTTTTTCAACCCTACCCTACCTCATCATGTTCTACTACCCAGTTCTACATCATGTTCTTGGCACAATTTCTACTGTAATGAAGGGAAGAAGAGGTAGAGAAGAAAAGAACTGCTGCGGCCAAGATGTCGCTAAGGTGTGGGCAAAGCCCCAAACAGACGTCTGGCGGCCGGTAGGCCGCTGAACCTCTGGTATAGGATAGACCTACATGTGTCCAATGAACTGCGTTGGCCAGGCAATGACATGCCAGCGCCTTATCCTTCTCAGGCGAACTGTACCGATTCGCCGAGGGGTATAGGTAAGGTTACGTTGTCCTGGGCGCGACATGAACCAGAATCTCTTCGAGATGCTCGGCGCCTCCTTCGACTGCACTGCTGCGACCAGGAATACCCCTGCGAAACTCCAGAATCTCTAACCCCTCTCTGTCACACCCGGCATTTTTTGGGGGAGGTGGTGAGAGTTGGAGGGTTCGGACTATTGCGTAGCTTGGTGTCACACGGATAATTCATATCATTTATCTATCAGAACTCTCCAAAATAATGAACATCGTCGGCAATATTACACTTTTCTGTACACAATTAGCACCTCTGGTTAAACGGGATTAATAGTAATGCGTTGAGATTGAGCATCTGTGCAGTGTTCGCTAGGCGAGAAGGAAGAACACTGCCCACGGGTGGTCCCGAACATCCTACGACGCCACGGAGAAGAATGCGTATCGACCGAGGCAGACGGCGACTAGATCGCATTCTCCGCCTAAAAGCCAAAGGATGTTCGAGAATTAAGGCACTGGGACATTTGGTGTTGGACGGACAAGACGTATTTAGAACGAGTATGCAGCGCTCATATTTTTGTCGGCGATCTCCTCCTCCAGGATGCGTATTCTCCTCTCGTGCTGTCGCATGACCGCCTTCATCTTGGCCAGATCGGACAGCAGCTCCTCCATGTTCGTTGGTCCCTGAAAGAAGGTGCTCGAAGAGATGAAGCATCAAGATCAGCGCTAGTTTTTCGTAATTTGGGCTATGCAGTAACTTGCGGTGGCCAGCCAAGAGAGAAGACCTTGGTGCAATGTCCACACAAAGGGGCTGCTGCACTCGCTCACTCCCCCACCCCTCCCCCGCCCCCCCCTCCCCAAGTCGGATAAAAGGCTCGGTTGGCCTGCGCTCTGGACCTAGAACCAATTTGGCTGCTACGTGAGGCTAGTCCTCTCCACTGCGTCGGAAATACCCGTGTCTACGACGGTTTTGAAATAGAACTATTTTGGCTAACGCTCTTTATAAGCACAGGTAAAACAGCATGGTGTCGCACATATCTCTGTTATGCAGTCGTGTGAACAAGTTTTCTTCCTAATATACGTGGTTTTTAGAGGTGGAATTTTTAAACTGAATTGTGGACTATGACAATTAACTGCCTCTGGACGAACTTCGCTTCATGTAAACGAAATCATCGGATCGATCATCATCGATCCGTGCGCGAATGGCCAATGGACAGACTTTGCAGGTAAGTAGGCAGAACAGCACCGGTCATCCAATCGGAACTCTTCTATGTCATCGATCCGGCTTTCAATGCTTGGAGTGGAAGTGACGCGGTTGTGTTGACTGCTGAAGCAGGAATCACACGGATATGCCGTCGGGCCGGCCTCAAACTCGACCAACTTAAGGGGAGGGAAAGTGTGAAAAGGGGAAAGAATTAATGGGCGCCCAATTGAAAAATCATGGGGTGCCAAACCCAGCATAATTCTTGCCAGGGGTGAACTAGACAAGGGGTTGGGTGGCTGCGTTTCCTAGCCCATGGTTTCAGTAGTGGTATAGTTTTGGTGGGTTATATCAAGTGTGGGTTGTTGGAGAAGACTGGATGCAGTTCATCATGGATGACGTGAAGAAATGATTTGATCCTGTCTGCAAAGCTACTCTCAGTTTAAATGGTGAAATAAAAGTCGCTGATGCATGCCCAAAACGTCTACTGGGCTGCGGAATCGCGTGAAAAATACATCGACTCACCTCCAGACTGCTGACGCTCATTCGCGCGGAGGGGGCGGCTTGGTGTCGATTTGGAGGAGGTGCGAGGTCTTCTGCATCCGCTGTACGAGCCTGAAGCAGGGAACTGTTTTTGTGAAGTTGAAAGGGTAGCTGCCGATGTCTAGCTTTGAGAGAAAAGTATGGAATGTAGCAAGTTATATCGGTACAACACCCTGCTGAATAGGGAAGCGGCGACAAATTTCCATGAGCGATTCTCTGACGCAGGGCGCATGTACATACGAGAACTAATGTGCGCTGCTGCTGGTGGTTGTTGGAACCGTATTTAACGACACCACTGGTAGGGAAGGCCCACAGTATGCTTTCTGGCTCAGCACTGGGCAGATGTGCTGCACATGGTGTTTCAAAGCTGTAAGCACTGTTCGAACGGACATAACACTGCCGCAAGTGAAGCTAGTGTGAAATTTTCAAGCTCGCATGAAAGCGAGGGAAAGTTGAAACTCTACGGCACGTGAATAGTCAGGATTTCGCCCTGCTCCGTTCTAAAACTTGCACCTGATTGGTTGTGAAGGGGGAAGATGTTTCTCACAATTTGACCGTGGGCTAGAACACGGCAGCAACGCACAAAGAATTTTAGGCAGAATGAGTGGTCTCAAACGTTCGATCACTGATCGAGGGACCATGGCCTTCTTTCTGGTAAGGTGATGGTGATCAGCTAGAGCTGCGGCTTGGGCTGAAGAGAAAAAAAGAGACACTGCTGACAGCAAGAGGATAGGATCGCGCCACGCACTCTGAAAACCTTGCGTGTAGTCGTGATTGATTACACATGTTATTGAACACAAGTAGCCCAATTCACTGCTAGCTTGTCTTATGCTCCTCTTCTCCGCTTCAGACATAACCAACGACCTAGAGCCCGAGCTGGACAGGAGAAAACAAGCGGCTTGGGGAGCTTTCAAGAGCGTCGGAGAAATCGTAGGAGCTGGGAGGTAAAGTAAAAATAGTTTACTCAAAACCTAAGAGCAGCATTAGATCTCACACCTTTACGGTGCGAGCTGGCTCCGCCTACGTTAATCTAAGGACCGAACTCGATCCACTGCCAATGAACTTTCGGTCTTTCAAGCGTATGGCATCTAAAGCTGTTTTGTCATATTAGTCGCACTCAGAATTATTACTTGATAACGAAGCGAATTTGGAATGTATGTTGTTGCTAATTGATGTTATCTCACGTCTGTCTATACAGCGTAATAAATTGATTGATTGATCGTGAAGAAGACGAAGGACGTCCGACTCCGTGCCCACCTACCTATTCGATTCCACTGTTCTTCCTAACCTAGGCCATACGAAAGCAGGATGAACACGCGAGCAACGTCGCGCAGCGGGGAAGCGAGAGGACGATACTCGGAGCGGCACGACTCACGCAAGTGAAAGGCCTACGGAGTCCCGAACTTCGAAGATCAGAGGCGCTGTCCCATAGGCAAATTCAACGGAAACTAGGTGGATTCCTCTGGATGTCAAGAGAACACTAGGACCGCCCAGCAACCTGTTGGTCTGACTTCTTCATGAGAGCCCTGAACAAACGGAATGGCACTCATCGTGTCTCTAGAGCGAGGAAGATCCAATGGAGCACTTCGGCACGCGACAGGGACGGATTAACAGGCCAGTGACGCCCGCTCGAGCAACTCGATGATAAATGAGATGAAAATTGTGTCACACAAGGTTTTTATGCGGACCCTTTATTAGTAGGACCTCTCGTTTCGACGTCCCGTCCTCTACAGAAGCCCAGCTCCACCGATAAGGCATTTGATGGTCCTGTTGATGACCAGTAAGTAATGCGCCCCTAGTAGTCATCGTGCAGAGGGCGATCACATTACATCATTGGTTCGTCCTTTTTTCAACATGCACAGCCTAGGCCTCTGAATACGACGAACGTCGGAACGTCAGGCCCTCATGAATAAAGAGTCCACCTAACAACCTCGGGTGGAAAATTCACTATTATTATAGCAGGTAAGGATACCAGGGTGGAGTGGCGCTTTGAGATGAGGTGTAAACGCTGTGGTGCAGGGTCTAGCGCAGATTCTCAATATGTGCCCCATATCTACAGCGGACATCGGGGAACGGAGTTGCGGACCATCATCGCTTTGCCTTGCTAGCGCCGAAAGCTGGCCAGTCACAGACTCTGCGTTCAAGGGGCCGCAAACACTGCTGGCGGCAGAGCAATGGTGGTGCAGTGGATGGAGAAATGGTGCTGCATGGTGAGAAGCAGGAGTGTGCGTTTAACGGTTAACGATTTACCGATTTACCGGTTTTACCGGCATTTTTCGCTAAAAATTTTAAACGAAGTTTAACGACGAAAATTTACGTTACATGGCATTAGCGATATTACGCGCCATTTTTGAAATTTTACTTCTGCTTCATGGAAATGCATTTTGGACGGTTTTTTGGATGAGCTTTCGCAATGCCGTTGTGATACCAAGGAAAGGAAACCATCCACTTACTTGAGTCAGTGGATATAGACGATCAATATCGTCCTCCTATTTCGGGAATTATTGATGTTCGTATTGCTCCTTGACCAATTTATTTGCATGGCTCCCGCTTTTCCCTGCCGTTGTTGCCCATTTTTGGACTTTCTATGCCTTTTTTCGCGTTTGATTGTTACATACTAATTCCTCATAGATTCCCAAACGAGTTTTTTCACAGCCCTCTTGTGATAGTTGTTTTATAAGTGTTTTATAGATGAAAAGAATAGAAAACGCGAAAAAACAAATGGTGCGAGAAAACAAGAAGAGAGATTAAGGAACGAAACAAAGGAAAGAAAAAGGATACTTCCCTCTTTCCGCAAGTTTTGTGGAAAGTTGAACTAGTTCTTAGAGCAGCATCAGGTCATGACCATAGGCCTACGTGATGGCAACGTTGATCTCCGCCTATCTGATGGAGCGTGACTACTGGCACTCTCATTGCTTCGGTTTTACTGAATTTCATGCCGTGCATGTCAACAGTCTCACTTAAGCATTTCGTCTTCTTCTAGGGCTTTCGAAGCAGTTGTGAGGGAAGCGCGGTCAATATACACGTGAAGCAGTGATGAGTCTAGACCAAAGCTGGCTCCTTCCAAACTGGTTCCAACCTTGAGATTTTTTCGAGTTCTACGAAAAAGGTATTAGGTTGTAACGAAATAAATGGCACTGAATCACTGTAAATTTAAACAGTTAATATCTCGGCTTGTAGGCAAGTTTATTAATCGAAATAGAAACCTTCTAATTCTACACATCTTTGCCAACGTGACACAAGCTTTTTATCCCAGTAGCATAAAAATTAGAAGTTCTGGAATTGACGAAATCTTCGAAGGCACTTTCGGCATCCTGTTGGTATTTGAATATTTTCCCTTCCAAGAAGTCGCCAAGATGCTTGAAGAAATGATAGTCTGTTGGGGAGAGGTCGGGAGAAAACGGAGGATGTGGTAGAGTTTCAATGCTCAGCTTATTCAATTTCTGCAACGTCATTCGTTCTCCATGGGGGCGAGCATTGTCGTGCAGAAGGAGAACTCGCCTTCGGTTTACCAAGGCCGGCCGGATATCCTTCAACTTTTTCATCATTTCTTCAATTTCAATGCTGTACTTCTCTGCCGTGATGGATTCACCGGGAGGGAGGAAGCTGTGGTGAATAATTCCCAACGAACACCACCATACTGTTGTCACCATTACTTTCTTTTGGTGCAATTCCGGCTTCGCAAAAACCTTGGGGCTCTCATCGCAGTCCACCCACTGTGCCGATCGTCGTCTGTTGTCGTACATTATCCATTTCTCGTCACAGGTTACGATGCGATCAAGGAATGGGTCCGTTTCGTTCCGTAGAAGCAGTGCGGACGAGATCTCATATCGTCGGTTTCTTGCTCCTCAGACAGCTCGTGAGGCACCCATCTTTCCAGCTTTTTGGTCTTTCCAATTTCCTTCAGATGCCGGGCAGCTGTGTTGTGACTGACGCCAAGAACCTTCGCTATCTCCCTGGTACCTTTGTGTGGGTCCTCCTCTACCACATCTCTCAGCTTGTCCTCATCAACATCACTGTGCCTCCCACGACCTTCATGTTCTTCCAAGCTCTCATCTCCATTCCGGAACTTCTGATACCAACGATACGCCGTCCGAATTGTGGAACATCCTTGACCGAATGCGGCGTTGATCTTCTCGTCCGCCTCCTTAACTGTAGTGCCCAGCTTGAATTCCTACAAGTAAATGCATCGGATTACCTTTTTGTCCATCTGCAAAAAAAAGTCAATAAAACTCTAAAGTTTTCCCACTTTTACATAGAAAATTTGGTACTCACCGGTAGAGCAAAGTTTGCGCTTCTAAATGATATGCCACATGTTACGGTTTGTTCTTGATCAAACGCGTAAAGACGCGCCAAAAAATGGCGCGAGCCAGTGCCATTTAATTCGTTACAACCTAATACATCTCTGAATGTGCAGCTCTGGTTCTAGCACGGAAATTTGCCTTATGTCTTTGGATTTTTTCGTCTAATTTGTGAATTTACTCTAACGTCGCTCATCAATCCCAAATGTGCTCTTCAAAAATAGGAAGAAATTGAGAAACCTAAAACACATTCGAACCTCAACTAACAGCTTTCTGGCATGTGCTTCAAGAATAAAATCTAAGTGGTCAACTGCAGAGAAGACGTGAAAGAGTGACATACAGTGATGAGCTCTACATGGAAGAATTAGAGAAGAGAAAGACAAGATGGACCATCGCTAATGAGGGACTGGAAATGCACGTCTAAATACACGTGTTCCTTATGCATTTCCTTTGAGTACGGAGCAGGAGGACTTAACATTTGAAGTCTTCTTACTTGGATGGCAGAGGCAATTATTCAATTCAGAAAAATTCGCTTCCATTAAAATTTGGTCAACGGTCTGTGGCTGTTTATTTAATCCTCAGCTGTTATCATCAGGAAGAACAAGACCTTTTGGGACAAAAGGAACCGCTCCGTGAAATAGGCAGATCTATGAAAACGAACGATTCGCGGTAGTTACACCCGGCCCAAATTCGTCGTTAAAACATTCTGTAGTTTTTAGAAACAATTGTGGAAGTACAGAACAATCTTAGGCTGTAAAAGTCTACTTAGCGGACGCAAATTCCGTAGAAAGTATTATCACGACAAATGAAAGCGCTCATGAACCTTGAGCCGTGTTATGACTCATAGCACTTTGGATCTCCCTAGAAGCTTGGCAACTTTCCGAAAGCTAAATAAGCTAAGCATAGTAAGAAATTTATTATTTTGGAAATCCTGTTGTTGTTTGTTGGGTTGGTTTTAGAATCGTAGTGATTCCTCTCGCTTGACAACTTTGTTGATGATAGATGACCGCTGTTATTTGTTGTGAAGATGAAGGCACCGAAGTATATAATGGTCATGTAGATGGAGTTTTAAAGAATCAATAAAGAAAAAGATCTAGCCTTTTACCTTGTAAAATACCTCCAAATTGACTGCAGCTAAGGGAAATTTTATTTAACGAATTTACAGGTTTTAACGCAAAAATTTTTCGTTAAAAAATGGTCGTTAAAATTTTACCGAAAAAAAATTAACGCACACCCCTGGTGAGAAGCTTGTGGTTCAGCTCATCGAAGATCCCGCATCCTTGCCCTTCGTCAAAGGCTTGTGGGAGAGATCCAAACGGTCAATCGAAGCTCTGCATGTGAAATCGCAACGAAAAATGTCGTCAGAAGGTATATCAGATTCATTGACATAACTGCACTTTCATGAATCCAGGACTGGAAGGACTTCGTTTGGGAATTATTTGGTTCTGAGCACGAACATGATATCGTTTTCGAAACTTCTGCTGACTACGGGACGTCTCGGTAGGTATACTGGGCAATGGTGGCGGTTATAGTAACCGCAGCTACATCGTAGCATACAGCAGTCCCATCCATACCTGTCATCAAAAAGGACTCCGTACTCATAAACAGCAGCCCAGATAACCCCCATACCCCACGTTTGGGCGAGATCGGTGATAATGGCACCACCACACTTACTCGTGTATATTTAGTGTAATCTATTACAATCGGCCGAAATTTCAAGAAGGATTTTACGTCCATGATCAGCACCACAAATAACCCCTTGGAGGAAGGCGAATGCTCGACCTCTGGAGTCGTGAGAATACCATGGAGGCGGAACGCGACATGTATGGCACAGGAGAATCAAACCTGTTTTGAGAGTTTTCGAGAAAATCGGGCTTAATCACTGTCGTACCAAAAATAATACTCATGATAA
Organism: Heligmosomoides polygyrus polygyrus; assembly: GCA_947396885.1. NCBI lineage: Eukaryota > Metazoa > Nematoda > Chromadorea > Rhabditida > Heligmosomidae > Heligmosomoides > Heligmosomoides polygyrus. The sequence continues at coordinate 35,848,162 of OX377203.1, forward strand.
GCTCCTTAAATAACAGCTTATGCAAAGTTTGGATGAAATTGGTGATCCGTACCCCACGATCCTTACCCCGTAGTCAGGCGAAACGTCAAAAACAGATACCATATTGGTGACGATGACCATGAATGACCCCACTGGATGAACTTCGAGCGAAAAACGGTCCTAGTTGGGAAATTGGACAGCGTTGGGAGGTGAGGAAGTACCATCTAATCAGGTCGCTTTGGTCATGACATTCAGAGCGTACGGTTGGTACAGCGATTGTTTGACGAGTGGGGACCACTACGCTGTGCTCTGCTGATTATGATTGGCTGGCGCTTACCAACTTCCCAATGCTGCCCACTTTCGCGACATAGATCCGTAAGAATTTGTTCGATATTTGAAGTCATGAGATTGTACCAGCGAATCAGCTCTCTTCTCCGGCGACGTTTTTTGTTGCGATTTCACATGGAAAGCTTCGATTGATCGTATCGGGTCTTCTTCGGCAAGATTTTGACGACGTGCAAAGATGCTGAATTTCCAGAATTTCCCAAATTGAATCGATACACTAACTCCCCACCATACCGCTTCTCTATCCACTGCGACACGCTCGGCTACCTTTGCTGTTCACAACGCACCTGAACACAGGCGTCTGTCGCAAACGAGGTAACGTCAAAATGGTCCGTCACCTCGTTCCCCGATGATCGCTGCGGATATCGGACACATATATAAAATCAGCGTTCGAAGGTATACTCGTGGCATACAGCTCATCTCAAAGCGGAATCCTTCCCTCGTATTGGAGGGAGCAAAACATGCCAGAAAGTAGGCCGAAATAGATGTGATAACGTTCTTGGTCGACAATTGAATGAGAGGGTTTCTAGGGCTCTGTGCAGTGTAGATGAGACTGTGATAAAAAATAAGTCCTCCAAGAATTACAGGGCAAAATGACTGTGAAAGGCCATGAAATCCACCTGATCTCGTTTGATTCTCTCAAGCTCAGCGGCAGCTCTTCTCTGACCTGCAGTCTGCGCGCCGCCACCGCCATCCCTTTCGGCGCGGGATCGCAGATTTACCTGAAGCATCGGTAGGCTGAGCGAACTTAAGGTTATCTCATGGTCAGAAAAAGGAAGACCCACTTGCTGCTTCGGAGCTAGTTGTTGTGGTTGCCTTTCCCTTTCTGGACTTCGCCGCTCCTGGTACTGATGCGGGGGCGGCGAGCGCTGCCGCATCTGAAACTTCCACCACATCATCGTACTCGAGTCCCGCCAGTAGCAGAGCTCCGAATCTCATCAGCTCTACTTCCGAGCGGAATTGAGCCTTCTAAGAACGGGACATATATTTTGGTTCCGTGGTGCTTGTTTTGTTTGCAACTCGCGTTGAATTCATTCAGAAATAGACATACCCAAATGACCATACTGTTGTAAGATTTTAGCATTTGAGGCTGATATCTGTCCAGGCTCTAACGAAGACTAAACGGCACAAGCATTAGCAGAATAAATAAGTTGACACTCAGGAACTGGCTGCATCCTCTACAAAGCAACAGCACTAACTATAATAACAATGCTGAGATTCACCAAAAGTCGACCATGGTCACTCAAACGACGCTGCCGTCGACACCCACCTGGCTCATCGGAACGATTCCCATGTCGTCGTCGATCACCGGTCGATGTTGCTGATGTTGTTGCGGTCGCGGAGACGGCGGATTGGATCTGAACGGCACAGATCAGGCACGGGCAACAACTGTGCCCAACGGCTCAACCGCTTCATCAGTCGAGGCGGTTCCTCCTCACTCACAACTGGGGTGATGGTTGTTCCGTGTACGACCTGGCAGGCGCGCTCTCGGCCCTGAAACATGGGGAATCAGCTGGGACTGGCTGCACGCCAGAGCACTCGACGGGAACTCACGCGGTGGGGGCGAGCTGGTTAAGGATGTTGGCCTTCTTTGCGACCTGAACAGGAAGATGTGGGTGGAAAAGGAGAATATGCACATAAATGGGCTGAATGGCAGAGCAAGAGCTGACCTGGACTTTTGGCTTAGCCTGCGCCGCAGCTGGATTCACTGGCATTGTGTTCGGCACCGCATTTTTACCTAAAAATAGCAAAGTAGCAAAAATACCATTAGAAAAAGGGTGCTTATAAGGCGGAGGGACGTGCCCATATAAAGAACCCAGGATGTCGTCCACCTACCACACCTGTGTCATATTTGGCCGCACCCTGGGGTCCCTTCCCTTGCCCAGTCTAACCTACCCAACAGCCTTCTTTTTCGCGCACGGACTCTACCTCTGCCCCATGAGTACCAAAAAGGGGATTTGTATGAAAATCGGGAAAGGAATGAGACTTAAAAAGTCGTGTAATATTTCTATACATGTTCTGGTAGAAAAACTGATTCTACCAGCAAAAAAGCGTAATGATCAGCATTAGCAAATCCTTTTTTAAGTGCGCTACGTATTCTTCTTTCACGACGACAAAGAAACAATTTGAATTGGTATTTGGGCCGCACAATGGCTTACCGTGGCCAGGTGGTGAACAAGCCCATGTTTTGTCTTTAGCAGACACGTATGGCAGCTACATATTTCAGCAGGAGGTAAGGCGCGGTTAGAATAGGTGGAACCAGAAACTTAGGCACTGATTCAGTCTGGACGCGACAGTCGGCGCTTTCTTAAACTGAGTCACCGGCCCTCAAAAGTAGTAAAATAAGGGAAACCTGCACTCAGAAATGGAAGTGCTTTTTTCAGATATCTTATTTGACCTTTTCACAGAAGTAGGAAGGTAGGTTTTACTTCTGACCATGAACACTGAATGATTGAAATCAAATAGTCGGAAGTCGAGAGGCGAGGTGAGCGTTTTTAAAAAATGTTTAAGAGGGGCATGGGCACGGCTTCTTTCTACGCTCCTCACAAACGTGCTGTAACCACCAGTGTTTTGGTGGACGACTGAGCATTGAAGTGACTGAGACGGCGTCGCTGTCGCTTTCCGCTCTCTGCCTTGAATTATGTTGGGCTGCCCTTGCTTTCGCGTTGTTCGTATGTGTGGTAGTCGATCATGCCCCATGTAGTCACAATCATGTACAGGGTACCAATTTCACGAGAAATTGCATGGACACTTCACGTCTAATTTGACACTCTTCTAAACAATCTTGATGATTCTGAAATCAAAGTAAACGCCTTCCAAATCGAAACGAGCTTCTTACAGGTTAAACACAGACCCTCCAAGATGGATAGGATAATTTTCTTCTCCAAGTCAAATATTGTAAAACTTTCTTTGAAATTTTTTACTTCAGCTGCCCGAATAAGTATAACACTTTTACATACCTTTTATTTTTTGAGAAAAAATGCAAATTGAAGTTTGTTTTAAAGCGCAACAAGGCAGTAATAATTTAGTGCATTAAAAAATATCGCGCCATGTACTCGATTAGTTCGTTGCGGTTCTTATTTGATTGGTAGCGTAAATGCTGCCTACATGAAGCATCAAAGCGGATCTTTACAATTATTTTTGTTGTATCGTTTGAAAATGTGAAACCCCAGCCAAACAGAAAACATTCGATTAAAAATGAGTCGTTTTTATAGAGGCATGGTGCAATCTTTTAAGAATAAAACGAGGCCATCTTCCTATTTTTTTAAACAGCCTTTAAAACATTATTTTGCGTCAAAAAAAGGAATTTTACAAAATTTCAAACAATGTGTTCACGTATTGGGCAGGTGAGTTAAAACGTGTAAAGGCAGTCATACTATCCTTTCCTTAAACAGAAAGTTATTCTAACCTTTTGGAAAGCCTCTAGTTTGATGTGGAAGGAGCTCGTTTTCATTTGGAAGATGTTCGGTTTGATTTTAAAAGCATAGGGCTTGTTTGGAAGAGTGCCCAATTTTACGTGAAGACTGCATATAGTATTAGATAATCAGACGGAGAACTAATGCAGCAGAGGATACAGTTACCAGGGGCCGGATTCATCAACGACATCAGCAATTTAACGGAGAGAATACAGCCGAAATCCCTGATAGCGCCGCTTACCAAGCGATATGGTGAAACATTTCAGCCGCGCTATCAGCATTTCGACTGTATTTCCTCCAAAAAATTGCTGTAAGTCATTGATGAATCCGGCCCCAGGAGTCTCCAGGAATATGTAGTCACCAGGAAAAAAGAGAGTGATAACAGCGGGTTTTCCTCAGTTCCTACTAGGAATAGCCGCACATTCTCCTTGTTCGAGATATCGTGAACTCGTATTTAATGCTGTTTATCGCCAAAAATACTGTTAGTCGATTGGTCTGTTCTTTGCCCTCCCTAGAAAGCAGGTAGCAAGTGGGGGCTCCGAAGGGTTAGAAAGCCTGGTTATGCTGGTTATGGAGCAACCCTAAGATAGATTTGAGACAAGTGAAAGGAACTGAGCTAGAAAACTGGGTCTACTCCACCAACTAAAGTCGAGTAGCCTTTCCCAGTGGCTGGATCACCCCGACTGAGCAACAAACAGTCCCGCATACCGTCCATGAATTCCTCTGCGGTGAGCGCTGGAATCGTTGACCTCGTGTCCGGGTAAAGATCGTGCTGAAAATCCTCCACTTAAAAACAGGGTACATCAACTGCTTTGAATATTCTAGCGAACCTGGAAAAGGTCCGACTTCCTCGGCACGAAGAACTGCAGCACGTCTACGACACCTTTCGTTGTGAGCTTATAGATTCTGAGTTAGAAGCATGAGGGTGCTGTTAGAGTTACGCAGAAAATTTTCCACGGTCAATTCACGAATCGTGAAAGCAGGACCACTCGCTCCACCCACCTGTTGATCTCGTTCTCCTCGGAGCTGACTCCACGTTTGCTCTGGAATCCGACCGCCCGCTGCGGTTCGCTGGTTGTGTAGGTGTTGATGTAGTGCATATAGGGGTACTCCTGATTCACTTCGTAGTAGCGGATCGCACAGTCACCCTGAAACAGAAGCCGCTGCATGCCAGACTCCATACAAGGCCCAGCTAGCCCTGAGGGGAATAGTTGTTGCTCAGAGACCGTGCCCATCTATTCGAGATCACCGTCCTTCCTGAGCTAATGTGCCTTTAAAAACCTGCACGCACATTGATTTATCAACAGTGGTGTATCATAGGCCGTTGATCCGAGTGCCCTGGAGCACGCGCGATCCCAAAGTGTTCGAGTGGCATTGCTCAACCTTATCCACGCCCGACGGTGGTGATCCACGGTTCTGGACGGCGCAGACCACACTTCCTCTTTTGGAAGAGTCACTTCAGCGGTAATCGAAATCAGATCCTTGCTTCTTATCGACCGCTTCTCTTCAGAATCAGAGGGTGGTTCCACAGAACTGCTTGGATCTGATGAAGCTATTCTTGGCAACGCAAAGAATGGTTTATGCCAAAGGCAAGCACTTTCAGTTCGCCACGCAAATTCTTCATAGGGTGGAAACTGCATTGACAATACTATCAAGTGAAACAGTTAACCGCTTCTACACGTCTCATTTCAGACGGCTGCAAGTCAAAGCCAATCATTTCAGGAAGATAGAACAACCTAAAATAGGTACATCTTGTGTTTGTTTCTTGTCAAACCGTCGGCAAACGAGTCCTCCCTCCGTGGAAGTTTGCAAGATTTAGAATCGTTGAACTATGAGGGGTTTATGGCACCTAAAAGTTTACAGAAAATGCTGGAAACAACATTTTCAGGAGACGCCTAACATACTATGCTGACAAGGGAACTGTCTGAACGGTACGCCGGAACGGTAAGAACGAGTACTGTAGGGAGAATCCCCGTCCTCCAAATTGTAACAGAACATGTTTTGTTTTTGCCGAATCCTTGAGGCAAACGAGTATGAGGGTGTAATGGTTAAGGCTCCGAAGAGCGAGCTCTTCACGGCAGCGCAAGATCTCGGTGGCGTTTACTGGGTGGGGCAGTGGTAGAGGGCACGCCTCATGTCCGTGAGGTCTGGGGTTCGGTTCCCGTGATGTTTTTGCATTTTGGTTTTCCATAGAGATCTCCATACCTGGGCTTCTGTTTGGCTTCACAGTTCCTGCCCAGTGGTACTCCACTGCAGCCCAAGCCTGGAATCGCGATACAGTCCACTTTCCTCAGTTCTCAAATATGTATATTATAACAGTTCTAGTATAGCCAAACCTTTTCCTCCGAAACGATCTGTCCTCCCGAAAATGTGATAGTGCCTTCACTGGTTAGTGGCGTCGTGATTCCGGCACAATCCTCTTCTGGTTGAAACTCTTGGTCCTTTTCTTCCAGTACCTCCAACTTCTCCACATCATCTGTTTCCAGTTGTCGCAGTTCGAAATCCTGTAGGATACTTGCTATCCTTTCCACGAGTTTCATCTCGTCTCTCGAAGGGACAGCATCCAGTGGAGATCCGCACTTCAGTGTCAGTAGGTGAATGACCACTCGAGGGTTAGCAGACATTGTAGAATCAGTGTTGGCAACAATAGCTTATGAACGCGCAACTTCGTAAGCATAACAGAGGCGACAATATTGATCGAGGTGGTGGGTCAAGTTGAAGATTGTGTGGTCCCTTCTACACTGTGATCACAATGGTGGTACTCACCTCACTAATAAATTGCATTTGAAGCATTTTTCTGGCGTTCTGCCGCTGCTTCATGTTGTTCCTGCTTCAAAATTTCTTACATTGACAATGAGAACAATTTTATTGAAGTAAAAGTTTCATACAAAATCGCATTTGGCACATTTCGGACATTGCTCGGGGATTATGAGATGTCGACAAATAATAAGTAATAAAAACATCTTACCGTAGAAAACTCCAAAAACATGTTCAGATATGGTAATCTCTATGGAAATCTGATACTATGGTAAAAGTGCAAATACGCAACGCAGCATGGGGAACGAACCCCAATCCTCACGAACATGAGGCGTGCACTCTACCACTGCGCCACTCAGCACACGCCACCGGGATCTTGCGCTACCGTGAAGAGCTCGCTCTGCAGACCCTTAACCATTGCACCCTCGTACTCGTTTGCCTCAAGGATTCGGCAAAAACAAAACATGTTCTGTTATTATTTGGAGGACGGGGATTCTCCCTATAGTACTCGTTCTTGCCGTTCCGGCGTACCGTTCAGACAGTTCCCTTGTGAGCCTTAACCTATGGGTAACCGCAACCGTACACAGTGGAAAACCACAGAACCTGAAGATGTTGTGAAAATGTCGACAGAATGAGGCAAGCTCTTTTAGCAACCCAAGGGTACCCTGAGACCAAATGCCCGAGGTGGTGCTGTCATTTGTTATGCAGAAGGCCCAACATTGATGTCGCTGGACCCTTGGGTTGCTGTGTCTTTGCTTTGTCAGCCACTATCAGCTATCTCCGAGCACTTCGAGTCCGGAAATCGTTAGAAGATGGGCTAAGCAAAAGTAACATTATATCCTTTGTTCACATCACCCTTAGCTTGGCAGAAGAAGCGTGGCTCGTAGTGAGCAGTGCAAGAAGACGGTGAGGAGCATTTTCGATACGCTCGCTGGTGCAGGATGCTGATGGGATTTTACGACTAGAGGAAACCAACCTTTCCGCACAGATAGACCAAACCGGTGTCCTCGTCGTAGAAGGGGAACAGCACTCCATTCGATGTGTCCAGCTCTTCTTCTATGATCGGCTGCGAGAGGTTATCCTAAACAACCAGCCTTAGTGCGCCTTCCATGTATCGGCTGCTTTTTGAGAGAGAAAAGTGAGGTGAGCGTAATGAGTTCCTGTGATGCCCCTTCCACTTCCCATGGCATTTCATGTACATTATAAGCATTGTCCAAAAACAGTGGCGTAATCCTATAATTTATTTTGCCTGTAGCCCGAGAGATCAAGGTTACACAGGAGTGCTCCCTGTACATCTCGAAAGTGCTAACAGAGAGTGAAATATTAGGTACATAGGACCGAAAGTTTCTGCATTTTTGACTTCTAATATCAAAGATCATAACCTTCTATTTCAGCCGTAGTAATAAAAAAATGTAGCAGTATCTATAAAAGGGTATCTCTGCAGAAGGAAGCCGCCAGCAACAAGTTTGCAGTTGTGAATATTTAGAAAGGAAGAACTTATGAACTGTTGAGGTGGATTTTTATATGCTCTTGTAGATGACATTTTTCCTCGGAAAGCCTACTAAGAAATTCGGAAAAATAGGATTGCGGGAGCGGAGTGTCCGTAGATTAAGCAGAATAAAGGAGTAACCTCCACTTCCGAATACTACATTTTGCATGTATGAATTTAATGGCATGTTGTCCTGCGTTGCTGAACGGATGGGTCTGACAGAGTGGTAGAAATTTTCAGCGGATTTTTAAACATTGATTTTAGATTCCGGTAAGAATGTTCTGCTCTAAAATAATAGTTTGTCTTCTAGGTTGCACTTTGAATTGTACCAATAATAGATCATCATATATGAAAAGGGATCACTTGAGAGTTACCTAGAACCTCCACGACGATTTTAGGAGACCAGTTCTTTTTTTGATCGCAAACCTTTTCACTTTGTTGGCCATAACGCTATTTGCTCAGCTCTAGAAATTGTCGTTCTTTTCTAATTAAGAAAGCAAGCAGAGGTAGCCGTTAGTACTCCGCTTGTCGACGCGCCGGATCACAGTGTACAGACTTGGTGCACGTCCTTCTTTCCCTTCCACTCGGCATGAGCTTTTTGGTGCCTCAAACCATGCGCTGACTATGAGGAGAATAAATGGGTTGTACCTCAACCTATTTTAATGCCGGCTTTCTAGGCATAAATCCTTCCTAACGTAGCATCTAAATATCGATTTAATCCCTTCATGGAATTTCCGACATTCAAGCCGCAAAAGTAAAGCTCTGTGATGCAAAAATCGGTCTTCAGAGTTCTAGCGAAAACTGAGCTAAACTCTTCAATTTTTGGGGATATCTTGCACATTTTATTCGTGTTTGAAACCAAATCTCTTTCTCTACATAATGGTACCAAACCTCTCTACAACTCATCATTCAAGAACCTAAAGAAAATCGGGAACATTAAAAGCACTGAAACGGTGAAAAATTTCAACCGGACCTAATATTTTACAAAAAACGTGAAGTCACTTGGGGGCCTGTTTGGGTTGAATGCCCCACAACACTATCCGCATATTTTTTGTTACATCTGTTAGAACTGTGGCAATATACGTCACGTAGAAAGAGGCGGCAATGATTGAAGTACTTCCTCACTTCGGAGCGCTTCACATTGCAGAACCAGGCATTTCATCTACATTGGATGGGCGTTTCGATTCGACTAATCTTGCGAAAACAGAAAATCTATCCTTCAGTTGTTAGATTTGACGACAAGGAATCCGTGTGAGTATGTGAACATGTATTGAAATTTTAAGTTTTCACTTACATATCACCCAGCAGAGCACAGTGAGCACCTTCTGTAGCGAAAGGGGTTAACTACTATAGGTTGCCAGGCTGGTTAAACAAAGGGTCTCTGCTGTATCACTGCTGGCTTTTTCGTGCGTCATTTGATACGCTTCCCTTTCTCTACAAATTTTCTTCCATTCCGTTTAGACTTCACTACTGAAATAGGCGCTCGGGGAGTAAAAATACGACACTATCTTATCCATTCAGACCCTGTTTCTCCTACGTGTCAATCTCTCTATTTTTCATAGGTTCATCCGTTTTCATCAGCTTCGAGACGGTCGCTTAGCAGATGAGACGCATCTCTAGCCGAACTATCATTTTTTGAATGTTCACATCAATTTTGGTGTCTTCGTAACAGTGTCATAATCCCTACTCTTTTGGAAGTGAATCGAGCTGCGTCTGATGCTCTTCTCCCCTGACCAGAGGCAGAATAGAATGCGGCAAAAACGGTTTTTCAGCCAGCTCAGATTTCTTGAAACATAAAATCAAAACAAAAATAAAAAATATCAGTCAAGAAATTGGCGCTAGTTGCATAAAAGTGAAATATATAAAGTGTAAATAAGAGGGCAAAAAATGCTCTATGACGCGTTAAAATTTGCGTATATTTGTTATGTTTTTATTTGCAGGAGGGCGTATGCACGTACATACCAAATTTTCAAAGGTTTGGCCACGAAGAACAAGGATGTACTGCTTAAGGTTTACAAAACCTATGTTAGACCAATTCTTGAATGTGGTGCTACAGTATTTTCTCCCTGGAAGAAAAAGGATATATTAGGGGGGCCAAAAGTAATGAGACAAAATGAAAAACAAATCTTTATCTCCTTATAACTCAATTACAACTCAACGATGCTGAGGAATGTATTTGCCATTAAGGGCAATGACCTTGCTACCATCGCTCAGTCAACTTCCTGATCCCATCCTTACAGAACTGCTTGAGCCTGGTGCTGAACAAGTGCTCGATATAGTTGTCAAGGACTGCTTGGGTTCTTGTGTCCCTTCCGACTAGGAAGTCCTGTAGGCTCAAGTAGTAGTGGTAGTTGCATGGAGAGATGTCCAGCGAATACGGTGGGTGAGGCATGTGAACGTAGCCCAGCTGGCCAAGCTTATCCGTGCTTACTTGTTCCCGATGGGGTGCGGCGTTGTCGAAGAGGAGAACCTTCTTGAAGCGCTGCGAATGAATAAGAGCGAGTCGCCGGCCCATCTCCTCTATTTCGTTCACCATGGCCTTGGAGTTCATCGTGGTGCTCTTGGGAAACAGCCTCCGGTAAACCGATCCATGGGCGCAGACCCAAAAGCTCCAAAGATGCTTCTCGCCGTGAACATCTTGCCGAACGAAGGTCGGTAACAATTCACCAGGCCTCACCCAGACTCGCTGCTTAGCAGGGTTAAGGTAGAAGACGTACTTCTCATCTTGCATGAATATTGAGCCCAGGATTGGGAATTGGGCGAGATTTGCGCGACGCAGGTCGACTCGTCAGACCGGAGTTTCGGCATGAGACAGACTGGGGTTTCGGCGTGCTTCTGGAAAGGGCGGAAGTGGTAGCTTCTCAGATGGGCTTCAGTAAGTAGTATACAAACATACAAATACGATAAGCACAAAACCGGACTCCAGCCACGAGATATATGGACACGGCATGGGGTGTCTCATTACTTTTGGCCCCCCCCCCCTAATAGAAGCGATCGAAAAGATTCAGAATAATTTTACAAGAAAGATTATGATTAGATAGGTGGATTTTTCTACTCTCGCATTCCTAGATCTGGAATTAGGAACAAATTTCTTGGAATTCACACTCTAGAAAGTCGTAGGAAATTGAGGGATGTCTGCATGTTATTTAAAATAATTTCTGGACTGTGTGATGTGGACGGTACAGCTTTCTATAAAACAGTACCGTCTATAACCAGGGGTGGCAATGTAAAGTTAAGCTACGGCCGGCCTAGAACTAGTATTCGAGCTCACTCATTTGCAGTAAGAGCGGGATCGGCATTTATCTCCCTGAGATCTGGGCTAAGCCACTCCTCAGCCAATTTTGTTGCTTTCAAGCGACTTGCCTCGAAAAGCATGCTAAATTTTTAAAGTCTATCTCTCGTGTTTCATCTACTTCACAGCTTTGTCTAACTTTGTTTAACTGCTTTTATCCTTAGTATCTGTTCCCATTTTTTTCTCAGGTTTGTGTTTCATTGTTTCATTGTTCATTGTTCGCTTCTCTCACGACTGTCTTATACGTCGTAATAAATTATTATTATTATTATGTGATCAAAACAACAATAAAAAATATTAGTCAAGAGATTGGCGCTAGTTGCATAAAAGTGAAATATATAAAGTGTAAATAAGAGGGCGAAAAATGCTCTATGATGCGTTATAATTTGCGTCAGATCGAACTGTGAAGGAAAATGGGAAAAAATTGTTTTGCATCGCAATTGTTCGTCTATGTCCCGAAACGGTTTGATTGACCTACAGGAGTTATCAAGAAGGTTCAGGAAGCTGCTGCTTAGAGATAATCTGTTTCTGTTAGCTGCACAGTTAGCTTTCTAAGGAGGAATGCGGCACTGTCTACAGCAGGTGTCATCGTTCTGAACGGTGCAGTTTTATGTTGGTTCATTTCGTGTTCAAGCCAACCAGACGTTCAACCCCGCCAGTCGAATTGCTAGCATGTGTGTAGAAAGAATAAGAAAAAGACAATGAGTTGTTCCTCGGTCATCTATGTCAGTGCGGAGAAAGAATAGGCACTCAAAGGCACGATATTCCTCCAGTGGAATCCGTAGCGTCTTTCAAAAGATAGATCAGGTTTGATCCCTTTCTTTAAAGTGCTCTCTACGCTAGGGTTGAACAGCTAAAATGTAGGGTGATAGTCGGAAGTGGAAAAGAGTCAGATTGTGACCGTAGGCCACCTGTCGCAAAAACCTTCCTTCACGTGGAGATCGAAAAACTGCCGTAACTGCAAGGTAAGCACCGGAATATCCAAACTGAAAGGCATCAGAATCCAAAGGATAAAAAGTAAAGGTCGGTGTTAGTCAATCTTTTGCGGGATGCGCCGCGCATTCCACCTCTGGCGACAATTTGGGTGCGTGTTCGGAGTACGGTGACTCGCAGCAGAGGAACACTTCAGTATTCTAGCCTTTTCAGACAAGTCTGGTACCAATTCATCGACTCTGGAGGGATGGAAGGCTTAGTTGGCATGGGCGAGACACCTGAACCAAGAACCGGGAATCGGGTGCACGCGACAGTATGCACGTCCTCTGCCTGCGCTTTCACACGCCCACCAGTATTTAGAAAAACAGTTCTTGGGTTGATTACATGCTCGTCAACGTCATAAAATGGATGCAAAAAAGCTCAGAGAGATCGCAGAGGAGGCGAACAAGGTGTCGGCACAAATAGACAGACTCACAGGTGCTCTGAGCGAGTACAGGCGTTCCGACCTCTTGGTGAAGCCGGTGGTGATCACTCTGCCGTCACGGACGAAAATCGCTCGCTGTGGCTTCACGCCCTCATGCCCCATACCCTCGTGAAGCACTTCGCCGCTGCGAGTGTCCAGAATTCGAATCTTCTTATCCTGAATCATGGCACATCTGAACGGCGTGGGAAGAGGTAAGGAAACGAGCCGGAAAAATGTAAAATACGTGTCTCCGGGTAAAAATCAGAACCACTTTTGCGAGAATCATCATCAAATATAATCGTCATGAGTTTAGCTTTGAGAAAGCTCAAATGAGCTAGGCCTTCTGTCATTGTCGGCTAATTTTAGTTCGTTGTGAAAAACATTAAACATGAAGTGTTCACCTCAATTTAGCAATGACACTAGCTGTGGTCTGGCTCATACCGGGCCCGAGCCGAGCTTGTAACAGGACTCAGACAAAGAAGGAAGTACCTTGCAAGTAGTGACGAAGTGCGACCCGTCGTAGTTGAAGGCGATGCTCCAGATTTGGTCAGGATGGCCAGCGATTTCCAGCAGGGCCTCACCGGTGCCCACATTCCAAAGAAGCAGCTTGTTCTCACCGCCTTGAAATGTAGAGATTAACAGATGAACAACAGGTTAATAGAATTCTTCAACAAGGTAGAGTCCGCCCTTATTGTCTTCATTGACATGTGAACGCAGTTGGAGGAGGCGGGGATCCTGCGTGCACCTTGGATTGATTCGAAGTTCAAGTTCAGCCCAGATCTACTAAGCGCCTCAGCTTTGCGTTCCCGCAGGGGTCCGTGAATTCGTGCCGGGCTTGTCTGGGAAGGATAGAACGCTATGTCGTCCACTACCGGCCATTGCACGTTATTGAAGGCCAAATGCGCAGCCAAAAGATCTCCATAATCCTATGCTAACCGCAATACGTGCCGCATCCCTGACCCTGATGTTGGATGCGTTGGTATTTCCTTCCACGAGCATTGCTCTCCTTTCTTGATACATCGCTAATGAACTATCGCCAATGTTACATCGTGTTGAACAGTAGAAAATTTTGGGAACTTCCGCATTTTATTCAGTGTTTAGTGAGAGATTCTTTTGAGATGGTTGTTTCGCTTTGTAATCGCCTAGCTCTAAAAGAGTAAAATTCCAAAGTGAGGCAGACGACCCCCAGTCCGAGTACAAACTGTAAAGGCGTAGAGCATTCCCGCCCGGTCAGAGGAAGGTGCGGGTTCGGGTCCCGCCTGGCGCTAGAAGTTTTGATCGCAACAAAACATCATTGTGACAGCTTACAACCTCGGTACCAGCCACTTGAGGCTTAAAGAAACTGATTCGAGTACAAGCTGTTTCTCAAATTCATGAACCTGGTTTCTGACGGAAGTAAACAGCATCAAGATACATCGAAATTACATTTCTTCAAGTGGTTTAGAGAAGTTGTTGAAGGGAAAATGATCAGAAAAAAGAAAGACAGAAGAAATTCGGACAAGGATAGCTGTGCATAGATAGCTGTTTTTTTTTTTGGATAAAAAGTGCAGGTGAAGTGAATACTTGAACAAGAATGTGATATTTTTCGAGTGAGGGAAACAAAGAGAAAAGTGGCTACGACTAACTTGTTCTAGGTTTTTGAGACGAGTACATTTGTGTAGTAGGAATGCCGTTCTTTAGTTTTCCCCAAGGCAAGAGAAGATGCTCTTTCGGTGCGATCGACCATGACGAGGACTTGCTTATGACGCAGCGGCATGTGTATCATCATTCAATCTTCGCGAGGTAACGAAACAGCGCCGATGTTTTGTTGTCTCGGCTTCGCGCCGAAAACATCTGCAGCTGTTGTTCGCCGCTAGTCAACAACGCGTGGGTTTCATGATCAGATCAACCGAATCACTGGCCAATCGCACTGCAAAGTCCATACCGAAGAAGTCACCCTCTAAACCGTCTCCCAGCGAGCCTGCGGAGGACACCATCGGAAGAGGGAGGATGTTCAGCCCTTGAGCGAGAAACGTGGAACGCTCTTCTCTGAATATCTCGCCCACTGACGTCCTGTTGGAACCGAATCAGTCAGTCGGTGTCAGTGCTGCCTTATGAAGGATAAATCACTGACACGTCGATTGGTTGGCCGAAGCCTGAACCTCTGCTCCCCTCTGCTCTTGTTGCTTTTATTAATAAAGTTAAAGTAAATGTGTTAGTGTAAAAATAAATGTCAACGAAATAATAGGTTCGTTAAGCCACCCTTCTTAGACGGACTACATTGTTATTACATCTCTCCGGTGGCTCGACAGTGAAGAGGGAGATGTCATAACGTTTCAGGAAGATTAAAAAATGTGATGGTTGCATATAAAAATTAAAAATGAATTAGTTTGTTCAAGTCTATTTTATGTATTAGATCGTTGCACATAAAATGAGAGGGGGTAAAATTGTGCATGGCATACTTAAGTCACTAAAAACAAATTCAATCATCCATATGCTGCTAGCCTACAAGCATATGTTCGGCCTGTGCTTGAGTATGGTACCACTGTGTTTAGCCCTAGGTATAAGCGTGAAATCGCTAAGCTAGAGTCTCTGCAAAACAGTTTCACAAGAAAGCTCTGGATAAGAGTACACGGCTGTGATTACACCATCACTCCCGCTGCCGCTCAAAGGAACAAGATCTTCAAGTTGCAGTCTCTTGCTTGCCGAAGAAGACGATACGATTTAATCACAATGTATAAGTTGGTAAACGGTACTTTGGGCCTTCGTCTCCGAGATTTCTACACTGTATCACCTTCCAGCACTAGAGGTGGTCAAAGTAAGATACAAATACCGAGAGCTAGAACTAATGTAAGATCAGCTTTTTTTACACATCGGGCTGGCTCTGAGTTCCTAAAGTTCTCTAAGAAAATCGTTGTGCCAAAATCATTGAGGCAATAGAAAAGGCTTATTGACCGGTATTTCCAAGAAGCTTCTTAATAGCTTGCCGAGTTGTTGGTGTTTGTACTAGTTATCGCAATCTATGTTTTCCTGTTCATTGACATGACCTTTTTGTTTGTTTGCTTGTTTGTTTTCGTTTTAACCTGCGTGATTGTTCACGTACAAAATAAATAAATAAATGGCCTATTTTGACTGAAAACTTTGACAGATCATAACTTTGCTTGGAAGCAATTTTATTAATCGAAGCAAGCACCATTACAATTTATGCACTTTTCCCAAAGACGCTCCATCTTTGTGAAAATTAGAACTACGAGAGTTAGTAAAACATAAGAAGTCATCATGGTTGCTTTTTTATACTTCACATAGGGACCTAAATGCTTTAGAAAATAATAATCGGTAGTGGATTGCTGGATGTGGCAGTGGCAATTTTGGCACCGCTGTGATAGTCTCTCCAGTCTTCAAGAGCTTGTAATGGACTCTAGCAGCCATTGTCCATTGTACGGCCAGCATGGCCTTCCTTGGATGGAGACTTGGTTCCGGCATCTCCTTGGAATTCTCGTTCTTGTCCTGCCATTGTGCAGAGCGACGACAATCGCCTTGAAGGATCCATTTGCCGTCGCATGTCACGAGCCTGTCCAAAAAAGGCTCCCTAAGACTGTGCAGCCTTAGCGAAACACAGGTGCCGTGGCTCTTCAGCATCTGCACGGCGATCAGTTCCCGCGGGATCCATTTATCCAATTTCTTTAGGTTCCCCATCGCATTTGAGTGGTAACTGATGGTGCCGCCACCAACGCCGATGTGCTGTGCTAGCTGTCTTACAGTTTGACGCGGATTCGATTCCACTGTGGCTTTGAGTTGATCGTCGTTGAGGAGTGAAGGCGGCCTCATCTACCTCGCCTCATCTCCGAGACTTTCATCTTCAGACCGAATTCTTACCAACCAGTGGCGAATTGTGCGTTCTTTAGCGAAATCCTCCGCAAAGGCAGCGTTGATGTTACGAGCTGCGGCCGCGGCGTTGGGTCCACTCTTCATTCATATGAGTAGAGCACCCGAATACCACGTTGATCCATACTGCAAAAACGAGGTCAAAAACTAGGCAGGAGGGAATTGTCTCACAAACTTTATGAATCGTAAGAAAGCGAAGGTTCTGCGCTTTCAGTGGCTATTTACAGTGCCTGAAACGGGTACATTCGGTAGCTACGAGAAATCAGCCAGAAATTGAGCTAGCGAAATCGGTCATTTCAGATTCAACGACCTAGTATTTATTAATGAATATTTAGAAAACGTTTTCGCTTGTTGCTCATCTATCTATGTTTCCTACCGTTTTATAGTGTTTGTCCATAAATAACGAGAAGTTATAATCTAAAGGTAGTTGCACATGCGAGCCAGCTTTTAACCTGATGTTTATCACGAGCGGATGTCACTGAATTGATAAGCCATCACTATTTCGTTGCCGTCACACCGCTCAAGTCGCATTCGAGTCGAGAATGAGAGGTCCAAGTATTAGCGGTTTGC
Organism: Heligmosomoides polygyrus polygyrus; assembly: GCA_947396885.1. Taxonomy (NCBI): domain Eukaryota; kingdom Metazoa; phylum Nematoda; class Chromadorea; order Rhabditida; family Heligmosomidae; genus Heligmosomoides; species Heligmosomoides polygyrus. The sequence continues at coordinate 35,865,270 of OX377203.1, forward strand.
CTCCAAAAGAAGTCTCTGAGCACTAAGCGGCGAAGTCAGAACTGTAAAAAGGAGCCTAGTCTCTAGGCACTGACAAACAAGCTACGGAGCCTAGGAATGTATCTTTATGGCAGACAAGATCATTAGCGCTTTGGTATAAAATCAACATCAATTTCTCTAGCAACGAAGAATGGAAGGCCCGCCTAGCTTCAGCACGGAAGCGAACTCTAGGGGGTAGCGGACGCACAACAGCGGTTTCCTCCTCACATGGGATACATTCTCCGCCAACTTATTGGCGGAACTGTGGACCACAACTGAAACCGGGAAATATGCGGTTCCTCCGAGTGCTGTTGCAGAGTGCACAGCAAGTTAACCTGAAAACCCAAACTACAGGCTCAAGCGCAATAAACAGAATATACCACCGACTCTTGGTGAAGGATGTGAAAGTGGCACCTGGTGATCTCATCTGCTGACACCCCTCACATTTAAAGAAGAGACGCAGATCAGCTTGTGCAAAGAAGGAACTGACAAGGTGGGAGGCAGAAAACGAACCAGCTGTGAGCAGCAGGTTGTTGGCGACGGGGTGCCAGGCGAGCGTGTTCACCCTCTTCTGATGGCCACACAGTTCCACAACCGGCTCGCTCAGGTTCCGCATCAGACCCTTCTCGGGAATCAGCCAGACCTGCAACAAACCACTGTTCAATTTTTTCCATTTCCTGCCACATGAAAGCGTGAGGTTAGCCGTTCCGATCCGTTCATCTGTGCGCGCACAATGAATAGCTGCTGGAAAGACGTTGCAACAACCGATCAAGATCGATAACAGGGCGCTATAATGATCGATAAATATTGATCGAATACGGTACAATCACGTCCCGAAGGTGGTCAGCATTGGTGGGTGGGAGTGCGCCAGCGAACAATAATTTAAGAAAAGCGCAGACCGAACACATGCCAGCCGATCTGGGTACCGACTGTACAAGACCGCACTGAACGGCATTCCCATTCAATGCGGTCCGATTGAATGGGGCGTCCCCATCTCCCAATGCTGCTCGTCTTCGCGACATATATCTCGAATACTTACGAAGCCGCAGTTGGCTGACTTTTGATCATCAGGCAACATGGCTGTATTACCTTAGCAGTAGTGTCCTCGGAACAGGAGGCGATGACGTTGTCGTTGAATGGACTCCATACCACTTCCAGGCAAGGCGCTTTGTGAGCGTCTACGAACGGGTAGTCCTTGTCGATTCGGCCTACCTGAAATGCCTCTATGGTATTCTCACCTGGAGCCTGTGTTAACCGTAAGAATGTCTTAGGGTTTCTTACTCGTCTGCCTCAGAGATGCGGCAAGAAACAAGGATGTTTGATGACTGTGTAGGGGTGATGGCTGTTGCTACGTTGTTTTTTCACTCCAGTGCACTGTTGAGGCACCGCAGGTGTACGTGAATGGCAGAAGTTTCGTTTGCGAGTCCGCGAAGATTTTCGGTTCAAATCCGCTCCCAGGACCGCCATTTGTTCAGCTGAACTGCTCGCAAGCAATATTTGCAGGCACTTATGTGCGCAATTCTGCCAGCGAATTTAGAGAAACACGAACAGTGTCGATATATGATGACCAGCGTCCGACCTCAAGACGATACAACAAGCACAACGAGCAGTGCACTAGGAAACTCGCTCGCAAATTATTTTTCAAAGGGAAACTCTCGTGGCTGTCAATCGATTTCGCAACAAATGATGTTCACAGTGAGTTCAAAAGAACTTCCAGTAGTGAAAAAAGTGAATGAATACAGAAAGCAAAAATCTAAACGGAAGACTGAAAACAACATGAATATTACAGTGGAAACCATTTCCCCGTCGTTTCTTTGCTTTAACATTTTATTCTGAATTCCGCTAAAAGTTTTTTGCACAGTTTTATAAACGGTTCGAAAGATGATGATTTGCTCTACAAGAGCGTTTGATGGGTGTTGCCGTTCATTTTAATTTTCGTTAACTTTCAGGGTATTATACTGAGGTGTCCAGAACACAAATTACTTTTATCAACAGTTCCCACCCTTTAGATAATTTTCTGGACAATGGACACTCTCAATTCCTGAATGTCAACGAAAATCGAAGTTATCGAAACGAAAAAACACAAAAAGCGTTTTTGTAAAGCAAATCATCCTCTTATGAATGGTATGCAACATTGTGCAAGATCTTAATTTCAAAGTTGTCAGTGGTCATCTTTTTTTGATTTTCCACCTAAATGACCTAAAAATTTACAAAGATCAAATGGGGGCAAGCAAAAAATATTTTCAGATTAATCGTATCGTTTTCTTAAAAACGGTGATACTTATAAGGAAAGGTTCCCAACTCAAGGTGAGGTTTTGCGATGCTATTCTGACAGGATGTAGGGCCGTGTGAGCGGAGTCCAGAGTTACAGTTGGTTTTTGCTGAACGCTTTCTTTTAGACCGGAAAAAGAGGTGTGAAAACGTGTGTGCAACACTCATCAAAACCCCTATGACATCTCGTGAGGTGTGTCCGGTGGCGCAGTCGGTAGCAGTGCGGCCTCGTAGGAGCGCACCGGAGGGCTTTTTAGTTCGAGTCCGTGTGCTGCCAGTATTTTTGCACATATTAGTTTTTGTTATCACGCTTTCTCGGGGTCACAGGAGTCAATGTTATACCCCCAATATAACATTGACTCCTGTGACCGCAAACCAAGGCTGTCTATTTGCGCCTTAATATGTGCTAGTTTTTCAACGATGCGTATCTGCACCATATCATTTCTCTGGGCATAAAATGTCCGGTCTTGCTCCCGTTTTAGTCAACAGCTATGGCTATCGATGAACCAAGTAAAACACACGCGCTTGTCACACCACCAGTGTCTTCCAAAAGCCAGTGAGGAACACTCTTCTCATTCTCCAAGGAATGACCACACTTCTTCGTTGAACGCGTAATCCATGGGTGTAGAGAAGGGTCTTGGGTGAACATCTGGGATGGGCGAAATTTCTGTTTTCTGTTTTTTTTTTTTGATTTTTTAGGCAAATTTTTCGTTTTCTGTTTTTTGGGAAATGGTCGAAAAATTGACCAGAAGGCAGAAAAATGGCGGCGAACAAAATTATATCATGGAAATCCAATAAAAAGTATCCAAAAGGTATTATAGAACCGTGGGTTTCATTCCAAAATAATGTTTCTAGAGCATTTTAAATAGCAAGCATGTGGTATTTTCGGAAGTGCTCGTGTATAAATTGTCCTGGCTTGGATTTCCCGCCCAGGCCAAACAAGCCTTCCATCCCTCCGGGGTCGGTGAATTGGCACCAGACGTGTCTGGGAAAGATAAAGGGCTGACTTCTCCATCGGCTGGCCACCGCAAGTCATTGTATGGCCAAATACGCATTCAAATCGCCTCCACGACATCCCGTAGAAGTAGAATGCGTGGGGCACACAAAAGAGATTGAGCAATGCCGTCCTTTATCCTTATATGGTTATAAAGTGGAAATTTATACAGCATCTGAGCCTTTGAGCATACAATACCTATGCTTCCGTCTTCCCATAGATTAGCTCCCAAAGACTTTCGATAGGAGACCCGAATGGGTTCCAGGCAAGGTGCTTTACTTTCTTACGAATTCGCAGTGCTTTAACATCGAAGAGGACTGGTAAGCTAAAATGGTTTTACTTTGATGCTTACCTCATCGACAGTCCACCCCTGTTTGTTCAGTCACTTAAAGAGCAATACATTTTTAATGGATGTTTGTTGCAATCAAAATGCTCGGAACAGATGTCTTCTTGGTAACAGGCTCAGGTGATTGCCCGGTACTAATATTAGGTTGTCCCATAAGTCCCCGCCGTTTTTCCAACGATTATTATTTATTAATATTATTTATTACGGTGTCTAGGACACACGTCATAAAACGAACAAACACAACAAACATAGAAAAAACACCCAAACACCATTAGGAATATGCTCACCATAAAGGACTAATAACATAACCATTTCTTCTTCACAAATCGTTTGAAGGAGCCATAGACCTTCTCAGTTACTTCAAAATTGTGTTTTAGAGTTAGGTATGAGGAGGCGGCCCTGCACGTAAAAGCAGAAGACATTACGGTTGTCTCAGGAGTGCGGTAGGAGATCTTTTTGGAATCATCTCTCGTTACCGATGGCAAAATCTTATAAAACTGCGAAACATCCACGTCCATGATCCCTGATAACATTTTGAAGATAACAGAAACGTCTCTTAGCTTCCCACGCGACTCCAACGTGTGGAGATTGAAATATTTGTTTCTTATGCGAGGTATCCTAGAATAGAGGAAGCTTCCAGATCTAAGCAATATTTTCCTCGTGTAATTGTTTTGAACCTTCTCAATAAGATTGATATCCTTCTTTTTGAGAGGGGAAAAATCAGTAGAACCAGTTTCGACAATCGGTCTAACGTATGTTTTATAAGCTTATAGCAGTACAGCGTTGTTGCGAGTGGATAACCCCCTAAAGATCTGGAAACTACGTGATTGAGCCTTTTTCTGGATTACCTTTAAATGCTCAGAAAAATCCAGCTTTTTGTCATAGTAGAATCCTAAGTCTCGTACCGCTGTAACTCTGGAGAAGGGGTTGTCATCTATTTTATAATCTAACAAAGCCGATGAAGATCCAATTCTCATGAACATAGTTTTCTGGGGATAAAGGTAGACTCCATGTGCTGGACCACTCCTGCAACGTATTAATAGCAGTCTGCAACGAGATTTGGTCCTCAGATGCTATAACTTCTCGATAAATCTTGATATCATCAGCAAACTGTTTAACCACAACACCACTGCCATTCAGTAGGTAAGGAATATCAGCAGTATAGATGATAAATAATAGTGGAGAAAGCACTCCTCCATGAGGAACGCCGCTCATGACCTGCACGCATCTAGACAACGCGTTACCCACTTTTACCTGGAAGGACCTCCCACTAAGAAATTCCTCCAACCACCTACAAATCACTGGATGAACACCAAGTCTAGATATCTTGTGCAGCAATTTGCTATGACTAACACGGTCGAAAGCGTTCGCAAAATCAAAGCCTACTACATCGCACGCCTTTTTCATGTCCAATGTGGCCTCCAATCATTTATGCGCTCTAAGATATTTGTTTCAACTGATCTCCCAGGTGTGAAACCATGCTGACTCCTTGGTATCATTCCATTAGTCATGATATATTCAAGAACATGATTTTTTGAGACCTTTTCGAACAGCCTACAAAGGAATGATGTGATACTTACAGGCCTATAGTTATTGGCATTATTCGCAGGCTCTTTTTTTCATTACGGAATTTGCCGGCGGTCTCTTGCACGGCGCTATGGAGCTTTCAAATACAAAGACTTGCTCAAACAGAACGTGTATTGCATCTCTTCTTTCATCCAGATTTTTGTCGGTTTTTAGGTCAATGTGAAAAGTGAAAAAGTGAAAAAGTTGCCATCTGCGCAGTCGCTTTTCTCCGCTTAGGTTTGGAATTTTTGCGCAGTTTTTCATAGCATTTGGAAGACAATGTTCTGTGTTACAAGAATACGTGTTGGTCCTAATTGCTCATTTGTCCTTTATTGATTTTTAGGTCATCAAATTGGGGCGTCCGAGTTTTCCGTCCGAATTTTTACCTACAGCTCCTGCTCTGGGGCGGCATTTTTTGCTCGGTGTTATATGTCGTTCGAAAAAGGATGTCTTGCTCAATAATAATTTGTTTCGCGTTTATTGGCTCATGCTGATTTCTGTCGAATATCAACAAAATTCCAAAAAGAGGAAAATCATCTTCACCAACAACTCCTTCCTAAAAATCAATAAAGGACAAATGAGCAAATAGGACCAACACGAATTCTTGTAGTACAGGACATTGTCTTCCAAATGCTATGAAAAACTGCACAAAAATTTCAAACCTAAGCGGAGAGAAAGAGCTGTCATAGATGGCCACTTTTCACTTTTTCACCTTTCACTTCAACGACCTAAAAATTGACAAAATTCAGGATGAAAAAAGAAATGCAATACAAGTTCTGTTAGAGCAAGTCTTTGTCTTTTGAAAGCTCTATAGCACTATGCAAGAGACCGCCGGCCAATTCCGTAATGAATCGTTGAAAAAAACGGCGGGGACTTATGGGACAACCTAATACATAGGTGCTAATTCCACCACGATAGAGATTTTCAAGTTTTTTCCTAGTGAGCGCTGAGTGCGCTGCTCGCTCGGAACTCACCTTCGAAGGTATTCGGCTGGCGAGTTCAGTGGATAAAAAACTCTACTGCTGTTTATCCAATGAAAGACTTTTTCCCCTGCATAGCACAGCCGACGCTAGCCCAGCTGTTTTTAAACTCACATCATGCCGGTTGAGAATGAATACCTCCTGGTAACAACTTGTGCATCTGCTGAACTAAGCTTCATACACCATGACGGATAACGCATGGCGAGATTCTTATTGTCGCTTTCCTCTTCAAAACGTTCCTTGCCTGATCGAGTTTTGAGTGTAGATCGCTAATGTTGTTCACCTCCAGTGAGAACTGACCCAGGTCGGAGTTGAACTTCGTCCCCTTGATGCTGCCTCCGCGGAATTAGCTAATCTTCTTGCGAACACCCCTTCCTCTCTCGCAGAGTGCGACTTATCCGTTCGCTCTCTTCTCTCGCGCTCAGCTGGCAGCTAAACGTCATTGTCGACGCAAACATCGGCTGGTTTCAACGTTTGCGAATCCTCCTGGCGGGAAACTCCGCCCAAACAATCTCCAGGTCAAGGATCTCGTCTGGCTTAAGACCAGCAGGATTGCCAGACAGTGCATTTAGCTGCCTCATTGCTCAATTTGTAAGGAAATCTATACAAATTCCATAGTTGAAGGCAGTACGAGTCATGGCACCCCTTAAAGAGAGGGTTCGGAGGACAAGGTGCCCCTAGAATCTGAAACGCTAAACGCTTTTCCGCAACGTGACTGCCGTGGTGAATAGTTTGTTAAAAAGAAAATTCGAGAAGCAGCTGCAGAGTTGCGTGAAACCTGGAGTTAGTCTTATTTCGAGCGTTGAGGACAGATAGTGGCGCTCAATCTGAAGAAGTGTTAACGATTGCTCCAAAATGGTTCACAACTGATGACCTTCAGGTGTCTCAATTGCAACGATAGGAGAATACCAGGAGGTAAGACTCGAGGCAACGGTTAAAGCGACATATTTGGGCGTAATCTGTTACAGGTACAGAACTGATTTTTATTTGCCTGCGTGACAGCTACAGGTGCATCAGAGGAGCAATTTCTAGCAATGGCAGGAATCGCCAACTTCCTTTTTTCGAGTAATGCATTAAGCAGACGCTTTTTGAACTCTCGCTCCCTCTTTCTCTCCCTCTCTCTTGATCACGGACGAATACAGAAAGCGGGCGCGCTGTTTCGAGTTGTTGCCAGAGTCACAGTGGTTGATGGCCGATATCGGATTGTTATTAAATTGCTGCAACAGTTGATTTCCTTCCATAGCGCCTCCCTCGTCATGTATCTACTGAGAACACAAAGCCTAATGTCAGTTTTGGTAACTGATGGGTGATGCCTTCAGAGTTAACGTCTTTGCGTAATTTTGGTTGAAAGAGGTTCCGTTTGTCCGCCTTAAACCGGGCAGGAGACATTCTCATCTGTTTCACGGCAGCAGCTTTTTGTTGCTTCATAGGCTCAGCTTTTTCGCAGGTTACGTGACATGGACAACAGGCTGACGGAACACATGCGCTCAAGAGCGAGATATTCGAAGCAAGTACAAGAATAGGTTCATTACGTCGCTTAGCGCAAAGGATATAAACAAGTAGATGCGGCGAAACATAAGAACAATGAACATACAAACTTGCTTATTAACAGAGAGTGATAAAACGACTAGAACATGATGAGACGAAGCTATGGCTTCAGTAGGGAGTTCGGACTTTATGTTTGAAACATCTAAGGTTCGGCGAAAAATTATCATTTTCAGTAGGTTTGAGGCACATGGAACCTGCTCTTTTTATTAAGCTTGGCCATTAGTGGGATTTTAGCCCGATCAAATGCAGTTTTAGTCAAATTTATTTTTTATTTTTAAATATTTTTTATTTATGCATGTTTACATTTTATTTATTTATTTATTTATTTATTCTTTATTAAACCGCTGGTTAAAATAATATATATGTAGAAACACTGTTGCGACTTCGATTAGGTTGTCTTCGTGTTAGGCAACCGTTCTTCGCGACCAGTCTTACAAGGTAGGTCAGGTAGCGTCCCGTGGCAATTTTAAGAGAGACCAATTGAGGGTTGTAGGGGACTGTAAGAGAAGCACCGTAGTGGTGTTCAAATTTCCTGCGGACAATTTGGTAGGTCAAAAATTGCAAGAAACCGTATCACATCAGTGCGGGCCTATAAAGCCAAGCAGACGTCTGGAACTGCCATGTTGGGGTTAGAGTCTAACCTGCAAAAGGTTTGGGGCTGGAGCAATAGCGGAAGTACAGCAATTTCACAATTTGATTGTTAGCCGTACAGTAACCGAAGCGGAACACTGAGGTGCGCCGTTCATGAACATAGCCGCAGCGAGTGGATGACCGAGTGGATACGAGGGCGGACTTGTGGGAAGGGGGTCAGGAGTTCTGATCCGGAGGGTGTGTTCCTGCTGTGTTCGGTTTGCTCGATCGGATTTTGTCGATGTAACGTGTATTTTGACCACGGTATTGTACCATACCGATATTGCAACCTTGTTTCACAACTCCAAAGATCGAGGAGAAAATGAAAAAATTGGATAAAAAAGATTCGTTTTTATATTTATTTATTTATTTATTGTTTTTAATTTAATTTTAATTCATTATTTTTATTTTTATTATTTTTTATTTTTTATTCATTAATTTATATTTATGTTTTCGACCCCTCTTCGACCTGTGGAGGGAAGTATAACAGTACCAATCTGTCTTCTTCATTCTCAACCAACCATATTGCTAGTGATCTCACGGCCGTCACATACAGCAACGTCGTCATTGCTACAAGAAGACATTATACTACGAGCAGTCTGCATCCTGCGCTGCGTTCAAGTCAAGCTAGCATCACGAATGAGAGAACGCCAATGGAATAAACATCTGACAAAAAAACTACCCGGAGTGTTTCCTCCTCTTCAGCACAATCATTATCCCCATATATCAGTTTGAATTATGCCCCGAAAGGCATGTTCTACGGCGATCTCCCTACGAATAGGAGCAGAGTAGTCGGGAGTCGGCAGTTAGAAAGACAACCAATAACTCGGCATGGAGAACACATTGTATAATACAATTGATATCAATTCGGGGGGGGGGGGGGTGTCGTATAGTGTGTCGAAGTATGACCACAACAGTCGATCAAATATAGTTATATACCTTAATTAAATAATTGAAAATGAAAATATAAATAAAAATTGTTATTTAATAATTAATAGCAATAAATAAAATAATAAATAAATAATAAATAAAAATTAAGTTAAATCTTTTTATCCATTTTTTCAGTCTCTTCTCGACTTCTGGAGTCATGAAGTAGCCTAGCGAAGACAAGGCAAAGATTATTATCTATTTTGTTGTTGGATAGGCCCTCGCATGCTACCGAGGAATTGCGAAGAAGGTCTTCTGCCTCCTCATTCGTGATGTTAGCTTGACTTGAACGAAACGCAGGATGTAGACGGTAGCCGAATGATGACGACGATGGGGGTAGTTTTACGTCTCCTTGTAATAGTAAGAAGGTTGCTGTATGTGACGGCCGTGAGATCACTAGCAATATGGTTGGTTGAGCATGAAGAAGACAGATTGGTATGTTATACGTTCTCTCCAGAAGGCGAAGAGGGGTCGAAAAAATAAAAAAATAATAATAATTAATTAAATAATTAAAATATAAATTAAATAATAAACAAATAATAATAAAATATAATAAATAAAATTAAAATTAAAAACAATAAATAAAGGGGTTAATAAATAAATATAAAAACAAATCTTTTTTATCCAATTTTTTCATTTTCTCCCCGATTTCTGGAGTCGTGAAGTACAGTCGTGCTGACAATCCTACCGTCAATGCCTCCTCAATGGCCAATCGATCTATGTATTATAAAGCTGTTGCTTTATCTTTTTGTTTTTATATCGTAACATATAGGTTAATATAAGGTTACAATGTCAGTATGGTACAATACTGTGGTCGAAATACACTTTACATCACAAAATTCGATCGAGCGAGCCCAGCAATGCAGGAACACACCCAGCGGATCCGAACCCCTGATCCCTTTCCTGCAAGTCCGCTCCCGTATCCACTCGGCCATCCATTCGCTTCGCCTATGATCGTGAGCGGCGCACCTCAATGTTCCGCTTCGGTTACTGTACGGCTAACAAGCAAATTGTGAAATCGCTGTAATTCCGCTACTGTTCCAGCCCCAAGCCTTTTGTAGAATAGATTCTAACCACGACATTGCAGTTCCGAACGGCGATTTTGGTTCCTAGGCTCGCACTGAAGTCAAACAATTTTTTTGCAATTTTTGACCTACCCAGATGTCCGCAGGAAATTTGAAAGCCACTACAGTGCTTCTCTTACAGCCTCCTACAACCCTCAATGGTCTCTTTTGAAATTGCCACGGAACGCTCATGGCCTCCCTTGTTGGTGGACGGCTCGGCTCAAACGTAGAAAGCTCAAAGTTCGTAGTTAATAGTTCATAATAGTTAGTAATAGTTCGTAATAGTGTTATTAAAAAAAAACATGAAAAGCGACGCTTAAACCCCAGATTAGACGCTTAAGCACCAAACACTTGTGCGTGCCGTATGCCAAATGCCTGAGCTTTTAACATCCCAAGCATTCCGCTGCTTTCACCTCAACGGCGAATGCACATATGTAGGAACCAACGGGGAATAGAAAGTGGACGGGCAAAAGTAAAGGAAGAATGGTACGGCAGAGCAGGTGCCTCCTCTGTGAGCCTGCATAAGTGGATTTGGCGTGCTAACATCCAACATGTGCGCTTGTCGCTAAGCGCCTTTGATATAAGAAGGCAGTGCATTATGCTCGGCACATCAGCCTCAGCATGAGCGTTCAGCGTCGTCAGGATTTTGAACATCGTCAGCATCACGAGCCAATCTGTTGAAAGAAGGTACATTCACGGCGACGAAATCTCGTTAACGAGGCGCGAGTGACCATCTTCCCTTCACGCCTTTAATGAACCAGTAAATCGCGTGACCCAGATCCACTTGAACTCTTGTGGTGCGACGAAAAGGGCATTTGGCAATCAAAAGCTCGGGGAAATTGAGAACATCTCATCCGAATCGAACGGAGAACGGGGAGGGATGCCACAGCAAAGCGCCTGCAGGCACCTTCATTTCGGATGGCAATGCATTAGCCATCGTAAGGCTTCTGGAAAGGAAATGAGCAGCCGGTTTTGTTAACGGCGGAGTAGAAGGAAGCATTCAGCTTGCAGTGCGCCCAACAGTCTTTTAGTGAAACATAAACACAATTTTTGGTTTCTAAGAAATTTGAAAAGGCTTCAGTTGAAGGCTAGGTTTTCGGCTCCATTAGGCGACCGTTTTTTTTTTGTTTTTCGCTGCATTTTCAGCTCTTTCTCATGCTTATGTTTTTCATACGTGAGAGAGTTCAATGACTGGAGGATGTGATACGACTAAGGCTAAACCCTACACGTGACTTCACACCGCGGCACAAGATTGTTCCATGTCGTCTGCATTATCTTCGAAACCTCTCAGCCTCTGTGAACTTGTGTAGGCGCACTCCTATTCCAAGAAAGATGTCCAGTCAACCTATAGGCCCTATTTTGATGCTACAAAAGGTCTTCATCACATAATCGACGAAGGTCCTACGAACATGGGCAAGAAGCTCGACGTCTCTGTGTACCGGCAACCCTGACCCAGCACCTCAGCCGTGTTTAAATTGCCGATACGTCAGGCAGTAGATGAGTCAGCAGCCATGCGTGAGTTTGTTGCCCGGGAACCTCGCGATGCTTCCGTTGTGCCGTCTGGGTGCCGCCTCAGAGGCAAGTGTCGAAGCCGCACTCTTCAGCTGAAGGCAGCGATTCCCGGAAAACCTCGAAATTCGCTGCAGAAGCCACATCTGCACGCATTCTCCCAATTCCGCGAAACGTGGGTGGCCCGTTCCGAGTAGGCCATCTAGCCGTGGAAGCGAGTTTAAGGAGTCCAAGCGCCGGCCGAACAGAAGGCGGACGAGTGCCGTCCGGCCGCTGGCGTCTGCCCCATTGTTGTAACAGCACTAGGGAGCTGAACACAGCGTCAGCATTGATTGCTGTGGGCTTCTCTCAAGACAGCACACGAAACAGTAGGAAAAATCTAGAAAAATCGGGAAAAACCGGTTCGCAGTTCGATGAACGAGAACTACAGAAAAGATGGAAGCGCAAAATAAAAGGCAAGTAATAGAAAGATAAAATAATAATAGATGGGCAAGGCATGAAGCTCACCTTGTTCACCGGAATCACCATGAACGGACCACCAGCACCTCTGGTGATGAACGCGACAAATTTCGGATTCACAGAGCAGAACAGCGAGTCCCAGGTGATCTCCGTTACCTTAACACGGCGCAGCATTTCTGCGACTTCAGCAGTTCACAACTCCTGGTTCAAACTGCATTCAACTCACTCACCCTAATGTCGGACATGCACTGGTCATGCTTCACCGGTTTGCAGAAGACGTGCCGAAATTTGCTCTGGCGTACGATCGCGGCCATGGTGAGCGGCGATACGACCGACAGCAATTATCGATCGACTGAAAACACAGGATCAACAGGTGTTCGGATATCGATTTATTGATCGAGAAGCCAGGGAGGGGACGTGATCATCGACGGCGAGGGTGTGGGACGCGACTGGATATCCCCGCGCCTCGGCGCTCCGCCCACGAGAGCTGCGGCAAACACCCGTGCCCCCGGGAGCGTCGCATGGGAGCACGTACTCGGCTGGGACAGGGCTGGGGAGTAGGACCCAGAGCTGGGTTGCCCTGCCAGTGCTTCTGAGGCGTCTCTTTCGCCGGCAAAAGCGCCTTCAGGACGCGCAGCTAGTACCGAACGAGGGAAGACAGGGCAGCCGTCTCCAGAAAAACCATCGGAAAAGCTATTCTTAAGGGACAAGAGAGCACAGTAGTAAAGGACGGCGTTAGTGAATCTCTACACGGGATGCGCATTCCTCTTCTACGGAATAGCGAATCGTGAATCAATCCGAGCTACGCATAAGGGCCGGTGTCTCCTCCAAGTGCGCACATCTCGCTAATAAAACAGTGAGCACTGGAGCTTACTTTGCTGTGAAGAACCATTCCTGTTAAGGCGGATGTCCTATTGTGGATGATCTCTACACTTCTGGGCGGCGAAAATATCCAACTTCCGGAATGTGGGCACCAAGAGGCTTTGCTGGAAATCGCTGCCCGTCCCCACATGTACTAGATCATCCTATCCAACTACAACGGATCGCACTTTGTAACCGCTTTTAAAGCACTTCCCCTTTCACTGGGTTGAAACTCGATGCTAAGGTTACACTGCTAGGTTCGGACCCGGTATGAGCAAGAGCGCGACTGTTGGAAATGACAATTGGGCATGAACACATAACGCACAAATCTCGTTCACGACACCCTAACACTTGCTGCAGAAGGCATTCAACATTCAAGCATTCAGACATTCAAGCGACTTCAACTTCATATGTGCGCATTCTTGGAGCTCAAACATGGTGAAACATTCTAGCGAAGGGCTCCAGTCTTTTGCATCTTAATTTTGGTTCAAATGAGCTACCAGTTGCGGAAGGCTGTTTTCGAGGGAGACTAGCGCCACCTCTTACTCATGAATTTTGTCAATTTTTAGGCCGTTGAAGTGAAAAATGAAAAGTGAAAAAGTATCCATTTGCGCACTTGTTCTCTTCGCTTAGGTTTGTAATTTTTTGCGCAGTTTTTTATAGCATTTGGAAGACAATGTTTTGTACTACAAGAACATGTGTTAGTGCTATTTGCTCATTTGTCCTTTATTGATTTTTAGGTCATCAAATTGGGACGTCCAACTTTCCCGTCCGAATTTTTACCAAAACTGCGGTTCTGTGGTTGAACTTTTTTGTTTGGTGTTATATGTCGTTTGGAAGAGGATGTCTTGCTCAGTAGGAATCTGTGTTGCATTTATTTGCTCATGCTGATCTCTGTCGAATATCAACAACTGAAGAAGGAGAAGGAGTTGTTGGTGAAGACGATTTTTCTCTTTTTGGCATTTTGCTGACATTCAACAGAAATCAATAAACGCGACACATGATCTTATAGAGCAAGGCATTCTCTTTCGAACGACATATAACACCAACCCAAAAAGTCCAACCACAGAGCAGGAGCTGTCGGCAAAAATAACCATCCTCCTTCAGACGTCCCAATTTGACGGCCGAAAAATCAATAAAGGACAAATGAGCAAATAACACTAACACATATTCTTATAGTACAGAACATTGTCTTCCAAACGCTATGAAAAACTGTATTCTCCCTAAAATACGCGTACAGTTTTATAATGGTCTTTGCTGGAAACGGTCTATGCTTAAACAGCCGTCTGGGTTGCAAGAATAGTCACGCTTAACCTCAGCCCTCAGCCCTAAATCTCTTCTTAACTGAGATTTTACAGGGTTATAAAATAACGTAATGAAGATTTTTTTATTATACCTATGATACAACTATAGAAGAACAACGCATGAATAACAAAAACATAGGCAGTATATTCGACCGGATTCGAAGTGGCTGCTCTTGGCGCGAATACAGAGGTCTAAACGCTAGGAGAAGTTTGGGCCACAGGTCATTTGAAGACAGTCGGTTACACTTCCGGCGCAGAGATTCCTTCAAGACCTCCAGGCTGTGTTGGCGCTTGACACAGGCTCTGGCCTCCAAAATGGACCACACCCTGTGGTCCATCGGAACCAAATCCGGGAGTGCGCTGGTCCTTCCACAGATGTGGCGAAGTCCGGGAAATTGGCCTTGTACCACGCCTGCGTGCTCCTCGCCCTATACATATGTATGAGGGACATGTGTATGAGGGACAAAGTCTTGTTGAAACGCCCACTGCGCACCGCCGAAGTGTCAGTGGGCCCAGGGAGTATCACGGCATCGAAAATGTCTCGCCGGTACACCTCTTGAATAATTCTTACTCCTCGGCCACAAAAACGAGGGGTCTTTCCGTTGGTGCAGATTCCGACCCAAACCATGACCACCTGCGGCTCGACGAAGGTAGAGGTGGCTGGAGCCTCTGTAGACCATGCCGTCTTGGTTGTTGTGAGCCGCTCCACGGTGAACAGCTTTTCGTCCGTGAACGGTGTTCGCTCTTACCCGCTTCCTGCGGCCCGCAGCTTGCGTTGGCGGCATCGGTGGAGCCGTTTGAGCTCATTCTTGCCGGTCAGCTACTGAACTTTTTGGAGCTTGTATCGCTGGAGTGAAAGTTCCTTTCCGGCTATTCGATGCGCTGATGTGATACTGACACCGATATCACGGGCGAATTTTTCCGTGGAGACCCTCGAATTTGGAATTACTCGATTTACGATGATTTTCCGGATCCGTGGCGTCTTGACAGTGCGATTTCTTCCCCGTCGTGGACTACCACCTGCATGGCCAAGCCCC
The DNA here is from genome assembly GCA_947396885.1 of Heligmosomoides polygyrus polygyrus. Taxonomy (NCBI): domain Eukaryota; kingdom Metazoa; phylum Nematoda; class Chromadorea; order Rhabditida; family Heligmosomidae; genus Heligmosomoides; species Heligmosomoides polygyrus. The sequence goes on from OX377203.1 coordinate 35,880,784, forward strand.
TTGAATCGACGAATTGCTGTGGAGACAGTCGACCGAGCAGGTGAACGACGTCGCATTGACGCTCTCCTTCACGATGAGGCTGCAAATCGCAGCGCGATGGTTAGACAACTTGAGAGAAACCGTAAGTGGGACAAAATCGAACTCGAAAAATTATAACCGGGCGAAAATATACGCTGAAAAAATGCCGCTATTATCGTCATGCTGCGGAGCGATAATTTCACGTGGTAATTCGTCAAGCCTTCATCACTTTATTTTGGAACACCCTGAATTTCAGTTGTTCTGCTGAAACGTTGATGCGAATATCTTTGTCTTTCCACGCAAATACGAAGTGTGACCCATAATCACTCCAACAACTCTCGCTGACTATGTTGAGAGCCAATTGTTAGTTGCATTGAGCATATTGCTGCTATTATTGAGAGTAGTGGACACTCAATCAGGACCAGCGACTGACCCACCTTGGGAACTCTCATTCCGAAATGGCCAAACTTCTGAAGATGGAAATCTGAGCATTTCGTATCATAGTGGCATATTGGGCTCCACAAATTTTTGTCCAGAGCGAGCATCCAATTAATGTAGTAGCTGCGCTACATGCTGGTAGTTTGCAACTATATAACTTTATAACTACGGCAACGAGCAAGAACAAATTCGCTATTCAGCCATATGCATGTTTACATATGTATTTCTCTCCTACATATGGGGTTACAACAAAATTAGTCGACTGCACTAGGCCCGAGAGCTTCTTATTCCTTCAGGGGTGCTTTTAGGCTCGATTTTCTTATCTGCAAAAAAAAAATTAAGATGTTGTGATGGATTATGCCAAGCGCTCTCCCGATACGCCGCAATTTTTTACACAGATGATAGCGAGAGTTCAGTTTAAGTGAACACCGTCTTCGCTGCCAATCCCAGACACAGTACACCGCAAACAGTCGAAGAAAGGGCTACTCTCCACTGTGCACCTCCACCTGAACTCTTTTTCACTGTGTATCAATTACATGTTCGTAGTGCGTAATGAGCGAGTGCATGGCACAGCTTCCTCAACCGATGTGTCGGAAAATTGTTGCTTCCCTGCACTTACAAACAACGTTTGAAACTTCTCTGTGGCTAGAAGACTAAGAATGCCATAAGCACAAGGTATATTCACTTTCTTGGACACTCTCTGTGGAAGGCCAACAAGTTCTTGAAGGTCAGGGGTCAAATTAAGTTCTTTAAATCAAAATTTTTATTTGAAATTCTTAAAAAAATGTGTGCTTTAATTTGAAAGAGGTGCAATTTGATTTCAAGTGTCCAGTTACCTACTTCCTCTCTGGTACTTTAATGCGTGCCCTAGTTTATTCACTACCGGCTTCGGCCCCTTCAGCCACCAGTTCTGTAGTGCCAGAGGTTTGTCAACTGCAGTGGGCAATAGAGCCAGGCGTGGAATATTCGGCTGAAGAACCCCTAGACGCGCACTTGAGGTCTGTCGTGCGCCACAAAGAAGATCTGCGCTAGAAACGAGATCTCAATGAATGAGGGAGCCGTGACGATGAGAGCGCTCTCCTCATACTAATCATGCAGGATGATCCCCCAACGATAGGTTTTGACCACTAGAACTAACGCTGCTTGTTAGCATGCTTTGCATTGTTTCTAAATAGATCCTTCCTTTGGATAGGATACTCGGCACTGCAACATCGCTACCACGGTGCGAACGGAAAATACTGTTTTTGGCCTCGCTACGTTGCGTATTTTATTATATAAATAAAGGATAAAAGATGGCGTTACTCAACCCCTTTCAGAATGCTCCACGCTTTCTACGGGATGTCGTGGGGACACTTTGGGTGTGCTCTTAGCCTATAGAGTGACTTGCAGTGGCCAGCTGACAGTCAAATCTGTGTTTTATCCTTCCCAGACAACATCAATTCACCGACAACGAAGTGATGGTAGGCTTGGTTTGCGTGAACAGAAGCTGCCAAACAATGAATTGGTTCGTGGTGCATGCGAGACCCGGCCTCCTCCGACTGACCACCACATGCCCTTTTTCAGATTCGTTTTCTTTCAGTTGCTGTTGTCAGCGACTTCTTTGACTCCCACCCTATCCAGTTCTGGGAGAAGGGAACCTCTGATTAGCCTACAAGGTAGCACACTAGGCACACTACAGGGTAGGCGATGCTATTGTTGAGCGAATTCCATTGTATGCTGAATAAAAAACAGAGAAAAAATACCTAAAACCCCAAGACCTTCTTACCACCCTGGTGAATGTCTGTATTAATTTACGCCACCGTTAACAAGCAGATGAAAGAGGTGACCCGCTCCCCTCCCTCCTCTACTCTCTCCGAGACAGGACTGCTCCTGAATTTGCAACACATTGGAGAGTCTCCCGACGTTTATCATGAAGCGTCTGGTTACCACACTCAGTATTGCCACCTCCAATATTTGTATCGTCCTGAACTCGTGCACACCCTTCACCACTACAGCTGTTGAGATCGAGCGCAAAGCTTGGAGAAGGAGTCGCATCTTTACTCAGAAAGGAGAATATTCCGACGCAAAGTTACCCATATGGCCTTACAACTGCTACATGCATTCTAGTGCGGAGTGCGTGCCATCGACAAGCACATCATGCGCACAACACGAGGAGGACACAAAAATAGAGATGAACAGCGCTATCGCGGGAAATCCTCTATATAGTGGCCGACATAAGTCAAGCGCACAGGTTTGAGACCTGAGAGCCATGTGCAGGTAAACGCAAAATGAAGCAGGGTAGGTTTCCTATTCTAATCCATCCTGCTTCATCTTGGCCATGTAGTAGTGGTGTGGTTTTTCCTTCTTCTATTCGCGATCATATATTTTTTGTTTTATTTTGTAGGCCTGCGTACTAAAGTTACTCGCGCTGTACTTCTCTTTTTTCTCTTTATTGAGTTTTTTTAAAGGATCAAAAGTCTTGCTGTATGAGTTGTTAATCTCAACACCTTTTTTCCACGTACTTCTTTCGGCGACCGTATAGATGCGCTAACAATCACCTGGGTAAAATTAGGTAATTTTGAGCCACATACTAAATTCAGGGTGCTGATGGTTTTAATTTTTAGGCTGGCTTAAACATAGGAAACATAGGAAAACTTGGTTTTCGTTTAGTAGGGGACGAATGGGTCAAATCTCCACAGCGACATAACAGAATTGAGCCGAATTTTGGGACAGAATCACGACTATGCAATAACACGGGACGAGACTGAGATGCTTGGGACTGTTTGGAACTGGATATACGGACACCTAACGCGCCGAAAACTGTAAAACTATCAGCATGCAAAACTCTACAGGATTCAATTCCATGCTCACGACACCACACCCTCATGATGAAACAAGGCTACGCGCGATTCTCCCGATGTCTCTTCTGGAAAGAGCAACTTACTACGTGATACAAAAACTACTCAAAAAGCCGAAAAAATTACGAAACAATCCTCTTCTGAAGACCAAGATACAATACGACCCCGCCCCCTCCCCCCCCCCCCCCCCTCCAAAAAAAAAACAACGATGCCACAGTACGAACCCTGTTCGATTCACAAACTTCAACCCTCACCCTGGGGGAGGGGTGGTCAAGAAGTACGAAATACACGGGATCGAGCAGCATGCCGGTTGAAGGGGCACTCCCTCTTAGGATTAGTGGTAAGTAAGGCAAAACCGAGTTGCGCATTAGACCAATTCGTGTTCGTGCAATCCTAGTTGGTGGTGGCCGCTATTAAACGATTTCCCGTCATAACGAAATACAATCAATGCGCAACAACATGTGCAAATAGTAAACTACGGCAACCTGGGGCCACATTCATCAACGACCTGCAGCAACCTAAAAAAAATACTGCCGACATCCCTGATAGCGCGACTTATCAATGAAACATTTCAACATAACCCTTGTTGATAAGCCGCGCTATCAGGGATTTCGGCAGTATTTTCTCCGTATGTTTGTTGTAATTCGTTGATGAATTTGGCCCCAGAATGTAGACTGGTCAGTTCTTCGAATTTTTAATCGAGAGGAAACCTAGAAAGAACCATTCTCGGTGCAAATTTAGCAAGGAGGGACTCCCTTATCAGATCCGCACCGAGAATTAGTAATCGGGTTCAATCCCAATGAGGGGGGGGGGGGGCACAGCGGCCTCGGGTACGGAACGCATGTGTGCGCGTCGACAGGTTCACCGTGGTGATATGTACAGGGATGTCTGCGGGCTCCACGTATCAACGCACGCCTGCGGGCTCCACATATCGACCCACGGCCACTGTACGGCTATCCCTGTACGAATCGCCGCGGTGAACCTGTCGACGAGCCTTTTCTCGTCTTTTCGTCCGGCGTTTTTTCGTCTAAATTTCCTCTTTATTTCAAGAGGAAGATTGCAGTAGCCACAGTAGGGGTTCAGGTAGGCATGTTATGTTACAAGTATTCATCTCTATGTAGTGTTCCAACGTGAGTACGGAGTGGATCCCCCTCATTGGAATTGAACCAGTAATCGTCAAGTACTAAAATGGAAAACATCAGTAAAATGAAACAACTACAAGCCAAGACACCATCAGTCAACGTTTTGGACACAGACAAGACAAGGTACTTCACCTCTTAATCATCTGCAAACCTTCCGACCTAGCTCACAAATGTTATATATTCTCATGTTTTCTCTGCCATTTATTTTGATATCATTAGTACATTGTGCTCTAAGGAGTGAGTAAGTTCTATATATTTCAGTACTGAACACATTCATATCCTATGAAATGGTTTGAGAGTGGCCACCACCAACAAGTTTTGCACAATGTTCATATGTACAATGCATCAGCCTATATTAGATGACTTTGTTGCTCACTCCTGTCGTACAAGTTCTAACCACTCTTCATCAATTTAGGCCGTGTCAAGTTATGCAAGGTGTCATGCTCAACTATCAGTTCCGAAATTACATTGCCACATTGTTCGGGCCGAGGCAACATCAGCATGGCGGGGTGCAGGACGGCGGTATGACGGGGCTGAATCCGTTTGGACACCAACTTCCAAACTGGAGACTTTTCTGGCGTGCTGGATCGACTTCCAACACGCGTCTTTACGCGCAAACCCCACCACATCAGCTGTGCTGCACTGGTGTAACACGTCACGTCGTCTACACGTCTCGTAGACGGTGGCTAGCTGCAAAACTAGCGGTCGTGACCTCCTTAGAAGTGCACTTCACGAACTTGGCTGAGCTCGATTCTATACCACAAGGAACGGGGAAGGGCGCAGAATCCCCCAATGCGGTGCAAAAAATGCTGCGAAATCCAGCAATTTACATTGTACTGTGGAGCACTGTTGAGCTGGATAATACTGAAGCAGTCCTAGTGTAGAGAGGTTGTCAAGAAGCCGGAAACCAGGGATGTTCTAAATCCCATTTTCTACCCGTGCCAACCCCTCCATCTTCTGGGCTACATACTTGATATTCTTAATGTCTTCTTCACCGTGCTGCTAGGCAAGAAGGCCATTAGAATGGAAGCGCTTGCCTTAGATTATACATCCAATACGTTCGACGTCGGATACAATAGCTATCGCAGCCAAGCGATTCACTTCCAGTTTTTTCTTCGATCCACTCACTCAGCAGTGCGTTTTGCAGTGTTCTGTGATGGCTTTGCAGATCCTTCAATCGCAGTCCCTTTTAGAGTTCTGTCAGCTCCGACTCCCAGGCATTGCCAAAACTGTGTCAAAAACGCCTCATACTTCTTATCTGCGAGAGCATTTGTGTGAAAAGATTTTTTTAAAGAAGTTAGCGAAATCTCCAGCGTGGATGATTAAGGTTCCGAAGGTGGGAGCAAGTCTATAGCAGCAGGTCCCCGTTCACCCTCCTTCACAACATCTAGGGGCAGATTCATCAACGACTACGACCTAAGACTGCTGTAAGTCGCTGACGAATCTGACCCCAGATTGCCTAAGAAACTGTAGAACGAAACGCTATACACGTTTATCTAATCAGCATAAACCTAGAAGGATATCTAACTTTGCTTGTTTGGAATAAAGCTGTCAGAAATAGAGAGGAACAGGTTGGACCCCCCTCTCTAGGTTTGCAATCGAAAATGAAAGGGCTCCATCTATCGAACCTTTAAAGGCCCGTTTAGGACATGGGTTTCACCAGTGCAGCAACAGTGATATAATGGTCCTTGCGCTTAAGAACGTGTGTTGGACGTGGATCCAACACGCCAGGAAAGTCTCCAGTTTGGAAGTTGGTGTCCAAACGGATTAAGTCGTATGACGGTCACAAAAAGGACTTCACCAGTGACGAGGGAGAAGGAGGCCACCAATGAACATGATGGCGTAGCAGTGGTGGAGCAAGATCAAAGCATCCAGGCAACTGAACTGCGAGATAGAACTGCGCTCCAAGATTGAGTTCGCGAAGTACGAAGTTGCTGCGAACTGTACCTTCTAACGGCCGTATCGAACCAGCTCCGAGGTTATACTGTGAACTATCCTGCAGCGAAAGACCTGAGCAAAGATCCAAAGGTTAGCGAGCGGCTCTTGAAAGTCTTCACGCATCACTTACCGAGTAAAAGGAGGGCTTTGCAGAAAATGAAGCTTCACGCTGCCTTTTGATGATATCATCACGGTTAATAGTGGTACTCAAAACACGTATGGGTCCAAGGGGCGGATTCATCAACAATTAAACCCGTGGATATGCGAGGTATAAGGCGTAGAGATAAGATAAGATCCAGGTGGAGATAAGGTAAGAGTCGGAGACGCAGGCTTCATCGTGGGTATGTCAACCCCGTATACCCACGGTTAAGTCGTTGAAAAATCCGGCCCCAGATTCATCAACCGCTTACCGCCCTCTGATGGTAAAAATGCTGCCAAACACCTTGATATGACATTCATCAGCATCACGTTTGGAGGTATTTTCACCGTGGAATTTCATCATGTTAGTTAATATAAAATAACGAACTCTCAAAGGGCTCGTGTGACCTTTATTGCCAACAAATTAAGATTCACTTCTGGGGCAGGATTCAACGAATAAACCAGCGAGTACAAGGGGTAGGGATACTCACGATGAAGCATTCATTCCCACCCTTTATGCCCGCGAGTTTAGTTGTTGATGAATCCGTGCCCTCGTGCACTGATGGGAATTTTTGTTAGAGCAATGAATCCGGTGCGAATAGGGGAGGGATGGGGAGGGGTCACCATGTACTCAATGGATATTCGCATTGGTAGGAAGTCAAGTGCATTTCAGTTATATCAGAAATGGTCTGACATGCACTTTTTCACAAGTCACTGAAAAGCACTTTTTCCAATTGTCTATTGTCCAGCTCAGATGCTCCTTGGCAAACTGGAGTCTAGCTTTCCTATTCTTCTCGCTGATGAAGGCTTTCTTAACGGGGCGTCGTCCATAGAGTCCAGCACATCTCAGTCGACGTTTTACCGTGCTCACGCTCACATCTAGGCTATGGTGAGTGGCTACGGACTTTTTATATCGACGGCAGTCAGCGACGGATTACGGCTCGACATCCTCTGGATGACAGAATCATCTCTAGAGGTATAATACGTGGTCTGCCTGACTTCGGAGCATCTTCTGCTGTTCCGGAATGTTTCGTTCTTCTGACTATGGCAGCAACTGTCGAAATCCCGCATCCGAAAAGCAGTCCTACCTGTCGATAAGAGACTTTTTTCTGGACGAGTCGAAAAATTGCCTCTCGTACTTCAGCAGGGATATTCTTTCCTCTCGGCATAACGAGGAGTTTGCTAAAGACCACAGTATATCAAAACGCTACTAGATTGGCTTCATACAGGTTGAGTGTTGTTATATTTAATCGCGTGGTTATCCACGTATATAATAAATAAATAAATAAATAAATAAATACGAAAATGTATTGATAACTACGCTCAATGCTTTAGCAGCTCACCTTTGACCGTTGCGCGCACGTCTGACTTTGCACTTGCAAAAGATCGATAATAACGAACGTAGATCAAGGGATCGTCATTGCGATCTAATTTGCTACCATATATCCAAATTTCACTCTGTTTGGACCTTTTTGAAGCAAGTTATGTCGAAAAATGCAAGCGTTCACAAACTTTTGGACGCCATGTATATCCTACTATATATAAAGGAGCAGTGTGTGTGTGCGTGTTTCCGTCCGTCACAACTGGAGTGGGGGCACTGCGTATTGGAAGCGATTGTTGAACATCGACGTGCCTGGCGTCCCGAACACGTCAGCAGCCGTGCATAGCGAGCCGGAGACGTGCCGAACACGTCAGCAACCCTGCATGGCGTGCCGTAGATGTGCCGAACACGTGGCAACCATGCATGGCGAGCCGGAGACGTGCCGAACACGTCGACAACCGTGCATGGCGAGCCGTAGACGTGCCAAACACGTCACCAACCGTGCCTGGCGAGCCGTAGACGTGCCGAACACGTCAGCAACCGTGCCTGGCGAGCCGTAGACGTGCCGAACACGTCGGCAACCGTGCCTGGGCATTTAGATGATCATCGACGGGAGGGATTTTTGGAGGCAATCGATATCGATCGATATTATCGATTTTTGTGGATGTCGTTCAAGCGGCACGAAACTTTACCCCTAGGGGTAATCGAGGTCGCTGAACACGAATCTGAAGTTCGTTTTTGGGCTATCGATCGCCATCAATCGATATTGGGCAAATAAGCGTTTTTGTGCATGTCGCCCATTTTTTCGCTTTTTTCTAACTTGCCCTAATCGACGTAGTTAAGATGTTCTTCCTGAAGAAACCATGACAAAGGTGTCAGCAGCAATTGATTATGAGAAGTTATTGCCACGGCGAAGCCGTCAAAAAGCCGTCGGTGCGGCCGAGAGGCCGCACGGACGGCTGGTATATACATATGCCACCTCATCACGGTGAAGTGGGTGAACATCACTTAGTGACTGCTAACGGCACAAATGGTCACGCAGTACACGATGCTTTGTCGTGTATGGGCCTCATATATCCCTGGCCAGGAACATGTGAATAACCAGACCAACGCCATGGCTCAAACAACTGAACCCGTGACCCAGTCCTCCGCGCTCCGGAGGTGGACTTCTACGACGTCGGATGCATCCACCTCCGGCGATGGGCCATCTAATCTCGGAGTTAAACTATCAGGACGTCATTGGAATCGGACTACCGGAAACCCTCTCCCACCACGACACGGAAACTGCCTATTCGTCTGCACTTATAACTGTCGTACGATCGCATCCGAGCAGGATCTTCGGACACTTCTTTACAGAAGCCGTAACATCGAATACGACGTTATCGCATTGCAGGACACAAAAGGCAGAACGGAAACCATAAGAAGGGCCGACCACAACGAGCTTCTCAATATCGGAGCAAAGGTGGACAGAAGAATATTGGCGGAGTTGGATTTTTCGTCAACTCGACAGTACACCACCTAGTAGACTTACAAGATCATCAGTCCGCGAGTAGCTTTTGCATCTGGAAACCAAAGACCAAGGAACTATCTCCATCATAAATGGATATGCTTCAACGTCTGCGGCCATAGACGAAGAAAAGGAGGAATTCTACAAGCTATTCGAAAGGACTGTCAACGACGAGAAGAGTTACTGCAAAGTTGTCGTTGGTGACTTTAACGCTACCGTCGGTACGAATGACCATGACGAATGGAGGCTAGGACCACATGGAGCTTCCTCAAGGGACAAAAACGAAGAGCGCTTGATATACTTCCTATCCGCGTGCCGTTTCTATCATGGAAATTCTATGTTTAAGAAGCCTTCAAGCCGGCGATGGACCTGGAAAAGCCCAAATGGAGAAACACGTTCGGAGATCGACCATGTTCTTACAAACAGACGCTGGAGTCTGTTCGACGTCTTCGTGCTGCCTTCATTTGACACCGGCTCGGATCACCGTCTTGTCCGTGCGAAGCTGACTCTCAAAAAGAGGATGTTCAAGCGTGACACTCACAAACCGGCACCGGTGAGGATTCCCACATTCAAGTCTGAGGAGTTCGAATATGCAAAGTCGTATGATTGGAATCTTCTTAAAGATCCATCGGAAGACTACGACCTTCTCTCCAAAAGAGTGTTGAAATGTGCTAGCAGTTTTTGCGAAGCCACATCACCGTCTGCATGAAGACTTAATGCACATGCGATTAAACTCTTGGAGCAAAGAAGAGGTGCCAAACTGGATCCTAATGCCTTCTATCTGGAAAAAGTCACCATCTCGAAGGCCTGTCGAATTGCAGTGAAGGAGTCCATACAAGCCTACAGAAGATTGAAGCTGTTAGAAGCCGCTGGGAGAGGTTCAATCATAAAGCGCTGCAAAAGAGATCTCTGCGATCAGGAGGCAATAATGGCAGCCCTTTTAGATAAGAATGGAACAACGCAAACGTCTCGAAGAGCGAAGGAGGCCGTCGTTCAAGAATTCTACACAAATCTGTTTCGTTCTTCCAGCGCTGTCCCGAAATGCTTGATGCCACCAGCTGAGGAAGTACCTCCCATTCTCCAATCAGAAGTATCTCATGCCATCAGAAGGATGAAGCCAGGCACTGCTCCCGGACCGGACGGCATTTCTGCTGATCTCCTTCGTGCGGGTGGCAGTGCCCTCTGCTCACTTCTTGCCAAGCACTTCAACCATTACCTTCGACTTGGTAGGTTCCGGACTCATGGAAGGAGTCGAAAACAGTTCTAATCTTTAAAAAAGGTCAGCAGGAGGATATCAACAACTATCGACCCATCAGCCTTCTCTCGGTTGTGTACAAGATCTTCACCAAGATACTGCTTAACCGTATAGAGCGTTGCTTGGGTGAGTATCAGCCAGTGAAGCAAGCAGAGTTTTGCAAGGATTTCTACTCGTGCGAACAAGTATGCCATGCCGGCGATGGACGCGGGAAGCCATCGCGCATGCCGGCCGTGACTTGCGGCGGCCACGGGGGAGTTTCCTTTACAGTTGTGCTCTCGAAGGTTTCTCAAATATTCGAATCGTTTCGAATGCTCGCAAATTTCGAATATTCGAATTCGCATATACTCGAGAAGGTGGTTTTTATGTTTATTCGAATTCGAATGCAATCGGAAAACGCGATTTTTTGGACATTCGAATACGATTACATTCGAAAAATGCGTTTTTTTGAATACTCAAATTCGAATACGTTCGAAAAACGCGTTTTTTGAGTTTTCGAATATTTGAATAAATCATTCGAGCAGAACTAGAGGTCCCTTTTTTCTAAAGGACGAGTTTCTGATGGCCCATTATCTCTCAACGGAACAAATGTCTCCGAATGATTCAGATACGCGTACCTAATTGTGAAGTAAACGTGGCAGGCGATATAGTGCCGGAGCTGGACAGGAAGGAAAGACAGGAAACGAGCGCCTTGAAGAGAGTTTTCAAGAGCGTCGCAGAAGCCGTGAAGAAGAAAGAACGTCCGGCCCGGTGCCCACTATACTTGTGTGCTTGCAAAATTTTTTTCGAATAAACGAATAATCGAATATATTGGGTTCTATGAAAAACGAAATTTTCGAATGATGAATATATTCGAGTTTTGGACCATGTCGAATAGTCGAATAATGAATATATGCGAATTTTGAGCCACGTCGAATAATGAATAACGAATATACTCGAATATTGGACCTCGTCGAACATTCGAATAATGAAAATATTCGAATTTTGGTCCTCATCGAATATTCGAATAATGAATATTCGAATATTCGTTTGAAATTATTCGATTCAATCCGAAGTATAATACATATGCCTTCATGCCAGAGCGGAGAACCACTGAGTACATGGTGACCCACCCCTCCCCGAGTCAATTTGCGCCTATAACCAGGTACGTAGTAGACATTGGATCCGACACCGATTTTCCGGATAATCGGATGATTCGGATAGGCCATTTTTTCAAACCCCGGATCTTCGGATGATTCAGATGAGGGCAATTTCGAAAACCCCGGATCTTCGGATGATTCAGATGAGGGCAATTTTAGAAACCCCGGATCTTTGGATGATTCAGATAACGCCATTTTCGGTCGAGCCGGATTTCGGATATCCGATTCGGATACAACCGGATTTGTGATATAATAGGGGACGCAACCTCTTAAAAACGGAACACATCAGTAACTCCGCGTTTATTCCTTGACCAATTGGAGTCACGAGCGCGCAAAGCAGCTTGGAGCGCCTCACCTTGACTTAAGTGTTTATATGCCCAGAGCTATTTTGCGCTTCCAGAACAAACAAAAAACAGCTTTAAGACCCCAAAGAGCCAATACCAACTCAGTAGTGAGTTGGTAATGTCTTGTAAAGGACAATAATGAAACGATTCCGAAACGCCCCGCAAGAAATTTCTCTGAAAAGGGAAAGGTCCGAAGCGTATATCTGAACGGAGAGAGCGAGTCATCCCACCATATATAGGAATAATCGCCACTCCTCAATTAGTATAAAAATGTGTTTCTTTTTTGCAAAATCGATAAGCCCGAGGAGTAGAGGATCCTTGAAGTTACAGTGGAATCGGCGATTCACGAGTTCGGGAGTCTTGTACGCCCGCAATGCCGCCGACGGAAAGCGGCTCGTAGCGCAGTGGATAGCGACGTTGCTCCACGAGAAGGAGGTAGAGGGTTCGACTTTTCTGCGCTGCTGCATCTTTGCATTTCAATTTATTGTTTGATTTGAGCGATTCTGATATCTGCACCATTTTAGATGTTATGTATGCCGTAAGAGCAACTTTGTTGCCACTTGTTTATTACTGACCGGTTTTTTAACCAAAACTCAATCGGAAAGCTGTTCAACATAACGATGTATGAACGTTTAACATCAGTGATACAGAGACACAAAGTGCATGGAACATAAGCACTGGTCACAATACGAGCAGCGCATAAAGGCTACTGGCTCCTCATAGTTTGCTTCCATATATGGACAAATGAGATCGGCTCCATAGGCGAAATCCAATTGAAGACGTTCCCTTTCCTCTGAAACAAGAGTTCCAGCCGAAAACGTTATCATATGCCCACTGCTTGCCAGCCTTTCCACGTCTATCAGTTCATTTTGCAGATCCCAACCTTCTTCTGGTTTTCCACCACTTCCAGCCGTTCATCTTCGTTAACTTCAAGTTGACGTGCTTCGAAGTCCTTGGGTATGCTAGCCATCCGTTCAGGCAGGTTGGTGCCATTCCCATGAAGGCTGCTTATCTAAGTGTGGACCACACTTCAGCGTAAGCAAGTGGATCACCACTCGAGCATCGGCGACATTGTTGGTATTAGGTTTTATAGAACCTCCAGCAGACCTCTGATTTCCAGATGACAGGCAAAGATGAGAGAAAAGTGTGTTGATGCCGTTTTGGTCAAATTCCGGGATCCACAGACTTTCTCGTTTTAACCACATGTGACGTCACATCATGGCCTCCTTTGAAAATCCGAACAGAATGATTTTATCCGAGGTCATTGGCCGATGTGAGGAAACAGACTGAGAGGAGCCTGCAGCATTTATACCCTGCCCATTGTGTTCAGTGCTGCTTCGTTCACGTTGTTCCTGTCTATCACTGGTGTTGAATATTTATGCATCATCCTGTTGAGTACCACAGCATGCAGCTGGAAAGCGCGCAGAAAACATCTGAAAATGGTATAGACGTCAGAATCCCTCAAATCTCAACAAATCATTTAAAAAGCAGGAATGCAGCAGCGCATGAGGATCGAACCCCCGACCTTCCTCCCATGAAGCATCGTCACTACTCATTGCGCTCCGAGCTGTTTGCCGGCAGAGGCATCGCGGTCGTACAAGAATCCAAATTCGTGATGCGCCGTTCAATTGTGACTTCAAGAACCCCCACTCCTTGGGTTTATATGACTTGGCAAAAATGAAACACATTTTATGCTAATTGAGGGGTGGCGATTATTCCTATTTAATAGGATGACTCCCTCTCCCCGTTCAGATATACCCTATCAGACCCTTCCTTTGTGAGAGAATTCCCGCCAAATGATTGCAATCTGCCCGAAAAAGTCAGGTTATCAATGGCGCAGAGTTTGCCAGCAAGGCGCGCTAAGCTTCTGTTATGCGATTTTTATCCGATTTTATCCGAATCATTGCGTTTTTCAAAACCCCGGACCTTCGGATGATTCGGATGAGGGCAATTTTGAAAACCCCGGATCTTCGGATGATTCAAATGAGGACAATTTTAGAAACCCCGGATCTTCGGATGATTCAGATGAGGGCAATTTTCGACCGAGCCGGATTTCGGATAATCCGAAACCGGATAAATCCGGCCGGATATCCGAAAATGCATGATTCGGATCCCATGTCTAGTGCGTAGCATTCGTATCGGCTGCGCACCGCCCATGTGACCATACCTGTGGCGTCATTCCTCTGGGCAGCGCGACAGGATGTACACCCTCCCCTGCTGGGGCGTGGGGTCAAGAGGTACACAGCTGTTCTGCGGGCCGAAAACTTTTGTCTTGCGTGGCAGGGGTTTCGTAAAGCAGCCGTTAGACTCCTGGTGAAGCCTAGGGGGTTGGGGGTAGGTGAGCAGGGAGGAGGAGAGGAAGATCGCACGCCCCCAGCAGGGCGGGTGTACCTCCTGACCGTCCCCATTCCTCTGCTCGCCTCTCCGCTCACGCTGTGACACCCGTCGCGCGCGCGGGGACGACGGCCCAGGCCGTCGTCGGCGATCCCATGAGGGCGGTCCGTTGGACGAGCGGGGACGAGCGGAGCACACAGGTCGACCAGATTGCCGGAACTGCAATCAACAGGATGTTCAGAGACCAGTGTAAAGATATATGTTGGTGTGAAACAAACATAGCTCTACATCAGAATTTCGAGCTCTATTTAATGAGCTCTACTCAAGCTTATCAATGCTGCCGTTGATGCGATATTCTTCAAATTTTAAACTGAAAAGCAATTCGCAATCCTGCGACGAAACTGTGAAAGGTATATTTCCAGGCTAAAATTCCACACAGAATTCAACTACGCCGTCTAAATAACTTCTAGAGGAGCCCTTTTTCGAAGAAAAAAAATTATGTGGGTCACACCGTTTAGGACATGCCTCCAAGCCAACAGACTACGCAGAATTCAATCATGGACTTGATATCGTATCCTATTACATATAAAAGAGTTGTGTGTATTTTTTGTGTATGTCATTCATGCGGTTCAAAACTTTAGCCGTGGGGGTAATCGAGTCCGATGAACATGAATCTGAAGTTCACTTTTCATGTTTCCGTCGCCATCGATCGATATTGATCAAATTATCGATTCTTTGTGGATGTCATTCAGCGGTGCGAAACTTCAGCCTTGGGGTACTTGAAGTCGCTTAACGCGAATCTGAAGTTCGTTTTTGAAGTATCGATCGCCATCAATCGATATAGATCAGATTATCGAATTTTGTGGATGTCGTTTTTTCTATATTCGGTGTGATACACACAATTTTTTCTTCAAAAAAGCGCTCCGCTAGAAGTATTTAGACGGCGTAGTTGAATTCCGTGTGGAGTTTTAGCATGGAAATATACCTTTCACAGCATCTTCGCAGGTTTGCAAAGAATTATTTTTCAGTTTTAAATTTGAAGAGTATCGCATCAACGATAGCATTTATAAGCTTGAGGTAGAGCTCATTAGACAGAGGTCGAAATTCTGATGTAGAGGTATGCTTGTTTCACACCAACATATATCTTTACACTGGGTTTGTAAATCCTCTGAACATGCTATTGACTGCAGTCCCAGGAAATCTGGTTGACCTGTGTGCTCCGCTAGTCCTCGTCCGTCCATCGGGCCGGCGCTGACGGCCTCCGTCAGGCCGATGTCCGCCGCGCGCCACGGGTGTCACAGCGTGAGCGGAGACGGCGAGCAGGGGAATGTCGCCGTAGGTATGGCCACCTGGGCGTGTGGCCGCGGCGCCTACAATCAGGTGATACTAACGCCCCCTTCCCTATAGCTGTGTGCCATATGTTACCCAAGATCCTTACAGATTCACAAACGCCTCGAATGAACCTCGTGGAATACCTGAGAACGCCCAGGACTCAAAACCTACCATCTAACAGACTCATCTTGTGGAGGGGCTCCAGCCGCTCGCTATAAGTTTCTCGAATGAGTTCTATTTGAAAATCTACAAAACATCATTCGCGCCAGTGCGCTTGCAATCATGCTAAGTTAAGGCCCAGTGTTACGTCTCAATTGACCATCAGGACAATGTACAGGAACATCGACTGAGGAAGCCAAGGTATTCGAGATCCGTTCGACTAGTCCCAACATGTATCCCGCACCACTGCTCTGGATTCTTCAAGATGGTAGTAGGATGCTCGAGGCGCAGTCGACAACCGCTCCAAACTCTGAGGTTACATCACGAGTTTAAAGGAACGAAAGCGCCCCAGTCGAAGCCGGGTTACGGTGTCAAAGTCAGGAGTCGGATTTTACAATACTGTGCTCGGTGTCGCAGTATAAACAGAACTTAGGACGGTGACCCCTTCACCCAGAATCAGTTAGAGACATTCACGTTTATTTGTTTCGTGGATATTCAGTCCACGAAACGAATAAACGAATAGACACGAAAAAACCAAAAAGAAAAAAAGGGGACGGACGCATACTCGGCGAAGGACCAGTGGCTGCAAGAAGGCGGCATCGCACGCGCTCGCACGCGCTTGCGACGGACGACCTCCTGGGCTCAAATATGTCCTTGATTTTTCATATAGTTGACTTTAGGCGAGTTATATCCAGAAGATGCAAAAACTGACTCCCAGTAATTTGCCCTAGCGTCGAATATATTCGAATATATTCGAATTTTGGGCCACGTCGAATAGTCGAATAACGAACATATATTCGAATTTCGCGCCACGTCGAATAGTCGAATGACGAATATATTCGAATATTGGACCTCGTCGAATAGACAAATAATGAATATATTCGAATTTTGGGCCTCATCGAATATTCGAATAATGAATAATCGAATATTCGAATTTATTCGAATATTCATTCGAAATTATTTGATTCGGTCCGAAGTATAGTGCCCACCCTCCACTGTTCTTGCTGTGCTAACAAACGCCTTGGAGACCTGGATCATGCGAAAGCAGACGAACACGCGATCAGCGTCGCGCGCCGGGGAATCGAAAGGCATTTTGTTGTTTCCCAGATAGAGGCGATTCTGTCCATCTACAGCACTTGGGTCGTTCCGCCCTACCGTTCAGATAGCTCCCTGGTTAGTCTCCTGTTCTAGATGGGCGATCTCCTTCCGGAGTTCAAACAAGGGCAACAGCACGAAGACCGTCTACGCACAAAGGTGGATCAAGTCCTCTTCTCCGCAAATCCAGAATCCTTAGAGACAGGCTCTGTAGCCGCGCTCCGAGTGTTGCCGGTGGAAAACAGTGTGGCTGCCTGAGAGAGAGTGCTAGTAATCTGAGTCTTCATGCCGACAAAGCGGCAACATAGTAGCTGTTTATGGTTAGTTAAACCTTTAGCGTATAACCACCTGTTATCTCGTTGATCATCGAGTTGCTCGAGCGCGTGCCAGCAACGTCTCCATTCGTCCCTGTCGCGTGTCAGAGTGCTCCTAGGGACCGTCCTTTTTCGCCGGACCCGAATATCGTCATGTCGCTCATCCAGGGCTTTCAGGAAAAGTTCGACCAACGCGTCGGTGGGCATCTTGATCTTCTCTTGGCATTCCGCGGAACCCAGTCGGTGACGGCGACAAAGCATCGTGTACTGCGTGACCATTTGTGCCGTTAGCAATCACTAAGTGATGTTCACCTACCTCATCGCGATGAGGTGGCATATATGTAGATACATATATATATATATATATACATATATATATGTGTATATATAATCGGCTAATGTCACGTGTCCGTCGCGGGAGGGGGAGTGAGGCCAAGAAAGAGACGCCTACGACAGTGCGGCGCATGCCAGCCGGGTTTTTTTACAAACACGAGCGCACGTCCCGTTTCACTGCCGCGACGTCGCGTTGGAGTTACGTCCTGGGCCAGATTCATCAACCGCTTACCGGCCGATAACGATATGTCGGTTGTCGTGTCTGCATCTCCGCATCTCTCTGTATGACATAATACGTAATCCGGTATGGTGAATCTGCGGTAAGACGATACCAGCGGTCATCTGCCACCTCTCGTCCCGTTGATCATCGACTTGGTCGAGCGGGCGCCAGCAGCGTCTCCATTCTTCCCTGTCGCGTGCCAGAGTGGTCCAATGGATCCCCTCGCTCGAGGGACACGAAGAGCGTCATGTCGGTCGTTCAGGGCTTTCAGGAAGAAGTTCCACCAACTCGTTGGTGGGCGTCCCGGTGTTCTCTTGACATCCCGCGGAATCCAGTCGGTGATGGCTCTCGTCCAGCGGGTGTCTGCGGATCGCATTACGTGGCCGGCCCACCTAATTTTCGATGACTTGGCCCATGCGACAGCGTCTTTGAACAGCTTAGTTCCTGTCGGCCACAGGACTCCGTCCTTAATGAAACGACAGCGTTCGAACGTCGGCTAAGCACGAAACTACGGAGGCCTTCTCTTAATTGCTGAGTCGTCTCACTCCGTGCATCGTCCTCTCGAATCCACGCTGCGCGACGCTGATCGCGTGTTCATCCTGTTTTCGTATAAACCAGGTCTTTGAGGCGTATATTAGGGCAGGAAGAACAGTCAAATAGGTAGGCACGGAGTCGGACGTTCTTCGTCTTCTTCACGAGATCTTCGACGCTCTTGAAACTCCCCAAGACGCTCGTTTCCTCCGGCTCAGCTCTGGTGCTACGTCGTTAGCCATGCTGACTTCGCGACCCAGATACAAATAGCTGGAGCATTCGGAGATGTTCGTTCCGTTGAGCGAGAATGGGGCATCAGAAACTTCTCCTTTCCTCATAAACATCGTCTTCGTAAGATTCAGCTGCAGTCCAACGTTTCCACATACACAATCGAAGTCGGCCAGCATTCGCTCCGCCTGATTGATGATCGGTGTTATGAGCACGATGTCGTCAGCGAAACGCAGATGGTGCAGCTGCCGGCAGTCGATCTTCACTCCCATGTCTTCCCATTCTAGTTCGCGCATGACGTTTTCCAGGGTGGCGCTGAAGAGCTTCGGGGAAATGGTCTTGCCGAACCCCACATCGATGACGACGTCGTTGTAGAATGGTGAGATCTTGGTCGTGAATCCACGGTACGGCTCTGGAAGGACTCTGATGTACTGAGTACGAACGCCCTGAGTGAGCAGGGCTTCGAGGACCGCTTCAGTCTCAACGGAGTCGAATGCCTTCCTCAGGTCGATGAGCATAAGGCAAAGCGACAGCTTATACTCTCGCGACACTCCGATGAGCTTCGTAATGGTGTGTACGTGGTCGATCGTGCTGAATCCTCTCCGAAATCCTGCTTGTTCACATGGCTGCCCTTCGTCCAGCGTTCTACTGATATTTTTCAGGTCCACTCGAGTGAACAGTTTGTAGACTACGAACAGCAGGCAGATCGGGCGATAGTTGCCAATGTCGTGCACGTCTCCCTTCCTGTACAACAAAACGGTCTTGCTGGACTTCCACTGAGATGGAACCTTGCACTCCGGCAGGTAGCTTGTGAAGAGCCGCGCCAAGATGTTGATGAGCGTTGGCGGGAGATTCTTCAGGTGAACGGGTGCTGTACGCTTCTTCACCGACGAGATGGTGTGTCGGATTTCGGAAGAAAGAACAGAGAGAATGACGTATCCATCCTGCTGAAGATGGCATGGGGCAGGTGGACGTGGCTATCGAAGAGATCGGAGTAGAAGTCGTGGATGACCTTCTCCATGGTCCTTCTGGAAGAGGCTACGGTTCCGTCAGGAAGTCGGAGAGCGGTCATCTTGGTCTTGAAGTTGGCGAAGTTCCGGCGGGCATTGCGGATACTCAGCCCTGCCTCTGCTGCTTCAGCCAACAGCTCCGCCCTTCTCTCCTTGAGATCTTCCTTTATCGCCGCTCTGCATAGCTTCGCAAGCTCGGACGTCAGTTGGTAGTTGTCTGATGCTCGTGCTGCTCCACGCTGGCGTATCAGCTGGAGTTTCCGAAGACAAACGTCTCTTGGTGGTCTTCAAGCTCTCGGCTCCTTTAGCACTGTCGCGGAGATGGCGCACGAAGCGGTCATATTCCTCATCGACGTTGTCCATGACGGCATCTTCCTAAAGGCCGGCAAGAGAGGTGTAGAGGTCCCAGTTGATGGTCGTTCTGGGATTCCTCTTCTTGAACTTCGCGGCCTTCTCTCCTTGACGCGAAAGGCGAAACCTCGCGCGAAGGAGGCGGTGGTCTGATCCCGTGTAGAACTTGGGGACAACGGAGACGTCGGTCAGGCAATAATTGCGATTGAAGATGATGTGGTCGATCTCGTTGTGGAACTGGCCACCGGGGGATTCCCAGGTCCATCGTAGGGAGGAAGGCTTCTGGAACTGTGAGTTTCCATGGATGGTCTTGGTCGACATGATAAACTCAGACAGCCTTTCACCTTGCTCGTTCCACTCCAAACCGTGGGTCCGATGTGAAGTTCTTCTGGCGATCCTCGTGGCCCGATCTTGGCGTTGAAGTCGCCGACGATCACCTTGTAGAAGGTGTGATCTTCCTTATAAAACTTCTCCAGCTCCAAGTAGAAGGCTTCGACTTCTTCGTCGCCGTAGTCGGATGGTGGGGCACACGCGACGAACACAGTCAAGGCTGGCACGGAGCCACATCGCTTCAGTCGCAGACGTCCGATTCGGCTTGTCAGAGACTCGTACGAATCGATGTTCAAGTGCGTGTTGACGGGGACGCCAACGCCGCCTACTCCCCTGCTGTCGCATTTTCCAAGGAACAGTTCTTATACCTTCGTTACACTCTGGTATAAATACCATTATGAGCCACTGCTCCATATACACCGAGGTTTAAGGGGAAGGTTTATTGCGTTCACATGCGATGCATTATATATTCCAATATATATCGTGATAAATGAATGACATCAGTATATGACATGAATGCGTGAATGTTCCAGTACTATCCATGTATACGTGTTTGACCTTGCGCTGTAGTGCTATACATACTGTGATTAACGTACCATATGAATAATTGCAGTTAACATTGCATAATTATCTATGACAGACAAAATGTTATCCTGTGGATAGTATAGTGATAGGATATAGTACGTAAGACGCCCAGGCGTGTCAAGATATCGAAACAGCTACAAAGATCGCATTAGATATAGAGTATGAGAGTCACAACTGGAAGTTAGTTGAGGAGCTAGGTGATGAAGGATGTGGGAGAGGAAGGATCTTTGGTGCCATATAATTGACGAATCCCCCGAGCGACTTCCACCTCCCAGCACGCATAACATCAAGGTGATGTACTCCCATACTGAGTGCTTGTGTGGCCGCGCCACCTCTAAACGAATGAGAAGTTAAGTTAAGGTGCAACAATCCAGCCTCACTGAATAGCTGTTTCAGCCTGTCCCTTAGTGTAGACACTGAGAGTGGTAATCCCGTAGAATGCGACTGAAACAAGTAGGATGAGTTGCCAATATGATTAAAATACTCCACAACAGGTGCTCCCGGTCACTGAGGCGGAAGGCCACTATAGTTCCCTTGGATTGTTGGTCCGTTTTGGACTTTCTGATATTGACCTTCCAAGTATTGCTCCCTACGTGTGATATGTCAGAGAGTAGCAGCTGCTGCGCTTCGCTAACTCGAAGTAGGGCTCTATACTGAATAAGCGAAAGTGTGGCAGCTTGTGTGATATTTTAATCCGTAGCTTTCAGTCCTACTTTTATAAGGTGGTCCAAGTCGGTGGACTGGATTTTGCTCCTATGTTGTGGAGGAGGTGCTGCCCTTCTGTCCGCTTGCAGTAGTGATGCCTGCAGCTCCTTAGCGGCACCCTCTTGCTGCCCAAAGAACTAGTTGAAAGCTGCGGTCACAATAGGCATGGAATTGTGTTTGCCCTCAGCAGAACATTTAGCTAGATACATGTTGCGTGCCTGTGATAACGGGATATTCTTCATATATGGGCCGTTTCTCCATGCATGAAACTTCTGCAGCACGGCTTTATAGCCTTTCAACGTTGCTGGCGCTCTGTCCGAATTAACGGCTTCGATTATGGTTTCGCTGATGATGTGTAGTCCCATTTGTTCAGCTTTAACCCCTAGCGTTGTTGCTTCTTGAAATCTTGCAGCTGTAAAACATTTGTTCAAGCTAAACAGTTGCGAATATGTGGCTTATAATGAATGATTTTTTTCACTAGTTAGTTGGGTGGGTGGGTGGGCACACCGCTCAGTGCTCAAGAGCCTGGATGACCCGTCGGCCAGCCTCCTCGAGAATTTCCCAATTCTCCTATGTCGAAAGACTCATCACGTGAACACGTGATGATCCCCTAGTTTCGACATAGGCTGCCCATCAGCCGGGCCAATGGAGAATTTCGTAATTCTCCTATATCGAAGAACACGCTGTCCCGTGATGACCCCGTGATCTCGATATGGGTCTCCAGACGGCATTTCGCAATGGCTCATAATACCACTTATACCTTCGTTACACCCTGGTATAAATACCATTATGAGCCACTGCTCCATATACCGAGGTTTGAATTTTGCAAAGCCCGGGGACTAAAAGCTTAAGAGCTTGGTTTTCCTTGGGAAATCTCGAAAGTCTACGAGGAAAAAACAAACGGTGACCTCGTGAATTGCGACCCAAACGCTCCCGGAAGTGAAGGGTCTTTGAACAGCTTAGTTCCTGTCGGCCACAGGACTCCGTCCTTAATGAAACTAGCCCACTGCAGGCCACATGGTTTTAGCATTGGAAAGTATGGTTGAGAGTCCCACATCGGGCAGCCTAAGATTCCAACTGATTTGTTGCTTCTGGCCCACTTGATTGTTTTGGATATTAAGTTTACTGGTGGGACTAACCAAAGGAGTCCGTCTTTCCAAGGTTGGGAGTGAGCGAAGGCGTCGGTTCCTGAAGTGCCTGGGCACTGGTATCTGGAAAAATAGACGTTGCACTTCTATTCCTGTCGTTGGCAAACATATCAATGCTGGGTATTCCCCATTTATCTGTGACTGCCTTAAGGATCCTATCTGAGATTCTCCTGTCGTCGTAATCTATTAATCGACTGGCCCAGTCTGCATCATTGTTCTCCATCCTCGGTATCCATCTCAAGGCCACATAGAAATTGTACTCCTTCTCCATATCCCAAATATTTTGTGCCATCTGATGCAATGGAAGAAGTAAGCTACCCTTAGCAAAAATAGACACAGCTGCTTGATTGACGGTTCTGACTA
The DNA here is from genome assembly GCA_947396885.1 of Heligmosomoides polygyrus polygyrus. Lineage (NCBI taxonomy): Eukaryota > Metazoa > Nematoda > Chromadorea > Rhabditida > Heligmosomidae > Heligmosomoides > Heligmosomoides polygyrus. The sequence goes on from OX377203.1 coordinate 35,903,899, forward strand.
GAATATGCTCTTTTACCATTGTTTTGAAGACATCTAACCCGAAGATTATAGCAAATAGCTCCCTCGCTGTGCTCGACTCGTTCACAAGACGTTGGTCCAACTCTCTGGATGTGTGCGACAAAATTTCCCCTGTAAATTTCGCAGAACAGCTCCAACAGAGTGGTGGGAAGCATCAACGTCCAGGACATTATCATAGTGCACGTCACGATGATGAGGTTTCAACGACATTTTTATTAGGTTGGAAAAAAAAGTCTTTTCATTTTTTTCAAAGATTTATTACTTCACAACTACAAAGTCAAATCAATTGAGATAAACTCTATTTTGTTCTACTACACTTCTCCAAAGACGTGGTAATTTTTCTAATTCCTCTCGCGTAAAAGACTGCAGTTCTGAAGTCGAATCACCGCTGAATCCAATTTTTGAGGTCCTCGTCCGTTTCAAAATATTTCTCTCCAATTTCTTGCTTGAGAGCGTGGAAGAAATAGCATTCGGGAGGGCCGAGGTCAGGGCTATACGGTGGATGTGGCATTACCTCCCATCCCAGCTTCTTTATTGTTTCTCTTGTGAGTCTTGCAGCATATCGCTTTGCGTTGTCATGCAGAATCATCACCTTCGACTTCTCAGGCCTCTTTTCTTGGAAAGCTGCGGCGACTTTGTGGAGTTGGCCACTGTATGTGGCAGCAGTAAGTGTCTCTCCACTTCTGAGAGTTTGCCGATAAATCACTCCTCTGATATCCACCAAACACTCAAGAGAATCTTCCGTTCGGGAACATTGGGCTTGAGATCAGACTTAGGGCTCTCTCCCTTTTGTACCCATTGCCTTTTCCTCGGAAGTTGGCACACAGAACCCAGGACTCTTCGCCTGTCACAATCCGCGGAAGAAACGATTTTCTTCCTTATCTGGACAGAAGAGAAGCAGCGATGGAGAGCCGTCGACCTTTCTGAGTGTCTGACAGGGCATGTGGAATCCAAGCTCCAAATTTCCATGAAAGCCAAGATTCTTCAGATGGATCCCCACTATCCTATGAGACACTTCGAGCTTCTCTGCCAGCTGACGTGTCGTCTGCCAACTATCGGTACGAAGAAGATGGTGTAGTTCACTGTCGTCCAATCCAGTTGGCCTTCCTGACCATGCTTTGCCCTCAGTGAATAATTTCCCTTTAAAGACTTTCCGAACCACTCATAACAGGCGCGATGAGTAGTAGATCCCAAGCCATATATGTGGTTAATTTGGTCTGCTGCCTGACGTGCTGTGGATTCTTTAATGAATTCTTGAAGAATGCCGTGCTGAAAACGGCCATGAGGTAGATCTGGCATTGAGTTCGGAAGATTGGATGGATAACGAATTACAAGAAGAGTCTTAACCTGTGTCTGCGTGCGAACGGTAGACAAGTGTGATAGGATTACGAAATCAGCAATCAACATTGGCTAGTGCGTTTACAAGGGGAAGGGTAAAAAAAATTTCGAAGTGTGAAGAGACTTTTTTTCCAACCTAATATAATCCCGCTGAGGCGGTGCTGCCAATATGTCAACTCACTGATTTCCTCCTGCGTTTTGTCCCATGTCTTCTTGTGCTGCCATTCCTCCGTCTGCGCTTTGGCTACTTGTCGAGCAACGGCCCTCGTACATCTCTTGTCCTCAGCATTCAAGACGAGATGCATTGAAGAAGTGGTACCTGATCAGTACATGCACTATCATGCAAGGACGGTTTATGTCTTGTCATCATTTTGTCCAGTCGTTTTTTCGCTTTTTCCACTCGTTCTTCAGAAACAGCAATATGCAAATGATAGGTTTATAAGAAAACCTTCCATTTAGAATTCTGCGTGGGACACCAGTTGCATTTCTGCTCCGCGAAGAACCATCCTGCACGAATAAGATCGGTCCTGACAATAGAGATTGTCTTCATACATTCCTCACTTGAGTATTCAAAAATAATGCCATCATCAATGTAGATTGCAATCCCTCTCCCTTGTGCCCTCCATTTTTTACAGAAGGTCTAAGCATTTTAGTAAAAATATACGGGGCTGACGAAAGCCCAAAAGGAAGACTGAGGAACTGGTAAAATGTATTTTGCCACTTGAAAATCAAATACTTTACGTGATCCTCATTAATGCGAACATGGTGGTAACCCGATTTTAAGTCAAATGTTCCCATGAAGCCTCCTTCGGGAAGGATATGCAAAATACTGGCAGTATCATCAAGTTTGAACTTTGGCACTTCAATAAATCTATTCAAATGAGACAAATCTAATACCAGTCTCAACTTTTTACCTTTTGCAACTGAGAGTGGGTGAACGTGAAGAGATTCGAAGGAATCTGGAACTTCTCGAATCGCTCCCGTTGCGAGCAGATCTGCAATTTCTCTATCAACGAAGTCGCAGTGCTCGAGAGCTGAGGCCCGCTAGGGTCCCCACAACCCAGCGTCGGTTGCGGGCTTCGCCCGCACCCGACTCTGGCCGGGCGGGCCACGCTAGGCTAGCCGGCTTCGCCGGCGTCGTGTGTGGTGAGCCATGTGGGGTCAGAAACCCAACCCAACCTCGAGCCCGCTAGGAATGCTTCCTTACCCAGCGACGGCTGCCGGCTTCGCTCGCACCCGACTCTGACCGGGCGGGCCACGCTAGGCTAGCCGGCTTCGCCGGCGTCGTGTGTGGTGAGCCGTGTGGGGTCAGAAACCCAACCCAACCTCGAGCCCGCTAGGAATGCTTCCTTACCCAGCGACGGCTGTCGGCTTCGCCGGCAACCGACGCTGAGTAAGGAAGCATCCCTAGCGTTGATAGCGAAAAAGTGCAGAAAAGAGTAACCGGCCGTCATTGTGCACAATGGAGAGTGATTCGGTATTTGAGGACAGGTTCATCAACAGAGTGGGGTAATGGTCAAGGTAGGGCTGTAGACATAGAGGAAAATTGAACGGAAGAAATGCTATCTGCGATGCGAAATAATAGTAAAAATGTGCAAAAAAGAGCAGCCGGTTGTCATACTGCACAGTGGAAAAGGATTCAATTTATTATGGGGTCGTAGCTTCCCTGGTAGTGGGGTAGTGGTAAAAGTATGGCGGCAAACATAGAGGTAAATTGAAACAAAAAACGGCTTATGTGAGGCAAAATAGCAAAAAAACAATACAGAACGGAGCAACCCGTTGTCATGCTGAACAGTGGAAGAGGATTCAATTTCTGTTGTAGCAGCAACGCTGGTAGTGGGGTAGTGGTAAAAGTATGGCGGCAAAAATAGTGGAAGGTTGCACCACACAGGAGAGCTAGGAAGGAACACTGAGGTATGACCACTAGACACGTATTGGGAAGAGACCTCTTTCGAAATCACCTTACGTCAGGCAGTCGATGGTAGTCGATGGTAAACAACAGTGGTGGTTGGGAAGAGACCTCTTTCGAAATCACCTTACGTCAGACAGTCGACGGCAGTCGATGATAAACAACATTGGTGGACAACTGTCAAGCGTCTTCGTTTGGACAACTGGCAACCGCACCGCAAACTTGGGTGATTAAACCGGCTAGCTAGCCAGTGTACGAATTGCGGGTGGCTAACATCGGACAAAAAACCTTTCCTCTTTTATATATATGGGGGTCACCTTACGTCAGGCAGTCGATGGTAGTCGATGGTAAACAACAGTGGTGGTTGGGAAGAGACCTCTTTCGAAATCACCTTACGTCAGACAGTCGACGGCAGTCGATGATAAACAACATTGGTGGACAACTGTCAAGCGTCTTCGTTTGGACAACTGGCAACCGCACCGCAAACTTGGGTGATTAAACCGGCTAGCTAGCCAGTGTACGAATTGCGGGTGGCTAACATCGGACAAAAAACCTTTCCTCTTTTATATATATGGGGGTCACCTTACGTCAGGCAGTCGATGGTAGTCGATGGTAAACAACAGTGGTGGTTGGGAAGAGACCTCTTTCGAAATCACCTTACGTCAGACAGTCGACGGCAGTCGATGATAAACAACATTGGTGGACAACTGTCAAGCGTCTTCGTTTGGACAACTGGCAACCGCACCGCAAACTTGGGTGATTAAACGGCTAGCTAGCCAGTGTACGAATTGCGGGTGCTAACATCGGACAAAAAACCTTTCCTCTTTTATATATATGGGGGTCACCTTACGTCAGGCAGTCGATGGTAGTCGATGGTAAACAACAGTGGTGGTTGGGAAGAGACCTCTTTCGAAATCACCTTACGTCAGGACAGTCGACGGCAGTCGATGATAAACAACATGGTGGACAACTGTCAAGCGTCTTCGTTTGGACAACTGGCAACCGCACCGCAAACTTGGGTGATTAAACCGGCTAGCTAGCCAGTGTACGAATTGCGGGTGGCTAACATCGGACAAAAAACCTTTCCTCTTTTATATATATGGGGGATGGGGGATGGGGGATGGGGGGGGGGGGGGGGGGATACTGCAGTACAGCAATGAATACTAGCAAAAGAAATAGGATTAATCCCAATACATAGAGTAAGCAGCTTCTTCATTAAACATTTTAAGGGTGCAATAAACTACTGAACAAACTTATCATCGTGGGTGCTGAAGACGTGTAGATTTGTTTTAATTTGTGAGTTTTTTGTGAAACTTATCTGCAACATAGGGAACACTTCCGTTTTGGGGCAGAGTTGGATAATCTTCCTCGGCTGCAGAAGGGATGGGTCGGATATTCGATTCAGAGGGTTTGGATGTCATAATTCTTTAAGTGTGTGTTTGCCGTACACAATTGCTTGCAGTTCCTACACAAAAGTTAGTATTTTATCCATTCCAGATAATTCCACGTTGAAGTATCTTGGATCTTGGGATGCTATCGAGCAACAACAACAGTAACGGCTCATAGCATGTGTAGGATCAAGATCTATCTAAAGTTTGTTTGGCTGGATGTCTCCTTCCTTCTTCTTCTTTCCAGAGACAGCGGAACAATTGCTCTTCCAAGGACTATTCTATTCTCAATTGCTCTAATTGAAAAAAGTTAAGCGCAGAGTAAGGCTGATAAGTAAGACAATCCAACCGACCCCTTGGAAACAGGTGAAAGGCGGGTATGTTGCTGTGCGTTTGTGTTATGGGCAGAAAACCCCATAGAGCGTCGTTAGTGTGACGACTGCAAAACTTTAAAAAACACTACTAAAATGCATAGAAATGGTTATAAATTAACGATGCTTTAAGTCCTGATCTGTTGTTGAAATTAGTGCAACTTGAAACGAGTTTTGATTTTTGTTGTTTGTTCGTTATCCGTTTTTCCGTTATCCGGCCATTACCGGGCAAAAAATATCCGTTATCCGGTTTTCAAAATTTCATTATCCGCTCATCCCTGGTGCTGCTGTGTTTGTCTATAGTACTACACGGGTAGCTAGCTAGTCAGACTCTGTCGTGCGGGTGAAGAACTCCGGGCAGCCAGCCAAACTGCCCGAAGGGACGGGGCGAGATTTTTGAGGCGGCCTCGAATCGCCTTACGATGTACTCCCAGTCTACCGAGTGCAAGCTTTTGGCCGAGCCGACACAGTTACAATCCGCACAGGCGCGAACGCACACTGTGCATGAACGTGCCGCTCACACGCACAAGGAACGCGTCGACCCGACACAGCAGGAGCAAGGAGTCCATCCCTGCATCCCACCTGCGTCTCTGGGCAGTACACGGTCGCATTTAGTTCGCGTTTCCGTTCCCCTATCCACCACCCGGGGACGCGCCACGTGGCCCTGCGACAAGCGGCCCGAGATCCCTCTTAACAAGAGAGCCCGAAGGCTCTCCATCGAGGGAGATCCGTGCGCTATCACTGATGAATCTGGCCCCTGGAGCCTCGCCCCGTGGATCAACTTAGCCGGGTTCCACCGTACACGTGGGGCGGGCTGCCTCCTGTAGCGCCCGGTCGCCGTCGTCTCGGCGCGCTCTCGGCTCGCGATCGATAGCCGCCGCCGTCGCCGACGCAGCAGTGCCGTTCATCGGCCGCTGCTTCCCTGGCCTCCTTCGTTTTCCTTCTCAGAGAGCGTCCGTTCCCTCAGATTGTGACCCGCCTACGCTTCGTTTCCAGCTCTCCTCGCCATTCTCGCCGTTGCCAACGGCTCGCGTTGTGTTGGAGACGAGCGCCCATCTTTCACTCTTCCCAACCGCGTGAAAATCCTCACGCAGTTGATCGAGACCGACCGGGTTGTGCGCGGTGCACACTGCAGTTAGTCGTCCTGGCCTACCACCGTACATGTAGCGGATACCTGCTCGGTGTTCGCTTCGGTCTTCATCTCTTGAGAGGCTTCAGCTTCCTGCACATCAGTTCCATTGCTAGGGAATGATCACTGACGTGGACGGGGGGAGGGCAGTAGAGAGCACCAATACGAGAAGACAGGCTTGTACTCTAAACGTAGTCAACAGACGTTGTGGAAGGTAGTAAACACCGCTTAGAAGGCGAGATAAAACAGCAGCCGATTAAGGAATAGCAGTATGACAAATTATGAACAAATAGTTTACGCATAGCCTCGGCTCCAACCAGGGATCAGCGGATTGACCGCTATTCGTTTTCCGGAGGTTTTGGTTAATCCATTTCGTTATTTGTTATCCGCTGATTTTTGGACCGGATAACGGACAACAAATAAGCTGAACCCTAGGTTTGGACGTGGTGATGGGTGGACTATCTAGAGGATCCTTCATGATCGTAAGAGTGGCCGTCGGCAACAACAGAGGGCATTTAAACTCAGATAGGTCAGTTGAGGCAAGGCCTCACTTGGGAAGGGTTACATAGTTTTAAAGATACCTAACCTCCAACCGCTAAACCTGCACGATACATCTGTGAGGTCTACTAAACCGGATTGTTCTTTCATCTCAAGTCATGTGCTGACCAAGAACGCATACAAACTGCTGTTAGCGATGGTTAGAAGTGTAGGGCCTGACGCAAGCTAGAAAGAATTTTCACCGCCGATCTTTGATAATTTGTGGTTCCACGATTGCAGTGTGTTCGATTTGGTTGCGGTAAAGGTATCCCTCTGGCCATATGCTACTGTGATTAAACAAATAAATACCCCAGTACAGTAAAAAATGCGACCTAAAGGGGAGTAGGCTTCCAATTCAGATAATGGAGAGAGCGACTTCTTCATTAAAAATTTTTGCAGCGTAACAAAGTATTCTAAACAAACTTATCATCGGGAGTGCTGTAAGACAGATTGCAGATTCGTTCTAATTATGAGTTTTCTAGTGAAACCTCTGAATTACAAAGGGAATCATTCCCTTTTAGGCATGCGTCAGATATTATTTTTCTGTCCTTCTGGATGTCAAAGCCTCTTGACTGTGCGTCTGGTCTAAACAATTGCTTGCAGTTACTACTCGATAGAAGGTTAGTATCACAATTGGGACGCCCACACACCGAAGCTTATCAGGACCGCATATATAGATATTATTATTTCTATCACACGGACTTTACCATTTACAAGTAATAAGACGAATGTTCCGTGGTGCTTCACGAGAAGCGTGGGCACTAGTTAAAAGTTCCGACTCTGCCGACAAGACTTCGGTCGAAAAAATTTTTTCGCTGAAACTTTGTCTAGGGGGGGGGGGGGTATTTAGGGTGCTGATCACGAATCTGGCATCCGTTTTTGAAATTGCGGTCGACTACGGTAGGTGGTGCAATCCTAGTTGGTGGTGGCCGCTCTTAAACGGTTTCTCGACATAAAGAAACACAATAAATGGGCAATAACATGTAGAAACAAGTTAACTACGCCAACATGGTTGCCCAGGAACTCATTTCCTTAGTTCCTAGTCGGTAGAGAGGAACCTAAAAAGAATATTCTTGGTGCAAATCTATAATATAATAGTAAGGGTAGAGCCCTTACTATTATATTGCTAGATTTGGAGCCCTTGCTAGATTTGCACCGAGAACGGATAATCTTCAAGCAGTTAAAACAGATAATATTAGTAAAATAGAATAGGCCAAGACACCATCAATCAATGTTTTGGAGACAGGCAAAACGTCGTACTTCACGACCAATCTTTTGCAAACGTCGAAGACCTAGCTCACAAGTGTTGCATATTCTCATTTTTCTGTGCTATTTGTTTTGCTTTTGCTAGCGCAGTTGTTTTCTAAGGAATGAGTAAGTTCGATATATTTCAATTCTGAGCACATTCAAATCTTATGAAATCGTTTACGAGTGGCCACCACCAACTAGGATTGCACCCGGTAGATTACGGTAGCTAAAGGTAACTAAGCCTGTCGAGGTCACAATCATCGATTTTGCCCAAACTTCGCCTAGGGGGCTTATTTGAGGTGCTGGTAACGAATCTGACGTTCGTTTTTCGTTTTACGCAGGAGTTTAGGCGAAATCGGTGACCACTACCTTAGTCACCCGTACCTTCCGTAACCTGCCGTACTCCAGCGTAAAATGAAAAGCGGATGCCAGATTCGTTTTTTTCTATTCAGCACCCTAAATAACCCCCCCCCCCCCCTAGACAAAGTTTCAGCGAAAAATTTTTTTCGACCGAAGTCTTGTCGGTAGAGTCGGAACTTTTAACTAGTGCCCACGCTTCTCGTGAAGCAGCACGGAACATTCGTCTTATTACTTGTAAATGGTAAAGTCCGTGTGATAGAAATAATAATATCTATATATGCGGTCCTGATAAGCTTCGGTGTGTGGGCGTCCCAATTGTGCTAAGAATATATTTAAAGAAAGTTTAAGAAATAGGTCTTCTTTAATGTCACAACCGTATGTCGTCTACCATGTATTCGAAAGCTATGTGAAGCAATAGCCCGCTATGGAACTAAAATGCAACTGATCCGTGTGCACGTAGCATATGAATATGTGAAAGCTTTTGAACGTAATCTGTTAGCGGCACTCTTTATTGTATAGTCGAAAGTAGCATTGAACAAAGTCACACACTACTCAACTTCCTTCGTCTAGAAAACTAATGTGGGCACGAAAAAGGGTGCACTACCCCAGTCAGGCAAACGACGTTCTCATCCTTCTCAGAGTGTGCTACTCAGAGCTATGACAATCTCTTTCACGGTTCCGTTGGTTCTCTCCAACCCTGCATTTCCTGCAAGTCAGAGCCTCTGTCACAAGGGGCCTTCGACAAAATTTGTGGTTTCAGGAAGTCGCAAGGTAATTAAAAAATCTTTTTTGTCAACTGAACTCTACACTTTACAAAACACAAGCTGTACCACCTAAACTTGACGTATTCAATAGCGCGTTGGATAAGTATCTGTGAACCTAGTTCCAAAGTTGCACTTGATTCCCGCTGAGTTCACTATTGTTCTAGTATCATTTCCTCTCTGTTACATTATCCTTCTTTCTCTTATATAGCATTTTGTTTTAGCTAGATGTAGGTCTCTGTTGCGTTGGATAGTTTGTCTGGTGATTGTTATGGAACAGTGTTGTAGCCTGGAATTCCATCTAATAAATACAGATACAAACCCGATATCTGTGTATGTTGGTGTCTGTATGAGGTCGTTCATCATTGCACTGTACATCTGTTCAATCAGTGCCTTGTAGATGTGCTGATAGTTGTTTCTGGATACCAAGATGTTTCACGGAAGTAGAGTTCCTGTTCCAGTGCAAAAATAACGTTTTACTGTGAAAAGTAAGGGGAACAATGGCCAGTGCCGGTCTGTCCAACAATCGCCCCCCCCCCCAGACCACCAAATCCCCGGGCGCTCCTGTTATTAGGAGACCTCGTAACAGGTCTTTTTTGTCATGTAAATCTCACTCTGAGTTCTTCGTGCGTCCTTGTGTCAATTGGTGTATCACTACGCAATCGCATTTTCAGACCTCTAGGTGTCGAAGGCGCTTTATAAAGGTTTCTTATGCATTGTGGAAGCCAACGATGACAAGCCGAACTGAAAACGGTTCACAGATAGCGCGCCGGACCGATGTGTGGCGTTCGAACAATACATGTATGGTGAGTGCATCTGATCTGCGGTTCGTTTCGCGTTTTTCCTTTTCTGCTCTTAATATCTAATCAACCTTGTAGAAGTGGGGCATTTGGTTGGTATGACACCGGGGCTGGTCACGATCAGGAAGACGTGCGGGTGATCCTCTCCTCACTTCATTTGTATCATTCGCTCCGCTTAGAGACTTCGATTTATGGCAATCGGAGGGGAAGGGGAGGAGGGAGGAGCATCTCTTACTTAATGGTCCCCATTTTACTGGTCCCTCTTCCCTTTGCTGGTCCTCCCTCTACTGGTCCCCTGTCACCGGTTCCCCCTTCTTCTGAATCCCGACGAACGTTGGACGACGTCTACGACACGACTTCTAAACGCTCAGCGCGTGATCTCCATTCATAGCTTGAAGCGTTGCTCGCACAGTATATCGTAAACTTGAGAGATCTGCTGCCAAGGTTATTAGTTCGCTAGCAGTCGTCCACGGTCAAGCTCAAAGAAACATCTGCTGACATACTACGCCATGCTGAAATTATTCATTGCTTTGGTCCCCTCCACTTGATGGACGCGTGACGCACGGATTAACTGACGAGGAAGTTCAAAGAGGTGACCTTGGAGTTTCATAAAGCGATCTATATAGAGTTGTAGGGTGTTGTCTGGGAAGCACCATAATGGTTTGCAAATTTCCTGCGGACCTCTGGGTAGGTCAAAAATTGCAAAAAAAAATCTGTAGCGCTTCAGGGCGGCCTGATAACGCAAAACCGACACCTGGAATACCCTTGCCGTGCCCAGAAATGATCCTGCAAAAGGTTTAGGGCTTCAATCATTGCTAAAACGTGAGATTTTGCAAATTCCTAATAGAAGTGAGAAAGTACATTCAGAGGAGGCATCCATCAAGAAGTCTTCACCGATCGGATGGCAGAGTAGATAACGCGTGAACTTGCAAGAGAACGACCAAGAGATCGATTCCGGGCTTTGGGCTTATGCATGGGTAGCGGCCTTTCTTGCACTTTTATCAATGTAGAGTGGATTTTAGCCCTAGCAGGGTACCGTATTCGCTTTTCTAATCCGTCCGTAACCTCTTGCACGATGTGTTCCAAGCTAGCTTTCGTCGATTAGAAATACGCCGCTGACCATTAAACCATGCTTGTCTTGTAATTCTTCGTCCAAACCTCGTTTAGACGGTTATCTGGAGTGCCTATCACAAGTCTGGCATCTGTTTCGGTGTAACGGTGTGGTACATTAGGTTAGAGTAGATGTGGATACTGTGAAAAAACAGCATACGCACCGCCGTTCTCTTCATCTAACCACGTTTCGTTTCCAAAGGGGGAATGGTATACTTCCCGTCCGCGGGACGGGAGCCTTACATCTACCACAACAAAAACCGGATCCCCGATTCGATCAGTATCCCGAATACCCACACCCTACACGAATTTGGCGAAACTTTTTTCCGACACTGCAGCCGTGAGAGTGCTTGTGCCGCCCTCCCCGTGTGCAACAGAACCCCAGGGGCAGGGAAGAGTGGTCGGTACAAAAACAGGCAGCAGTAACGCGAGATGGATGAAACACTCCAGTTTTGCTCACAGTTGGTAGAATTAGTAGAAGTCGTAAGAAAACCGTTCTCCGGAGAAAAATAGAAAAAGAAATCTGGAGAATCTACAAATCCGAGGGGCGATCAGCACGCCTTGGTGATGGATCGAATTAATAGCTGTCGATCATGCTCACATGGAGGCGACTACGAGACACACTTCCAAGACTAACAGAAAACATAATAAAGGGATCATACATGGAGAGCATCTAAAGAGAACTTCCCCCAACAATACAAGCATGGTTTAATGGCTAGCGGCGTATCTCTAATCGACGAAAGCTAGCTTGGACCGCATCTTGTTAAGGACGGAATAGAAAAGCGAGTACGGTACCCTGCTAGGGCTAAAGTCCACTCTACATAGACAAAAATGCAAGAAAGGCCGCTATCAATGTATAAGCCTAAGCCCCGGAATCGATCCCTTGCTCGTTCTCCTGCAAGTCCACCGCGTTAACTAGTCGGCCATCCGATCGGTGAAGGCTTCTTGATGGATACCTCCTCTGAATGTATTTTCTCGCTTCTATTAGGAATTTGCCCGTTCTCACGTTCTAGCAATGATTGAGGCTCCAAACCTTTTGCAGCATCATGTCTGGGTACGGCAAGGGAGGCCAGGTGTTAGTTTTGCGTTATCAGGTCGCACTGAAGCGCTACAGTTTTTTTTTGCAATTTCTGACCTACCCAGAGGTCCGCAGGAAATTCGGAAACCACTATGGTGGTTTACCAGACAACGTCCTACAACCCTATATAGGTCGCTCTATGAGACTCCACGGTCACCTTTTTGATTTTCCTCGTGAGGTATATGCTATTCTCTTCCCAACCGTCCCCGGCCGGGTATGAGGCGGTCTCCGCCCACATCCCCGGTATGCACATCATGCGCCATCGATTTTTCGCGCCGGGGACCGTCCCCGAGTCGGGCGAGAATAGCATAAGGCCCCAGATTACGTGAGGACTGGTCCCCAAAAAATTCCGCGACGCGCGAGCAACGAGAGTCAGATGAGCAGAGTGCGCGAGACGACACGACGAAAAACCGCGCGCCGCCTCGGCACCATGCCAAGTGGACCAGTTCTCCGACAACGAGGTATTCAGGATGAGATTTTCACGTCAAATCGGGCCCTTTTCAAATCAACTTGGACAGCCTTTTAAGAAAACTTTGAAATCAAACTGAACATCTTCCAAATCAAAACACCGAGCTTGTTCTAAAATAAGCTGGAGGCTACAAAACGGTTAAAACATTTTTTGCTTAAAGAAAATTTGGCATAACTTTCCTTGAATTTTGAAAAATTCACTTGCTCCAATAAGTGAACGCGCTGTTTGAAATTTTGTACATTCCTTCAGGAAAAATAATAAATTAAATTGTTTTAATGCGCTGAAGGACAACAATCCATGTATTTAAGGAGAAGATCGCGCCGTGCAGTTGACTAGATCGCAGCAGTCTATTTGAGTGCATGAGCGATCTCTTCTTTTACTACAGTAAATAACTATCTTTGCGCGCCTTGAAAAAGATTAATTCATTTTTTCTTGGCGATGGATTTTTGTAGAATTTCAAGGTGTGTTCACTTATTAGGGAAGATGATTTAAAAATTTCGAAGGAAGTTGTACTAAATTTGCGTTAAACAACAATTGCGCTCCCCCGTGTTGGAGTCTCTAGTTTAATCTGGAAGCTGCTCGTTTTGATTTGGTAGACGTTCAGCTTCACTTCAAAAGCGCGGAGCCAGCTTAGAAGAGTAGTTGGGTTCAAAAACTCCCAATTTGGCGTGGAGATTAGCAGTTATTGGGGTGATGCATTATGCTGTTGTCGAAACCTCGGCTAAAGGAGCTCGGGCCTCTGAAATGGGTTTCCAGTCAGCAAATGAGACCTTGTACACATGCTGCGTAGTGTTGCTGTTTCTTGTCCAGTATTTACTCGTAGTTCTTGAATGGCGATTCTAATTTATGCACTGTAAGCTTCGCTACGTGGTACTCGCTGGGCTGAAGCGTTACACACGGACTTAGAAGTAACTGCTGTCAACCTTGATCTAGCGCTGGATCGGCGAAGTGGGGCTCATGACACCAGTAAGGCGGATTTCGGGGCGAGGCGGAACAAACACTGAAGAATTAAGTCACCACGTGTGAACGTCAGCATCACCCCCGATGAACCTAGCAGCCTGCTAGAGAAGTGGTTTCATGACGGGGTTAAAGTTGACGGAGTTGAAGAGAAACAAAAGCGGTTCATGTCCTTCAGGCAATTCTTTCAGATCTGTCAGGACTCGTGTCCTACAAGGGCTGACAAAGATGCTCACGAACGACAAGCGAAACATAAAAAGGTTTGTAGAGAATGCTTTTACGTGTGTATTGGTTGTTTCTGAATGAAAAGGTTCTCGAACATCTTACCCCCCCCCCCCTTTCATGTAATGGTGTCACAGTAGTCAATTTCTGGAGAATTTATTTATTCATTAATTAGGCCAATGCAGCATAACTAGGTGGTAGAGGCAAAGAGGATCTGAAAACCAACATTAATTAGTTAGCTGTGTAAATTTTTTTTAAAGAGTAGAAAAAGCGGCAGATGAGAAAAAGGAGAAGATAGATGTGCTCAACAAGAACCAATCTGTGAATGGTGATGTGTAGAATAGTGTAAAGGTTACGCTTCAGTTATACTCGTTTCGAACTGCCATGCGTTTACACCTGCTCGTAATGGTTGTAGCAATCAATGAATTGTAAATGTTCAGTATGGTTGTTAGTTTTGTATTGACCCAGGATTCCAGGTAGGCCTTTATTCAACAGGCTTGACGTTGCGATGTTTCCGTGGGAGACTTAAACATGGTGTAAAGGTTTATATTTGCGTTCTGCCGCGTAACCCCTCAAGTACTCTACTATATACGACCCACTTATGGGATTACAACGAACAAACCAAAAGAGGGAGACGATATTGCTTATTAGCTCCATCCCTATGGGCCCTGTTCGCTAGTGTTAGCTGACCAATGGGGACAAATGAATCACAAATTTAAAGTTGTTCGCCATGTTGACGCTTCTGGGAATGGCCGAACATTGGATCCAACTACTAAATTGAAGCCCAACCAAAAATCTCGTGTGGCGCAATACAGTGATATCAATAATGACCTGCAATACCGAAGTTTCAAGAAGAGAGGTGTCGGGAACTGTTCTGGGTGTTCTTCCTGTTCTGCAAAAAAAAAAAATTTCGAAATAAGAGCAGTGAGATTGAGACGGAACGCGATAACAATGTATTATGAGTTGGCAACGTAGTGGTCGTGACTTGTTCAAGTGTAGCAGTTTGGTTGGGTTTTGTGGTGGCCAACATTTATGTCACTGTTTTCAGAAGCTCCAAATATATGACTTCTTCGCCAAGGAGGTGCCGAAGTTTCAGCCGTTCAGTGGACCTTCCGTTCTTGTTAAGCGATACACCGGCTGCGGGGAGCTATACGTTGGTATGTTTTTTTTTGGCGTTGCAACTCTAGATACAAGTCGGGACGCCTACTTTCTGAGAAGGGAAATTGAGTTTTTCAGATAGCTGTCATGAATTGCTGGCCTTCTTCCTGTTTAGAGTTGATCGGTCACGGTTCATCGGATTTCCCTTCGCTTTCATATTTGGGGTGGGGAGAGTATTCAGAGTGAAATGTGTCTTATACAGTTCCTACGGAAGCAACAGGGACTACACTTAGCGTGGTGTGGTGTTCAGTTTCATTTGCAAATAACAAAGTGGTCTTATTGCTGCGGTGTTTTACAGTTACCTTAACCGGATAGGTAAGGACGAGCCTTGGCCTTCACAATCGCGTGTAAAAGGGTGTTCTGCGAATGCGTGTGACGATGAAATTTTTTGAAATTTGTGTTCTGGATCGAGCATTGCTTCTATCCCTATTCATAATGCGCTTTTCAATATCGTAGGGTCCACGGCGTCAAAAAAATCGACAGTACCGAAACGTCTAGGCGACAGAATCATTTATGCCCAACCGCTTAGATTACATCTCATTGAATTAACAAGTGCCAAACTTTAGAGCTTGCCAATAACAGAGTATGGGATTTTTACCGAGTCTGCGGGTTATGGAATTCAACTCAACTAATTCAGCTTTTTGATAATTTGTTAGCCTTCGTGGCAACGACTGCAAATATTCAAAACTCACATGTGTAGTAGTGAAAGGTAAACTGACTGGCCGTATTTAGTTCCCATTCACTGGGCACACCCTTCTAGCCTCACTCCCGCATTGTTTTCTAAATTCAGCATCGCTGCGTGTTAACGGAACCACGATAGTGGCAGGTGGCTGACTTTCTATCTTGATTATTCAAGCAAGGTGTGCATGTTTTTCCATGACGCCCTTCAAGTTGGAGGCTATTGCAGAGGATAAAGCGCTGTTGGCGGAAAGGCACTGTCGCTGTTGTAATACAAATTGTGGGAAACGTGTACCACCAGTAGCATTTCACGGCTTTTTTTTTTAAATCCAACCTCGGAATGGGAAGTAATGGCGTAATATGTGCGCAGTCCAGTAGATGCGATGCTAAGCTATTTTGGTGTAATGCGGTGTTTCGCGAGGAAAAGGAATGTTTGATCCTTCTTCAAAATTCGGCTTATCCTTCCTTGCCAGACGTCTATAACGCGCGGTCTTTACAGGTCTGGAATGCCTTCACGAGCTGCATTTTTCGTTCAGTCCGATGCCGTGGTGGGCATGCTCGATTTGCTATGAGTCCGGTGCGCTCATGGAGCAAGCAGACATTCATTTGTCCTCGATGGGGCATATTACGACGTATTTGGTATGGCGTCGTTCATACTTTTCGTGAGAACAATGGCCTTGCACCTTGCTCTGCACTGTTTAGGATGAATTCCATTCTACAAAAGCAAGCACCTTGAAGACGGACGGGGATCCACTCAAAGTGTTCGAAGAGATTAAGCGTCTTTGTAGCGAAATTTTTGAGGAGCAAGGTTTGTGGAGTTGATCTCTTTCTGCCTTTACAGATGAGGCGGTGTTTCGCTCACAGATGAATTTTAGGTGGAGAGCATATACCACCAGAGTGTCTCGTCATGGATGCAAGTATCACCAAGAGCGATGCAATGACCAGACTTGCAGTCGATGCTAACAGGATGAAGCCATCCTACAGACTGCACATCGATGGTTGTGCTTCGTTGTCGCAACCACGAAAGATTCTGCAATGCCTAGTGAGTTGATTTTGTCTCACACCAGAAATCTCAACCCGATTTGTCTTTCCATGACAGCGCCCTTGTTTAGAATGGTTTCTGTTAGGAGTGGCATTTGTCGCAGGTTGCAACTGTTCACGTGCAAATCTGCCTCACTTTAAAACATCATTATTCGCTTGATGCGATTGCTAAACGCCGCACTGAAACGAATGGTTAATGCAATGTAAGGTAATGGGATTTGGTATCCCTTCGATAAGAGCTACAGCGCTACGCTTTTCTTATAATTCACGTTTGTTTTTCTAAAAAGTGTGCCATTTGCTACACCGTATCACATGTCTTTAACTTTTTAATAAGAAATCTTCCTGTTGCCGGTGACTGTCGCACTACTTCTACTTCTCATTCTGAGAACCTCCTTTTTGTGTCAACTGTCATTCTTAATCAGCATTCTAAGCATATAGGTGATCAAGTGTTGTGCATATGTCTAACTAGGGAAGGTTTCGACCTCCCATGGAACTTCAAGTTGAGACCGGTATCATTAGAAGGAGCTTGGAATGCTGGCTACCAATTTGGGTATCAAAATGGCAAAATGAAACTCCTCGTCGAGTCGTGACCTTCCGAAGTTGAATGGCCTGACTGACTGCTGGCCGTGCGAGAGACCTGGCGCGAGAGCGATGAGTCATAGGGTGCCCGCAAGAGTGGCCGTCGGCTGCGGTGGTGGCGCAGAGGTAGTGCTCCCGATCGTCGCGTGTGACGTCGTTGATTCGGTCCGCATTGCTGCCAGCTTTTTGCGCATCATTATTTATCTTTGAAATGACCTTTGATTCTAAATTGTGACACGTGTTTGATTAAATACCAGAGCAAACTACCAACCACGTCTGTAAAAATACTTGAAGGCAAAAAACTGCTATATTGACATTGGTGACGCTTCAAGACGTTTTTTTTTTCGACCAGAAGAAAAACGTCATGAAAAGGGTCAGGTCGTTTGCCATGGCAAATAGCGTGGAGTTCAATATGACCCAGAGAGACAACCTACTTACTGTTCTGTCGCAGATCTACCGTTGATTTGTGCCCGCCTAGGTTTGCAAGCTTTTGAATTACTCGTGGCACCTGACGAATATTTGTTTGATCTTGCTACAACTGACTGTTTTTTTGCTGGTTGAGAGGCTGCATGTATAAGATGTGCAGTGTGTGAGAAACGTGTCAGCTTCACACATTTTTTATTTGTTCCATGAAGAGGTTTGGACTCTGTTTGTACAAAATAGTAAATAAAAATGTCACCATAGCAGTCTTTTTGCCTACAAGCATTTATACAAGCGTGTATGATAGTTTTTCCTCCTATTTAATCAAACACTTGTCATCATCATTACCATATATATCTAGAATAAAAGGTCATTTCGAAGATAGTTCACGATGCGCAAAGAAACCGGCATCAATGGCGACCGAGCCAACGGCGTCACACGTGGCAAGCGAGAGCACTCCTCTAGGCCACCGCCGCAGCTGGTGGTTCATCCTTACGAAGCCCCTATGACTCATCGCACTAGCTGTCTCGCACGGCCAGCCAGGCTACCCAACTTCGGAGGTCATAAATCGCTCAGGAGTTTCATTTTGCAATTTTGAACCCATATTCATAATCAGCTTCCGAGCTCTTTCTAATCATCCTGGTCTCGACTTGAAGTTTCATGGAAGGTCAAAACCCTTCCCTAGTAAGCTTTTTAATGTCGGCTTACATAAAAGCTCGGAGCTTCATAAAAAAACCGTTGTCTTTCCTTTCTATGCTATCTCTTCATAATGTGTTGTTCAGATATGTCGACAGCTTGTTCCATGTAACGATGCGCTTTTGAGTCGGATTTGGGAAACTCACGAGCTTTCGCCTGGACACCGTCAAGCTGTCGCCGTTGTTGCTTTGCTGGAGCAGTGTAAGTTAGATCAGTTTACCTTTTATAGCGGTTCGTCGTTGAGGAGGGTGGAACGCGAATGTTTTGCTGTAAATTCGCAATCAGAACCCCTTTCGCTCTTGTTTTTAGATGCAGCCAACGACAGAGCGTATTTTAGCCGCAGTAGTCCATTAGGATTGCCATTCTTGACTAATCTCTTAAGAAACTGCGCGAGAACTGTATGCTCAGCCACTTTTCTTTGAAAACGAGTTGTTGAGTATTACTGGCTCCTATTTTGCTTTTGATAGGGGGGGGGGGGGGTTACCTCGCATTCAGCGGGAGGACGCGCTTGCATGTTTCTCTCACACGTGTTTCTCAGGGAGTGGGGGATTTAGCGTACCAGAGTAGCGTGATCCTCCACCGGTACGATTCTACATATTGACTTCGTTATTGCTTTTACAGAACATACCGATAATGAAACTATCGTCCTTTATCTAGTGGTATTTGAAAGGAGCGGAACGAACTTGTCTTTAGTGGCACTTTTCAGTTCTATTGATGAATTCTTAATATAATCTCATCTTCAATGACAGTAGCTGGAATGTTCTTCATTTTCGAATAAAAAATCGTTCCAGTTGGTGTTACGTATGAAGAGTCTGGACCAGATCCCAAGCCGATCGAAGGTCCACTTGAGTGGAAGGTAGTAGATGACGTGTGCTATGGCCCTACATGTGGTATGGAATACATGGTTGCCTTTAGTGAGTTGCTTTGCGTTTTTTGCCCGATGCTATTACATTTTCAGTATGGGTTTTTGCAGAAAATCGCAGCTTCTGTGAGCTGTGTGGTTGTGCGGTTGCGTCTGTGGAGAAGCATTTCTCATGTGAGAGCCACGTCATGCAATTTCTGGTAAGCTTGAAGCACTTTTTATACGGTTGTCGAAGTTGGTCTGCCATATTTTTAGAGCGTATCTTTCCCGCTGGAAATGTTTCGACTATCTCATAATGCTCCAAAAACACGAAAGAAAAACGTTCTTGACCTGTTGTCGAGTCCTAAGTTCCGATTCGGTGGTGGCTTGCACAAGAGAGTGAACGTGGACTGGTTTCCTCCATCCGTAGAGGTTTGTTGCTCTGTTGGTGTCCTAGCTACTCCAAGCGTTTTACCAAGGTGGGGAAAGCTCATTTGGAAATATACGACATGTAGAGCAGCGGTTGTGCTCAAATCGGGGTTATTGTAGGGGCAACCACCTTGCTCGAAACTTAATTTCTTTTCCTAGTGGAGAACCTCATTTCCTGCTCTACCTTCTCTGTTTTAAAGTTATCATTTCAGATGGTAGTCAAGCCCGAATGCCTCTCCTTTCCGAATTTAATGCCGGAACTTTCATCGCTCGGCATCGACTGCTGCTGTTTATTTTGTCCGGTGCGTTTCGTAAATGATCTATAAAGAACCGTACAAAAACGTTGCCGCTTTGCAGGTGTGCTGGCTAACTGTAAAGGTCCCTAAGAATGTGACCGACGGCGGTGAAGCTCTATGGAACGCCCACTGTGGGGAGCATTCTCATTTCGATTTTGCGGTGCGAAGAGCGTGTTTCGGCTTCGGTGTGTTTGCCATTTGAAGAATGTCTGTCTCATACTGAAATCAGCGACGTTTTGAGCCCTGTCTTATTTTGCTGGGTTTGATGTGATGACATGCATTTCCAGATGAGAAGAATTTCGTGCCTATGTCATCAACCGTGCCAAAGGCGCCAAAGAAGCTACATGGATCATGGATCCAGATGAAGGTATGCCCATCGATTGTATGTCTATTTTTTAAATGTACGTTTGATCCACGAAGTTGAAGGACAATTCGAACACATCATATTGGCTTCCACTGCCCATGACAAGTATTATCTGTTGCAGGAGGACAAGGATGTGTTCTTTGTACAGACGCAAGGCGATGTAGGTCTGGAGTTTGTCGTTGACGACCAAGAAAACCAGGAGGTGAGGGCTGCCGTATGCGCTCTAATTTGGCACATTGGTACTTTCCCGAACGCATGCTGATTGGCTTGATATTTGCAGGTGGTATGTACTTTATGTGCGCAGTGGTTCCCTCGTGGAATGGACACTTTGATCAATAACCACATTCGCTCCTACAGCCACCTCAACCATTACTTAGTGGGTTTTTCACTTATCCGCCTACCTGCGTTCCTACTCTTTCGATGAGCCCACTTCTTTTAGCACGTCACAAATCGAAATCTGCTGTCCATGCTGATGGTGCAGAAAACAGAAGCTGCAACGAGAGAGCTAATGCTGGAGTGGCTTCAGCGCTCACTGTACAACGACATGGATGAGATGCGACTGTACTCGCCTGAACTGGCGAACAGAATGCGTGCCTGGGGCAATATTGCCATTCGAAAGGTAGGATGTTGTCACTATAATTCACTATACGTGCTTATGCGCCTTGCATTTCCAGACAGAATGAATCGGATGCACAAATAGATTAGGTAACATTAAATCGGAGCGAAGGAGGTAGTCGTAAATTCATATATTATTAATCATTTTAAGATTCTTGCGACAGGCTGCAAAAATGTGGAAAATGTAAAAAAAAAACGACTGAGTGGTGCAGAAAACGCTATAAAAGCCAAAAATTTAGGCAGGCACGAGAAAAGGGTTTTTCCCCCATCTCTTCCCTTTCATGGCTATCGTTTTCGGGAGGTTTACAGGGTTGTCGTACAGCAGTTTTGTCTTTCGAAAGGCGGGCACGAGAAAAGGGTTTCTCCCCCATCTCTTCCTTTCATGGCTATCGTTTTCGGGAGGTTTACAGGGTTGTCGTGCAGCAGTTTTGTCTTTCGAAAGGCGATGGCACTTATGATGGCCAAATCAATCGATCTTGCCTCGATCAATTTGGCCACCATGAATGCTGGGTGTGGCGTTGTCTGGCACCAGACAGATTAGGCTTAACAGCAACGTTTTTCAGTTTTTTTGTTCTCGTTTTGAAAAGTAAGCATCCCGATGGGGTGCGGGAATTTTACTCACTTTTGGCCGCGCGCCTCGGGCGTGACGCCTCCGCCCGCGGCAAGCCCACGATGGCGCGACGAAAACGCGTACGGCTTGTTAGCTTCGTGCTTGTGTGTCCTGCACCGATTATCGACGGCTGGCAAATTGCAGTCGTCGTCTCGCCCTTGCTGATTGTCTACCTTTGAGCCTTGTTGCAGTATATGCATACAAGTATCGTGCCAAATTGTACACTCTTCTAAACAGGTCTAACATTTTTGAAATCAAAACGAGCTTCTTCAACGTTAAACTGGAGGCTCTACAAAAAGCTTAGAATAATTTTATTCGAGAAATGAACCTCTTGAAAAAATTAACCCCTTCAAAATTTCAGAATGACTTCTTTAATATTTAACTTACCTACTCAGTAAGTGGACATTGTTTGAAATCGCATAAAAATCTATTTTTTGAGGAAAAATAATGGTTTAAAGCTTGTTCTAAGGAGCAGAAAGGAGGCCATTTTTGTACCATAAAAAGAGACTACGCCTTACCCTCGTCTAATGGTAAGACGTCGCGATGTTTGGTTGATTGATAGAAAAATTTCTGCTTGCATGCAATTTCACACCTGTAATACACAACCAAAATAATTTTAAGGAGCACACATACCTTCACCTTGAAGCTTCTTATAAGCGTCACCCATACTATTAATCAAGTAAAAAAACGCGACGAGCTAATCAAAGTATGGCGCAATCTCTTTTTAATGTACTAAATGATTCCCGCCTTATTGCGCTTTAAAACAAAATTAAATTTATTATTTCTTCTCGAAATATAAAAATGCCTAGCAGAATTATTACACTCATTCAGGCACGTCAACTAAACAATTCCAAAGAAAATTATACCAAAATCTCCTTAAGCAAAGAATTATCCTGCTGTCCTTAAAGATCCTCTAGTTTGACCGAAAGTCGGCCTCTTTGATTTGGAAGACGTTCACTTTGATTTGAAAGTCATCACGCTTGTTTAGAATAATTCCCAATTCGACGTGAGAAGTGTCAAATTTGACGTGAAAATGGTATAAATAAGATTTCTACTAATGGTCTTAGGCTATCAGATATACTATTATCACTAACCTCCTACTAATAATGAAGACCTTATCACAATAGTAGTCCCAATAATAGTCAGTGTTAGTGTTAGTTAGTTTGTTGTAACTCAACAGCGAAAATTCGCAGTAGCCAGTTCTCGTCCGCAAGTTCATGCAGCAAGAAGCCCACTGATGGAACTCGTGTGAGTAAATTTCCTGCCCACCTCCAGTGAATGGCTGGCGACGTCGCGGCCAAAAGTGAGTAAAAGTTCCGTTCCCCATCCCGATGGTTGCCGTCGGCGCCCTCTCGATTAGAGATCCCGCTCTCCTGCCTCGCTGCATCTCTCCACCGTTGCGCTAGAGTCCAGACGAAGAAGCACCCCCGCGCTTCTCTACTGCAGGCGAGATAGGGCAGCTCGAGGACTGCGCTTCATAAACCATTATTTCGCATACGAAGAATGTCGGTTAGGCGACCTCTCTTATTAGAAACGTTGATGCGATGGGATAGTCTTGCCTTACCTTTTCGACTTTTTTAAAAAGAATGTCACGCCAAGGACATTGGTAATAGTACTCGCAACCAGTGTCCCGGCTCAAAGGTGAGATCCGATTCCTCCTGCGTTGCAAGTTTGGGACGCGCCGCGTACTTGCCAGAACTTCACAGTGGTGTGCTTGATTGGTTGCACAAAGTTACACGTAAAGTACTGAGCGGCTTGGAATAGGCTATATCGCTTCTCTTGTGTAGACCAATGGGATTTCAAGTCCGCTACTTCTCAAAACCTGGCTTCAGAACGCTTCGGAGATCAGTTACTGCAGTGCTGTGTGAACACTGATTGGTTTTTATCTCAAAGCGAGGGCCTTTTTCAGAAGTTTTATCTCAAGGTTCATTGCTTCTAGCTGTATGCAAATGAGTATATTCCATCACTTTCGTCTGTAAAAAGAAACAGACCTAAGGCTCCCAGAAAAAAGGAAGTTTAAGGATCAGGGATTGGCCTTAACGATTGTCATCTGTTCATAAAGGCAAATGTTCTGTCCAAGGAAGGCGAATAATAGAATACCATGAGGATGTTAAGTTAAGTTGTTAAGACTTAAGTTTGCTGCTTCCTGTCTTCCACTGGCATGTGCTTCCATGAAAACCTTGTCATTATGTAAGCAGGACCCAAACGTTGTCTCCACCAATTTCTTTTTACAAATCCAGTTTTGACAGACCTGTGCACCTCCACTAATTGATGTCTGTCGTGCCACCCAAAACGCAGCAGCTTCCAGACGACTCTTTCGTGACCTTTAGGAAGTTTGTAAGCTGCGAAGGTTACAATTCTCCTCCTTGAAACCCAGTCTTCTTGCACTGCTCACCTCCGCGACTGCTAGCGGTTATGAAGAAGCAGGCGACGAGAGGGTACTTCACCCGCGCGCTGAGTGTCTGTTTCCCTGGGCTCTCGCCTTTCCGCTCGTCTGGTTGACCCGTGTCCTTAGACGGCCACATTGTCGCAAAAGTATGACCTTTAGGTTTTTATGGAAACAAATATATGATGAAAAATAATATCAAACAATGTAAACAAAGGTTGGACAAAGTATTGATGTTGTAGTAATTATATTTGTTATTCAAGTCATACTTGAAAAAATATGATTTTATATAGTTTGTACAGCTAAGTTCACCTTTTACAAAAAATCAACATTTTAAAGTCATTTCACAATTAACCTAGACAATTGAAAATCTGCATCCTTTATCGTATTTGATGGTAAGCATTCACTACGAGAAAATGAGTCCCAGCCTGCGTTTACGTTGTTTTATAGGGAGTTACGTTTAAAAAAATGAAACATTCTTCACTGACCGGTACTGCATGCTGTTGGATAAGAAGCGCTGTAAACATTGTGACTTTCCTTAATTCGTTTGCGTTCTTTGCAGGTCGATGCCACTGCCTACGATTCAACACATCGTCCAATATTTGAGTGCGTCATGGAGCTGGTAGACGCGGTTTCAAAAGATGGTGGTACGTGGAAGTTCTCATTTATTCTAACGTATACTGTGGCTGTCGACGTACTCCTTTCCTGCTTTCGACTGCTGAGAGTATCCTAAGCGTGTTATAGCGGAGGGCGCACAGATCTCAATCAAGGAGGCGTTAGCAGTGGCTGCAGTTAAGGTCCTGGCGATGAAGGAAAGGAGTGGCAAGGTCGAACGCATACTCTGTCGGTGCACGGTTAGTTCGTTTAGGAATGTGGACCCTGTCGAGTTTTGTTTTCTTTCGCACGTTTTTCTTCTTCAGACGTTCTTATGCTTTGTTTCATCAGTATTTTTTTTTTTGACGAATGTATATACCTAGCCCTTCCACCTAGTTGTTACTCCTTGTGTAGTCTCTGTAGATATTGTTGTTTTCATACTTCACCTCCAGTGAAATCGAGACACATTTGAGAGAAAGTGCTGGAAGTAGAAGAGGCTCTCTATGTGTTGTTCGAACAGCGCTTAGAAGAACTGTTGCGGAGACTGCGGAAATGCGAGAGGCATACTGAACGGAGTTCGCCCATCTTTGCTCATCATCTGACTGTCACTGTGACTGTTGCAAAATAATGGCAGGTGGTTTTCTTGTCAACGCACGGAATGAACCCAAAGAAGAGTTGGATACGGATAAAGAATTTAGGACGGCGCTAATAAATCTCTTTTGGCAGTCGTTGAGGCGATTCGACCTATACCGTAACTTGCGGTGGGAAGCCAGTGGACAAGTCCGTGTCTTATTCGTTCCAGACAAATATACCAAATCTGCGACCCATTCGAAAAAAATTGAACTGGTGGCGAAGCAGACTCTTCGTCCACCCGGACTACATGTTGTAGTGGATTGCGCTAGGCTGGATCCCAGCTGAGAACCTCGGTTTTGATTGAATCACCAGCTCGTGCCTCGTTCTGCGCCAGCGCACGCACAAACAAGAATTGGATAAGGGGAGAAAAGTGCATCCCCCGAAGCAAGTGGCCGATCCCCTTGCTAACGGCCTATCTACGGTCTCCGGGCATCTCGCCCCCCGCGATCGCAATCTCTGCGCACGAGTCCTGTTTTGTTTCGCGTCTGGTGACTCGCCACACACCGGAGTCTCATCTCTAGCCCAATCTGTGCTCTCCTCCGCGACAGCGAAGGAGAGCACAGAAAAGGCCGGACTTTTCCGTCTGGAGCCTGGCCCACCACGTTCGGAACCGCGCTCGTGGAGACGACTGGCACCGTAACCGCTATCTACACAGGCCT
The DNA here is from genome assembly GCA_947396885.1 of Heligmosomoides polygyrus polygyrus. NCBI lineage: Eukaryota > Metazoa > Nematoda > Chromadorea > Rhabditida > Heligmosomidae > Heligmosomoides > Heligmosomoides polygyrus. The sequence continues at coordinate 35,929,593 of OX377203.1, forward strand.
GTGCAGGTGTCCTGTATAACTAGTGCGGCTATACAAGTATTTTATTGTGTGGCTGGGAACGTTTACCAACACTGACGCCACGTTTACATAACTGGAAAATCACGCACGGACGATGTCTTATGAAGAGCAGAGGGCGAAGATCACGATGAAGCGCTCCTTGGTTCCAAGCTTCTTCACTTCGGAAAACTTAATAAATGTGAGAGAGCAAGGGTTAATAGCCTGATCAGGCAGCAGAACGACGACCGAAAACGCGACAGTAGTTGATCTAGAGCACTACAACGCTGAGAAGAGACCCACTTCGAGTTGGTCGAAATGTTTGTTGGGGCGAGTGCAATTACTGGGAAGAGTGATGGCAGAGCCGGCCACTGAGCGATGACTGCGAGAACGCAGTGACGCTATGGAACAAATGGGAATGAAACCCTACTGATCCTGAGCAGTGCGGAGCACTAGAAGATAAGGTTGTTACTTTGAACGCAATTAGATCACATTTGTTTGCGGTACAATTGTTTAAAAGTAAAGCTGGATGCCGTACAGTGTTAAAAGTTCTTAAAGTTTGCGAAAACAACACTGGCTAGACAGCGAGTACTCGCAAATTGCAGGCGCTAGCCGCAGTTCTCGTATCCATTGTGTTATTGTATCTCTTCACACTTCGAATTTGTAACATGTTCCGGTCGCGGAAAATTTCCTTCCGACGGATTCCATTCACCCTTTTTACGAAGTGAATTGAGTACTTTGAGAGCATTTTATTCTACCAATAAAAAGCTGCCCTCAAATGAAAGCTGAGATTTATTCGTTAGAGCATTTCTGTTGCTAGCACAAAACAGGAGGAGCCATGTAGGTGTAGGATAACATCAGATATGTACATGTGTTCTGTCATGTTTGATGATTGTGCCATATATTCAGCGCGTGCTGTAGATTTCAAGCTTTCCTTAGAACTCGTACCTTGCCGTGTAATCTGTAATCTCCACCGACTGCCTGATTACTACTGTCTCTTGTTGTGTGTTCTGCGAAGATGTTATCCGTTTCGTTGAGTGGTGTGTTTCAGCAGTGCGAAATGGCTTTCTCGAGCACCATACCGGAGATTGTCCCCGCCATCTGGGATCACCACTTATCCTCAAGCCAGCATTTTAGACGCTTTAGGGCGTTTGTGGCGAACAAGCTTGGTAATTTTTTGTTGTAGTTCGTCTACGGCGAGGTTGAGTGGAAAGTTCTGCAGCACTAACGTTGATAATTTCGAGCCTTCAGTTTGTGTTTTGGGTCGTTGATCTTGGCAGACCTTGAAAGATGGTCCTTTACCGTTTTTATGGAGGATTATTATTCGCACAGTCGAAGGTTGGCGTTTATCAAACTGCTTTCGGTTGCGCAACGCGTTCGATGGGACGTGGTATTTTAGTTCGGCAGCTGATGGAATGTCACTGCCTAATCATTCACAGGCAAATCTGGTGGCAATTAATTAACCCCGGGGGCATGGAAGATTTGCCTGGCCTGGTTGCAAGCTATAATAGAATCCTGAATGATAATGCCTGTAGGATACGCGCCTCCCGTTTGCTGCACTATATGCGCCGTATTCTTGAAATCTGCAAACACTTTCTAGCAGATCTCTTCTTCACAGCTGATTTCGATTGCGGTCTTTGTCCTCGGAAGGCCTTTGCAGGGGAGGCAACTGGACAAGACAGCAGATACCTCGGCCAAAATTTTTTAAATTATGGAGATTTTGGACTGTGAACGCAGACGTCCTCCGCTAAGGCTAATTTAGAGTGTTTTTCCATGAGGACACACTTGTAGGTTTAGTTCAGAGTGGTCCCAAGTATGCAACGTTGTGCAACTAACAAGAGGATTTTTGTAAGTGGATTTGGATGGTCGACCGTAGAACTAGTAAAGGTGTTGATAGGAAGCCATAAATGCAGCACAGCTGCTGCCGTGTTGTGGAGGAGCTAAAAAGAGGACGTGGCAATTGGCGGGTTGTTTTTCGGACATGTCCCATGCCTATCCCGTGGACAAGGCAGATTATTGTCCTTCCCAGCTGAATCTCTACCACCGCCTCGTTAACCCAACGGATTACTTCGTTGGTTTGGCTGGGACCCGAATCTTCAGTTTTTGGTTCAGGCGCGTACAGTTGGCTCCGCCTTCGAGAGCTGTACCCGTCCCCTGTATTTCTGACGATACACATGGTTTTCCGAGAAAAAGTGACTACGAAGGCCATTTTTTCCAGTGCGATGTGTTGCAGAACTATTTGCTCAATTTTGTAACCTATTTGCTGTGATGTCTTTGATGTCAGATGCTCTGTCACCTATGTAGTTGTTGACGGGTGTGTCTTCAGACATGCTTGGATTCTCAGAAGGCACATCGTCGTACACTGTGAAGCCGTATAAGCAGCAGGATCCCGCAAGGGTGCGGTGTTTTCCGAATGTTGTTGTTGCGTTGATTTGTTTCCTATTCAGTAAGTCGCATCGTTTCAATTGTTCAGAAGGTGACCTGGCAGTGGAATGCGAAAGCGAAGACCCACGAGTTCGTGCTGTCTGTGGTTGGACTGGAAGACCTGGTGGAGCGACGCAGCAACGAAGCCACTGGCGCTCATCCGCCCGACTTCTTCTGTCGACTCTGCGCCGTCGAGATCCCGCGACGATCGGCCTGCCTCGAATCTCACGTCCACTCCGCCCAACACGTGCTCTGCTACGTGGTATGTAGCTGGGCTGGATTTCATTGGCATGTGACACTGGACCTCATTGTATAGCTCTCTGTTTCAGCACAAGTATTACCCCCAAACCATCATGGAGCTCGACATGTTGCCGAAAGAAGGGGGAAAGGAGATGCGCCGAGTCATCGCCCAGCTGCTGAAAGACCACCAACCCAAAGAGCCCTACTGCATCCCCATTTACGACCCTATCGGCGAGCAGGAAAGAAAGGGCATCGTAGCTATGGAGAAGATCAAAGAAGAAGAGCGGCAGCGACATATGGCGGAAGCCAGAAAGCGAGCGCAGGAGCAGCGAAAGAAGAAAGATGAGGAACGCCGGAAGCAGCGTGAAAAGGAGTTGGAGGAGGAGAAAGCCAGGATGGCTGAAAGAGCTCGCAAGGAGAAAGAAGCGAGGGAACGCGCTGAGCGCCTTGAACAGGAGAAGGCGCATGTGAAGAAGTTGCTGCAGGAAGCTCAACGAAAAGCCGAGGAGGAACGCAAGGCGAAGGAAGCGAAGGAGCGTGCAAAGGAGGCCAAGGAGCGAGCAGAAGCTGAGGCGGAAAAACAGCGGAGACAGGAGCATCTCCGTTCACTTCTGGATCGCGAAAAGCAACGCCTGAAGGCCCTGCATGAAAAGGAAGCACAGCAGCGCCGTCTTCTTGAGGAAAAAGAGGAGCTTGAGCGCAAAATGAGAGACCTCAAGGACCGTGCTGCCTTTCAACGGAATGGCCCTGCACCTGTACCTCCGCCTGTACCTGATCCCAGGAACATGGGTCCTCCTGACCCTAGGAACATGGTCCCTCCCGATCGAAGGCCAATGGGCCCTCCTGATCAGCGAACTATGAATCCTTCCGTTGGACTTGCCAAGCCTCCGCCTCCTGAGCCATTTCGCCAGCCTCTTCTTGGCACGGGACCCTCCAATATTCACAATCAGCCCGTTCCGCCGCCACCTACAGTGTACAATAATCCTACCGGCTTTCGAATAACATTCGAAAATGCCGGGGCGAAACCGTTGTTTCCAAGTTTTGTGCCTATCCCTGAGGCTGTTCCTGTCTACAAGGGTATGGAAGAGGCGGATAAAGCAACCCGGCCGATGCAGCCGAATATACCGGTGATAGATCGTCCTTCGCTGCGAGAAAGAAGGGTCGATCCATATATATCGAATCCGAAGATCATTCAGTCGCGGGATCAGCTCGTAGACTTCAGTGAGTGTGGTTGCATAATTTTGTTTGAAATTGTTCCGTCGTTAGCGCTGTATGTACTTCGAACTTTTCGAGTTGTATTGTGGACTGCCGACCACAAATGTGTTTCGCTCTTTATACTCAGATTCACCCTAGCTTTTAGTCTGGAGACAGGGAGCAGAGCGCATCCCGGAGAAGGAGCTTCCTGTAAAATTCAACGAGAAGGCGGCAGGAATAGAAGGTGCTCTCGGAGTGGACTGCCTTTATGAGGTAACTTTCAGAGATTTTTTTTGCATATTTCGGTTACATAATATTCGTAAGGTATTGCGAGTGATCCATAACACCAGGAACAGTTAGAACGCTGATTTCAAACAATTCGAAACTGCAGAGCTGTTGTCCAAGCTGTGATACGGACAATCCCTAGTCGTCATTACATGGAAGGCGGGAAAATGAGACTGACACTGCTGCCTAAAAAGATCAACAAACAATGGCACAAAAGGATTTAGCGCCGAATTCGCAAAGGAAGAAACCCGGACTGTAGTCCAAATAACGTACCCACGTTAAGATTGTCCACATCTTTGATCCCATTCATTTGCCGTACATAGAACTAGAAAGCATACGGGTCTTTGGTCGCAAAGAGAGAATAGATAACGCACTAAGATGCGCTACATTTGTAGCAACGCATAGGGCCTGCAACAGTGTTTCGGCATCGCACCGTGGTCTGTTCCCTTTCTTTCCAATCCTGATGGGACCCAGTGTGATGGGAGCCGCACCGGGGAACAGTTGTCGCTGTACTGCATGCTACTCTGGGTTTCGAAGATGTGGCCACTGCAGCAGAATGCTGATGGGCCGCGATTCCCGTCGGCATTCTGCAGCAGTGCATTGTATTGCGGTAGATTGCAACTGACGGGAACGTGAGAACTGCGGCTGCATCTTTAAACGCTGGAGAATTGCCCTGGTTGAGGGATGTGGTCTACGTCTCACAATGGCGGCAAGGCTGCGTGCCGCAAAACTGTTGCAGGCATAAAGCGTGAACGTCACATCATGCTAGAGTGTTCCCCTATAATCGTTACACCGACGATTCCAACATATTCGGCTGTATGCTGAAAGTAGGGACTTTATATAGAAGTAGAACTTGTCGGCGCATGCCGAAGAGGGACTTCATTGATGGGCTATGGAATGGGCTTTGGTTTTGCAGCAACAAAGCTATTGATGTCGATCAGATATCGCTATTCTTCCGTATTGCATTATCAATCTATAATAACAAGGAAAGCTTCCCAACCATCATGAGCCTTTGCGATGCTATTTTGACAGGGTGTAGGGCCGTGTGAGCGGAGTCCAGAATTACAGTTAGTTTTGCTGAACGGATTTTCAAAGGCCGGTAAAGAGGTGTAAAAACGTGTGCGCAACAATCATCAACCCCTATGACACCCTACGAGATTGCCTCGGCGGCGCAGCTGGTAGGAGTGCCGCCTCAGGAGCACACCGGCGAGCTTCTGAGTTCGAGTTCGCGTACTGTCAATATTTGTCACATATTAGTTTGTTGTTATTACGCTTTCTCATTATCCAGGAGTCAATTTTAGAACCGGATGATAAGTGTAGAAAGGTCCCATTCTCATTATACTACCTCTAAGCTGTACCGCCTCTTCTTCCTGATAGCCGATATCTCCATAGATGGCGTCCAGGAGGAGTCCTTTTATGGCACCCGCAAATCTCTCTCCTTGTCGGAGAAGTGAAATCCGGTGTGAATTTGGAAAGTAATTTGGAAAGTAGTCGGCCGACAACCGTTCAGGTGAGAACGACGTTTTTAGTACACTTATGTACCGGTATGGCCCGGGTTCGTAATATTCAATCGTAGGGTATGCGTATTTGTGTGCAGTTACGGTATCATTGGTGATATGGTGTGATATGCTAGTGGTGCAGATACGCATCGTTGAAAAATTAGCACACATGAAGGCGCAAATAGACAGCCTTGGTTTAGGGAGGGGGGCGTTCTGCCTGAAAGCGGCGCGGGCAAAGACGCGGGACAGTGCCTGCGGAGCCAATTAGCGTCGACTCGCGTCGTGACACCCGCCGCTTCGCACTCAGCCAGACAGCCCTCGCCGCGGATTTGATGCTGACCCAGCCAACCACGGGAGCCTGCAGGTCGAAGAGATTTGATGTGATTACAATCGATAGAGGGATAGGACGCTCAGACGGCTTGCATTGACAGTCCAGAAACTGGAATTGATCTGAACCCTACCATCTCCTATATTAGAATTTCGAGCTCTATCGAATGAGCCACGAAAGAATCTTCCCTCAGTAACCCTTACAACATTTTTTTGAGGCGCTGTTCAACTTTCCTTAAATATCAGTTTTTATTTATACCGGAATTAACTACGAGGCATGCTTCCAGGCTACTGATGTGGACTCTACCATCTCATGTATTAGAATCTCGATCGCTATCGAATGAGCCAGAAATCATCCTGTCTAAACTGTCTAAATAACCCATGAGGCGACTTCTAGGCGCTGTTTATTTTCGTTAAATATCAGTTTTTATTTATATCAGAATTAATTGCGAGGCATGCTTCCATACTACTGATGTGAACCATACCATCCCCTGTACTAGAATTTCGAGCTCTATCGAATGTTCCAGAAAAGAACCCTGCCCCAATAACCCTCAAAGCAAATTCTTTCAAGCGCTGCTTATTTTTCGCTAAATATCGGTTTTCATTCACATATATCAGGATTAAATGTGATGTATGCTTCCAGGCTAAAATTGCACGAGGACTCCAATTAGATGGACGAGAGATCTTTTAACATAAGTTTAAAGCATTCGTTACCACATGGCATCTCTTTAGCATTTCGTGAGTGATTTTTCTATGGAACTTTTTAATGCACACACCACGTATTTCGAGACTAAGGCTGGATAGGTGGTTCATTAAATCTAAAGTTCACCGAGAATAAATTTCATCACACAATACATCAAATTGCTCGTCCAGTCGTTTGTGGTTTCTAGCAGGTTTTTGACCTCGCGTCTCACAGGCAATGTGCGTGCATAGCCAATGTCACCACCAATTAACGAGCTAGGAAATACTCATGAAATGCTTTGAGAAAACTGGAGTATTTGGGTGTTCTTCGGAGGCCTAGCGACTATCAAATCGAACTCGTGGGGCAGTTTCAGACAGCAAACATGCTCTACGCATTGAGGGATCATGTCGTTTTCGAAAAGGTTGAGCACTTGCAGTGCTCTTAAAAGGTCTCTCGTCTATCTATTTATATTCCTCGCGCGATTTCAGCCTGGAAGCATGCCTCGCAATTAATTCTGATATAAATAAAACTGATATTTAACGAAAATAAATAACGCCTAAAAAATCGCCTCACGGCTTATTTAGACAGGATAATTTCTGGCTCAAGCGATAGAGATCGACATTTTAATACGGGAGATGGTGTAGAGTTGACATCAGTAGCCTGGAAGTTTGCCTCGTAGTTAATTCTGATATAACTAAAAACTGATACTTAACGAAAGTTAATAAATAGCGCCTGAAAACAATTGTTGTAAGGGTTATTGAGGCAAGATTATTTCCTGTCTCATTCGATAGAGCTCGAAATTCTAATATAGGAGATGGTAGGATTCAGATCAATTCCAGTCCCGCGTCTTTGCCCGCACCGCTTTCAGGCAGAACGTCCCTCACCCCTTGGTTTACTATAAGCATTAATGGTCTAAAATTGACTCCTGTGACCATGAGAAAGCGTAGTAACAACAAACTATGAGCAATAGTATTGGCAGTACGCGGACTCGAATTCAGAAGCCCACCGGTGTGCTTCTACGACGCATCATTCCTACCAACCGCTATCGAGGCACATCTGGTAGTGTATCATAGGGGCTGATGATGTTGCGCACACGTTTTTACACCTCTTTACCGGTCTTTGAAAATCCGTTCAGCAAAACTACTGTAATTCTGGACTCCGCTCATACGGCCCTACATCCTGTCAAAATGGCCACTGGAGCTAATTTTAGACCATAGACGTTTATCAGTTTTATTATCAACACCTTAATTAGCCCTCTTCACGAAGTTTGGGCGAAACTTGCTTTCTCCGGAGTTGTGGGAATACAAGGACCTACCCATTCGATTAGCAGAGAGTTGGGGGGGGGGGGGGGGGAATCAGCATCGTTGTTAAATCGTATCATACGGGTTAGAATGATTTTCTATTGTCAGTATTCTATACTAAAGCGTTCAAGATACACTTTACATCGAGAAAGGGGAGTGAGCAAGCCCAGCATGCAGAAACCCTACCCCGGATCCGAACCCCTGACCCCTTTCCTGCAAGCCCGCCCCGTATCCACAGCCATCCGGTCGCTGCCGCTTTGCTGGTGAGCGGCGTACCTCAATGTTTCACTTCGGTTTCTGTACCGCTAACCAATAATTTGTGAGTTCGCAGTAATTTCGCTACTGTGCCAGCCCCAAACCTTTTGCAGGTTAGATTCTAATCACGACGTAGCAGTTCCAGACGTCTGTTTGCTTTATCGGCTCGCACTGAAGTGACAGGTTTTTTGCAATTTTTGGCCTTCCCAGATTCCGCCGCTCACCAGAAATTTGAAAACCACAGCGGCGCTTTTCGGACAATCCCATACAGCCCTCAATGATAAATGCGTAAAGCCATATAATTGTGGTAGTTTAATTATGAAAGTATGGAAAACAAAGGATTAGTTTCGTTCTCGTTTCGACCAGTCCCTCAGATGAAAACCAAACAGACAGACTTCCCCTGTGCTCATCAGTAGGGGAGGGGAAGGAAGGAGTTACTGCTGTAAACTAACCTGAGCTCCTCCTGTTGAAGTTGGACTTGGTGAGCAACAGTTGAACGTAAAACGGCAAGTTTAAGAGAATTAATGCTATAATACACCACAAGAAAAAAATAAACCTTGAATGAAAGGCATTAAGGAGATGTAGGAAGGGTAGCAGTAAACTAGAATAGATTAGAAATAACAACCCGGCACGGAGAGCGCAACGTGGCTCAACGAGAAGATCCACCATGGTAAAGGGAGTGGGTTAGTAGAAAAAAGGGGGAATGGTTGTTAGGGAATGAGTTAGTTAAGGTGAAGGAGGAAATAATTAGGAGGTAGAACTCCACGCCGAACCACCAAACGCAAAGAATTGCCACGGTGAGTTCGTTGACCTCCCTTGTAAAATCGAGTGAGATCAGAACTGTAAGGACTTTTGTGTGGGTAACTTTTTTCTCGTCTGTACATTGAGGTTGACAAGTCATTTGTGCATCTTACAGCTATTTCTCTCTCGAGCGTCTCAATCACAAGCATGATCCCGTTCTATCGTTCATTCTTTACAGGTGATCTGCGCTGATTGCTCCGACTTGGACACGTTCTACTGTTCCATGTGTGGCTTCTGGACCACTCCCAATGATATGTTCAAACACCTCGAGACTTCGGAACACAAGCTGGCATACTTGGTTGGTGTCGCAGTTGGTGCTTTTTGCATTCTTTGACGCGAAAGGGTTCAACTGATCCTCGATGTTGCAGTTCCGTAACTACAAGATGTATCATCAGACGGTGGTATCGGAGACGAACTCGCTCGTGCGGTCGGCCATGTTGTCTCAGTTTGCGATTCAGATCTGGAAGGTGCATTTCATTGCTACATGCTTCGAGACCAAGCGGTTGCTGAGCGCAAGTCACTGAAATATGTAGTGTGGGTGGTACGAAGTCCGCTTTTCCATGGAACCGGCTTTCGAGGAGTGCTCAGTGCAGAGAGTTTTTGTCCATCCGAGGGTCGTCTGCTGCCATAAGGTTATTCAGCGCCAAGTGGTTGGCATCTAGCTTCTCAACGTTACGATGTCTCCATAGAAATGTCGGCGACGTCAAACGTTCAGAAATGTATCGCCGATAAGGAGCGCTTAGGGAGCGAACCCGCGAGATCGCTTGCAAATTGGAGAATAACACGCTAACTCAGGAGTGGGGTGGGGCGGTGATGGTATTGTTCTCTGTTCGTGTTTTGTGGTGTTGATCTCGCTATTGATAGCATTGGCTTTGAGACGAGCTAGAAAAATTGATGGATGGTTTTTAACCTCCAGAGCATTATTACCATCACTCCTTTTTTGCGAGTTCAGTACTTCTCAGGGAAGTGCCACAAGTGTGAGACGATGAACTGAAAAGAAATAAGCAGTTTGATTAAAATACTAGCCCAGAAGAAGAAAAAAGTGAATGAGTTTACAACAAGTAGGCCGTTACGGCGACGCTTATGAAACAAAAAAAAAGCAGAAATCTCAGAAATATGGGGGCCACTCCAAATGGATTGTTTAGGCGATCAGCTATATCAGTTTAGCTACCTACGTAGCGCACATATCGCATGGCATTTCCTCTAGGAAGGCAGCATTCATGCTCTACTTTAAGCCGTATGCCGATCCTGCCTAGGGCGTCCGCCTTTTGAAGTTGTGTTTCTTTCTTTTTGGTGCCGTTTCGGGTTTATTAGATGTCAGAGGTCATGAAAAGCCCTGTTGTGTACTTTTGCTGTCTTGAACTACAGTGTCTGATTTCTCCTTGTTTGAAGATGGAGCAGCCTCCAGGACGGGTCTCGAATCGTCTCCGTTCTCTACTTGATCGCGCCATTATCGAACGCGTATGGCCAGAGCATGTCAACGTTCTCGACCATTCCTGGAAGGATGAAGGTAAGTTGGTTAGCTGAGCGTTTACTTTCGCTTAGCTTCATGCATCCTGCTTGCTTTTCTATGACTATGAAGAAAAACGGTTAGCATTTGTGTAATTCGTTTCTGCCGCTGGGTCACTTTTTAACTCGCCCATTCTCCGCTGGAAAGCTGTTCGGGAAGGGTAAAGATCGAAGTAGACGTCTTTCTAGGAACATCTGGCATATTGCTGGGATTTTTTCCTCTCTCAAGGCATTTTTTCTTTCTTTGAATTAATCCACGTTAAGGGATAGGAACCAGTTTTGTTAGTTCTTCATATCAAACAGTCCATTCTATTGAGTCTCAAAGTAGATGCATTTGAGAGGGTGGAGACTCAAATCGTAGCCTTAGTTCTCGAAGTTCTTGACATCGCAGTTGAATACGAGGGCACAGACCCTTGTCAAATCAGGATGGCTTCAACATTTGTGATTCGCATACATGTCTTCGTTGTTGATGTCAATGGATGTTTAGGTAAGACAGTAGGTCGAGTAGAGGTGCCTCCTCCGGTATCGAAGAAGGATCTGGGTCTAGTCGACGACGAGCCGAACCGTAAACACAAGAAGGACAAGGGAGCGGTCAAGGTCGAACCGAGCGACGGCAGCTCACCCACTTCCAAGAGGAAGGAGAGCGATCGAAACGGTGATCGAAGGTATTTTCCACGCAGTCTCCTTGTCTCTCAGGCTCTGAAGAAGCTGATAGCGCGGTAATGTGAATCGGAGTGAATCTACTGTGCCAGTCTTGTTGAATAGCTTGAACCAGCGTTGCATAACGAGAAGTAGCTGTCCCATCGGAAGCCGCTCAATCTGCTCGTGAATTCTCGTGTCATCCGTACTATTTATAGCTCGCATTCGAAGAGACGTTCACGTTCGCCGGAGAAGAAAAAAAGTAGACGGTCACGATCGCGATCCAGAGACAAGGATAAGAGGAAGGATGAAAGGTGGGCTGTCTCCCTCAATATTTGTTTTGAAAAGTCACGTCTGCACTTAGTAACGGCTGATGTGTGATACTTCGAAAAGTTTGTGGCTACTCAGAGCGTTTGTTTGGCTTAGACGGAAAATTTCGCCTTTTATAACTACCAGCAAGGTGAATTATAGTGGGTGTAATGCGAACTGGGATGGTTACGTCAACTAAGGGATCGGTGCAGCAGGATAGGGAAGGCATACGTTTGGGCTCAGTAGCATGGCTTTCCAGACAATTGTCGCCTTGTCCGTTTCGAGTAGTCAGTCTTTCTAACTATCTTTATGGTCTCACTTACCGAATGTTCTCAGCGCCAGAGGATACCGTAGGGTCCGTTTTCTATCTGAAGCCCATCTTCATCCCACACTCGTACTTCGTTATTTTCGACTTCGTTTTGAACAACTGATGGATTCCTTGCGGCTGAATTTGTTTCAAGCCGCTCTTTTGAGCACGGTTTAAAGCGACCTTGAAATTAGTTTACGGTCAATGTTGAAGTGGACGCCTGCTTGTCTGACCCAAAAAGTATCCTTGGTGTAAAAGCTCCTCAGCGCCGAAATGCCCAAATAGAGTATGTCATGTCTGCGACCACGTTGGACCGTTGCAGTTCAATTTGGGTGGTGCAACACTGTGTGCCGGTATGTACCATATAAAACTAATCCATCCCCCATCCACCCTTCAGCGTCAAACTAATTGTGGCTCGAAAACTTGCAGCAACTCATTGCAAGCCTGTCCATGGTTAGCGGTTTGAGGTGGGCATTACGCGAATGGAGGGTGAACGGGTGTCCCAACAAGTAATTGGTTATCAATCGATCTACGAAGGCCAATTGATATTGTGTGGGGCAGAACCTGAACCAGTTATCAGACGGGCTACAGGACGACTTGATGCGATCCTGCGTTGAAGGATAAAGGACGATGTTACTCGATCCCTTTGGGATGCGCCACGCATTCTACTCCTACGGGATGTCGTGAAGGCGATTTGAAGTTTCCTGATTTGGGTCCCGCCCTGGCCAACCAAGCCTTCCATCTGTTCTGTGTCAGCGAATTACTACCGGACTTTGTCATTGTACAGTCTGCGCATTGGAATTGTTTCCGCAACATCCCGCAGAAGTAAAACACGTGGCGTCAACAAAACAATTGAGAAACGCCGTCCTGAGCATAACCTTTAATGACAAATCTTGGTCTTTTGGACGCCCACCGGTGGAAAAAATGAGAGTCGTGATAGAGGACGGTGTCAATCTGTTCCTTCTCGGATGCACTGTACATTCTACTTCTGCGAGTGTCATAGAGGCAAATTGATTGTGCGGTTGGCCTGTGCAAGAAATTCCGATGGATATCCGGTGGGCGGGCCAGCGCTTCATGGACAAGCCCGATTGGCCAAAGTTGTCCAAATCTTTGAATCCAGCTCAGACTGTTCTCAGAACGGAACCCAACGAAAGCGTTCCCAGCATGCATTTGCTTAGGTGTTGATGCGGATGTTATTGCATTTTCAGACCTGCTAAGCAAACCCTAGTGGGGGCTAGTACACCGTTTGGCAGCCGGCCAGAGCTTTCAAAGTCAAGTCAGGCCCTTCTGATGACCTTCACATCGCTCAGTTTTCCTTTATTTTCACAGCTAGACATGCAGCGGGGTAGCGGCTACCAGGCATCTGCTTGGTAGCCTGTAGACCGCTGAACTTGTCATCAAACTAATAATGCAACACCTCGGCCGAAGCGGCTCCTCTTTTCTTCTTTAGTCCAGCCCTTATTAGAGTAAAAAGTGTTCTGAAAGGTAGTACATCATTGGATAGAAAGACGTGGCAGGGTAGGGTCTTCAAAAAATTCCTACGAAGTTTTTACGCTCTCCTCGCATTTTTTGTTATTTATACTCTAAAGAGTACCCTTATCTCCATCTCGCGGTATACATATCCCCCCGCCCCGGCTTGCGGCATACATACGTGCTCCCTCTTATTGTATAGGGTGGTGGTTGACCTCTGTCGCACGTCTTCTGAATTCGGGCGCTCTTTCCCCATCCATACCCGCCTCCTCAATCTGTGCCGAAACTAATGATCCGGCTGACATACGCCGCAGTATCACATGTTTTAGCATACTTTGGCTCCCCTGCATTTGGGTTCACAACGTGGCACGCGGGTTAACCGCTTCATTGTTCTGTCGTTAGTAGCAGATGCCTAGTCTGCCTTAGAGAGCACCAACAACATCATGCCTAGATTGAGACACGCAATACTCATAAAGGATCAGTGTACGGACCCACACTGGCTATTTAGTTGTTCGGCATTTTCCGGGTCGAGCTCGCACCGTCGCCGGAGGGGGCACGCCGTTCAGATAATCACCGTAAGGTGGCTCCGTAGTTATTTGGCTGACGCAAAGAAGAGTACGAATGATGGCGAGTGAAGTGACTAGGATTGGTCGCCACCGAAGAGCGTGAGTAATCATCTCGGTGCAACCGGATTTGGGGGGGGGGGATGTGTATTTCTTGCCATTTTTCCTCGCCAGACTACTCTAGCGGAATGCTAGTGTTGGGGTGGGGCGCCGCTAGAAACTGGAACATTCTATCCCACTGTAGGCTGCATGTCAAATTTGGCCGGGGCTAAGAATGGTCTTCATTTCCCGGCTACGCTGTTTCTAGACCCGAAAATGCCGGTTGTCTCACCTAAATTGAACTGCAAGGATGCCGGTTGTCTCACCTAAATTGAACTGCAAGGAAAAAGATGCCATGGCGCTTTTGTAATTTTTCGAGCAGCTTTGCACCTCAACATCTTGTGTTTCCTTCGAGAGATTTCTGATCGTCTTCCTCCGCCAGCGAAGCTCGTCGTTTCACCTCACTTTTCTGCTAAGTGACGCAAAACTGCTGGTTTTATTTGTACACGGTGGTTTAAGTACTGCGACGCAAATTTTGAATTTAGTACTGGCAACCACTATATTGCTCTAGGAAGGCCATAGATAGTCATGGAGCTAGTTGTTTATTAATTTTCATACTCTTATACATACCATTTTGTTGCAGCTCAAGGCGTCCGTCAACTCCCGAGAAGAAGTGTTCGTCGAAGGTCAAGGAGAGCCGAAAGTCGACTTCGCCAGAGAGAAAACGCCGTCGAACTCGGAGTCCAGAGAAGCGCAGCGGGAGGAGGGACTCGCGTGATCGTAGTTCTAGCCGTTCGCGTCACAGGTCTCGTAGTAGGACTCGGAAGCGTAGTAGTCGCAGTCGGTCGCGCTCGAGGACTGATCATGGCAGCGACGGTCGCAAACGCAGCAGAAGTCGCTCTCGCGGTCGCCGTCGCGGGGCAGATTTAGGTATGTCTTGGGAGGAAACCGCGGCGGCGTTCTTGGCGAAACTCGGCGACTCGAAAGCAGCAGCAAGTGTTTTGGATGCCCCCAAAGGAGAGCGGTCCCCATCTGCGCAGGTCAGGGAGCTGGAGGAGAAGCTGGAGCAGTTGAAGAATCTCGCAAAGAACCAGTCGCCCAACTTGGACGCCTTACTGGAGAGCACTTCGAATCAGAGGAGGTTGCAGGAGAAACTAGCGAGGAGGGAGAAGGCACCACCGTCACCCAGCCCTGCTGACTTCGACGAGAAGGCGCAGATGCGTAAGCTGCTTGGCGTGCTCATCACGATGCAGCAGGAGGCCGAGCGGAGCGCCAGCTTGGACGAGTCCCTCATTGACAAGCTCTACAGGGAAGTCGGGCTGAAAAAGTCGGTCGAGAGCTCCAGCGATCATCTGCTCGCTCAGCTCTGCTCTCAGATATCGCAAGGAAGTGGGGCCAGAAACAAACCGTCGATCGACCTGCAGTCGTTCGGCATCTCCAACCGCCCCGATGAGCTCAAGCAGCAGCAGTCGGCAGGCTCGTCACTTTTTGGTGGAGGACAGAATCGTACATCAGCATTCCAGACGCTCTTGTCCGAGGTGAAGCGGTCGCTAGACAGTCTCAATTCCCCACGTCCAGCGTCGCCGCTCATCAAACCACCGTATGGGATCACAAATAGGGACGACGTCTTCCCAGAAGGCGAAACGATTTCGTATGTATTCCCCGGGACGGACTGTATGCAGAACTCGAGCCGCTCCGCGCAATCAACAACCACCACTCCTCCCACGTCGTCATCTGATGCCAATCTGAGCAAAAAAGAGAGAGCTGCTCTGCGTCGCAAGCAGTTGTTGGAGGAAGCGGAGAGACTTCGAAGAGAGGCCGAGGCAGAGGATGACGGTGAAGATGATGGCGACGATGATGACTGGGATTGCTTGGCTGAAGTCATCAACGCACCTGCTCCCAGCACGCAGAACAGCGGCGCTAATACACAGGATAAGCCACAATTCCAGAAGTACGATTTCACTAAGGATGTAAGGCAACCCAACACGAAGAAAGATGAGAAAAAGGAAAGCGTGCCGTTAGCCCCCGGGCAGAAGATGCCACTCGCAAGGACGATTCTGCCTGACGGAAAGTCGACTTATGATGTCAAAGCGAGAGAGAAGGAGAAAGAAAAGGGACGAGAAAGAGAGGAGAGATCACGCGACAGGGAGCGTGACAGGGAGCGTGACAAGGAACGGGAGAAGGATCGCGAAAAGGAACGCGAGAGGGAACGCGAGAAGGAGCGTGAGAGGCAACGCGAGAAAGAGCGCGAGAAGGACAAGAAGAAGGGTTCGAGTTCGGAGAAAAAGACGCCGTCAACGAAGCCCCACGGCAACCCTTCGACGTGGCCTCAGCCGTTCCCTCAGCCGCTGATGAACATGCAGTTGGACTCGGCTACTGCGCATCAACAGCCGCAGAGCTTCGCACCACCACCTCATCAGAACTTCCAGGCGCCACCGCACGTTAATCTGCCGAGGAACGACCCCGTCTATCCTACGCCTGTGAACACTTATCCCAGTCAGTACCAAATATACGCGAACCAGCCGCCGCAGCAGCAGCAGTTCCCTAACCAGCCCTTCTTCCCCGGTCAGCAGTTTCCTCCACCCCAACAGCCGTTCGTGCCCGGTTATGATATGCAGCAGATGCCTCCTCAGCAGCCGTACTACGGGCAGCCTCCTTATTTTTAAAGTTCAGCCCACCGGCGGTAGGCAGTGCAGGGATAGCGAGTTACTGCGCGTAATGTTAGCCGATTTTTTCACCATGTCGAGGTATGTCGTGATCTTTTGTGACTGACGTGTATGAGTTGGACATCTGCAACTTCGTGATGCTAGTGCGTTGTTATAGCCGTTCATTTTGTTATTGTTTTGCGTGCAAATAAAGTTATCTTTCCTCATCTATCCTTCGGCTCGGTAAAGTGTTGCCTTCACCGGAAGTTCGTTATAGCATTGGATTCATTTCCATTTGATGAGTATATAGAGACCCTTCCCAAGGGCTGCGTATTGAAAAGGAGATAGACTGAAGGTTATTGGGCTTCTTACTCTCATCAGCTCAGGTGCAAGTCGATCCGCAATGATCAGAATTTTTTGCACACTTCAAATCTACGATTTCGGATAGAATTACGAACGATAATCAATGTAATCTCCTTCTGTAACCAACGACGTACTGCCGACTTCCACTAATAGACGTTGGACTAGGGGTCGTTCCCGCTTTCGTGGAAGAAACTGGGCGGGCCCTCGAAGTATTCGGCGATTGTCAGATTTCTTGTCCTTGAGGCGAGTGAAGCAAGACGGAGGTGGGTGCAGATCCGGGCAGAGAAGGGATGGAGGATAAGTGCATCTAGAATGCAGTAGCAAGTTCGGACCGGTTGTGGGTATTTCCTTCGATGTCCATCCAAATTCCTCCAAGTTGGGCAGACAGCATAGGTTCCCATCCGCATTTCGGAACTTGGTGGGGCTTACGCCTTGATGTGGCAACAAGCCAGTGCGAAGTCGACGTCCGCTCAACAGGAGTGGGACGGAACAAGTCGGTCGGTTATGTAGCGGGATAAACTGGTCTTAAGAAGGCCTTAAACTGACGGATGCTCCGGACATTCTGATCCGGCTACTCCGTAGCTCCGCGCTGGTGGTCAGTACCTCGACCTTCGATCTCCGACAGGTTGTGCCTTCTTTGAAACGGTGGAACCAGACCGCGCAGTGCCGTAACGTGGTGCATCAGCGAACGGTGCTGCAAATGTTTTGATTTTGGCATGAACTCTGTATGCTGTCGCGGAAAGTCGGGCAGTAGGCTCCGCGATCAACGCCGTGATCTTTTGCCAATGCTTAGCCATCTCATCAACGTGGAATAGTCGTTCCAGCGGAGGGCCTCGTGGTCAGATTCTTTTCTGTCGACTGGAAAGAGTGCCATAGGGAACGTCCGCTCTTAATATAGTGGCAAAGTATGCTTCGCTTTCGCAGAGTCCATGAGCCCAAAGAGTGAGGACCCTCAACGTTTGCTATGAGGTCGCAGTGAACATTCGACCCACGTGTGCGTGCCACACATGGAGGAGGGAAGAGGGGTGGTGAAGAATGCGTGTTAGGTGGCTTTATAATGTAGTAGTGAGGGACGCTGCTTCATAGGCGAGGGTTCTGTGTTCTATTCCCGTATCTTTAGGCATCTTTACAACCTTTTAGTATTGATCTGTGCTTCGTGGGCAGGCTTTCAAACATTTTCCAGCATTCATTGCACTGTAGGCTGTGAAATACGAGTTCGTCACATTACGCAGTATATTTCATAATTGGCTGTCGTTGAATCTTGGCACGACATACGGCATACGAATAGGACTGTTCAGCTGTGGAGCCAAGATTGTTAACCCACTTTATTCGCCTGACGTTTCGGCGTAACCGCCTTCTTCAGAGCTTGGAAAAGTTTAGCGAGGTTTGAAAGATTACTCGTCCAAGAACTATTTCAAGTCACAGGAGTTTCCGGAGTTAACTCTTTCAAGTCACAGTTAATTCCGGAAACTCCTGTGACTTGAAATAGTTCTTGGACAAGTAACCTTTCAAACCTTGCTTGACTTTCCAGGCTCTGAAGACGCGGTTACCTCAAAACGTCAGCCGAATAAGGTGTGGTTAACAATCTTGGCTCCACAGCTCGAACAGTCGTATCAACGAGTTCGTCAGTTACCATCCTCTTTATAGAAAATGTCGCTTCCCTGCAAATTTTTGCCAGCTGTCCTGAAGCTCTGAAGAGAGCGGAGTGTAATGTGTAAGTGTAATTGTAACGCTAGTTACGTCTGAGTGGCGTTCTTTGGGGGTCGAGCGTTCTACCCCCTCGTCCCCCTGGCCCGCCCACCCCTCAACCCCCTGGGCTTGTTCGAGAGTCAGTGGCTGCCTTACGAGATAGTGGAGACGCAGACATTTGCCACGCCTCTGTTTAAAGGGCGGGGGTAGAACGCCACTCCGCCGCGTTCTTTTAAACACGCCGAAGGGACGGGGAAGCCTTTGCGGCTTCAATACATGAAAATAAAAGATTTTAATTTAAGGTTCGTTTCGCTACTGTCTTCATTCTCCCAAGATTGTGTGGGGCTGCGGCTTAGACCGTCAAGCTAAGGGGTTGAGGGGTGTGTATGTGGATACCAGCGGACAAGAGGAAAGAACGCATACCGATAATCAGTGGTGGATGATGTGCAGGCTGTTTGTCTCAAGAATGCAGATAATGTCCTTTGTGTTGTTGAATATGTGCAAGGACCAAGTCGATCAAATTGCTGGAGGGCACGCTACGTGCTTAAGGAGTTCACATCAATTGGAGATCCATACACCATTCTCTTCAGACTTCCTGATAAAAATTTGTAGTGAAACGAAGATCGTATAAACGGTTGCTCTGTAAAGTAGGTGGTAAGCGGTGAGCAGCTCATTCTGATCTCCGCTTACCACCCACAGCTCACAGCGCAATAAAGGCTCGTTTCGAAGACATTGCCTATAGCATCAGCGTTAAAGTACACAAATGTAGCGACGAACTGGAATCGCACTTGGTTCCTCGCCTATGAGGCAGCGTCACCGCTTCTTAGTATCGAAACCATTTCATCGAGCATCGTACTCCGTCTCTCCCGTCTCTCCTACGCATCGCTCGCAAAACGTGTCAGGTGCTGACCGTTCGATTCCATAGTAAGCGTTGACGGCCCCTCGCTTTTTGGGTTCAAGGACTCAGCGAAATCGAAACATATTTTCCTACTGTGTAAGGGCGGAGATTGTCGCTGCGACATTCATCTTAGGTTTTCACTTCACCGTTCAGACATACGCCTAGATCCTTCTCTGTTTTTCATGTGGCGATTTTGCTATAGTTTCTTTACGTAGCGCTACGATGCTCGCCGCGAGTGTAAGCTATCTCATCGACCTAAAGAAGGCATTTGACGTCGATTCTGAAGCGGTATTGATAATAGGATAATACCCTGGTCACACAGGGACTTCCCACTTAGAACGCAAGAGTACATGGAGAGGTGCGCAGCGGACTCTCGACCAAGATCTCACCGTTCTACAGCGACGTTGTCATCAACGTAAAGAGAGGCGTTCTAGAGATACCATGTCCCGAAACTCTTCAGCGCTATCCTCGAAAAACGCGTGATCGAGAATGGGAAGAGGTGGAAGTGAAGATCGAGGGCCGACAGCTGCATCATCTTCGCTTCGGTGACGACACCGTCGTCATCAGACCGAGCATAGCCAGCGGAAGCGAATGCTGGGCAACTGCGTGTGGGAACGAATCTAACAAAGACGATGTTCATGAGAAAAGGACGAGTCCCTGATGCCCCATTCTCGCTCAACGGAACGAACGACTCGGAATGCTCCAGCTGCGTGTGTTTTGGTTGCGGAGTAAGCATGGCCAATGACCTAGGGCCGAAGCTGGGCAGGAAGAAACGAGCGGCTTGGGAAGCTTTCAAGAGCGTCGAGCAACGCAAACAACGTCCGGCTCCGTGCCGAGATATTGGACTTCGCTGTTCTTCTTGCCCTAACATGACCTGGCCTACACGAACGAATACGCGATAACGAAGCGCAGCGGGGAATCGAGGGGACGATGCCCGGATTGGTACGACTCACGCAAGTGAGAGGCCTCCGAAGTTATAAACTTCGTCGACGTCCGAAGATCAGAAGGTGTCGCATGAGCCAAGTCGTCGAAAATTAGGTGAGCCGTCATGTAATAAGCTTCGCGAACACTCACTGGTTGGGAGCCGTCACTTACTTGATCGAGAATTGGTGTCGAGAAAACACCAAGAGGCCCGCCCGTACTTATTGGGAAGCCCTGAACGAACAAGATGACGCCCGTTGTGTCCAGTAAGCGAGAAGGGTGCATTGTAGCAATCTCGCACGAGATACGAACAAGTGGAGGCGGTCCTGGCGTTTTCGCGAAACCTCGATGATCAAGGGAACGACAGGCAATGCGGGTGATCTTTTTTATGCATATGGGATGTTCAAGAAAGCCTGGCAAACCTGTTCAGTTAAGTCAGACGAAGTTTCACTCAATTTAAGAGAGATCTGTTTTTGTTACCATCATCCCTTCTCTAGGGTTGCAAGCACGTGGATTAACGTCTAAGAGTGTGAAATATGTGACGATGGCAGGTGGGTGCAGGGACCGCAGCTAGCTGCGTCGACGTCGCCCTTATCATGCCAAAAGTTTTTGAAACAAAATTCCTCTGGTCTGTTGCCTCCCAGTTGAAGAGTATGACTACGAACTATTTTCGTGCAACCTTGTAGAGGAGAGAAAGAGAATTCTATGAAGGCTACGTTTTCTGCGGAGTGTCTGAAGCGTAATTTTGGAAAAAATGGAAATATGTTGGCGTGATCTAGGGACATTCTGTGACTACTAAGCGTAGGTGGTTCTCAAGGATGCAAATCTGGGCACGAGGGCTAAGATCAGTGTGGTATAAATTCGACAGACGACGTGCTTTCGCGCCGACCATGTGCTTGTATAGTAGGAACATGGGAATGGTTTATCGAATTTCACTCGCATCGCCTCTCGTCTCTCGGCCCATCAACTTCCCGTTTGGCCCTTCGGTGAATAGGATCCCATCGGACAGTCTAGCACTTGGCAGAGAAGACGAGACACTGGCACGAGCGAATCTGCGGTTAGCGAGAGAGCAGACGAAACGAATTCCCCGATGAGTGACCGGACGCGGAACTTGTCGTTTTTGTGTGGATCTCTAGGTGCTAGTATCTGAATGGATTCTTTTAGGAATTAACCAAACACTAATTTTAAAAAAGTACTGCAGCAAAGTGTTTTGAATATTGGAATGCAAGAGTCCATAGTCTGCAACTTCGAAAGTAGGGAAGGATTTTACGAGTATATTAAGAAGACTTCGCGATGTACTGGGCGACTTTTACACCACTTTTACATGCTTCCATATCTCCATCTCTGAGGCGCGTGGAGCGCGGTCGGAGGAAGCGCCGTCTGCTGCGTGCACCCGACACCAGATTGTTGGTTTCAACTTTCCGCTCATTCCAACCAAGCCCTCCACCATACTTGTCCGGGAAGGACAAACCACTGACTTCGTCATCGGCTGACCACCGCAAGCCAATGTATAAACCAAATACGCATACCTACAACCTACCTGACGTTCCGTAGATGTAGGGTGTGTGGCGCATCATAAAGGTATTGATTAACCCGTCCTTGTCTCTATCTCTTCACCTATAGAAAAGGTCTTAGACTTCTTCAAAGGGAAAGCCAGATAAAGTTCTGTTGGATATCGGAGGTTGCCCTATGAGTACGTTCAGTACGTCACGTTATTTGCTTGATTCGTCACGTTTTTCTTACATGAAGCTGTGCTTTAGTGCAATTCACCGCTTTTTAGGGTTTTTTTGTGAATCCGCCAAAGGCACTTTGACATGCCCAAGGCTTACATGTGGGAGCCTGACCCAATTTTAGTGTTTCAGAGTATCGTGCATATCACCCGTCGTCCCGTTGATTATTAACGTCTGCATTTAAAAATGCTGCCAAAGCGGAAGTTTCAGAATGATGAATTGAAGTCCGCGTTAATCACTCCCTTTTTTGGGATACACCATTCTGCATCAGTCGGGGCTTCGCAGATGAGGAGTAAATTTGAGACTCGCCCCATCTGTGGGGGTGCACACCTTCAAAGTTTAGCATCGCTGAGCATGATAATGGTGGCTTTAGACCTCTTTTAGCTATCCAAACTATGTATAGACTGCCATGATGTGCTTGGTCAGTTGGTGCGCCTTTAAGAAATTGTGGGGACTTTTATCGCTACAACGCTTAGCGAAACATCGCGTAAGCTCTTTGCGTACCTTGGGTGCTAAGCCAGGTAATCCAAAAGATTTGCCAACACATGTACCGCCTACCACTCCTACACGCCCTTTACGGCTCCGAAGAACATCCGGCTTCTCGGACAGAGCGACAGAAGGGTGGTTGGACCACTTGTGTCCTCAACACGTACCTGGTCATCGATCGATGCGAACGAGTCCCCGACAAACGAATCGCACGCCTGCGACTGAATCGATGTAGCTCGGTACCGGCTTTGACTGCGTTCGTCGCGTGAAGTTCGAAAACGAGGAGGGAGGAGGTCGAGGTCTTCTGTGCTGGAGAAGTTCTACAACAATGATTACTTCTTCAAAGAGATGCTCCAGCTAGGTGTATCTCAGTCGGCAAACTCAACATGGCTGATGTGCCAGAGCTGGCAGGAGGAGATGAGCAGCTCGAGAACTTTAAGACCGTGTAGGAAGTGGTGAATCAGGGCAAATGACGTCCGGCTTCGTGAACACCTATTTGACTCGATCGTTTTTCCTGCACTAATACGCCTTGGAAATTTGGCTAGAGGGAAACATGAAACCAGAGTGAACACGAGGTAGGCGTTCCATACAAAGAACAGAGGAAACGGAAACAATGCTCTGAGTAACCCTACTGATGCAAATGAGGCAAGACCTCCGCAGCTCTAAGCGTCGTCGAAGTGCGAAGACCAGAGACGCCGTCGCGTCAGCCTGGTCGTCGAAAGTTGGAGGGTTCTTCGAAGTTTTTGAAATTTACGGATACTTGCTGGACGAGAGCCATTCCCGACTGGATTTCGCAGGATGCAGAGGATCGCCAAGGCTTCTTCAACATATGCGCGAACCTCATCGCGAATGAGCGGGAAGATTTCTGATCCTTTTGTCCTTCGAGCGAGAAGAATCCACTGGACTCCCTGGCAGGTGACATTAACGTATAGAGACGTTGCTTGCGCCCGCTCGAGGTATTCGACTATCTCCAAGACGAGAGGTGATACAGATGACAGGTGATATACCACATATACTACTACATAGGATCCCTTTTACAGTTTGCTCCAGTGGGTGCGGACCGTCTCCCTTTATTCCATCCAGTGTAGCCGACTGGGTCACTGGTGTCATGCTTCACGTCCACGGCCTTCAGAAGAAGGTCCGCCAGCGTCTTGGTAGATTTCCTGAGAAGCTATGCCATTTACCAGTTTAGGCTCTCGTCTCTCAAACTCATCACGCTTCTTCCAATCTGTTTCACTCCCGTTTAGCCTTACGTGTTCACCCTCAACACTCTGACATTACTCTCAAGTTTCCTCTGGTCCCTTTTCTGCCGGAAAGCAAAAGTGATTGTTTCGTGGGAAGCGGGCAAATAGCACAAGAATAGGGGAGCACCGTGAATCATTTCTTCGGTTCAATTAACTTGCTGCCATTTATGCCTTCCACTCCTATTGCTACATGACAAACCCTTTTATGGGGCACACTCCTGGGCTCGTGGTGCTAACGAAATGCAGTGGCGAATCAGCTCCACGATATCATGTTGAAGTAGAATGGATAGGATGGGTGGGTGATTGCTTCTTTTCTGGCTTTGGGCATCCACAACTTTTTGGGGACCAATGCTGAGCCAAGCCTGCTAAGCATGGTTAGTTGATAACTTCTAGAACATTCCATCTCTGCTCCGAGCTTGAGACCAAGACAGGGTCAAGCGTGGCTGCGATTTCTGCGAAAAATTTACGGCTCCCCCTCCCCTCTCCGAGAAAGTCAATGGATTTCAATGTTAAGTTGTCTCTTGTGTTGCAAACAGTTTTAGAAAATGTAAAAAAGAAAATTATTATTATTATTTAGTTCACAAAGTTTCGACGCAAATAAATCAATGAAGATTTTTCACGCATGGCAACGACGTGTTGACATCCTGAGCACCGCCACTTCTACGGAAAGCAGACATCATTTGGATCTGCAGAGTTTTTGCATTAGATAATACATTTTTAAGCATTTTTTAAAACAGCTGAAATGAAGCGATCGCTGCTCAATTTCGCAGTGACTGCGAGACACATTTTTTATCTAGGATTTTTCAAAATATTTCCTGAGCAAGGCTACGACTAGAGCTGAAACTGCACTCCACAACATCACAGCTTTTATTTAGCACTTCTTCAAGAAATCAAGTCTTTCCTAAGCGGTGCTCCTTGCTATCAGGTGAGGTCATTTTCAAAATTTTCTTTTTTTTCAAAAATAAACATTTTCTACCTGAACGGAACGATGTCTAAGACTAAAATGTAGCTTTACAAAGGTACAATCTCTGATTGATACATGACAAAAAATGCAGCTCATTTGGAGCTATTTTCGATCGCAAAAATCGCAGAGAAATCGCAGCCCCAGCCGCGCATGAAGATGCCTTTTTCAAATTGCATTCGGAAGATAGAGCATTTTCTCTCGTGTTCTGAATGCCGCTCGCATTTGCACAGCTTTCAAAAATCAGTGAGTTATGTCAATTTTTGTAAAACTACTCCAACTTTTTCGAGCAAAAATCGCACCCTCCCTGCCGCGGGTGAAGGTGCCTTCTTAAAATGTGGTTTTACGCTAATAAGAAAGAGAATTTCTTTTAGTATTTTGATTGCCACCGCATTCGCATAGCTCTCAAAACTGGACGAGTTACGATCGGTTGAACAATGTACAAGTCTAGCACCTTCCAATCACATCGACTAGCAATCGACCAGTGATCCATTCCTTTTGACCATATCGAAAATAGCTCCAGATGAACTGCTTCTTTGTCATGTATCAATCAAAGATTTTATACTTTATACTTTTGATACTTTTGTAAAGCTACATTTCAGCTCTAGACATCGTTCCGTTCATGAAGAAAAGTTTATTTTTGAAAAAAAGAGAAAATATTGAGCATGGTCTCACTTGCAAGGAGCATCGCTTGGGAAAGGCTTGGTTTCTTGAAGAGATGCTAAATGAAATCTGTGCTGTTGTGGACTCCAGTTTCAGCTCCAGTGGTAGCCTTGTTCAGAAAATATTTTTTTTTTGGAAAAATCCAGGATAGGAAAATCACTCCACCTGATGGGATGAAAGGTGGCTTTGGAGAGGCCTGATTTTTTTCCTGCTACGAATTGAATGTTAAATTTCGGTAAGATCCATTTTCAGCTTCAGTAGTTACATCTCTCAACTAAAAAATGTGTCGCGCCGTCACTGCGAAATTGAGCAGCGATCGCTTCATTTCAGCTGTTTTAAAAAATGCTTAAAAATTACTATCTAATGCAACAACCCTGCAAATTCAAACGACGTCTGCTTTCCATAGAAGAAGCGGCGTTACAGACCTCTGCTTACAACACTTGCAAAAGAACGATCGCTCCGAGGAAGTTTGTTTTAGGAACCAAATCGAAGTACGACCCCCCCCCCTCCCATCCACCGTGAGTCAGAGTACGACTCCACCTACGATTCTCGCACCCCACGATTGAGCCTGGACCAAGATTGTTATTATGTCTTTCTCCGGCCAACGTTTCGACGCATCCGCCTTTGTCAGAGCCTGGAAAACCAGGGAATTTGGAGAGGTTATTCGCCCAAGGACCACCTCCAAGTCACAGAGGTCTAAAGAGATAGAGATGATGCTAGACAGAACGGAAGTGGCGCTACGCTAGCTAACCTTAAGATAGCAGCCGAGAGACTGTCACGTTACGCCACCCTCGGATGGAGTCAGAGCTCAAAACAATTATAGGATTTCAGTTTGACTCCTACTAGAATCTATTAAGACTGCTGATTCTGCCCGCTGCTGTATACGCAACAGAATATACACGTTTTCTTCTGATACGGTTGCTTTGTTGCTGTAGGTTGTTCAAGTGTTCTGTTCACTCGCCGTCTCCAAATCACGCCATCAATTGTTAGTATTAGCCGCTTTGGAAACCAGTCGTTTCAGGATGTCGGCAGCAATGTCGAATCGCCTACATTTGTACAAAAACGCCGGACGAGTTCTCGCGATTCGCGACTCCCTCCGGAAGGTTTGGAATGGTTCTCGCAGCAGTTTTACTGCTGTGCTATTTGGACACAGTGAATTTGCAGAGGTGCGCTGAAAAGCTGAGAGAGAAACGCATGGACCAGTTCGAGTGCCGACGTCAAATGGAGGCCGTTGTCCGCGAAACGGTAACTGGAAATGCGTTCTTCTCGCTTTGGTCATTGGAAGGTCATTTCACTTAGGTTAGTGCTGAGATGAAGGCTGACACCGCTGAGCTGGACGAAGATATGCTGCTGGAGCTCTTCGAATCTGTCACCAAGGCTCTCATGCAAGAACGTACGTGGAGTAGGAGTCTTGTGGTTTTTGACGTATAACTCGCAGCTCTTTCAGAATACGAGGACATTCTGCGGCTGGAGGACGAGCGACTGGCTGCCGACGTAGAAGAGTTTTTGAATCCGCCAGTCTATTGTCCCGCTTGTTTACGATCACCTTTGGTGCTTACAGAAAAGTCGGCTCAGTGCAAGGTGGGCTAGCTCTTCAGGTTTTCGCCGGTTCCTCTCACAATCAGTCAGTCCCTTACAATCAGGGGTGTGCGTAAATGAAACCCGAAATTTCGTAAATCGTAAGTCGTAATTACTACAAAACTGTCGTAAATCGTAAACCGTAACAAGAAAAGAGATTCAAAGATGGTCTCGGAGAAAACGATCCACCACATGGATTGCGAGAAAACAATCCATCCACATGGGTTGCGCCACCAAAAACAAGATTGCTTTCGTTCTTTATAGCGAACAAATTTGTACCTTCGTCCTCTTTCGATATATAAATTGATACCATTGCTTTCAGAGAGGAAAGTGCTTGCGAATCAAAAGAATCATATGTATGGCATATGGCATACTTACCACATCACAATCGCATGTAAATTCACATTCTTGTTCTTGGATTCGACTATCACATCTTCTCGACATTTTCTCACCGCTAAATTAAGCGAATACGTTGTGAAATCGTTGTGAGCTCGATGTCAGGGCTAATTCCCCGTTACAAGTTAAAGGGCAAGTGCTGCAAAACTAGATGATATATGGCACTACTAGCGACGCTGAACCAAAATTATAGGGAGTCCGTACGAAGAAAATGAAGAACCGGCAATCTTCAATGTTCTGGATAGAAAGGTTTGGTACTGAGAAGTGCTGTCAAAAGATGCATTGCAGTCTATATTAATCTAGAAGTACAGAGTATTCTAGAACATGTCGTCACTGCCTTATAGCTCACCTTAAACAGCAGAAGCACAAAATTCTTCTGTCTGCCCACAAGGCGCTGAACCAAAGACGGCTTTTATGAAAAGTAGAAATTCACCGGATTTGCACCTTTTAGTCTTAACGTTTTTCTTTTTTATCTCAGCGCGCCTCGGACCGCGGTAGAGAATCATGAATTATTAACCATTAAGTAACTCCCTGCCTTGCCTTCAACCGATACCTTCAATTTAATGGACACGTCTTATGCAAGCTGGACGCAAATGCTTGGCTGATCGTAGAGTAAATCCAATCGCAGCTAAATCTTGGAGCGTATCAGAGCTGGCTTTACGAGGCTCCATGAAGAGCTTCACGGATTCATCGCAAGGTAGTGATAGTCGAGTCGAGGTGCACCATGCGATTCTCACTTTCCTATATGTGGTAATAATTGCATGCCGTTTCAGCCCGTGTAATGCACTTTTTACAACGCTCGAAAACGCTTTAGTCCTTTATCCGTTGTAGACAAATCCGGCATTAAATGATTTGGAAATGGTTGAAGGAGCCTTCGCTGAGCCAGCCGAGAAATAGAGTCCTACCTTGCCTGAGCATGTATGCAGTTCCACTCATCTATTCTCCAAAAACTTGATAAAAGCAAGACCGTCAAATACTCCTCACACGAGTTCCGGAGGCCTGCGGAAGGTGTCTATTGGCAAAAATCAGGCAAAAGCGTACTCAAATCTGAGCGTGCTAGGTGTGAGTGCCTGGTGATCAAAGATCACATTTACGAAATTACGATTTACGACCTAAAATGTGGTAAATCGTAAATCGTAAAAAAATCCCCAAAAATCGCAAGAAATCGTAAATCGTAACTACGCACACCCCTGCTTACAATCCACGATAGTTCGCTTTGTAAAACTCTTTCGGGGATGATCACTGACCTCCTTCGGGAGAGTTTGCCACTCTCCCGAATGCTTGAGTTTGTCAGTATGGCCCCTTGGCGGGATCGTAGATGAGGAATGCACTGTTTAACTCTCCCTAAAGTCATGCATCCATTCAGCGAAGTGCCCGACTCACAGATACCTCCTACTGTTTGACTGTGAGCAGATATTAAGCGAATTTGCTGTGGTTAGCATCGCGATCACAAACGTTGTTTCTACTTTCGTCTTCAACTGCTTAGATTCCAGCCTTCATCTGTATTGGAATGGTTCCAAGGACCTATCCTGAGGTGAGGGCGGGTGTACACAACGCTAGAACACAGGGTGGAGCCTTCCGGATAGTCTCCTGCTTTGAGTTGTTTGGCCTATTTCTCTATTTTTGTTCAACATACAATGGAGTATTTTACTCAATAGTATAATCACCACCGTTAGTCACTTACAGTCCCCCACCCAATGGGGAGGTCAGCGATTCTCCCAAGACCGAAGAGAGGGAGAGTCAAAGACAGGTCTTTCAACACCTTCAACTTTTGTGGCTTTCTTCTTGAAGCTGTCTATGGCTGTGATCTTCAGGTATACCCACACAAAATCGCTTGCATTTCGAGGAACGTCACATTGCGGAGATACGCAGGAAGAATGCTGCGTATTGTCCCGCGCGAGCACTTGCTGATGCAACGTAGATGCTGCGCATTGTTGTCAATCTACTGGTTGCCAACCAATGGTGATGTGTGTAGGATTTCGATTACACTGATAGAACGTCGTTGCCATTTGCGTAGAACGGCATGTACTACACTTGAATTACATGAACCAGCTGAGCGATCTAGTTGAACGTGTGTCTAAACAGATTTAGCCGTGCTGCATTCGTAGCTCGATCCTCACCTCTCTTCAGGCTAGTCCGAAATGATCTTTTGAGTCCGCAAAGGTCATTTCACTGTCATTCAATTCTGCACACGTCCCATGTTCAGGAATGTCCATTCGTTCATCATTTCTCCGCTGTCTCAGCGCCGCCGACCCAGTCCGAGCTGCGGAGGCTGCTATCCGACGGGTTCCTCACTCACGAGGCGACAGAGTGCTGCGTGCGGCCGGAACCCGTGCGAATCGACGACAAACTCCATCTGCGCTGTAGTGACTGCGGATTCCAAACCGTCATCATCTGACGATAGCAGGACTGCTTCGTTCTAGTTTCAAGCCTTCGTTGAAGTTGTTGTTGTTCGTTCCCTTTCCTATTTCTCTATAGTCTACCGTTCGTGCTATTACTGGTGCTGGTCGATCGTGTATCACTCCTCTGCGCCTTTCGTTGACTGGCCTGCGGCTGTCACTCTGTAGCTGCTCAGCACTGCCGGTGTTTCGTGATCTGTATTTCCTGCTTTACCTTCCTACCTGTACCGATCATATCGATTCTTGTTGTCGTTGCAGTTATTGGCGTTTGTTGAATAGAACGTTATTGTGCATAGACCATCCACAGCCGAAACGTCATCGCACGCTTGCCCAGGCGGTGAGGCAAGCGCACTGAGAGCGAGCATCCATTTCGAACGACGGTTCGGCAGAGCCACTTGTAGTGGAAAAATACGGTTTGTTTGGGTAGTGTAGATAAGGAGATTTAGGTCGGCACTGATCAGCTCTTTTGTTATTGATAGTGTGCCCTTTCCCCTCGTGGGTCCTCACTCGGTACCAGGCTCAAGCGTGGGGTGGGAGAATCGCAGGGAGGTCGTACTTTGACTCAAGGTGGATGGGGAGTCATACTTCGATTTGGTTCTTAAGACAAACTTCCTCGGTGTGATCGTTCTTTTGCAAGTGTTGTAAGCAGAGGTCTGTAACGCCCTTCTTCTACGGAAAGCAGACGTTTAAATTTGCAGGGTTATTGCATTAGATAGTAAGTTTTTAAGCATTTTTAAAACAGCTGAAATGAAGCGATCGCTGCTCAATTTCGCGGTGACGGCGCGACACATTTTTTAGTAAAGAGATGTAACTACTGAAGCTGAAAATGGATCTTACGGAAATTTAACCTTCTATTTGTGGCAGGAAAAAATCAGGCCACTCCTAAGCAACCGTTCGTACCATCAGATGGAGGGATTTTCCTATCCTGGATTTTCCAAAAAAAAATATTTTCTGAACAAGGCTACCACTGGAGCTGAAACTAGGGTCCACAACAGCACAGCTTTTATTTAGCACTTCTTCAAGAAACCAAGCCTTTCCCAAGCGATGCTCCTTGCAAGTGAGACCATGCTCAATATTTTCTCTTTTTTTCAAAAATAAACTTTTCTTCATGAACGGAACGATGTCTAGAGCTGAAATGTAGCTTTACAAAAGTATCAAAAGTATAAAGTATAAAATCTTTGATTGTTACATGACAAAGAAGCAGCTTATCTGGAGCTATTTTCTATGTGATCAAAAGGAATGGATCACTGGTCGATCGCTAGTCGATGTGATTGGAAGGTGCTAGACTTGTACATTGTTCAACCGATCGTAACTCGTCCAGTTTTGAGAGCTATGCGAATGCGGGTGGCAATCAAAATACTAAAAGAAATTCTCTTTCTTATTAGCATAAAACCACCTTTTAAGAAGGCACCTTCACCCGCGGCAGGGAGGGTGCGATTTTTGCTCAAAAAGTTGGAGTAGTTTTACAAAAATGGACATAACTCACTTATTTTTGAGAGCTGTGCAAATGCGGGCTGCATTCAGAAAACTAGAGAAAATGCTCTATCTTCCGATTTGCAATTTGAAAAAGGCGTCTTCATGCGCGGCGGGGTGCTGCGATTTTTGCGATCGAAAATAGCTCCAGATGAGCTGCGTTTTTTGTTATGTATCAATCAAAGATTGTACCTTTGTAAAGCTACATTTTAGTCTTAGACATCGTTCCGTTCAGCTAGAAAATGTTTATTTTTGAAAAAAATAAAATTTTGGGATTACCTCACCTGATAGCAAGGAACATCGCTTAGGAAAGATTTAGTCTCTTGAAAAAGTGCTAAATAAAAGCTGTGCTGTTGTGGACTGCAGTTTCAGCTCCAGTAGTAGTCTTGCTCAGAAAATTATTTTTGGAAAAATCCAGGATAGGAGAATCACTCCACCTGATGGTATGAAAGGTTACTTAGGAGTGGGCTGATTTTTTCCTGCTACAAATTGAATGTTAAATTTCGGTAAGATCCATCTTCAGCTTCAGCGGTTACATCTCTCAACTAAAAACTGTGTTGCGCCGTCGCTGCGAAAATTGACCAGCAATCGCTCCATTTCAGCTGTTTTGAATAATGCTTGAAAAATTTATTATCTAATGCAATAACTTTACAAATCCAAATGACGTCTGCTTTCCGTAGAAGAAGCGGTGCTCACCACGTCGTTGCCATGCGTGAGAAATCTTCATTGATTGATTTATTATATACGTGGGCAACCACGCTAAAGATATAACAGCACTCAACAACTATTAGTATTATTCATAACACGAGACCAACTGTCTAGGAGGATGGCAAACTAAAGGCCGCCACAGACTTCTGCGGCGCCGCTCGGCGGCGTCGCTGCCCTATGCTTAACCATAGGGCAGAGACGCAGAGCTCGCCTCCAGCGGCGCCGCCAGCGGCGCCGCTGGCCGGCCGGCGGCACCGGCGGCGCCGCTGCCCTATGCTTAACTGTAGGGCAGAGACGCAGAGCTCGCCTCCAGCGGCGCCGCTGAGCAGCGCCGCCGAGCGGCGCCGCAGAAGTCTGTGGCGGCCTTAACGATCTTCTTGGGGATACCGGTCGACCAGTATTTTGAATTGCCTAGGCGAGTTAGGCAAATTGTTTTTCGTGGAGAACCTCAGGAATTCAATGCCGGCTCGACAAGTGAAGAACGAAGACCTTATGTTACTTCCTCCTCTGGGAATCTGGATCTTTCACTGTCCACCCCTTGTGTTAGAAGCAGAAATTGAGTAAAACTGAAACGAAAGGCGTATTATACCATTAAGCAACTTGTAAATCATGATTAGATCATACTTTCTTCTACGACAGGCAAGACTGCGCAAGTTGAAAGTTTGATTCCTCACAGCAGCTGATGGTATGGCAGGATAGTCCAAGCCATAAACTCTTATCCATAGTTTCCTAGTAAAGCTCTTTTGTACAGATTCAAGCCTAGCAATTTCTCGTTTGCACTTAGGACTTTGCTATGAGTTCACAGTTGTCTTTAAAAGAAAGTTTTGAGTCTAAAATTAATCCAAGATCACGCAACCTATCAACATTGTTAAGTGTTAACTGTCCAATGTGATGGTTGTTCCTACTATGCTGCTGTCCGAGGTGAAGTACCTGTGATTTTGGCCCCGATAGTGGTAACTTCCACTTTATTGACCAATCGACAGTAGCATTTTTTGCAGATTGGAGAGCAGTGTAGTCTTCCCCACTATTCTTATACATTTTTATATCATCCGCAAACATTTTACACGTAACGCCGTATTGATCAACCAACGAGGGAATTTCCGCAGTATAAATAGAAAACGGAATTGGAGATAAAACCCCACCCTGCGGAACACCACTGGTGACTGGTAGCGATTCTGAGGATGACTCATTTATTCTAACCTGGAAGGTCCTGTCAAGTATGAAATTTCTTATCCACTCGGTTAAGCGCTTGGGTCCAGTCATTAAGCGTCGACAACATCAACGTTTCAGTGGACCTTCCGGTTCGAAAGTCATGTTGATCATTGGGTATTAAAGAATTTGACTCAAGGTGGCTCACAAGAGCAGCTTTAAGTTTCCTTTCGAAAATTCTAGCAAAAACAGAAGTAATACTAATGGGACGGTAATTAGATACAAGTTGGTGGGGTGCTTTCTGGAGAATAGGTGTAACAAATGCGTGTTTCCAAAGAGAAGGTACTTCTGACATATAGCTGGCATTAAATATGTGTTCAAGTGGGTAAGTTATTGCAGTGGCAACTCTCCGGATAAAGTATGGTGGGACGTGATCCGGGGTTACGGTGTATGCTGCTGGTAACGTACATAATGCGTCATAAATTTCCTCTTTGTAGAACCAAATCGAAATTTCCATATAGAGGAAAGAGCTTACGGTTCTAGATGTCTCATTATCACTGTGGCACTCCGAAAAGAACTTTTGGAAAAACTTTGCAAACATAGAAGCTTTAGCTAGGTCAGTTATAGCTGAAACTCCAACATCATCCTTCAAGGACTTTCCTTTCGATATACTTGTGATACCGATTCAGTAATCGGTCGAACTTATTGTTTACAGAGTTGAAACGACCAAAATTATCCGAACTAGGATTACTTTGATATTCCATCCACGTTCTTTGCCTTACGATTAGTTTAAACAAGTTTGAGTAGGGTAGGAGGAAGCTTGCAAAAGTTACTTGGCAGCTTTTCAGTTGGAACGAACTGTTCTATGCAATCGTGAAGGATGGCTAAGAACAGCTCATATTTATCGTTAACACTAGTGTGATGCTCAAGAAGTGTTCTCCGATCAACAAAGAATAAGAACTGGCACATGAGCTCGTAGTTAGCTTTATGAAAAGCCTTTCGTAGTCGGTGTACCGATTTGGTCACAAAACCTCGGAGATTAAAGGAGATGCTTGAATGATCACTGGAACCTATCGGTGATATAACAGCTAAGTTTTTTACTAGATTTGGATGACTACTGAGAACAAGATCAAGTACATTATCATATCGATTTGGTGTCAAAACGTTTTGATTTAGCTTGCACGATTTGCACATATCGATGAAATATTGTGAGCCTGGGTAGCCCTTTGACCAATCTATATCTGGCAAATTAAAGTCACCTTATATGACACTTTGTGTTTTGCAAGAGCAGAGATCGCTTAGTGCCTTGGTTAACAGTACTGTACTGCACAGGGATGAACTAGGTGCTCTTTAACAGCAATTAGCCTGAAGCTATATTGCATAAAGTCTAAATCACAGCAGAGGATTTCGAAAGCGTCTGGAACTGACTCACACCATATTTTCTCAAACAATATAGAATGCCTAAATGGAATTAGAACGCACCACCTCTTTTATGTACTCTGTCACATCTAGAGTAACAGAAATCTCGACGAAGATCGCCTAGAATTGGTGCTAGATCAATTGAGTCATCCAGCCAAGACTCCGTGATAACGATTATATCGCAGTTCATGCATTTGATGGCAAAGTTGAGTGGCACTATGTTCTTTTGGATGGAGCAATATTGCAATAAAGACAGTTTAGATCAGGGACTGGTATCCGAAGAGAGCTCGTTGGTTTATCGGAGACATGCTCAGTGGCCACGGATCTCCCTCGATAGAGAGCCTTCGGGCTCTCTTGTTAAGAGGGATCTCGGGCCGCTTGTTGCAGGGCCACGTGGCGCGTCCCCGGATGGTGGATAGGGGAATTAAACGCGAACCAAATGCGACCGTGTACTGCCCAGAGACGCAGGTGGGATGCAGGGGATGGACTCCTTGCTCCTGCTGTGTCGAGTCGATGCGTTCCTTGTGCGTGGGAGCGGCATGTTTGTGCACAGTGTGCGTGGATGTGTCGTGACTGTGCGGATTGTAACTGTGTCGGCTCGGCCAAAAGCTTGCACTCGGTAGACTGGGAGTACATGTAAGGCGATTCGAGGCCGCCTTAAATCTCGCCCCGTCCCTTCGGGCAGTCTGGCTGGCTGCCCGGAGTACCCCGCCCGCACGACAGAGCCTGACTAGCTACCCGTGTTGTATTCCAGTCAAACACAGCAGCACTAAAGGGCCTCATTCCCCTGACCCCGAAAGAGCCCCCATTTCTGCAGCGATGGGAAGGACGAGTACGGAGAGGCTGCTAAAATCTCAGGGCCTAACCAGGCTGCGCAAACTGAGAAGGACTAGGATGACGATCTGTACTTACAACGCCCGCACGCTTGCGTCGGAAGCATCCGTCGAGGACCTGATGATGCAAGCCAGGAAGATCAAGTACGACGTCATCGGACTGACCGAAACGAGAAGACACCACCCCCTACACGCCGCCTACGACTCCGGAGAAGAACTGTTCCTCGGAACATGCGACAGCAGGGGAGTAGGCGGCGTTGGTGTCCTCGTCAACACGCACTCGGCCATGAACATCGATTCGTACGAGTCTCTGACAAGCCGAATCGGACGTCTGCGACTGAAGCGATGTGGCTCCGTGCCAGCCTTGACTGTGTTCGTCGCGTATGCCCCAACATCCGACTACGACGACGAAGACGTCGAGGCCTTCTACGTGGAGCTGGAGAAGTTCTATAAGGAAGATCACACCTTCTACAAGGTGATCGTCGGCGACTTCAACGCCAAGATCGGGCCACGAAGGTCGCCGGAAGAACTTCACATCGGAACCCACGGTTTGGAGTGGAACGAGCAAGGTGAAAGGCTGTCTGAGTTTATCATGTCGACCAAGACCATCCATGGAAACTCGCAGTTCCAGAAGCCTCCCTCCCTACGATGGACCTGGGAATCCCCCGGTGGCCAGTTCCACAACGAGATCGACCACATCATCTTCAATCGCAAGTATTGCCTGACCGATGTCTCCGTTGTCCCCAAGTTTTACACGGGATCGGACCACCGCCTCCTTCGCTCGAGGTTCCGCTTTTCGCGTCAAGGAGAGAAGGCCGCGAAGTTCAAGAAGAGGAATCCCAGAACGACCATCAACTGGGATCTCTACACCTCTCTTGTCGGCCTTTGGGAAGATGCCGTCATGGACAACGTCGACGAGGAATACGATCGCTTCGTGCACCATCTCTACGATAGTGCTAAGGGAGCCGAGAGCTTAAAGGCCACCAAGAGACGCCAGTCTCCGGAAACTCTTGAGCTGATACGCCAGCGTGGAGCAGCACGAGCGTCAGGCAACTACCAACTGACGTCCGAGCTTGCAAAGCTATGCAGAGCGGCGATAAAGGAAGATCTCAAAGAGAGAAGGGCGGAAGTGTTGGCTGAAGCAGCAGAGGCAGAGCTGAGCATCCGCAATGACCGCCGGAACTTCGCCAACTTCAAGACCAAGATGACTGCTCTCCGACGTCCTGACGGAACCATCACCTCTTCCAGAAGGACCATGGAGAAAGTCATCCACGACTTCTACTCCGATCTCTTCGATAGCCACGTCCACCTGCCCCCATGCCATCTTCTGCAGGATGGATACGTCGTCCCCTCTGTTCTCCCTTCCGAGATCCGACACGCCATCTCGTCGGTGAAGAAACGTACAGCACCCGGTCCCGACAGGATCAGAGCTGAACACCTGGAGAACCTCCCGCCAGCGCTCATCAACACCTTGGCGCGGCTCTTCACACGCTACCTGTCCGAATGCAAGGTTCCATCTCAGTGGAAGACCAGCAAGACCGTTTTGCTGTACAAGAAGGGAGACGTGCACGACATTGGCAACTATCGCCCGATCTGCCTGCTGTCCGTAGTCTACAAGCTGTTCACTCGAGTTATCCTGAATAGGATTAGTAGAACGCTGGACGAAGGACAGCCATGCGAACAAGCAGGATTTCGGAGGGGATTCAGCACGATCGACCACATACACACCATTACGAAGCTCATCGAAGTGTCGCGAGAGTACAAGCTGCCGCTGTGCCTTACGTTCATCGACCTGAAGAAGGCATTCGACTCCGTCGAGACTGAAGCGGTCATGGAAGCCCTGCTCACCCAGGGCGTTCCTACTCAGTACATCAGGGTCCTTCGAGAGCTGTACAGTGGATTCACGACCAAGATCTCTCCATTCTACAACGACGTCGTCATTGACGTGAAGAGAGGGGTTCGACAAGGGGATACCATATCCCCGAAGCTCTTCAGCGCCACCCTCGAAAACGTCATGCGCGAACTAGAATGGGAAGACATGGGAGTGAAGGTCGACGGCCGGCAACTGCACCATCTTCGCTTCGCTGACGACATCGTGCTCATAACACCGAGCATCAGTCAGGCGGAACGAATGCTGGCCGACTTCGATCGTGTATGTGGAAGCGTTGGACTGCAGCTGAATCTTACGAAGACGATGTTCATGAAGAACGGATGGGTTTCTGATGCCCCATTCTCGCTCAACGGAACGAACATCTCCGAATGCTCCAGCTATGTGTATCTGGGTCGCGAAGTCAACATGGCCAACGACCTAGCACCAGAGCTGAGCAGGAGGAAACGAGCGGCTTGGGGAGCTTTCAAGAGCGTCGAAGAAGTCGCGAAGAAGACGAAGAACGTCCGACTCCGTGCCCACCTATTCGACTCCACTGTTCTTCCTGCCCTAACATACGCCTCAGAGACCTGGGCTATACGAAAGCAGGATGAACACGCGATCAGCGTCGCGCAGCGTGGAATCGAGAGGACGATGCTCGGAGTGACACGACTCACGCAAGTGAGAGAAGGCCTCCGGAGTTCCGAGCTTCGCCGACGTTCGAAGATCAGAGACGCTGTCGCATGGGCCAAGTCGTCGAAAATTAGGTGGGCCGGCCACGTAATGCGATTCGCAGACACCCGCTGGACGAGAGTCGTCACAGATTGGATTCCGCGGGATGTCAAAAGAACACCAGGACGCCCACCAACGCGTTGGTCGGACTTCTTCGTGAAAGCCCTGAACGACCGATATGACGCTCTTCGTGTCCCTCGAGCGAGGAGGATCCATTGGACCACTCTGGCACGCGACAGGGACGAATGGAGACGCTGCTGGCGCCCGCTCGAGCAAGTCGATGATCAACGGGACGACAGGTGATACAGGTGATACAGGTGATGCTCAGTGGGCCAGTTAGATTACTGAGATTAGTCACATCATGAGCATTCCGACGCGCTAGTCGAGCTTGACGAATCTGTTCTCTCTTCTCTTTGGTTAGGGAAGGCCTAATATAGACCCCCTTTGAGAGAAAAGTACGTAATCGAGAAGCTCTTCTAAGAACTAGAGAGTGATAAAGTGTTAGGTAAAACAACCTTCAAAAGCCGAGGTCGCCCCTCTAAGGGCTTCCCAAGTCGGTATGCCAGTTGGGGGATAGATTCTACATCAAGATGATTAAGAACATTCTTAACAAATTCAAAGTCATGTATAGCACGCTCAGTCGACTTAGGGTTTGAGGACTCAGGTATGCCGGAGATGACAACAGAACGTTGTCTCTCTTTTTCATCGATCTAAGACAATATATTCATGGAGCCGGCATCTTCTGATAGACGTGCTCCACCTCTTCTTTGAGCAGCATCAAGGGCAGCCTTAAGTTCTAAATTTTCTTGACGCAGATTATTCACTTGGTCCTGCAATTCTTGGTTCTTGGTCAAAACAAGGCATAACTCCTTTTGAACAGAAAACATGTGATTTATGAGTGTTTTCATAAATCCCATAAATTCATTTGCGTCAAAACCTTGTTAATTAAATATTAATTATTTTTTCTTTTTTTACATTTTCTAAAATTGTTTGCAACACAAGAGACAACTTATCATTTAAATCCATCGATTTTCTCAGGGGGAGGGTCGTACCAGGACCCTTCTGGAGGGGGGTCGTAAATTTTTCGCACAAATCGCAGCCTACGCTTGAGCCTGCTCGGTACACGTTCTGTACGCTACAATCTCACGTCAGAATCGTCTGCGTCATTGTTTGGCAAACTAGCGCCAGAGCTCCTTGAGAGCTCAGTAAGTCAGTGCCCAGTCTGAGTGCTCCCCTGCGTTTTTCGTTTTGTCTTTTGCGAACAGCATTTCCAACTTGCTGCTACGCTGGGTATCGCCTTGCCCCACTCAGGTCTGTCCGCTCCATTCTAGCGATCCGAGGCCGACCTGCATGCAGAATAAGTATCGCTTATCGGTGAGGAAAGCCAACGGCATCACCTCTCGAGGATCAGAGAACTGGGCATTTCGAAAAAAATTGGGGAACAGAGAGGTCAAACAAAAACAGAAGATTTCGAAATTGTCTTTTAGGTTGTACATCGTATCCATGGATGCGTGTTCTCAGGTGGCAAACATTTACGCATACTTGGAGACGTGTTCACAGAGCTGCTGGTGTCAATACCATTTTCGCGTCGAATTGGACATTTCCACGTTAAAATGGACACTCTTCCAAGTTTGCTTAAGACTTAAGAATCAAAATGCACTCTTACAAATTTGAACTACCTTCATACAGCTTAAACTAAACTCACTAGGATGGTCAGAGTAGTTTCTTTGTTCAACGAAAATTTGATATAACCTTCCTTGAAACTTTGGTTTAACTGACCGAATGAGTGTAATAATCTCACAAAATTTTTAAAGCACAGTAAGGCAGGAGCCATAAAACGCATTAAAATACCGGATTGCACCATGCGCCGAAAAGCTCGTCGCGCATTTATTTGATTGATAATGTAAATACTGCTCACATAAAGCATCAAAATGAGAATACTTGCAGCTCCCAACTTCTCTCTTCTTGAAACCTCGGCATTGTAAGTTGTTACTGTCAGTATACCAGTGACACGAGGTTCTTAGGTGGGCAACTTTATTGAGCAGGGCCCGACGTTTCGACGTTCCGTCGTCTTCAGAGGCCTAAACACGTTGTGAAGGCGGTTAAATCAAACATGGCTAAATTTGCGCCCCATCCCCCATGCGCCTCAACCACTCTAGCATTTTCGACCTACTTCTACAAAAACCTGAAGAGACTTGGTGAGAGGACGATCTCACCAATGTCCACCGTTGAGGGCATATGTTCGCCCTGTGGAGGCGAATGAACCACTGCGGATATCGCTCTCTAATCATTCTACGGTTCATAATGAGACACAAACGGCAAGAAGTCACTTGTTACGGCTAGACACTCATTTCGGTTGTTCATTACTGGATTCCTCGTAAAAATCCAGAATGCTTCCAAAGCTTTTCGTGCCGAGATATCGCTCTCAATGGCCAATATTGTACATTTCACCTCGTGGTCGTTCCCGTCATGCGCATCAATTCTGTGTCTGCCAAGTGGGCTGGATTGCAATCCACGTCTTTCGCTGGCTAACTGGTTTTTTACGCGAATCGCCAGAGCTCTTCCCGTTTCCCCAAAGTATTTTGCTTTGCAGCTCAAACACTCGATTTAATAAATTGCTCCTGTCTTTGAGCAATCTCCAAAACGACCGTTTGGGCAAATAACGCAGCTTCTCCGACATGCACTGCTTGTCATTTCGGACCAGCTGCCGTCTGATACTTTCCCCAGGAACGCTCACCAAGACAACGTCATCCTGCAGCTGCGCTGTAACAAGAACTCTTTGAATGTCAGCAGTAACTATGACGGAGATGAAGGGAAGAACGAGAGGCATCTTATTCATACGGGGTCGATCTCGACGATTATTGTGAGGCCTTCGTTGGTGACCTGATACGGCGCAGCCATTCGAGACGGCTATATTTGCAGCTAGTCGCAGTGATTCTAGTCGTTCATTAGGTCCTGCACACATCTTTACTGCGGTTCGGAACTTGTTGCCTACAACACTCGTTTCACAGAAGTAGGATGTGCAGACCTAGCGTGAATCAGAGGTTCTTAGAGCTAAGCTTGAGAATGCTTCTGTTCTTTACTAGTCCTCTTGCTGATTGTTCACATTTGTGGAACAAAAAGTTTACAATGAAATATCTACAACTGTTTTGGTTGTATCGTGTGTGAAACTCCATGCAAGCATAAATTTTCTGATCATTCAAGTAAAAATCGCGACATCATGGACGAATGCATGGCGCAACCTCTTCTTTTGGCACGAAAAATTGTAGGCCTCCTGTTCTTTACAACAAGCCATAAACCTTATTTTCCACAAAAATGAGAATTTCATAAAACGTCAAACAAAATGTCCCTTTCTGGGTTTGCGAAAGAAATTCAAAGAAATCACACTAAAATTTTCCTCGAACAAAAAATTATTCAAACATTTTGGAGAGTATTTAGTCTGATGTAGAAGATGTTCATTTCGAGATGTGGAAGAGTTCGCTCTAATTTCAAAAGACTTAAGCCAGCTTAGAAGCGCGTCCAATTCCATTTGAAAAGTGTTCAATTTGGTTCGGAAAGGCCTAATGTCATCAGGACAAAAATAATATGTTGGATATCACTATGAGAATAGTCGAAAATCTAGGAGTAACTGCAAATCGGATGATTCACAAGATTAATGGTATCACGAAAAGGCAGGAAACCGGACTTTTAGATGGAGGCAGTAGGGGGAAGTCAGCTTCTCCAATGCTTGCAATTCCCACCTTATTGTGGGAGTTTTGAGATACACCTTCGCAGATTGTCCTGAAGCTGTGGAAGGCCGTCCCATCTCGTATCCGTAATAATTTACTCGTCAACAGGACTCCGCTACAGACAGCAACATGAAGGAACAACGGGTTGCGCATTGACGCTGGCAATAGATCTCTCAAAAGTCGTGATAGAACAAGTCCAAAGAGAATCTGTACTAAAACTAGAAGTGGTAAGCACATCATCACCACACAGACACTGACCCCAACGACGTAACGGAACAACGACGATATGATAAAACAACGTAAGCGACAGAGAACCGGACACGAACACCGTCCCCTCGACACCAACCGGGCGCGATCCCCTGGACTACAGAGGACGTCGCTGCTATTTCGATACACCGAGTGTGATGGAAAGAGAGTAGCAACCTATAGGGAAGGAAGGCGTAAAAATCACATCAGAATAACTTCTGTAAAACTCTGAGACGGTCGATAGGCCAATGAAAAAGCGTCGATAACTGCACGATTAGAGGATGTCTAGAAGGCGTTTAAGCTCAACAATCAACTGCCAGTCATTGCGACTGAGATCGTCTCGGAAGTACGTCTTGCACGCATCGATCGACTCACGAGAAATCTGAAAAAACCCCAATTTAGCTGTTATCATTTGCTCGATGAAAAAAGACGGCATGATATTATATTCAGGCCGCAAAGAACATGAAAATGCGATAAAACAACAAATTGGCGTCATTCACCATTTGAAGACAATATGATTATTAACACAGGACGTAGTATGAATAGCAAACTGACTCGGCTAACGAGAATGTCCTCGTGATTGAAATGCCGTCCGTACAGTTTCGGAGCCTCACCGGTAGTGTTCTCAATCTTGATGCACACCTACAAATAGTGATCTTCATAGGAATCCCTGCTCCAGCCACTGTCAGTTGAAAAGAATGTAACTATTAGGTTATCCCAAAAGTCCTCGCCGTTTTTTTTTTCAACGATTCATTGCGAATTTCGCCGGCGGTCTCTTGCATAGCGCTATACAGCTTTCGAAAGGGAATGATTTGCTCTATCAGGACATGTATTGCATTTCTTTTTTTCATCCTGAATTTTGTCAATTTTTAGGTCGTTAAAAAGAAAAGTGAAAAAGTGGCCATCTGCGCAGTCGCTTCTCTCCGCTTAGGATTGGAATTTTTGCGCAGTTCTTCACAGCATTTGGAAGACAATGTTCTGTACTAAAAGAGGCGCCATTTGCTCGTTTGTCCTTCATTGATTTTTAGGTCGTCAAATTGGGACGTCCGACTTTTCCGTTCGCATTTTTACCGACAGCTCCTGCTCTGGAGTGGACTTTTTTGATTGCTGTTATATGTCGTTCGGAAGAGGATGTCCTGCTCAATAAGAGTCTGCGTCGAGTTTATTGGCTCATGCTGATTTCAGTCGAATATCAACAATTGAACAAGGAGAAGGAGTTGTGGTGAAGATGATTTTTCTCTTTTTGGAATCTTGTTGATACTCGACAGAAATCAGCATGAGCCAATAAACGCAACACAAGCTCTGACTTTCGTGTTTTCAGGCGAAGCTTCAAACAACAATAAAGCACAACGGCTCACCTCGTCTCCTGCCTTGGCCATCGGTACCTCTTCGTGGTTTCTTTCTATTGACGAAACAGCGCCGAGGAAAATGCACTGCAATAACTTACTAAGAGCACGAGTCACACTCATCAATACCATATAGAATTAGTATCTAAACGAAGCAAGGATTGTGGATGAAGTTCGCTTAATTTCTTAAAAAGGAACACCCTTGTGACCTTAAAGACAGACAGTCTCACAAACCAGCCAGATGAAACAGGTGTACACGACGATTCTGCCCGAGATCTGCCAGCAAAAAACTTCAAAACGCTTCTAGAAAGCGAGATATCCAAAAGAAATGCATCGAAACTATGAGTACCAATCGCGCAGGATTTGGCATCCTTCTAAGTTTCTGCTGGTTTTAAAATCAGTGTCATACATTGAAATTCACAAAGGACACAGCAACATATGTTCAAGCACTCCCATTTCCGAATCAATGTATATTGTGCCACACGAGTTTTTCAAGTGGAGCTTCATTACACAGGGGCTGACGTTTCGACTTCACGTCGTCTTCTGAGGCCCACTGGATCCACCGTAAAGGTTGATTCGCAAACGTTAGTTGACCAGTGAAGGCGAACAGGCGAATCACCCCTTGCGGTGGTTCCAATTGACTTCTGAAGATGCTAAGATTTACTGGAAACCGAATGCGAAGTATAGCCGGACGCGCCGCCTTTTTAAGAAACGAAACCTCTAGTCTTTACAGCTCCCCATGATCTCTATCTACAAGAGAAACCACCGCATCTCTGGACATCCTACGCTAGACGACGCGCCAAACCACGCTACTTTAGCGACGACTTGCGAAGGATCAAAGAATTCCCTCGGGCAAGTTTCCTTGGAACTCACATCCTTGCTGGGCACACATATGGGGGTTCCTCGCTTCAGCTGTCCGGCGTCGACGTTCACACCACAAACGATGGGATTTCGAGCGTTGAAAACGTGCTGGGGAAGAATGCGCAGCTTGCATGGGAAGATTGCCAGGTGTTCATTCTCCTTTCGAGCCTTTAGTCGCAGCTCTTCCCTGTAATGAGACTGTTATTGGTAACATTGATATTACGGCAGCATAAAGTAAGCCATACCGATATTTGAGGAAGTTGTCCTCAAGATGGTAAATGATATCGGCCTGGAATATCTTCACTTTCTCGTGGTCGGCAAATATCTGCGCTTCTCGCTCCACTTTCACATCGAACGCCAGGATGCAGGCATACCTAATAGCGAATCAATCGTCCGCACTTGCAAGTGCTCATGGTGGCGATGAAATAAACTAACTCAGCCCGGTGCTCCAGCATTGCAGCAGCTTTTTGGACATCCTTCTTGTGTACCGGACCGATATTCACATTCGAATACTGAAACACCAATGGAACAATTAGGGAAGGCGAAAAAGAACTGCTTATCACCGATTTCGAAGAAAACTCACAGGAATCTTCTGTGTCTTCAAGAACTCCAACAAAGCCTCTAAGGAGCCGAGAGTACTGGCTTGCACATACACTCCTTCTGACTTTTTCTTAATCGACGTTAGCGCTCGACTCAGCTGCAGCTCAGCTTCATGCCTGCACAAATATAAATTGGGAGAAGGCGAAAAAGTAAAA
This sequence comes from Heligmosomoides polygyrus polygyrus, assembly GCA_947396885.1. Taxonomy (NCBI): domain Eukaryota; kingdom Metazoa; phylum Nematoda; class Chromadorea; order Rhabditida; family Heligmosomidae; genus Heligmosomoides; species Heligmosomoides polygyrus. The sequence goes on from OX377203.1 coordinate 35,974,521, forward strand.
ATAACTTGGATGCTCAATTCGAAATTTAGCAATACACCTGTGGGCAGGGAGTATCTGTGAACAACAATGCTCTCCAGAGAAGCTCCTTACTCCACACCGGCCCAATGTCACCAGAAAAGCTCTACCTGCATCGATTTCTCGGCTTGCTCTTTCACAAATGAAATCCGCTCACATGCTGCCCTTGTATATTCAAGCCCTACGGCAACCATAACAGATTGTTTGGACCGTTCGATCAGCCGCAGCATTTCCATCAATGGAACGTGTTGCGCAGCCGAAATGGTGTGGGTACTACGAATTCACGACGGTTCGGGTCCCGCTCACGTCAACCAAATCTTCCATCCTTTCGAGATTGGCGAATTGCCGGAACACTTGTCTGGGAACAATAAAACATCCGCTCATTGGTAGGTCACCCTGCCATTCCAATTGCCTCCTCAAACATATAAGTACAGTGCGCTGCGTTCACAACAGACGGATTGACGCCGACATTTATCTTTATCCTTATCTCCTCCAGAGCGCAATATATTAAGAAATGAGCTGCTGCCAAGAGATCGTTCGTTTTTGTCGCTAAATCTTCTTCAATTGTGTTAGGGATACAGATGTCTTCAAGAACACAATTACCCATAGCAAGTACTCAATTACTTTTTATTCCATTTCCGTTTCATTCCAGAGAAAAGCTTTCTAACACCGAAAAGTGCACAGGAAGATTTGGTCACGAGCACACGTATCCTTTCAAAATTGCCTGCGTGAGTCATCTTACGAAGCTACCTGCATTCACACCCCTGTCTACAGAACTAGGACGCTCGTCTACACTACACCTGTGTCGCACCGATCGCAACCTCCACAATGCACTAGCACTGTTGGCAGGGCACTACATATTCGTATTCAAAAAAGAAACCTACTTGAGCAAGTCTATCTCGTCCTCCTTATGAGCGACGAAAAGGGGTAGACCTGCGAGGGCCTTTTCCAAACCCTTCGCCAGCACTTTCACACCTTGAGCACCTTGGATCTCCTTGAAGTGACCATACTCGTTCTAAAACAGGATCTACTCAAAACGAAAATGTCAGCAAAAGTCGAAAAACGGGAACTTCCCAGAAGAAGTTAGGACCTTCATTTTGAGCAAAAAAACAACAACAATAATGACAAAAGCTGCAGCCCCTTAGTAAGCGATTAAGTGAATCCAAAGAGATGTTTCATTTGTCCACAGAAGAGTATAAAAAGAGACATTTTCTTCCGCTGATAAGCATAACACAGTGAGTATTTCTCAGGATAATACCCTAAGTATGGCTTAGATTGTAAAACGGACCTTTACGCGAAGTTCCCTCAAAGGCTGCGGCATCAACAGCTCTCTAATAGGTGTCATTATAGCTCCTTCCGTGCCGGTCAGGACGATGATGTCGCCCACCCGCAGGCGACCATTGACGAGGATCACATCGATGGTTGTGCCAAGGCCCGGAATGGATTTCACCTCCATCACGGTGGCGTCCAACTCTTCGCAGTACGACAACTTATCGCTGTAGTACTTCTGCGTCATACCAACTATGTATGCCATCAAGTTACCTAAACACCGTTTTTCTTCAAAACAGAGAACGGACGCTTGCCGTGTCACTGACCAATTCCGTCTCCGAGGAAAGCGGAAGTCGGCACCATACTGATGTACTCTTCAATGTTCTTATTCTGATAGGATAGACAGACGTTGACGGCCTACAACAACTTCGTACATGAACGGATCTGCGATGTACTTCCCTCGTCGAGTCCTTCACCTGCTCAGCGAACTCGCCAACAATCTTGTCATAGCGTTCCTTGAACTCGAGCTGCGTGTTTTGCGGCTGAGATTTCATATGCTGGTAGACATCCTTGCGCGGATTCGACTCGTATCCGTACAATCGATCGATCTGAAAACGGACGGTAGGCAAATTCCAGGGTAAAGGTCAATGTACCTATATCATCTGTCTCAAGGGGTAAAGACGCGTTTACACCATGAAGGATGTATTTCTCACACAGGCATAAAACTCCTAGTATACCATGGTGACTTATTTTTGTGGTCCACTCAACAGGTCTTCTTACCAATCAACAACACTTCCCCTTCTATAAAGAAAAGCCTCCACTTAATCACTGAACTACACTAAAAACCATCAAATTACCACGTTTCAGAGGTTAACGTGCTCAGTTAGGGGCCTTTTATACTAGCGCCGTCGTGCGGCGCGGCGTGATGAATGAAACAGCTATTGCCTTTTCGCGCCGCATCGCTTCCATACTCCGCCGCCTCAAAACACCACATTTGACGGAATTTCGGCTTACGGTATTCGGCGAATCGCGGATCGCGTTAAAAAAAAAACATCCCCCCGTGCAACGGATTCAGTCAGGTGTTTGCGGTGGAGCCGACGCGGTACAAGGCGTCCGAACCAGGTTAGGAAAGGGACTCCAGGGTGTGTGCCATCCAAGCTGCTCGTGTGGAACATGCTTCCAACGCTCATGGGGAGTCCACGGCTGGTTCGCACAACGGGAAAATGCGCAGAGAATGCTAGTAAATTGTGTAGACATCAAAAACGCTCAAATCTCAAATAGTGAGTTGAAATGCAAAAGTGCGACAACGCGGGAGAAGGGAACTCTGGACGTCACTCGTATGAAGCAACGCCACCACCCTCTGGGCCCCGAGCCGCCTGGTGCGGTGCCATCGCAGACGTACAAGAGCGCACAAGAAAGCGCCCGCGCACAGCTTCCACCGTGAACACCTGACTGAATGCATTGCACGGGGATTGTTTTTAGACGAGATCCGAATGGCGCCGCTAGAGGGAAGGACGCGGTGTGGAGCGAAGCTGACTCCGCTTGGAGTGAGAGATTTCACCGCCAGGATGAATCATTTTGCTATGCCTTTTTGTTTCGGGCTTTTGGCAACAGAACAAAAAGGGTGTAGCAAAATGATGGCACTACAGTACTTTCAGGGTTCCAGAGTCGAGATGACGAAAAAATTTTCTGACCAAGGGGGATTAATTAGGGTGCTGATCATGAATCCGATATCCGTTTCTAAAATTTCGGCGGGTTACTGTAGGCCACGGTAGGTTTGGGTGGCTAAGGATGTCGAGGGCATAATCACCGATTTAGTCTAAACTTCGACAAATGGGGGGGGGGGGGTATTTGGTGTGGTGATCACGGATCTGACATCATTTTTCGTATTGCGCTGGAGTTTGGGCGAAATCGGTGACCCTGACCTTAGTCTCCCGTACCTAGGAAGGGAATGGAGATCTGTAGATATTCCAGAAGTTTCACCTACTACGCTAAAGATATGCTTAGTGCACAATGAGCCCGGAATGGCCATATGAGAGAATTTTGAGTGATTCTCGACGATGAATACCTTCCAGCAATTTCACCTTTGGACCAGCACATGTTGGAAAATAAAAGGCACTTTAGTGCCACTGGCGTTGTAGGGGATTCGACTCAATAGCACACTCTCCTGTTTCAAGTGTAGGTTGAGCAGAAGACTTCGGCCGCAGCGTTAAAAGAGGACTTGTCGCTCCCCACAGCAATCCCACCAATAACATGGGCAAAATGCATTCCACTGATCAGCCAGATGAATCCTTTTCTTTAATGACTCGAGGGCCGTCTTCTCCGCCATCCGTTATGGCGCACGGACCATAGTGAGCAGAAGCTCGTGGCCGCGCGGGGCTAACACTCCCCTTTCCAACTGCGTCTTTCTAACCGCGGCGGGAGTATAAAACGAAATAGCCACATCCACATACTTTGCCTTACGTCTGTTGCTGCTAAAGAGTAGCAGCACTTAAGCTCAAAATCTAAACGATAAAGCCTTAACTCCCCTTCTAATTGTAAACCAAGTAAGACTAATCAAGATCAGAGGCGAGAATAATAACAGGCATACTTCTCTCGACTCAAAACTTGCAGAAAAGGAGAATACAGAACAAAAAAGGAAAGAATTAGGGGCCGGATTCATCAACGACTAACCCGTGAGTAGAGGGGTAGAGGTACCCACGAGAAGCCCGCGTCTCCGTGTCTTATCTTATCTCTACCCCTTATACCCCGCTTACCCGCGGGTTTAATTGTTGATGAATCCGCCCTAGGTCCGATCTGCACGGAATCTGCTTCAAAGCAGCAATGTTCGCTCTGCTCAACTCGCCTCATCTCGTTGGGAAATTTCGTACGTAGTGAAAAACACCTCACGTAACGCACCCGCCATACACTGCACTTCAAAAATGGTAATTCGAATGCGTATTTGGCCAACACAGTGGCATAATATGGCCAGGAAACGGAGAAATCAATAATATGTCACCAGCAGTCGAGTCCGGTAGCAATTTACCGGTTTCGGACTGAGGGAAGGCTTGGCTGTTGTCGGCGGAATACCAGCATTAATGGATTCGGGCTGCACCCGAGAGACGATACCCCTCTTGGGAAATTTCCCAACACTCGCTTCCACTACGTGTTCGTTGAAAAAAATGTACATGGTGTTACACTAAGACCATTGCTCCTCATAAATGGACTTTCTTGTCTGCTAATTCTCTTCGCAAAACAGCGTACTCGCTTGGGAAAGAACGAGGACTGCACACAAAACTGCATTGCATCAGCTTCGAAACAAACGCCCCAAATGACATATAAGCAGGACCCATTTCAAAGTCACGTTCTCGCATCTTCCTACGATTTTGCTGACGTTATTGGTGCCGCCTCGATTAACTCTCTGGCCCGGAAACTGGCTGATCTACTCTTGCAGCTTAAGACTCTCAGCAGCTTCTTGAAAGAAAAATCTCCGCTTGATTACCTTATTAAGGGCGATGACAAACGGAGTGTTCCTCTTTAGCAGCAGCTTGAGCGATTCGATCGTTTGCGGCTCCAATCCATGCATTATGTCCACAACAAGAATGGCGAAGTCACAGAGCGACGATCCTCGCGAACGCAGATTCCTGAAGCGGAATGCAGTTTTGCAACAAAAAACTGAAGTAACTTCTAACACGAAGGAACAAACTGGAAGACTTACGCAAAGCTTTCGTGACCAGGAGTGTCGATAATGAGGAAGCCGGGGAGCCTCACAGCATCGGGATTGAAGTCCTTAACCTGCTTGCACCGCTCTCTAATCGCGTCAGCAGGCACCTATATGGAATTACTAACAGCTGACAGGGACCGCGTCAGGCATACAGAAAAGGGCCAACCTGCGTGGCTCCTATCTGCTGCGTAATACCTCCTGCTTCGCCGTCTTGAACATTTGTTCGTCGAATCTAAGCGGACGAACATGAGAGATGAAAGCGGACATTGTGGAAGGCAAGTGAGTGAAGAGCGAACTCGCCGTATCCAACATCTTCGTCTTTCCAGTGTCGACATGCCCCAGCACGCAGATGACAGGTGCGCGTAAGTTGTCCTTGGACCGCTTGGACTCCGCGAGTTCACGCCGCTTCTGAAACGAAGAAAAGGCTGCCGGACGCAGCTGCCATTCTGAGATAACTTGTAGCTGTCAAATATAGCATAGGTCACTCCTTAAACTCTGATCTGCAATTTCCGCGACTAAAATTGTGCAGTAGGAAGTGCAATGTGGTGGTAAATCGAAGCTAGCAAAAGCCTTAAAGGAGAAAAACTACTGATACTCTGGAGCAGCTCTAAAAACGCTTAGAAGCATAGTTCTTTTTGAATGAGAAGTTTTTATCCGCTTAGATTCGACGAACAGATTCTGATTGAACATTACGCAGTCGTTACTGCGCAGCTCATGAAAGGAGATCCAGTTGGTTTAATAATGAGCTCTTTGATTAATTCAGCTCCTGGACAGTTGGAAGTTCAAAGTGTCGCCGGAAAAAGGAAAACTACCCACCAATAACTTGGAAAGCACGAAACCCTGAGGTCTGACCTGGACAACTAAAATCAGCTGTTTATGTACAGGAAATGTCGTTAATCAAGTAGTAGAAGGTACTCGTTGACATCATATTGATATAAGCTGATGATACAATAAACGGTGAATGAATTCCCTTCGAATTGCTGCTCACCACTAGCCGTTGTCGTACGAGTTCAAGTGTCTCTTCCTTTGTCAGCTTAGCTTTCGGTCCCTCATCTTCGCTCGAAGACTCCTCGTCGCTCTCACTCTCTTCTTCCGAACTCTCTTCTTCTGACGATTCTTCTTCTGATTCCTCGTCTTTGCTCTAAAAGGCAAAAAGTTGAAAAACAGAATTCCTGCCACTGAGTAGGAACGGTGGAAACGTGAAGCACACCGTCTTTGTCTCTGACGAGATCTTTTCGAGGGCTGTACGTTGTGCCGGCTGCTCTTCCTTCTTCTCCTTCTCAGAATCAGCTTCCTTCGACTGCTTCAACAGCTCTTCCACCATCTCCCAGTCTTCAACCAAAGGTTCTTTCTATAACAGCATTATTTTTGCCAGTTGTTTAAGCATGAGATTACTGCAGCGAACCGTCGTGGGTGTCTTGGGCTCAGCTGCCTCCTCCTCGTCCGCAGGAGGTGCAGGTTCGGACTCTCCTAAACGAAACCTTGTGATATTGACTTTACCAGCTTACCACTTCACTCCCTTAGGCAAGCACCACTAATTAGAGTAAGCCAGTTCTGGAATCTACGCTGCTCCTTAAACGGTTGAACAGAACCTTTTGCAAGTCTGGCCGCTGCCTCCTCTTCCTCTTGTTGCTGCTTCAACTGCTGCTCTTTCAACCTTTGTTCCTGAAGCTTCTTCTTCGCACGTCGATCAAGATTCGCATAGATCACATGTTCATTTAAGGCCGGCTTCGTCACTGCAATTGCACTATTCCAAGGTTGTAGGTATAACTGCCCGCACTCTAAAGGAAAAGACTTACGTCCAGCCGCAGCCAGCTTAGCAGCAGCTATGCGTTGCTTCTCCCTCTGAGCTGCCGTCATGTATGTCCCTTCTGCTTTCTTGCGCTCAATGGCCGCCTTTTCTTTGGCCTTCCTTGCTTCACGTTTCTCCTTGGCTATCCTCTCCTAAAAAGAGCGGATGTGAAGCAATTCGAATGAATAATGGCAGAGACGATTTTTCTATACTCCTAAAACAAACTGAATCTTAGAACCGAGGCTGATGACAACAGTTCGAAAATGCCTGAATAGTCGAAACAACTCTCAGTGGATCTATGAGATTTCGCAAGACATCCCACAACATGAAGAAACATGGAATGTATGGATGGCAAACGAGGTTGGAATTTCCACCGTAATCATCATGTGCACATCAACATTGAAAAAAACTCTAAAAGCCAAAAATGTGCGAGCTTTCAAGCCCATCATGATATTTGAAAACTTTCTCAGAATCCTGTCCTGAAGCTTCAACAAAACTGGACCGACCTCTTCTTCCTTAGCACGAGCTATGGCTTCAAGACGTTCCTGTTCCTCTTTCTGTCGGCGAAGCTCGGCTTCTTCAGCCTCCTGTTTGGCTCTGAGAAGCTCTTTGATCATATCGACCTGAAATCGTAGGACAGCTACCCTTTGCCAGTCTGCAGAAGCAAAGAAGCTGTGCACACGTACGTGCTTTTTCTTCTTTCCCTTGCCGTCGTCCTTTTCCTCCTTTTCACCCTTTTTCTTATCTTTCTTCTTGTCCTTCTTTTTCTTCTTTTTCTCTTTAGCAGATTCATCTTCGTCATCCTGTCCTTCTTCGGCGTCACCACCAGCTGGTGTTTTCGACTCCTATAAAGTGCGCTAGTGTTCCTGAATTTTGCTTGAAGGGAGAAAGTATAAGGATACCTCGTCTGCGGCCTTATCCTCTACTTGTTCCTCGTCGTCGACGTCTGCCTTCTTCTTGTCCTTCTTCTTCTTCTTTTTCTTTTTGCCGTCTTCAGCAGCCGCTTCTGCGCCTTCAGGAGGAACTACTAAAACTGAAGAGCGATCAGATTAAGTGGGACCTGGTGGATCGTCTACTCAACAAAATCCAAAGTTTATCGATGTGATCAAAGCTGCGAGGCAGCATAGAATACAGCATGAATGCTAATACGCAAAATGATTTCAGTATTCTGATGGAAAAGCGTATTTCACTGGTAAGAAAAGCTTTGTCACAAATAAGTTCCTCACACCCGTAAATCACTTACTTGGAACGTTGAAAATCGTAGCTCGGCAGCTAGTTCGGCACACCATTTTCTGCGGGTGCATAATCGCTCAGTCTACTCAACTAAGCTCTTACCTCTGAAGGGCATTTACCTTTGTCGTTTCTAATAATTATGTAGTAGGAGAATGCATTTAAAAGAACGATGAGCTTATTGCGAACGAAGATTTTTCAGGATTATCATTCCTCCGCAGGAAAAGGTTCCTGTGAACATCATTCTTAACGACGAATACCATTGTCACTTCTTTTCTTTGCTCAACAATCTTACACATTGGAAGTTCAGCAACAAACTACTCGTATGAATAAATGTGTTGATCGAAGCATCACAAGCATCATAAACCTTCCCGATCATCCATCTGCCTCTAGTAGGAAAGAGACGATTGTAAGACGACCTCCTTTGTATAAAATCTACTTATTAACTACGGAAGAAGTGAGCACAGATTTTGCAGTTCTAAACTCGATTGAAGATACAGCCATAGAGAGACAGCGAAAGCAGAAAACTTTTAAATGGCCATCTAAACAGCGCCTTAACTAATTCAGCTCTCGGGGCCAACCGCCGAACAGTGCAGAACTACTAGTTCCAAAGCAATATATAACCAGTCATCGAAACAGAGCACTGAGATCTGACAAACCTGGCGCTGGACCAGCTGTCTCCACAACCGCTGGCGTCTGTTCTTGAGACTGCACAGGTGCAGGTGTCTGTTCTTTACTTTCCCCAGTGACCGGAGTAGATTCGTGATCATCCTTCTTTCCTCCCTTCTTCTTTCCTTTAGCTGGAGCCGACTTCTCGTTGAGTTCCAAATCGGCCAATATCGCGTCAAGGTCGTCATCGTCTTCTTGTTTGCCCTGAAGTACCCGACTAATACGATGTGATACGGAACCCCAGAAAGGCGCATAACCTAGCCAAAGCCCACCTTCTTTCCTTTCTTGCCTTTCTTTTTGGTGTCCTGCTTGGCTGGAGGTGCTGCAGGTTTCTTTTCCTTTTCCTTTGCATCTTGGTGCTGCTTCTCAACAGCCTGAACACCGTAGATAGGTCCTGGTGAAATACGTTAACACATTTGGTTTTCGAAGCAGCATTTCGTACGTTAGACAATAGCTCATGTGAAGCTTATTAAACCGAGCAGAAGATATTTCTCGAAATTCAAAGGCTTTCAGACAAGCGACAAGAAGTTCATAGCATAAATTAATGGTTTCTTAAGGGACATGCGTTAGTTGTCAAGAAATACATGAGTATGAATGCCAGCAATGGATACAAAATGACGGCGTCAACAGCAAAAATGTCAGCAGTTGGTAAGAAAACCACTAACCTGCTCGACTTTTTCGGAATCTGATAGTCTCTCATCACTATCATCGCCACTGTCGTCATCGTCATCCATCTGAAAGTTGAAGGCGAAACTAGAAGGATAGAAATAGGGAAAAGCAGCAGTAAGCTACAACAGTGGATTTCGTGGGTATTAGCAACATTGACCAGATAGCGCGGCCTAATCGGTGTTGATAAGGTCCGTTTATACTTCCAACGCTGAGTGACGCTTCGTGGAATGTATAGCGGCATCGCCTCTCTCGGCGTCGAAGTATAAATGACGCCTAATTCTATTATTACGCGCCACGCGGCAACTTGAGTATAATTCGTGCGTTAACAATCTAGACGCCACGAAGCCTCAAAAAGGCAAGGTCGCTTAAGGTCATGCAATAACCATTTTCATGGAGTAGCTTGTACAGATGCTATGTCATAAGAACCACGTCAACCAAGAAACATGCGCTTTCTTAACCCTACCAGCATTGCGAAGGCCGTCTTCTTGCCAGCAGCAGGCTTCAGGACAGGTTCCTCATCGCTGTCCGCATCCCAGTTCACCTCGTCCTCCTTCTTGGCAACCAATGAAGCCAATTTCCGTTCGGCCGCGTCGTCATCCCTACAACAACCACATACGACCGGATCACAGAGGAACAAAGGGAAGGAGGGACAGGTCCAATGCAAGAAGCTACAATGACGCAGTGTTTGCAGATCATCAGACTACCTTCCGTTATCTAAATACAGTGAAGGAATACCATTTTCGGCGCAAATAGGGTCCGGGGTCACCATGTAAGACAGCCCTAGAAACCGGTTTGTGCTCTTTGAAACTGGAATTTCGGAAAAACTGGAGGCGCAAGTAGGGTCCGGGGGGGGGTCACCACAGCATAACGCGGCGGGCCGTCGTGGCGAATAGCTACATACAGTGAATGTAGATGCAGTCTTACCTCTTCGTTTCGATTATAGATCCGCGTCTTATGTGCTTCCTAATTGGACAAGGGAGGGAACTCCAGGATGTATGCAATTTTAACACGGATGCGTCACTTGAGCCACACCCTGGAGTCCCTTCCCCTGCCTAAATCTGTGCTCTCATCCGCGTCAACGGAGAAGAGCATAGAAAACAGCTACAGCATTATTTGTTTGTTTTCTTTACTATCAGTGTGCCTTGTCTCGTTTTCTTGGTGTTGGTGACACTTTTTATAAGGTGACCCCCCCCCCGGACCCTATTTGCGCCAAACTGGAATCAGTACTGGTGTTCTACCCCTACAGTGAACTGAGGTAAGCCATTTCTGATGTAACTGGAAATACACACGCCTTCTTATCAAGGCGTACAACCGCTGAGTAGGGGTGACCCCCGGCCCAGACCCTATCTGCGCCCTACTTTCCTTTAAAGAATCGATACGATCGAGTACGCAAAAATAGCTAGCAATGAAGAGCTGGTCCAGTACTGAGGGCCCAGAACTCACCACTCGTCGTCCTTATTCTTCTTCCCACCGGCTTTTTTCGGCGGCATCTTCTGAAAGAACGAGCCATGAAGTGTGAAGAGAGCGTTAACCGGGCTCCAAACCACTCGAACGACGCGACTGGACTAGTCGCCAGCCCGCTCGAGAGCCTATAACCGTTATGAGGAGAATGAGGGGAGATCTCCGGACGACAAAGGCTTCCGAAGGGACGGCGACTGGCAGCTGCACTGCCGCGTCTGAGAGGGCCGAAATCCCCGGCGAAGGGACGCGACTCCCTCCTCACGACCTTCCGCTCCTCAAAAGGGAGAGGAGGCGCTGGCGAATTCCGGCCGGAGCCACGAGAGTGCGGCCACCATTGCCCGAAGGCAGAGCGGCGAACGGCGCGCGGCCGCTTCGTGCTGTGTCGTGTCGTAGGACTAATATACAGCTGCTCGGCTGCGATGGGCCGTCCTTGTGAAGGCTGCGGGAGAGGTCCACTCTTCCCTCCCATCCAAAACATCCATGGAGTTTGGTACGACCAACCGGAAACGTCCGACACGGCTTCTGGTGATCTCTTAAGTCGTGGGCACCAGGCGTGTGCGTAATTACGATTTACGATTTTACGATTTACGGTGATTTTTGGCAAATTTTTTACGATTTACGATTTACGACATTTTGGGTCGTAAATCGTAAATTTTCGTAAATCTGATCTTAGGTGCAGAGATGGCAGCGTCCACATAACGTGATACAATTAGGGTTATAACGATGTACCCGCTTTTAAAGTCTTCTCCCATAGCTCATTGCTGCTTCCTATCTACTCTTTTATGTTCTGCTGTGGCACTGCAACGGAAAAACGCAGCTTTGTGTTTAGACCGCTCGAGCTCGACTCATCTGCTTACCCCTCTTTTCACCTCTTCAAGAGCTGCCGACTTAGTATCAGAGCTATACTAGAGAAGAAGCAATGACAATAAATGATTAGAATTATAAAATCCTGGTGATGAAACTGGGCTAGCCCTTTTTGGTTGCACTTTTCACATTGCAATTGCCTGAGAACACTACATTCTAGTCCACAGAAAAAGATGCAAATTCGCCTTGTACCGGAAGGAATATGATCGCCTGCTGAACCATATTCTGTGCTGCAACCACTACTCAACAAGTGACTTTTTCAGCATATTTTTAAACGGCTCTTTCCAATGCCAGTGGAACTGAAGCAAAGCCATCAAGGAATATTGGACTTGATTGCAGGCGTGTTGTGGAATAACAGCGAAGCTGCTGGAAAAATAAAACACTCATATTTCGATCTCATTATCACAGTACGTTATGGTGCGGAATGTATTTGCATACAAGGCGCAACATAAACAAAACTTTTGATCTTGTCAAGAAAGAAGTGAAGTGGTTCTGACACTTTTGGTCTCCTTTTTCAATGGTTTGATTTCACAAGGCTAATGGAGAGTAGGACTGGCGAATGCAAACACTCTGAGTAGTGGTGTGATAATTTGGACTTTCCGAAATCTAACAAGCACAAGCAAACATGTGGGCGAAGTAAATACCGAAAGTAATTGCTAGGTGTCGTCAAACGACGTTCTTTCATTCCAGAAGTTGTAAATGCCTTTAATGAACGCTGAAGGGTAAAGCACTGCGTTAGTCTGTTTCCTGTTTGAGACCACTCATTCTACCTCTATGGGATATCGTGGAGTTCGTTTGAGTGTGGGTTAACCTATAGAATGACTTGCGGTGGCCAGCCGATGTAAAGGTCAGCTTCACCACATTTGCTTAAGCCTGGAGCGACTGGTAGAGAGGATAAATGTTGTTACAGGATGTTTTGTTGCGATCAAAACTCTTGCGTCAGGCGGGAGTCGAACCCGCATCCGCTGCTTTTCGGGCAGCGATGTTACGTGCGGTCAAACAGCGCCGGTGGTGTGAGACGAATATCGCTGCCCGGAAAGAAGCGGATGCGGGTTCGAGTCCCGCCTGGCGCAAGAGTTTTGATCGCAACAAAACATCCGTAGCAACGTAAAGGTCAGTGTTTTATCCTTCCCAGACAAGCCCCGTACCAAGTCACCGACCGAGGAACTATGAAAAAGTTGGTCGGCCGTGGTAGGATCCGAATTAAGAACTTCTATTCTGAATCGCGCGACAGTCGTTCCTCCTCCGACTTCTCTACCATGGGTCTTCCATATATATTTAAAATGCACCTTGCACCTACGAATCAGTTGAACCCTTTTCAGTTCAAACAATACTCTTCTTCTCTACTCTACTTCTAAAGAATGTCGCATAGGATCCTCCTTTTTGCAATTTAAGTTTAAAAATCAGACTATAATGAGTGTCTAAAAAGAAGTGGTGATACTATTTTAATTGTCACACAATTCCTTCTCGTCTACTACAAAAACGCCCTTTGGTACAGTTCAGAATGTGGAAAAGCTTAGAACTTCAGATGTGCCATACGATAGAAATGTGCCATGTGCTGACTCAGTAGGCGATGCTTGTTGGATTTCTAGTGTAAATGCTGTTTTCGTCGAGTTGATCAGTGATGAAATGATTTTCTGGTTTTGAACGGAACCATTTTTATTGGTTTTGCTCTGGCTTGTAGAGATTGTTTCTTCAAAGCCATACTTTTATATGCAAGCTAAAGGCTAGCCATTATGATGCACATTTTTTGGTCGTCCAAGCAGTGCAAGCTTTTTGTTTGTGCACCGTGCATAGGTGTCCTAGTAGATAGCATTCTGAACAAGTACTTTATTTTGATTGTCCTCATACTTGTCCATCTCGATTTGAAATATGTTAATTAATTTTAATGGCTTCCAGCTTAATTAGAAGTGTGTGCAACTCGAACTGAAAACGACTCAATTAAAATATTTCCTTTCGATTAGCCTTAATATAATAAAAGAAAATCAGGTATTCAGATGCACTATGAGTCAGGCACCTCTTACGATTTGCGGTTTACGATTTACGATTTACGACGATTTTTTCGTTATTACGATTTACGATTTACGAAATTTCGGATTTCATTTACGCACACCCCTGGTGGGCACCCACTTTCCGAGCTTTTTCACCTTCCCGAGGGGGTTGTCACACCCAAGCGTCCACTTCTTGAGGTTCCAACATCCTCTGAAGACTTCAGAGAGTCAACGCCTTTTGGTCGCTACTTGAGGCACTCATTCACAACGAAGGCGGTCCAAGAAAAGCTTCTGTTCTTCAAGCAGGCTTTTAAAGGCGATGCTGCAGCATCCAACACCTACCTGCGAGAGGGGATAAGAACAACATTCTCAAGAAGCACCACGACAGAACGGCAAGCATAGCGGATATTTGCTCACGACGCGCCCAAGAGCTGTCGTGACAATTTATCTGCCGTCACGTCACGATCATACACCTGGAGTAGATGGGTGCATCAATCAATGCTGACCGTGTATGGCGCCGCTTAATCCTCTCGAAATCCACAGAATACCTCCGCAGCAGTGTAATAAGGAAGGAGAGCAAAGCTGGTATACCACTAGAAGTCAAGGCAATAATCGAGCTATTGACGAGATGGACACTACGGGGAACGACTGACTCACAACGGCAACCTTGTTCGGGCCTACGTCCACGAAACAAACTTTCACACACATCTGTACTTGTGAGATCAACAACATGGAAGCTGAGTGGTCAGTGATATCGGTTTTGGCGTACCCAACAAATATCAGGTTGTTGTAAAAGTCATTGCCGAGATGGTGACGTAGTTCGAGATGTCATAACTCTGTTCATACACAACTTTATTCACCATAATAGAAGCCATTCGGTATTGTCAATAATGTGCCAACACGAGGTTTTGTGGTGGATCTTTATTTCGGCCTTACGTTTCGAGTATTTTGTCATCTTCAGAGGCCTTAAAGTGGTGCAAGGTTTTCGATATGTAATTTACACCACCAAGAGCCTTAGCCGCTCCAGCGGCTTTGACACAAAACTGCGATCAAACGTAAAGAGCCGATGAAGGAGAGATGAACTCACGCATAGACCCACCAAGATTGTTAATGCGCAACAATCACTTTCTGTTAGTAGACCAGTAAGAGCGAATGAAACGCACCATGCACTCTACCGTATAGGCAAAATTCTTAAACATGCAATCCTAATAACTGGTTGTTCTACAGCTCGCAGTGTGGTACAAAGGGAGGAGTTCACTTGTAGTGGGGCGTTTTACCGCCATGCACATCACCCTATGCCTACCAACGACGTCGCGCCTTTAACTAGCAAGATGCTCCCTCATACGCACAGCTACCATCCTTCCCATCTTGGCCGAGTTAACTTTCCAAGTTACATTCTCAGTCTTGCAGATTACTCCTGCCCTAGAGCAATCTCCCACATTCCTATATGGACATATAAGCACTTCTTCGAAGAGCATCGCTTATCATAAAGCCTGTTCTGAACCAGCACGCTCTTGATATTGTCATTAACAACATTTACAAAAATGATATCATTATGAAACTCACATTTTCGACGGATTTTCTGGTAGCAGCGGACCCTGTCGGAGGTAAAGGGAAGAACAAGAGGTAAGCTTCTTTTTGCGTTATATGTCCATATGGGTCCGTGGGAGATGGTCCAAGGCAGGAGTAACCTAGGAATTTGAATGTCTAGCATGCAATGTTAACTGCAACGGCGAGATAATATGCTAGCAGCGCGTATGAGGTACCACCTTGCTAGTTAAAGGCGCGGATCGTTTAGTAGCCTGCTTGGTAAGCCTAGGGTTAATGTGTATGGCGGTAATGAATTTGGCGTGAGATGTAAGATCTGAACCGTAGAAGAGGAGGTCACCGCAGAGAAAGCATTAGAAGTACTCTGGATTTTCACGAAAAGTCCAGTAATGAACAAGCAAAATGAGTGTATGTCCGTTACAACCGAACTCTTGACCTTTGCACCACATGACGAGCTGTAGAGCGATTAGGCGTGCATCTTTAAGAATTTTGCTAATACGTTATACTGCATAGTGTGTTTCATTCGTTCTTACCGGTCTTATGGTGACCCTTAATTAGAGACAAAGCCGAATTTATTCGGGGACCCGATCGTCGCTTCTCCGTGATCATCAGGACTATCCACGCTCGGCCACTCACGGCACATGCCGTTCCGCCCCCGGAGAAGGCTATAAAAGAGGAGGCAGGGAAAACGCCTGGCGGTCCCCTCCCCTTTAAACAAGTTCGATCTCCCTCTCCCTCTTCCTCTTCCTCTTCCTTCCTCCTGCTTACCGTAAGTCATCCTCCATACTATGTTTGTAGTTCTATTATAACTTTTCAATGCACTCTGAATGTAATGTAATCTACTCCTCCCATCCAACTTCGTATGTTCATATGTCATAATCGTCTTGCCCAATAACCAGATAAACTCGTATAGAAAACAAGCCTTATGTACTTTATTTCCACTACGGGACTGTGCTTCCGAGCACGTCTTCTTCACGCTAATAAACTGAGCCGCTAGTTTATTACAGTCTAGTAACAGAGGGGAGGGCGACTGCGCCATAACAATATTGGTGGATCTATGCGTGAGTTTATCTCTCCTTCCTAAGGTTTTTACGTTTGGTGGCAATCTTATGTCAAAACCGCTGGAGCGACTAAAGCGCTTGGAAGCGTAAATTACATATCAAAAATTTTGCACCACATATAGGTCTCTGAAGACGACGATTAATCGAAACGTAAGGCCGAAATAAAGACCCACCGCAAAACCTCGTGCTGGCACATTATTGACAATAACATCAAGAGCTAACTATGCCGAGGTTTCAAGAAGAGAGGGCTGGAGACTACCTCAAAAGCCATTCGATTCAACACAGCTTTCCAAACGCGTATATCCCTCTACATTGAAGATCTGGACTACAAGAATCAATGAAATTTCGGAGGGCGGTTTCAAGGTTGTTCATATTATGAAACTGCTGCATTCGCAGGTTTGCATCGAGAGCTCGGAAAAAGTGGTAGTCAGTTGGAGAGATGTCTGGAGAATAGGGAGTGTGAGGGAAGCCTCGATGTCGAATTGCTGGGTGACTTTCGAACAATGTGCCTGAGCGTTGTTTTGGGACAGGTCGGTCCCTTCTCTTCACTACTGCCGGCCAGATCTTTTCCAACTTTTCAAACAGGATTTCTAAATCACAACAGCAGGACCCTGCCATGACTGTTTTACCGGGCTGCAAGATGCTCTAGTGGCCTTAAGCCTTGGAAGCACCACCAAACAGCATAGACCTTTTCGGCTGAGCCGGCTTAGGAAGTTTAGTGGTGGAAAGGACTTATCCGCCCAGAGCTATCCTCGCTCTCTGTTGTCATAAGGACCCACTTCTCATATACGGTCATCAAACGATCTAAGAACGGGTCGTTTTTCAGGCGAACAAGAAGGCTTGAACAGATGTTGAAGCGAGTCAGGCGGTGCTCATCAATGCCGATTCAGATCGGATGCCTTAATACCGTAGCAGAGTGGACATCCACATCTGTTGCTACGTTTTGGGCAGCTGTGTCGGATTTCACCCAACGGCTGCTCTTAAAACTTGATCGCCTAGCGACATCCTCCCACCAGGAACAGACTTTCCTTCGAGGTTAAAATCCCCAGAAGGGAACTTTTCGAACCAGCACCTCAATTTACCTTCAGAAGGCGATTCCAAGCCGAATGCATTCGCATTATGACCAGTTGCCTCAGGCTGCGGAATATTGGAGCTTGAGCTCGTGGTGCGTAAGCACTTGTATGGTACCGGCCCATATTTTTTTCAGAACCGTATAATAACGTCCATAATGAAGACAGGCGAAAACGTGAACCATAATATGAAAGAGGAAAAAATCTGCAAAACAGACAGCGTAAGTTGGCTTGAAAATATAATTTTTTCACGAGAAATAACTGTGTGCTTCAACACACCCCGAAGCGACAGTTGCTTCTGCAGCAACCTAATAGCATCATAAGAAGTCACTACTCAAACACTGTTATTAAATGCTAGAAGACGCTGCGACTCAGCCCCTTTGCGCCACGCACTCTTCTTCTACGGGATGTCGTGAAGGCAACTTGAATGCGTATTTGGCCATGCAATGATTTACAGTGGCCAGCCTGGTAGAGAAGTCAGTGCTTCATCTTTCCCAGACAGGTCCGGTACCAATTCAGCGACCTCGGAGGGATGGAAAGCCTGGTTGGCCGGGCATGAAATCCGGGCCAAGAACCTGGCATCGGGTGCGCGGCAGGCGGCACCTTCACCGACAAGATTTGAGGAAGGCTTACTCCTGAAATGTTATCAATAGATGCCGTCGTCGATAACAGGTCCACGACGATTGATCACCCTCAGTGTCTCACATCTCGAGCAGAAGTCGACTCAGCTCGCCGCTCGGCGTCTAGGCTGCGGGGCTGACTGTAGTTGTTGGTGGACCCACGGTTAGGAAAATGGTAACATTATAGTTGACGGCAATAGGCAAATATGGAAAGTACATGTTGGTAACGAAGAGGAAAAACGTCCCATCACCGTTTCCGCCACTTTTGCAGCTAATTCGTAACCAGTCTGTCCCCGTGATGCAAACTCAAAAAATCCTGGCTTCCAGGTACAAGCTAGAGCGGCGAAATCATTGTAATAGAGCTCAAGTAAACCTCTATTTTGATGATCCATCTTATCGTCGCTGAACCTCGATATTTTGCTTTGTTTACCTAATTCCACTGCTGATTCCTATCAAATCGAGTTCGCAGTGGTGTCTCTAATTTTCATTTCCGTTCGCTCCTGCCGGCTGCTGCTGTTTGATATCTTCGCTGTTAAACTCGAGCAATCACCCAAACAGTAGGTCTTTCCGTCAGTCACGTGTCCAGCTTTCAAACTCAATCGGATTGTTTGTCCCCATAGAGTATGCCTGTCAGCGACAAACAGCTGCTGGAGAAGGCAAAGGACGTAATGAAGCATGCCTACTGGCAAGTAGAAAAAATTCTCAATCGTATCTCACTTGGTTCCCCATAAATCGAGCTCGGTTTCAGTGCATACAGCAAGTTCCCTGTTGGTGCAGCACTTCTGACTGCTGATAATACAATAATTGTTGGAGGTAACCACTTCTGCCCTTGATGTCACTCGTCACCACACAAAAGGGTGAAGAATAAAAGTCTCCGTTAATCGACCCATTCTTGGGAAGCGTGGTGCAATCCCTGGATAGCCATTAGACCTAACCAGGCACTGACGTGGCAAAGTACCAGCGCCCGCTCACGCCTTCCGAGCCGTTGTCATTAGAGCACGTTTTCGTCGCCAGTGATAGTCGTCAGCTGGGTTCTACAGAGACAGGTTAGGGAAGGGACTCCAGGGTGTGCCACCAAAGCTATTCGTGTGGAAACTGCCTTCGTCCCTCGCGGGGAGTCCGCGGCTGGGTTCTGCGCTCTTCGAGCGCAGAGACAGGCTAGGGAAGGGACTTCAGGGTCTGGTGCGTCCAAGCTGCTCGTGTGAGAACTGCTCCTGTCTCCTAGGGCTCTCTTATAGCGGCGGTGGAAGAGCCGCGATCCGCCGCCACCCGCTCAACGACCCTCCTCCATATCGACTGACCGTGGTGTCGGTGGATATCGAAAATGGCCACGTCGACACAGCGCGACCGCACGCGGCTTGGCGGAGGAAGAAGAGCCGCCACCGAGTGCATCTGCAGAATCCGGTTAGGTCGAAGTAAGACCCCATCCCGGTAGGGAGGGAATCGCGTTCTGCCCACCACACCCTTCCCTACCTGTCTGCTTGGGAGCACATGAGCGTCCCCACACCACCAGCTCAAAGCCTTTTCCATAACTATTCGACCTCCTATTTCCCTCTTTGTTTACCTAGATCTATTGTGCAGGTTTATGTCTTCAGTTTAACTTCCTTCTAACACATTTTCCTGTTCTGACGTTGCTTTAACCTCAATCCTTGATTAGCATCCGTTCCCCTTCACTGATGATCTGCGTGAGGGGGAGGGAGTACTATTTATTTACACAAAGGTTCGTCTGAACTCGTGGCGAAACGAACTTTCGACTTCCTTTCAAAACGTTGTTGTCCATGTAATCAAGTAGAGTTAGCAAGCACAAAAGCTGGATATAGAGGCGAAGGGCGCGTGGAGCGCAGTCGGAGGAGGCGCCGGCTGTCGCCTGCACCCGATACCAGGTTCCTGGTTCGGATTTCCCGCTTAGGCCAACGAAGGCTTCTATCCCACCGGGGTCGGTGAACTGGTACCAGACTTGTCTGGGAAGGATAAAGGACTGACTTGTACATCGGCTGGCCACCGCAAGTCATTGTATGGCCAAATACGCATTCAGCACGCCTCCACATCCCGTAGAAGTAGAATGTGTGGCGCATCCCAAAGAGGATTGAATAACGCCGTCTTTTATCCTTTGTCCTTATAGAGGCGAAACTGTGCCGCTGGTGGAATCTCAGTTTATGCGCACCAACCTCTACTCACAGGTTATTTCATTGTCTACCACCTTAAAAACCCTCCGAAAGCCTTCACACCATGAAGTAATCATTGAGCTTTTAAGGAAATTCAGAGGAGGGGATGGTGAGATATGTAGAACACCTCTTGGTTCCTCCCAACTAGGATTGCACCGAGCTGCTCGCAGTGTACGGACAGGGACCATGTCGTATTTTTTAAGGTCACAAAATATGTACCGGCGAGGCATTTCGCATGTCCTCAACGAAGTCAACAACAAGGATATCAATTATAACTAATCCCCTCACTCCGATTGAATGTTCCCGCGCCTGCTACAGTATCCTCAAACCTGCACATCACCCAAGCCATTCTTAATGAGCCCGTTTCCGTCGTTGAGCGCGCAAACCTATAGACACCTCTAGGAAGAATAAGACCCATCCAAGCTGCTCATGCTAAAACCGCTCTCGTCGCTTAACGACGAGTGCGCACTGCGCAGCTGGCTAGGGAAGGGACTACGGGTTGTGGGCCATCCAAGCTGGTCGTGCTCAAACCGCTCTCGTTACTCAGTGGGGAACCGCAAGACAACACGGAATTCAACCCGCAGTATAGGAATAGTTATAAGTCATACCAACAAGAAGCTGTGGATTAGCGTCCGTCAGTTTTGTGCGACGAGGCTCTAATTGTAAGAGCGAATGCCGCTGGGCAAAGGGCTTACTCCTTGCGATTTCAGTACCCATAGCGCTCCTTAGTTGTCACGGAATGTAAAGCAACTAGTTTAGCCAGAAACCAGCCTCCATCCTAAGCAGGTTTTGATTTTGTTCTTGGAACAGAGAGGAATACCGTACCAGGAGCTGCTGGAAGACAGAGTGGTTATCAGTTCATTGAGCAACTGGATAAACTGTCACTCGTGCTTCCAAAAGCGCACCGAAAGCGCTAGAATCCCCCTTACCTGAGGAATCGTTCAACTCCTTTCCTCGAAATGCGACCATTTTAAAGAGGACGAACTGTTGTGCGAAAATCAGTCCTACGTTCGTCGTGTAACCCTGGCCTTGTCCGTCCTAAGCATCAGTTGCCCGGCTAGCTTAAGGGTTTCAAAGATCGCTTCTGAACCAGCATGAGGTTGGGTTCGCAGTGCTTCAGTTGCCTTTTCACAACTCCTATTGTTCTGGAAGAGGTGGAAGACTGGCCTATCCAGTAGATGGTCCAACACTGAATGAAGTAATGATGGAGGGAGCACATTATTTGATAGAAACTAAAAGATGGGAGGAACTGGCAACTCTTTTCTGCCAACCTGGTTCCATTGCGGAGGCATATACATGAAATGCACCCGTCACACGTTTTGCAGCTGCTCGCGGTTCTAGAAATAGAGGAACCCTTTCGAAATTTCGCCTGAGAGCTCCTTCTCACTTCAGTTCACCAACTGTTACAGCAAACTGCGAGAACGCTTCGTATGGAGGCACCATCTGCGCCGAGCGTAACGCCATCACCACAGCTCTTTCGAAGGGATATCGCAAATTCAAGGCAATCGCTGTCGGCAAGTGGTTTTTCGGCGATTTCGATGAGAATTCCTAAACAAACCACAGAGAGTTTCAAACACAAACAGCAAGTGTTGCCGGTTAGAAGCCTCTTCACGGAATCGAGCTGATCTCAGTCGAGAGAACCAGGCGCACCTAACGCTAGAATACAAACTGACGCAAATTGGTCGGAGTGGATGACCCTGTTAGTGGGCAGCACGATATGACGTTCTGTGTTGATCGAAAGCAGAAATCTTAAACAGCACATGGTGTGACACCAGTTGTGAACTGAGCCAGGCCACTTCTGATCTAATCTGACCTGATCTAATCTACAATACAGTGTTTAAGAGCCCGGTAACATGAATGCTTCCGTTCCGAAATGAGCCCAAAATATAACCTTTTCATGCCAAACTGGACACTTCAAACCAAATTGGACACTCCTCTCAGCAAGCTTAACGCTTTTAAAATCAAACTGAACATCCTACAAAACAAACCGGACGTCTTCCAAATTAAACTAAGGCCTCCAAGATTAAAATAATTTCTTGCTTTACAATTTTCAATGAAATTGTGGTTTAGAGGCTATCCTGGATTATAAAAAGGCAGCAATTTCTTTTTATAAAGGAAGAGATCGCGCCGCGCGTTCCTCTAGCTCGTTGCGATTTCAATTTGGTTAGTTGTCTGAATGCAGCTTCCTTGAAGCAGTAAAGTGAAGACAAATGTGTTTTCCACAGTTCCTTTTGTTGTACTATATACAAGTGTGTACTTCAGGCGAAAATAATTTTTGCTATCAATCAAATGAAAACCGCGACATTCTGCAAAAGTGCCTGGCGAAATCTTCTTTTGGCACTATAAAACTGCTGCCTTTCCGCCCACCGTATCTATCTCTCCAGACCTGAAAAATTGGTAGCGCAATCCAGTGCTTCCTGACAAATAGCTCAACACTCGGATGTGCCCGTTTCTAGTGACCGAACTCGAGGAACCAGGCAGTCCATGTGGAATGTGCAGGCAGTTCCTGATCGAGTTCGGCGACTGCAGGGTGAGTTCAGCCCGCCATTGGCACTCGTCAGAGTGATTTCTGCAACTGCCCATGTTCCAGGTGATAATGGGGTCTTCGAAAAACAACAACGTGAAGGAGTCATCGCTCGCCGACCTGCTGCCAAACGCATTCACCCCTGCAGCACTCAATGCACACGAGGAAGAGGGCAGAGCGGAGGACGATGATGGGCAGGATGAAAGGGATGAAAAGGAGAAATCGGACGAGTGATCACAAACGGAAACTGGTTCACAGTATAACATTTCAGCAGCATGCAGCCTCTTGCTGGGAATGTGCAGTGTTTTAAGACATATCCAAGAAATCGTCAATAAATCTCCTACTGCACTTTTTCTAACGAACCAATTAAAAGGCTACATTACAGATGTCCGATTGCTTTTTAAACGAAAACTGCAGTTTCGCGTCCGATAAGGAAGCGAAAGTATGCATATCCATGAGAAAGACCTCACTTGAAGAAATTGGGGCTGAGAATGGCGAAAACTGCAAACATTCCAGTGCCTTCTTCAATAGGCTCCTCAAAGGATCCCATCCAGGGGTGTGCGTATAACGGTTAACGATTTATCGGTTTTACCGGCATTTTTCGCTAAAAATTTTAAACGAAGTTTAACGGCGACAATTTCCGTTGAGTGGTAACGGTATTTACGCTCCATTTTTGAAGTTCTACTTCTCCTTTATGGAAATGCATTTTGGACGGTTTTTTTTTTGAATAAGCTTTCGCAATGCTGTTACAATACCAAGGAAACCATCCAATTACTTGAATCAGTGGATATAGACAATCAATATCGTCCTCGTGTTTCGAGAATTATTGGTGTTCTTCTTGCTCCTTGACCAATTTGTTTGCATGGCTCCCGCTTTTCCCTGCCGTTGTTGCACGTTTTTGGACTTTTTAGGCCTTTTTCGCGTATGATTGTTACATACTAATTCCTCATAGTTACCCAAACGAGTTCTTTCACATCCTTTAAGTGATTGTTTTATAAGTGGGGATGAAAAGAATAGAAAACGTGAAAAGACAAATAGTGCGAGAAAACAAGAAGAGAGACTAAGAAACGAAACAAAGGAAAGAAAAAGGGTACTTCCCTCTTCCCGCAAGTTTTGTAGAAAGTTGGACCGGTTCTTGTGCAGCAACAGGTCATGACTATAGGACTACATGATGGCCACGTTGATCTCCGCCTAACTGATGGAGCGTGACTACTGGCACTCTCATTGCTTCGGTTTTGCTGAATTTCATGCCGTGCATGTCAACAGTCTCACTTAAGCATTTCGTCTTCTTCTAGGGCTCAAGTAGCAGTTGTGAGGGAAGCGCAGTCAATATCCACGTGAAGCAGTGATGAGTCTAGACCAAAGCTGGCTCCTTCCAAACTGGTTCTAATCTTGCCTGAGATTTTTTTCGAGTTCTACGAAAAAGGTGCATCTTTGAATGTGCAGGTCTGGTACTAGCACGGAAATCTCCCTTATGTCTTTGGATTTTTTCGTCTAATTTGTGAATTTACTCTAACGTCGCTCATCAATCCCAAATGTGCTCTTCAAAAATAGGAAGAAATTGAGAAACCCAAACACACATTCGAACCTCAACTAACAGCTTTCTAGCATGTGCTTCAAGAATAAAATCGAAGTGGTCAACTGCAGAGAAGACGTGAAAGAGTGACGTATAGTGATGAGCTCTACATGGAAGAATTAGAGAAGAGAAGGACAAGATGGACCGTCGCTAATGATGGACTGGAAATGCACGTCTAAATACACGTGTTCCTTATGCATTTCCTTTGAGTACAGAGCAGGTGGACTTAACAATTGAAGTCTTCTTACTTGGATGGCAGAGGCAATTATTCAATTCAGAAAAATTCGCTTCCATTAAAATTTGGTCAACGATCCGCGGCTGTTTATTTAATCCTCAGCTGTTATCATCAGGAAGAACAAGACCTTTTGGGACAAAAGGAACCGCTCCGTGAAATAGGCAGATCTATGAAAACGAACGATTCGCGGTAGTTACACCCGGCCCAAATTCGTCGTTAAAACATTCTGTAGTTTTTAGAAACAATTGTGGAAGTACAGAACAATCTTAGGCTGTAAAAGTCTACTTAGCGGACGCAAATTCCGTAGAAAGTATTATCACGACAAATGAAAGCGCTCATGAACCTTGAGCCGTGTTATGACTCATAGCACTTTGGATCTCCCTAGAAGCTTGGCAACTTTCCGAAAGCTAAATAAGCTAAGCATAGAAAGAAATTTATTATTTTGGAAATCCTGTTGTTGTTTGTTGGGTTGGTCTTAGAATCGTAGTGATTTTTCTCGCTTGACAACTTTGTTGATGATAGATGACCGCTGTTATTTGTTATGAAGAAAGGCACCGAAGTGATATAATGGTCGTGTAGATGGAGTTTTAAAAAAGCAATAAAGAAAAAGATCTAGCCTTTTACCTTCTTAAATACTTCCAAACTAACTGCAGCTAAGGAAGATTTTATTTAACGAATTACCGAATTTATCGATTTTAACGCAAAAATTTTCCGTTAAAAATGGTCGTAAACAATTTGCCGGAAAAATTTAACTTACACCTCTGATTCCACCGTCTTGAGTGACCTTAGCAGAGAAAAGCTGAGGAGTTTCCACCGATGTACGAACACTACAATTCTACAGCCGGAACCTTGAACCAAGCATAAAACCTCAAAAATTGCTTGGGTATCGCTGAGCTTCAATACTAGGTGATACCATCCCCCTCAGTGTTTGTTTTCCATACATAAACAACAGTGACTAATTTTATAGAAGGGTCGGCTACATCATTTCAGAATCACGCAACGTGCCATTTGACGAAAGATACTTAGTTATGGTTATGACCCTACCACCCTTTCGCTGGTGATGACTTCCTGAAGAATCTGATAACCGAAGTGCTCTTCTAATTCACTCCATACTGAAGAATTGTCGGCCTCCATTACTGCCACATCATCGGGCATTATCCGAATCGGATATTCGACCCAAAGACAAATCGCTTATTCGAATCATCCGAAAATCCGGCCAATTGGTAATCACTCTCACCTGAGACATGCGGAAATCCGCGGTTCGAAAAAATCGCCAACCGAATGATCCGAGTATCCGGAAATCAGCGTCGGATCTAATGTCCAACCGTACGATTCATGCGAAACTCGAACGCATGCTTACCCACCACGGTGGTGTCCTTCGGATGTGTCTACCGGAGTGTTGTCGTCCTGAAGTAGATCGGATCACGGCCTCCTTCCAATGAAAGCACGACTCAGCCAAAAACTGAAGAAGAACGTCAGCATGGTGCGAGAGGGAGCAGAGATGCCGTTCACGAAGAGGACATCGTTTCGTGCAACAAAAACTTTCCTTTAGTAGACCTACAATTGAGCTTAATTTGCAATCGGTGCTCAAAAGCACTCGCGCTGAGAGTCAAAAATCTCTCAAAAAAGATGTTTGCCAGTGTGCCAAAACACGATAAACATGCCATTCGCTGGTAAAATATGCAACGGTCCACGAAATTCCAGCGTGGCTAGATTCTGGGCCCAGGGTCAAGCGTGGAGTTCGATTTTTGCTGGAAATTTCCGACCCCCCCCCCTTCAGAAGCGGAATTCGTACGACCCCCTCCCTCTCTCTTCCACTGTTCTATTTCTTGTATTTCTTGATTTTTTTCAAGGTTTCTGGCGCATTTTAAAATCTTTAATAGATTCTTCTTTTTAGGTGCGGCTTCGGCACTGAAGAGAACAATGAAACGAGTTCACTGAACAATACATGTTTTCAAAACATAATGAAATTCTTTAAAATTTTGAATGCTATTTTCGACACTTCAAAATAAGGATTTTCTTGTAGCAGTCTTCCAATCATCACTGTTCAATTTATGCAGTTTTTTTTTCAGGACGTCATGGACACGGAACACTCTTCTACCTGAAGGAGCGACGTTTGCATCTGAAATTGTGCTCTGAAATTGTGTTATATAAAATGCTGAGTATTATTTCCTGACGACGACTTAAGTGCTTTCCTTATGAATTTTTTGAAGCGTTTCTCGAATTGATTATGGGCCGAAAAAACGAAAGATGGACGACGGACTTCCCTATGGAAATAATGTTCTCCGATCCTAAAAAAAAAAACGAAAATGAAGCTACATAAACCCCAGCTCTGTGCACGATACAGCAAAAAGAAATATAATTCTCCGCAGCGATGACGGAACTGCGATGACGATATGATTAGGATGGATCGTAAGCAAAGTTCTCGTTTTTCATGAAAAAAAATTATTTTTTAGCCGAAGCAGACCACCCATACGAATAAAATTCTGCCACAAAAACTTCCCAGTCTTGGTCTATGCACAGTGAAAAAATCATGATTTTCTGAATCGAACATGTTAAATCGACCTCCGGTCGACTTTGCACCAACGTTATCGGAGCATAAACTTGAGCGTTCACAAAAAGGTTCATAACTCGGTAAGTTTTTGAATTTCGGGACTACACTAGCTTTTTGAAAACAGGAAAAAAACGCTTTCCCACCATGTAAAAACCATTTTTTCTTCATGGGGCGAGGGGGGTTCGATTTTCGGTACGTATTTTTGCGAAATGGACCAGAAAGTAGACCCCTCTTGCTGCGCATGAAGACTCCTCTTTTGAAGATCGGTTTTTACATGATAAGAAAGCGCATTTTATCTGCTTTCAGAAGAGTTAATGGGATTTTCGAGTTTCGAAAATTTTGTCGAGTTATGACTATTTTTGTGAGATCACTCCGATGATGACGGTGAACGGTCGATATGAGATTCAGTTCACAACTTTCGAAAATTGATCATATCTCGACTAGTTTTTCGAAAATCGAAAATTTCGCTCAGCCATCAAGAAATAGAGCGAATATGCTCTCTAACCATATAAGAACTGATTTCCAAGAAAGGGGTCTTTATGCGGGGCGAGGGGGGTTCGATTTTCGGTTCGTATTTTTGCGAAATGGACCAGAAATTAGACCCCTCTTGCTGCGCATAAAGACTCCCTTTTTGGAAATTGATTATTATATAGCAAAAAAGAGCTTTTCCTCTAGTTTCTGAAAAGCTAACGGGATTTTGAAACTTCGAAAAACTTACCGAGTTATGAGCATTTTTGTGTACTCACTTCAATTTTTTTGCTCAAAAATTGAACCGTCCGCCGCACATGAAGAACCCTTTTTTTGAAAATGGTTTTTACATGGTGGGAAAGCGTTTTTCTTCCTGTTTTCATGAAGCTAAAGTATTCTCCGAAATTCAAAAAACTTACCGAGTTAAACCTTTTTGTGAACGCTCAAGTTTATGCTCCGATAACGTTGGTGCAAATTCGACCGGAGGTCGATTTAACATGTTCGATTCAGAAAATCATGATTTTTTCACTGTGCACTGCCAAGACTGGGAAGTTTTTGTGGCAGAATTTTATTCTATAGTTGGTCTGCATCGGCTAAAAAATAATTTTTTCATGAAAAACATGAACGTTCATGAACTTTGCTTACGATCGTCCTAATCATATTGTCATCACAGCGGAGAAGCTGTTTTTTTTACATGTATAGTAAGCATGATTTAAAATTTTATATGGCACAATTCCACTCTCTGTCGTTTTTTCCTCCAGAAGGCAGAAAAGTTTTTTCCGCGAAGATTCCATCCATCCTTCAATTGCGATCGATCATGTCAGAGAACGCAGTAGCCGCAAGCAAACTGCTATAACTCGGAGATCTTTGGTGCTTCTGAAAAATTCACAAAGCTTTAATAAATGTGGGTTCTATGTGTCAAAACGCAGGTTTTAAAACTAACATCTTCCATGTGATTGGAATATGTGATTATTCCACTGTGATTTGGGTCGATATTTTTTCGGCAAATGACGCTAAATCAAGATCATATAGAAGATCGTTTCAGAAAAACATGGTTTTACCACTGTGGGTCAAACGGGCTTATAATTCTGTAGGGTACGATTTCACTTTCAGGCGCTGTTTCCTGCAGAAGAGAGAAAATTCTTCTCGAGGCAAGTCCGTCTTTCGGTTGGTATTCCTTGATCGATTCGAAGAGTGCTTCAAAAATCTTGTAGGGAAAGTTCGTCTTTAGTAATTAACATTTAAAATAAATAGAGTGCAATTTTGGAAGAAGATGTCGCCCCTTCAGGTAGCAAACTCCATGTTTATGACCTCCTGGCAAAATCTGAAAAAACTCTCAACATCTCATTGACTGTAAATCTGCGAACAGGAAACCTTTATTTTTCACTGTACAATATTTTTATATTCAATCCTATTTTTTACTCCAGGAAACGTGATGCTTGTATGTATCCACGTGGTCATAGCTACACTTGGAAAAAATAACTTATTAAAGGATGCAATCATCTAAAACCTGAAATTAGAGAGAATCCTCTGCCAAAACCGAGAGAGTACGAGCCCCCTCCAGACGACGTAACACTACGACCTCCCTTCGATTCCCGAACCTCACGCTTGACCCTGTCTGGGCCGTATTTATAGATACGATGGCTCTCATAAAAAGGCATCTCCTGCGAGCTGAGCCACTTGTTTGATAGGTTCAGTAGCCGCAATTTGGGAGCGCATTTCTGATCACACTTTTTATGTCCAAACTGGTGACAGGACACATCACACCCGATAAAAATACTGCATTAAGCACATTATAATCAAGCTTAACCGAAGAATGCATAGCTGAAACGACGATCGTGAATTATTCAATCTGAAAGGATAAGTGAGATGGGCACGATGAGTATCTTTGGACAACACGCGCTATATTTACAAACAACGATTTGACACACTGACGCAATCACTCACAAGGCAAACTGAAAGGGAACCTTAAGGCTTACAAGCACTCTACGAACCTATAGGAAACCTATGATAGAATCCGCTACTTAGCTAAAAAATAACTACAACAATTAGCTGATAATATGCAGTGGGCAGTCTCGCCCTAGGCGGCAACCTTGGAGCGCTTGTCGAACGTGGTCGCCGTGAGGCCCTTGCGCTTGACGGCGCTCCGCTTGCTGTTGGTCGCGTTGAAGCGGTGCAGCTCGACGCTGTCCGTGTTCGAGATCGAGATCAGCACGTCGCCGTTCGGCCGGCAGCAGACCACATGCGCATTTTTGCACTCGAACACCTCGCGCTCGTCCAGTATCGTCCTGAAATCAGCGGACATCCGACTTAGCGCCTTACCATTGACCACATCCACCCCACTTCTGATACATTAACGATCTGAGAAATTTCTACGACTTTCGACTTTTTCGGCAGGTGAGCTCAACTCACCTGCCTAAAAGAGTGAGTGCAGTGATCGACGTTACATAAAAATTCGTTCTCTAGGCCGCGAGATAGCTTTTTGATTACTTTAACTGCAAAAAAGCAGCTATTTTCGAGTCCATTACAGTAGACTCCATTACAGTAGGGAGTCGTGTGGTAGCGCAATCGAACGAGGTGCCGGCGCCCAAATTGATGTTCTTGGTTCGAGTTATGCCAAGCCAGCAAAGCTTCATAAGTCCTCAGGGTCGACGAAATAGCACCAATTCGTGTAGAAAGGATAAAAATCTCCACAATACCCCGTAGTGCAGAATGCGTGACGAATCCATCAAAAGGGATTGCACGACGTCGATATTGATCCCTATCGTTATTGTACCGCACCACGCATCCTTCCACCACGTCCCTCTGCAGAGCATCGGCGCTAGTTGAGCCCGCGCAGGACGGGTGAACGTTTTCCGCAATAGTTTCTGTCCTACAGTTGAATAGTGCATAACACGGAGCAAACAGAACGTTTGGTATCAATCTACTGAAGATCGCAACATTCTGGGCGAGTACATGACGCGATCGCCTCTTGCAGTACACTCAAAAATAGCTGCTCTTCTGCACTCCAAAAACGCTTGAAATCATCTTCATAGCTAATGGAATGAAAATGTTATGGAGTTTAATACCCCGCGTTGACTTTTGGGGCAATACAAATTTTCTAAGAAGGTCGAAGTAATTTTTAAATCGAAATTTATCCAGACCCAATAAGAGTGTCTAGATTAATTCGAAGGACGTGCGCTCTGATTTGGAAGTGACCCGCTTGATTTCAAAAGTGTTTAGCCTGATGCGAAAATGCCATGCAAAAGAATTGATCAGCTCGCCAGGCAAAATTAATTGCCGCTGAACAATGTGAGACAGGATCAGTCATCCGGCATTGATAGAAACTCAACGAACTTCCAAAAAGCGAGCAAAACCGATCCACTAATTGGAATTACAGAATATCAACCATCACAGTCGATTTTTCGTAAAAAACCAACGCGAAATTGTAGGCCGATGGATGGACATCGCCACAAATGAAACCAATTGATCAGTCAACATGCCAATGAGTTGTCAGTTCAACTGCTGAGAAGCCGTTCTAGTAGAGTCTCGTGTTCCCATGGGAGTCTCATGTTCCCCATGGAAGGACTTCTCAGCAGTCGAACTGAGCCATTGTTGCCGTCCTCTACTACTCTTCCGCTCAGAAGCCCTCGACCTGGTTCGAAACTCACCTTGAGTCCGGCCCTGTGTATTCGGCGACTTGCAGTATTTCAATGGAGTCGTAGTGAACAACGTAGAGATACGGAGCTGTGAAGACTGAAAAAGCCGGAGGGATTACTTACCGCTGAGAATCTGCATGAACATGGACTCACCAAACTCCATCGGCATGTGCTCCCACTCGACCACGTGATTCCTCGTCCGCTCTCCTCGCAGGTTCACGAACAATCCGTAGTCTGCAAAACGCGCCATCAGAACACAACTAATCTCATAATCTATCCACCCCTACTCACTCTGATAGGCGAGAAGCACTTCGTCATCGCGTATGGGCAACAGAGCTATGGGATAGTCGGCTATGTTCGATTCAGCCAGCCGGATGGGTTCCATCTGTGCTCGGGAGAAGTGCACGCAGTAGAAGCTGTCCGAGCCGAAGAAGAAACCGCTGGTTGTGGATTGCATGCACATCGCCGGCTCTCGCGTTTCAATCACCTCAAGCGGCGAGCATTCCTGACACTGTAGCTGAAGCCAGCTCTATCGGGTCGGCTCACCTGATGGCCGGTGAAGACGTCCCGCGCCGCGTTGTACTTGAGCACGTGGATCTTTGCAGAGGTTGCCGCACAGAGATACCTGAATCGCTCCATTTAACCGCCTACGATCCCTGCACAGAATAGGTGCACTACCGTTGTCCGTCCTGCTGATGGTACGCCAGCGCATGGAGGTAGTCGAAACCAGCGAGAACATCAGCCCGAATCGACGGCTGGCTCGCGTTCAATGCCAGCTTCAGGGCGGGAAGCGGTAGAAGGGCCAGGGAGCGACGTTGATCAATGACCAGCGCGAGGATATTCAGGTCGGACAGGCATTCCATCTGAATAAAAAAGTCTATGAGACTTCAAAGGACAATATCTGGCAGCTGTCTATTCTGGATAGTTTCCAATTTCTTGCATCTCTACACCTCATCTTTAACAGTCTTACCTAAGTATGAGATAGCCTGAACCTGAAACGCTTCCTTGCAAGTCCTTCTACCAACGGCCAAAACCAGTAAACCGAAAGTCGCTCCTCCTCCTGATCCAAATTAGGAAAACAACATTCTTTTACACTGCTCTGACCAATTACCTTTCCCTTCTAACCTCCTCTGTTAACAACCGTTTTATCAATTTTCGCAATGTTCCATTTGCTCGTAACATCGAGTTTTAATCAAGCGGAGCGATTGACTTTCGATTTTGACCTTCTTTTGAGAGGTCTTCTTACAGCTAACTGGCGCGAAAGCGACATTCGTGAGAAACAGAAACTTCAGATCTATCTTAATCAGGAGGGATTGACGCCAAGGTGAGGTTGTGCCCAGCGCCCCACGATACCACACCGCATTTTCTTAGTTTCCGTGAGTACCATCGTGCCAATTGGCGATAGCCGAAACTCTGGGACACGTTTGAGTGCGAGGATGAAGAGTCAAAGCACCGTATGCCCCTCCGATTGGGATAGACCCAAAATTTCGGATGCTCATTTTTGTTCGGTGGAACGAACAACCCAGAATGCATCAACTTCGTGAATCTGGGTCAAGAAGTTCGCATGGGCAACGACCAGCACTGGTAGTTCGTAGAAGAGAACGAGAGACATGGGTCGCTTTCAATGCCGTCGAAGCGGTGGAGACGATGGTTCTGGCCGCCTCAGTGATCCCCTACAC
Organism: Heligmosomoides polygyrus polygyrus; assembly: GCA_947396885.1. Classification (NCBI taxonomy): domain Eukaryota; kingdom Metazoa; phylum Nematoda; class Chromadorea; order Rhabditida; family Heligmosomidae; genus Heligmosomoides; species Heligmosomoides polygyrus. The sequence continues at coordinate 36,007,322 of OX377203.1, forward strand.
AACTCCACTTCCTTTCTGCGGAAGATTGAGCCTTACTTAGCACAGGCTATGCAAAGTATCAGCGTCGTGCAGCGGATTAACAGAAAAAAAGCTTGTGTAATCGAATCACTCTGAGTAGTGTGTAACCGGTTCTCCAACGACAATTCACTGAGTGGTTCGACTTACACAAGTGAGAGAGAATCATCGTAATTTCGAGCTTCGACAACCCTTCAGGATGAGACTCTGTCACTTAAGTTAAATGTCAATTAAGCAGGAGCACCGTGTAGCGTGACAGCCATAACGGACCGGATTCAGTGGAAGGTCAGGAAAACAACAGGAAGCAAGTCAGTGGCTACTAGACTTCTTGAAAATCATAACGGACGACATTCGAGCCTTCGAACTACTACTCTGGGCTCTCTAGGATCCTCCGGGTTACCCGGGCACGCAACAGGAATAGATGAGTGTTGATGGCGCCAGCTAGAGCAATGCAGCGACGATAAAATAGTTGTTTCTTTAGCAGTTATAGTTATGTAACCTGTATCACCTGTCGCTCGATCCAAAGAATAAGAAAAATCAAACTCGACTAACGGATCTCCTTGTCTGTACCATCTTCACGTCGAATTGGACAAATTCAAATCTAATTGGACACTGCTGAGTCTAAGGCTTTTGAAATCAAAGCGACCCAATAAGACAGTTAGAAAAACTTTTTGTTCGATGAAAATTTACTATGACTTTCTTTGACAAATTTTAAAGTTTGTCTGTCCCAATAAGTGTAATAATTTGATAAGCTTTTTATTTTTATATAAGAAAAAATAAACTAAAGTTGGCTTAAAGCACAGCAAAAGAAGCAAGCATATAGCTCATTAAAAGATCAGATCGCGCCAAGCAGTCCAAAAGTTCGCCGCAACCTTTATTTAATAGATAGTGTAAGTGCTACTTACATGAGCCACCAAAATGAAGATATGCGTGTTCTTTAAAGTTGTTTTTGTTGCATCGTTAACAGATGTCAAAATCCATGCAAAAAAAGATCTGACGTCTCGGAAGAAGGTCCAATCTCTTTGGTGCTTGGAAATGACCGCTTTCCTGTTCTTTGAGATAAGCTTTAAGCCATTGTTTTTTCTCAAAAATAAGAATGCTGCTTGCGGAAAACGAAAATCTCCTGTCGTTGTCCATGTATGTCTTCGAGAAATTGCTGCTAACTAAATGTTGTTCATAGCTGTTCATAGCGAGTTACAAATGCCTCTTATCTATGTTTTCAGCAGAACTTGTTTGTTCCTTTTTCACATGTTTTACGGGTGAGTATCATGCTTACGCTTAGAATAAATAAGTAAATAAATAAGTAAAATGCTCCAAAACTTCAACAAATTTGTTGTCTTATTGGGTAAATGAATTAAAACTTTGAAAAGTTACACTAAAACCTCCCTTGAACAAAAAACTACTCTAGCCTTTTTGCAGTCTCTAGTTCAATGTAGAAGGAGCTCATATTAAATCGAAGAGTTCATTTTGATTGCAGAAGTCTAGCTTAAAAGCTTAAAAAAAGTGTCCAATTTGACCTGAAAAGTATCCAATGTGATTTAAAAAGTATCTAGTTCGACGTGAAAATGAGATATAAAACTAAGTACAGATCAAGCTGGTTGTGCAAATATGCATAAACCTGCAAACTTGCTATTAACCATGTCGTTACGCTACAATACAGACCATGGCAACACCAATTCTGAAAGAGCTGCAGCATGGTGTTCCCGTGAAATTCTACCCAAATCATACTGCATAGAAATGTGGACCACCTAAATGTTTTCAGTCGTCCATACCATCCATCCCTCAATTTCTGCTTAGTCGGAAGATTTAACAGCAGGAGAATTCTTCGACGCAAAGCACTCAATCTCAAGACGGTCAACTACCCACCGCGGTGACCGAATTGAATCCACCAATTCTTACTGGAACTCGAGCGCTGCTCAGTTGCGTGAAGAATAGCCCACTTTGGGCACCGATCAGGAGGTAATCATCGATAATCTGAAATAGGCATGCAGATTCCCCAGACTGGCAAAGCATGGTCGACGGGACCTACACAGGTGGTGTGTATCGTGAGATTGTTGGGCTTAGAAAGCACGAGAATGCACGACTGCTCCGAGAACGAGCTAGGCCGCCTAGTCAGCATCATCCTTCTCGTGGAGGCGTTCTGCAACGCCTCGGCCCATCGTTTTGCTGTCTGCATGGACGGCGCGAGAATGTAGATGTTGCGGCTGAAACATGTTCTCCGTTAGCCTATGTTCTCCAAGTGCTAATGTAGGACCTGTCAATACCTTTCTGTTTTGAGGTGAACAATATTGTGCGAAACCTGGCCGCTATCCGTTTTAACAGGAACCTCGCTGCCCACACGAACTATTCTGAGTTCTTTTTCGAGGTCCACCTGAAAGCAGTCACTAGCAAAAGGCGGTGAGCCGACACCAAGCAGTGTGCTGATACGAACGGTAAGGAACGGCTTGCGGAGGTCGTTCTGCACCGAGTCGTTGTCGTAGAACGTCAGTCGCTTCTCGTCCATTTCGCCCCAGGCCGACTGCCATTCTCGCACAGAACAGTCATCTCTGCAAAGGCTACATGAGTGGGTGTACAGTGCGCAAGCTAAGCCGGTCATAAGACCGTATCGATTTCTTCTGGATTACCTGAACAGTCGCACCCATCCATTCATCCTTCCGCTCGGAGCTATGTGCGAATCCAGGTAGTAGTTGGCGCACAGGTCGGGTAAACCACAGGTGTTCACCACACGCTTCGAACATTGCGAGTGGACGATGATGCCGCAGTGAGCGCAACGCTTCTTCTTGGCCAGCTAAACGACCTCGTATCCGGAAAGCAACTGGACAAATGCATATCTATCGTCAGGTGTCCATATCCTCTGATTTCTATTTGCACTCCACATTTAAGACTTCAAGAATTCAGTCATCCATTTCGGATCTATGTGCAGGGTGCTTAACCTTCCCACCTTTCCGGCTTTCATTAATGCTACGGGAAATGCAAGACAATAATTATGTACAGCCGTATTGATCCTAGTTCGATTCAGGTCTGCTGAAGACCCCTTCCATCGCCACTGGAAATTAAGGGCCATCCAATAGCGCGGTTCATCGCCTCACATTCTCAGATTCTTTTTACAGGGCAAACAAACGCGCAGCTACAGCCGCAATAAGCGCAACTATAGACTGCATGTGCACCCCAAACGACCCTTCAAGTTCGATCGTCATTCGGTGACAGATCACCGAAACCTCCGAAAGATATGGCTGGCTGTTATAAGCGCGGGACCCCATCAAGCCATGCGCTGCATACCGGGGATAGAAGCAAAAGTAAATGCCCAGTGAAGATGGGAGATAGGCATATCCTGTGCACAAGAAACCGAGAAGCTAAAGGTGAAGCCACGTCAACTCGGGAGGCTTCCGCCAGCAGTCAACGAGCTGAAGACCAGTCTGCTGGATGGATGTCTCAGAAACACCGCCCCACCTATTCATGTGATTCCCGTATCAAGCGGCCAATTCTGGTTAAAAATCTAAATTATGTATTGACCGAATTATGTTTGTTTGTGAGGGCGCGTGTAGCGCAGTCGGAGGCGGCGCGACTGTCGCGTGCACCCGATACCAGGTTCCTGGTTCGGATTTCCCGCCCAGGCCAACCAAGCCCTCCATCCCTACGGGGTCGGTGAATTGGTACCAGACGTGTCTGGGAAGGATAAAGCGCTGACTTGTTCATGGGCTGGCCACCGCCAGGCATTGTAAGGCCAAATACGAATTCAAGTCACCTCCACGACATCCCGTAGAAGTAGAATGCGCTGGTGCATCCCAGAAGGGATTGAATAACGCCGTCCTTTATCCTTGTCCTTATTCTTGGCGAAAGGCTCAAACCGAACAGTATTTATTCTATTTATTTCACACACTAGGGGCGCACAAGTGACTAAACTAACAAGGTCCAAGAGTTAGCAAAATGCAGCGATTTTCGGGAGCAGAAGGTGACAGCGCACACTTGCCTATTGAGCATTTGTGGTACTCGAAATACTTTACCAACAGAACGGCCAAAACAGAGTGCCGTTTAATTTTAGGATAAGGGGTGATAGAGGCCGTGACGCGTGACTTTTTCACTTGGCTCGCATGCACATAAAAACTCGAGTCTACCAAGACGAGGGAGCACATCATGAGGAAAAGTCGAAAAGCTCTCCTTTTGGTAGGTGTGCGACAACCACTTCAGTAATAGCACACAACTTGTATGAATTGTATAGATTTTGGCTTCTTAGATTTCCCGTCACATAGAGCCCTTCCTGTACCAAGAGCCCATAATTGTACAGAAGAGAAAGAGACAACTTACCGTTGGAACACCGATGAAGCACACGGCGCATTTGATACTGAACAGTCCAAAGTGCCGCAGCTCGGTCCACCTAAACAAAGCGCTTGTGTCTCCAAGGTTTCCCCAAGAATTTCCACCGGCTCACCTACCTATGAGGAATGTCGTGCCGCATGATCGCTTTCTGAGGCGTACCGGCGGCTAATGTCGACGCCTTCTTCTGGTGGCAAGTGTAGCGAATGTCAGCAACAGATTTCCACTGCAGGCCTGTCATCGGATGCCGAGTGAAAGTGTCAGTGTAAGCAGCTGTCGGCTGAACTCGACTGCCCTTTGGGACCGGGGGAGGCATCATCTTTCGCGACATCAACTCTGCAATTTCCTCTACTTCTTCTTCTCTCCTCTTGCACTTCTGCAGTGCGCGATAACCTTTCTTTTTCTCCTCCAGCTCTTTCAGCAGATTAGACTTCTCGTTCTCCAGCTCCTCTACCACAACCGGGTCAACCACCTCCTAAATTAGGGGAGAACCATGACTGGGAGCCACATTTTCAAGGAAACGAAACTCACAAGTGACGTCTCTGACGGAGTCCGCAGCAGCGTACTTCGTCTGCTAAGTTTCGGCATGTCCTTCGCTTTCACTTGTGACTGCAGGTACGCCTCGAGTTTTTCCTTCTCTCTCAGCATGTCCTCCAGGTTGATCACCTCCTCCTCCAGCTTACTCTGAAAGTGTGTTACATAGTGGCTTTCGTGGTCATTATATTGATAAAAGACTCGAGGGCCGCACAATTCGCTCCTCGCTGACGCCAAGCTGCTCCGCCATCTCCTCACACACTTCCTTCGACCGTTCAGCCTCGTGTTTGTATTGTTCGATCTTTCCAACAGCGTCCGTTAGACCGCTCCGGAGCTTTTTGTTTTCATTCGTGACCTCCAGCTCACGCGCAACGCTAGCGGAGACCTGGAACGGAGTAGGGAGCACTCTTTGCCTTCAACAAATTTGTGAAAAGAAACAAACAAGCGAGGTGTGGAAGAGGAGGTAGAAAAAGGCAGGAGCGAGTAGATGTAAAGTGGAAAGCTACAGCAAAGGTGAAGAGCGACTGGCTTGAGAACAGTGAGGGTGATATAACAGCAATAAGAAGGAAGAGCGATTTAGAAGAAAAGAATAAAGTCAATTGTTTGCCCAGCAGTGATGGAGATGGGGAAGGTGTGTGTCAGCCAACTAGCCGTCAACATATGGCTTAGATGAATGACATCTTAGAACCGAAATCCTTTGTCAGTTCTGTGCCTTCCTCCGCTGACCAGCACCCAATCGTAACGACTGAAGGTGAAATGTCGGGCACAAGGTTGACCTCTACCAAACAAAAAAAGAGAGGCTCAGAACGGGCAGTTCAGTCAATAGAGAAAACACGTCGAGTGAATCCAAATACCCTGCATAACCACATGTTTGCTTGCGACGATACAGGAAAGAACTCATGATTCCCATCCACATACCTGCTCCTGCAACTTCTGATTGTCTTGCTTCAGCTCATCCAGTTGTCGTTTTACGCTGCGTGACGAGTTATCCATCTGAGCCAACTGGGTCTTCAACTCGTCTATCTGCAATGGATGCATTGCGCCAGGTGAATTGGAAAATACATATGAAACTTCTGTAGGAAAATGTGTCAGATCTCAAGAAGCAGCCACAGCTTACCTTCACGACGTACTCCTCATTGTCAGTGACGTCTTGGTGCTTGGTCTCGCTGATTTGACGAGCCAACTGGGCAAGTTCCGATCGGTAGTCGTTGTGGGTCTCCCTTAGCTCATCCTGAACAGTCTAGCCTATGCTGAAGCAGTGTACTTATCAAAATAACGTTTACACTTTTTAGGATAAGACACGCACGTTGAGGTAGCGGATCTTCATCTCCAATCGCTCCTTTTCCGATACCAAGTGTTTAAGTTCGACGTCAGCAGCACGCTGGCGCTCCAACTCACGTTCCGCTTCGCGCAGCTTAAAAAGAAAGAGAGATTAGCCTGAGGACAACACGTAGAAGCAGAGTGGTGGCGACGCAAACCTACTCTATTCGTGACCTCTGCGCACTCGTCGAGAGCCTTCTGACGCATTGTTTCAGCTCTCTTCCTCAGTTCCTAAAATTAGCAGAAAATCTTCAAAACAGCCACCACCTCCGCACTAGTGTTTGCTGCATCTCTAGTGTTCATCCTTTTCTGACTGTTTCAAAGGGCAGCATGAAGCCACTGTTTCACCCGAAGTCTCTACTCGCGACTGAACAGCGAAGAGTAGCAACGTCCTATAGTCATGCGCTCGTAGCGGGACCAAACAATAGCCCAGTTCTGGTCCAACCAGCCCACGGTAATGTTGATTACGCCTTCCCTGCTCCTCATAGTTTTCTCCTTCCCTTTTTGCGATTTTCGTTTTCTCCCATTTTCCTTGACTTTCGTGAACCATGACAGGCGCAAAATAAACTATGGAGAAAGCGATCATCAAGGAAATTGGAAAATTTTCAGAAGGGTGGAGGAAAATGCTCACGCCCACTCCTATGTGTAACACGGTCGAATTACACACGTGAAAAGCAGTAGCAGTAATAACAGAAGATAAGTTTCAGTACACACAACACTCTTGAAAAACTCTCTTGAATCACTTTGCGGCTAGCTTTGTCTTCCTACCTATCAAGACGATCTTCCTTTATACAAACTAAATTTTGACAGCTCACTTTTTGCGTGACGCTTGTGAAGCACAGCGGCTTTTAAATGGCTCGATGTAAGGACAGCTTAGCTTCGTGCATCTACAAACTGCTTCAACAAATAGTGCCTGAACTGGACCGTATTTGGTTTCGGGCGTAGGAATGTATGACAAGGCAGTATTATCACTTGCGAGAGGTGCTCTAAGTTTTCTTCTGTGTCGTCCCGTTGATCACCGAGTTGCTCGAGAGAGCGTCAGCCGAGTCTCCATTCGTTCTGTCGCGTCCGAGAGTGTTCCAATGAATAGATCACTTGAGGGGCATGAGGGGAATCATATCTGCTATCATATCATATCTGAGGTACTGCTTGCAGTGTGCACAACACTTATTCTCTGAAATGGTGTCTCTTCCCATTAGCATGACATTTTTCAGTGCGTTAAGCATGGGTATTAGGCAGCCTATGACTTTCAGATTTGTGGCTATTGCTTATTACACGCACTAGCTGACGAGAAAGGTAAATGAGGTGACCATGGAGATTCTCAAAGCGACTTATACAGGGTTGTAGGGTGTTGCCTGGGAAGCACCGTAGTGGTTTCCAAATTTCCTGCGAACCTCTTAGTAGGTGAAAAAGTGCAAAAAACTGTGCCGCTTCACTGTGGCCTAATATCGCAAAACCGACACCTGGAATACCCTTGCCGTGCCCAGAAATGATCCTGCAAATGGTTTGGAGCCTCAATTATTGCTAGAACGTGAGAACTGACAAATTCCTAATAGAAGCCAGAAGTCACATCCAGGAAGGCAGCGCCGATCGGATGGCCGAGTGAATAGCGCGGTGGGCTTGCGGGAGGGCGATCAAGGATCGATTCCGGGATTGGGCTTATGCATTGCTAGCGGCTTTTTATTTGCATTTCTATCCATGCAGAGTGTATTTCGGTCCCATCAGGAAACTGTGTTCGCTTTTCTAATTGATCGGCAGGTCAACAAGTGGTTTTTTCTTTACCACATCACTTGGGCCTGGGTTTTACGCCTGGGGTTCGTATCAGATCAAAGAGGCGCCTGTGTTGACGGGCCGCCCCAGAATAACATCTGTTAGTTGCGTTACCCAGGCTAACCTCTCCTATCTCACTACTGGTCCAACAACATGCGAAACTCTTTTCCTGCTAAAATTTTCACTATCATTTGATACATCTAACCTATGACGAGCTATGCATGAGCCAGGATAGGAATAAGTTAGGTTTTATAATTCTTTTCAGTTACTTCTTTTTCGGCTCCTAGCCTTCTATAAATTACTTAGTATAGGGCATTGCGACGGGGGTTGCCATAGGATCGGTGTAGCCAGATGTTAATTACTAAATTAGTGCCGTTTGTAGTTTTAATGTAATTAGCGTTAATTTTACTGTTGTTTTCAACGGTTTTTTGTTTGTCCGATGATTTTGTTGACGTTGTAGCGCACCATTGAGTGCATTTTAAATAAATAAATCTTGCAAGATGTGGACCAAGCTAGCCTTCGTCGATTGGAGATGCGCCTCTGGCCATTAATCCATGTCTGATTTGTTGGGGAAGCTGCTATCCATGTGTGATCACTTTGTAGTGCTTTCTAACAGTTTTGGAAGTGTGTCTAGTAGCGGTCTCATAGCAAACATGGTCGACATCTATTGCTTTGGTCCATCACAAAGACGTGCTGATCGCCCTTCCGATATCCATGGAGAACGCTTCTCTCGTGACTAATTCTATTAACTGTGAGCACAACTGGAATGGTTTATCTATCGCGCGTTATTGGTCGCATTGCTGCCATTTTCGTACAGACCGCTCTTCCTTACTCCTGAGGAGGGTTCCGTTGCACATACGGTGGCAAGCACTCTCACGGCTGCATGGTCGAAAAAATTTCGCCAAAGTTCGTCTAGGGTGTGGGTATTCGAAATACTGATCACGAATCTGGGATCCGTTTTTTGTTACAGTAGATTACATGATAAGATATAAGGCTGCCGTCCCGCGGGCGGGGTGGGAAGTATACCAGCCTCCTCGTCGTCCGTTGACGGCGATTGGCCAGGTAAGGGATCCATCCGCGCACGTCCGCGTACACTCCCGTGGAAGTATACCACAGGCCTATGGCTGTTATTGCGGTGATGACCACGAATTCAGTATCGGTTTTTGGCTTTTAAATTTTGGAGTGCTAGTCTCAGCTCAAGATGCGACCTTGAAAACGAATAGTGGTTAGATCAAGAGAACGGTGGTGAGTATGCTTTTTTACAGTATCCACGTCTACTCTAACCTAATGCAATCCGCCGTTACACCGAAACAGATGCCGGATTCGTGATAAGTACCCCAAATAACCGTCTAAACAAGGCATATATGAAGGATTTTTTCAGTCTTTGAAGTGTCTAAAGCACGAGTGCCCATAACTATAATGCCTCCCCCTTTGCAGCCCCCTGGAGTAGGGAGGAGCGGTCAAATGAGGTCATTGCGAGAAACACTTCCAAAACTGTTAGAAAACACCACAAAGGATCACACATAGATAACAGCTTCCCCAACAGAACAGACATGACTTAATGGCCAACGGCGTATCTCTCGTCGACGAAAGCTAGCTTGGTCCACATCTTGCAAGAGGTTAAAGACGAATTAGAAAAGCGAACACGGTTCCCTTCTGGGCTGAAAGGCACTCTGCATTGATAAAAATGCAAAAAAGGCCGCTAGCAATGCATTAGCCCAATGCCGGAGTCGATCCCTTGATCACTCTCCCGCAAGCCCACCGCGCTATCCACTCGGTCATCCAATCGGTGCTGCTTACTGGTGGATGCCTCCTCCGAATGTGACTTCTCGCTTCTATTATGAATTTGCCAATTATCATGTTCTAGCAATGATTGAGGCTGCAAACCTTTTGCAGGATCATTTCTGAGCACGGCAAGGGTATTCCAGGTGTCAGTTTTGCGTTATCAGGCCGCACTGAGCGCTCCAGTTTTTTGCAATGTTTGACCTCAACAGAGGTCCATAGGAAATTTGGAAGCCACTATGTTGCTTCCCAGGCAACACCCTACAACCCTGTGTAGGTCGCTTTAAGAAACTCCACGGTCACCTCTTTGACCTTCCTCGTGAGTAAAGTGACAATTAAACTGAATCTTCAGACACGATAATGTAGAACCGAAAAAAAAACGAACGATAGCTCATCACATACTAGGAAAATAAAGACGCGTTGAGTTTGATGACCCACAAAGTGGGTCAGCTATAATGTGATGGGGGGAGTTGGCAGTTTTGTTCAGTCTGTAGTATTCAGAACCCGCCCTATGAGTAAAGAATTTACAGTCATAAGCTGATCGATGAAGGAGAGCAGGCCGTGACAAAGCTAAAAGCCTCGGCCCCTTTAATGAGGCTCACGGTACCTCGCGGTATGACCGCATTACTCTTTGATTTAATTTTCGTACGTAATTTTCCGCTATGGTCGCTTATTCTCCTGCCGCTCCTAGAGTTATCATTCAGTGCACCCATAATGTAATGGTTGTTACGAAGCGGTATCCCGGCTGCCCCATCGGATCCGCCGGACGAAATTACTCTGAGACTTCAGTCTCGTTTTTTCATTGTTAGCTCGTTTACCGATCGAGACAAGTGGGACAGAGATGAAGAGTTCGCGGAACCCCTAGCGGCCGCACGAGTAGTGCAGGAAAACTCTCTTTCTTCCGGACAACTCATCACTAGCTTCAGCTGTTTAAATGCGAGTGAAGTATTTAAAGGGAAGGGCTGACAGCCGATGAGGTACGAATTCTGCGTCGAGTTCGAAGAAGCGGTCAAGAGAATAGTCGCAACAATAAAGACTTACCCTGAATTGCTCGCATTGCGTATCCACTATTTCCATGGTACTTGTCAGTTCGATCAACTTGGCTTCAGCCTTCTTCAGCTCTTCGCGAAGCTCGCGGTTGATGCGTTGTTCTACGGTCGTTTCTCCTATCTGCTGTCGTGCAGAATCTAGCTGCAACTTGCTGCTTTAATCTAGAAAAACCAACAAAGTCGAAGGACTTACCGCGTCCTCCAGTTCCTTCACACGCTGCTGCAATACCTCAAGCTCTTGTTTGAGACTAGCGTTTTCGCTTTCAAGCTCTTGCTCTCGTTTTCGAGAGGAATCTAGTTCGGAACGTAGGTCAGACATTTTTTCTTGGTCCGCTTGGTTGGCCTCGAGCTGTAAAATTCATGAGATCTAAAATGTCGAAATTCTAGGAAAAATGTGCTAACCTTTTCCAGTTTCTCCTTCTGTTTATTGAAGTCTCGTCGCAGCTCGATAAGTTCACAACGAAGAGCTGCCTTCTGTTGTTTAATCTGAGATAATATATAGCAGAAAACAATGTTGGACCGAAAAACGGTGAAAGGGCGACAATGCAGATTGAGAAAGCCTCATCAAAACTAAAGGCTTCCGCCCACTTTTGCGGCGAACGGCAGGCGGTGGACGGCGAAAACGATGAGTCATGCCGCTCAGCGGCGGCCGCTCCTGCACTATGGTTAAGGATAGGAGTGCGGCGTTGCCGCAAAAATGTGCGGGGCCTTAAAGAGGGGACACAAGGCGAGTTGAGCATGAACTTAGATGTCAGTGGCAGGATGTGCGCTGACCTAATTTCTTCAAATCCTCAAGTCCAATCATTTTCCCAACCGTTTTTTTTTTTTGAATCCGTACAGATCACTGCTCAAAACTCGTAGATGGCTAACAACCCTAACAAATCTTACCACATATAATTCGCTTAATCCGTTTGTCACGTTGCCAGTCACGGGGAAGGGGGACTAAAGCCAAAGGATGCTTTCGACAGGACGGCGTATGCCAGCCGGGTTTTCTTTGAGCTTAGTCATAGGAGATTGCTGACGAACTATATCCTTGGCGGTGGATCGTCCATGTTTACGATATTTTGGACGGGCAACACGTCAGCTATGGATAAGGACCAAGTACCGAGCGCCGGGCTTCAGAAGACGTGCCGCAGACGTCGCCCAGAGTGCGTAGGAATGCAAAAGGCCTGCCGAAGACATCTTCCAACGTGCGTCGTGATTCAGAGAAAGCGGGACCAATAAAGTGGGATCAGGGAAGAGAAGACCCGTAGAGGGGGTACCAGGTAAAGGCGAACCCGTAAAGTGGACCACTAGGAGATGGGGAGGGGGGAGGGTGCCGCAGGGGAGGACCAGTATTTCCTCCCAATATCCTTCATGTGTCGGGTTTCTGAAGACGTGCTACAGATGTCGTGCCACGTGTGTTCGGGGTGCAGAAGCAACATGCACGTCGCGGCAACGTGGTGACACTTTCGTCGGGACTCGGCAAATGTGTCACATGCGTTATGCAACATGCCTTCTGGATTCTGAACACGTGGCACAGACGTCGTATAACGTGCGTCCAGATCAGGAGACGTGCCACAGATCAGACTTTACGCGGCAGATGTTGGATTTTCAGAAAGGCTTTTAAAGAATTCCTGCAACTCCCTTTCTCTGTCGGCACATGGGTTTGGAGGTATTGAAAGAGGGGGTAGGCAAAATGCTTACAGGAATTATAGGGCTACCAGTCGTTCGGCGGCCTTGCGGCCGCCTACGACTGGTTGGGGGCTTCGCCCCCAAACCCCGAGAATAGGACGCCATGGCCGCTACGGGTTTCCTATTCTTCCCTAGGCCTTCTGACCATCATGTTAATCGAGATGGATCGGCTGATCTTCCTCAACGTGATCCTCAAAAAATCGATAATATCTATCGATATCGATCGGTCGACTTAGATTCGTGTTCAGCGTCCTCGATTACCCCTAAGGCCGAAGTTTCGCGCCACTTGAACGCCATCCTCAAAAAATCGATAATATCGATCGATATCGATTGGTCGACTTCAGATTCGTGTTCGGCGACCTCGATTACCCCCACGGCTAAAATTTCGTGCCGTTTGAATGTCATCCTCAAAAAATCGATAATATCGATCGATATCGATTGATCCGACTTCAGATTCGTGTTCAGCGACCTCGACTACCCCCAAGGCCGAAGTTTCGCGCCACTTGAACACCATCCTCCAAAAATCGATAATATCTATCGATATCGATTGGTCGACTTCAGATTCGTGTTCAGCGACCTCGATTACCCCCAGGGCCGAGGTTTCGTGCCGGTTGAACGTGATCCTCAAAAAACCGATAATATCGATCGGTATCGATTTGTCGACTTCAGATTCGTGTTCAGCGACCTCGATTACATCCAGGCCTGAAGTTTTGTACCGCCGACGTGTTCGGCACGTCTACGGCTCGCCATGCACGGTTGCCGACGTCTTCGGCACGTCTTCTGAATCCCGACGCACGTTGGACGACGTCTTCGGCACGCCTTCCGAATCTCGACGCACGTTGGACGACGTCTTTGGCCCGTATTCTGAATCCCGACGCACGTTGGACGACGTCTTCGGCCCGTATTCTGAATCCCGACGCACGTTGGACGACGTCTTCGGCCCGTATTCTGAATCCCGACGCACGTTGAACGACGTCTTCAGCATGTCATCTGAATCCCTCCGCACGTCGGACGACGTCTTGAGCACGTCTTCTGAATCCCTAAGTTCTGCACTTGATCCCCATTCTTACCCTGACGCGTTGTTCGCTGAATACATCGTAAACGGGTGATCCGCCGCCGGGGTTTCAGTTCGCTGGCAGTCGCCCATTGTTAAGCTGAAAGAAAACCCGGCTGGCATACGCCGCACTGTCCTAGGCATATCTTGGCTTCAGTCCCCCTCCCCGTGACTGACAACGTGACCGACGGATTAAGCGAATTATATAGTTGGACATCAAATGGTATTGATGGCCGACCAATACTGACCGATTGAATTTTTTGTTGTTTCTGCAGATTAAGCACATCGGATCCGGATACATGAGATGGAGGGTGGACAGGCCTCATAGAAGCACTTTTGAACACTCTCTCCTACCAAATCTGGCATACTATTCTATATAGTAAAACCAGTTTTTTGTAACTGTAAACAGAGTAAGAAGGCCTAAGGAGGAAAAGACGACGCTGGAGCTGGAGCCAGCTTAGCAAGCTGGAAATGGGTTACAGTCAGCGGTCAGCGTCATGCAGGTGTCGAAAAGGTATTGCGAGAAGCTGTTACCTAAGGCTAGCAATGTTATCGAGGAAAGGATGGAGTGTGATTTCTGCCATTTTTGCCACAACAGGGAATCACCTGCACCTGAAATTGGAACACAATTCCTCCACTTCGCGTAGCAGGAGTAAGCAGGGGCTAGCAGCGGCAGCTCTGTGTATGCAATGTGCTTAGTAACTCAGTTTTGACATAGCAGTTCTTATTCGCTTTCAAGAGGCAACTCTGTCAATGACTGCCAGAGTCATAACAAATGATTTTGATTGGAATCAGTGGAAACTTACTCTGATATAAGTAGCGAAAGGGGTTTCACTGCCATCTTTTTTCATAAGATCTGAAGGACTTGACCAAGGGCTTCAGGATAAAATAGTTGACCACTGATAGGCACACGTTATGTATGTGGAAGGAAAATTAATAGTAAGTTTGTTGCTACCAGTTATCGAACCCCTGTTGCACTTGTATCTCTACCTTAGCGAGGCTTCTTGTGCTATGTCACCCTGTGACCGTTCAACAAAGAGGTAATGAGACCAAAGCGCCTACCTTGTTAGCCTCCTCTAAGAGGTACTTATGGGTTAGCGTCGAGCTGCCTTCTATCTCGACAAGCTTCTTCTGGAGCTCTGCTAATTCGGACTTGGCCGTTTCGGCGTTGCCCTGCGCTTCGGACAGTTGCTAGAACAAGAAAGTAGTGCCCACGAGTTGACTCAAACTGTAACGAAAACAAAAAGGAGTCGCTACCCTAGTGCTAACTAATTCAAATGCCCGCGTTCTCTTATCATATCGGTTTAGTTCGAGCACGGCATCGCTGATAGCGGTGCCCGCTTAAGTGACCAGCTGTGCGGAGAAGAGCCGAAAATAGAACAGGTTGCGACTTAGAAATGATTTGATTAATCCGAACTCCAATGCTGTCGGAACAGCCATAACGCAAAAAGCACTTGAGACTTGACGATGAAATATCCAAGGTAATTCGATCCGGCAGAAGCTAATTTACAACACTTCTGTGAAGGCGCAAACCCTGATAATAAACTAACACACTAACACATTGAATGCAAAAATAAAAGATATATAAAATTTCTGGTCAAAACAGAAAATATCAACCGCCAGAATTCAAAAAGCGAGAAATTTTCAGCAAAAGGAACGTCTTTAGAAGATCCCAAATTCCGCGAACGCGACCTCTTGTGGTGCATTATGTGCAGAAGTTGCGGTTCGCAGAGTATGAAGCGTCCTAGTTTACCATATGCACTACTAGCATTTACTGTGCAAACGCTGTTTACAAGAAACTGCGAGATGGAGGAATGCGTGGTTCCGGCTATAGTTCTCTTTACACCGCTGGTCACTCTTACCCCCGCACAGAGAGCAATTTTGATATCACGCTGATGGTAAACTCGATGTGATGGACGAATGCACAGTGCGTTCTTATGCTCACTACACGCCAAAAAATTGCAGCCGTTTTTTACACTTCGAAACAAGCTCAAAGCTCCATCATTTTGGCTAAAGTAGAAGATATATAAAACGTCAGTCAACTATTCGGCACACTCTGCAGTTTTTGGGGCAGATGACTTGAAATGTTTCAACAAAAAAAAAGCAGTAAATTTCCTCCAAACAATAAATTGCTGCGACCTTCTTAAAGAGTATTTAGTTTTATCTCGAGTACGTCCGTTTCTACTCGAAAGACGCTGAGCTTCATTCTAAAAGTGTCCAATTTGCTTTGTAGCGTCTACTTTGGCGTAAAAATGGTATGAACGTAAATAAACGTAAAAAGATAAAATGATTATATAAAAATTAAAATAGATAACAGATAGAAAAAGGAGAAAAAATATGATAAAAAATTGCCTAGTAGTTTGGCAGGTCAACGAAAAAACAGCAAACAAACCTAATCTGCCCACTACGACACGACGCTGTAGAAGGTCCAAACAAGATAAAACAGGAGAGAACGTTGCACAGCGCCTTTCCTTCTGCGCTGCTGTGGCATGTAAGTGCCAGTGATCTTCCGCATTCCACTTATTCCCGTTATTACGCAACGCACAAGCACTGCAGTGACCACGCTCTACTGCGATGGCACCCTCCTCTTCTGCCGTTACATTCGCGGTATTCCACGTCGGCGATGGACTCCGCGCTGCACACATAGGTGCTATACGAGAGTCTCAAGATCACGCTCCGATTCGCATAACGGCTAGAGACTAGGTGCGAGTGGTTCAGCGGAAGGATATGGACATAAATCAGGGCAAACGTGGAGTTTGAAAGGCTCAACAAGCCCAGAAATCTATACACAGTCAAAAGGCTAGAGGGTGAAAAAAAAAGCACGTAAAACTAATGAAAACTCACCTTGGTTAGTAGCTCCTCTCTTTCCTCATATTCCATCACCTTGCCCTCGAGGAACTTGTTAGTAGCGCTGAGCTCACCGATTTTATGCTGTATGTCCGCTACCTGCTAAAATACGACGACAGTCACGGAAGAGACAGATCAATAGACACATAGCGAAGGGTCGGACATGAGAGGTGAGGTACAAAGGGGAGGAATCGGATGACCTATGCATAAGGCGTAGCGGCGTCCCACCCCCAAGGCGGCCCTTACCAATGTTCACACCTCGGCAGACTATTGATTGCAGACTGACCTGCAACCAGACCACTACCTGGGTAACCCGGGTCATTGACGCTTAAACGCGTCGTTTCACCCCCCCCCCCCCCCCCCGCCATCTCACAACTGCGGTTATCCTCCGACTCTGTGAATGCGCACAGAATGACTGCGAGCTGCAAGATCCAAAGCAGCAGCTACGGAGCGGACGTCTTGAAGACTCGCTGCCGGGCCAAACACCCTTCATCCGTTTCGCCACAACCACATTTCACTCGTATTCAGTGCTCGTCACTTTCAGGAGCACGTGTGGCGTTGACGTGACGACGACGTGCTGACTCACAGCTGATTCGGGCGCCTTGCAGCCGTTTTCCCAACACGTCTGGGTTTAGATTTATCCCATGGAAGCCATCCACGTTCACCAAAAATGCGAGAACGTCTCGCGCAGTCGACCACTATCAGGCGACACCGAACTTATCGCTTCTAATGTGGTCGAGACGTGCATCTCCTTCTGTTCAGCGCACATTTGAATTTCCTTTAAATTAAAGCTAGAAATTTAAAGCTTAAAGCTTCTTGCTCATACACCAGCACTAGGCACCGTACATGCTGAGGACTGAACAACACTTCACGTATAGCTTTCACGGTGCATATAGGGAAGTATGCCGTGCGAGGAAAACGGATGCTTTTGGATAAGCTCTCTTTTCCTCTCCTTCCCATGCTCAGACTCTCCTCTGCTGTAGAAGAACCGCATTACGGAGCTCTTTGCATGCAGACGGGCGCGTCTTCCTATTGGAACCGCTTTGACTTTAGCATCAGACAACGAGCACATTCCGGACCAGCATACGCTCGCATCGCAGCCATTCAACCAGAGATTGCCGTTGGACGCCCATGCTAATCCAGACACTTGAAAACCGTAGAGCGTGAAAGCCTATTGCCCTAAGCCTGACGGAGCCGAACCCATTTACATTGATCTTCCTGGCGCTCGGCTTTAGTCCGAACATAACCACGCGGTCGCACTAAGTTTGCAAATGTAGCTCGTGTTCAATTTTATCTTCTCAGGGAAGCGTTGCGCTATCACCATAAAACATGGGATTAGTTTCTGAAGATCCCGCCATATCCTCATAGAAAGAATGAGATAGAGAGCATCATCTGGGACAGCAAGTTTGACTCACACGGCCACAGAATGGTACCCAGCACGAAATGACTTCGGAGGTTCTAACCGGATTCCTACTTCGGGAAACAGATGATATCCCTCTGGGTTAGCAGTGCTTTAGCGTTACCCAGCACAAGGATCGACTTGTATCACACGAGATCCAGTCCCCTAACTGCGCACCCGCGCCTATATCAGCAGATTTGGATCTGTCTGTTTATTTGTGCACTTTATCGTGCACCGTACAAAAAAGCCTTCTTTTTCTTGACAACGGCGGCTACATTGAAAGTGAACTATTTTAAAAGAGTACACGCCGAGCTAGCAATCGAGAGGGCCTTTCTTTGTAATTTCCTAGCCGGGACAGCTGTCGGTGTCTGTCTGGTTTTTTTTGCGTTGCCCCCTGGTGGGAGGTATAAACAGTTTTTAACTCAAAGAACTTCCGAGGCGATTCACAGCGGCACAGCCAGATGAACCTTCATGTTTTTGAGCCATATGTCGTTCTTGCAAAAAGGGTTGTTGATTAAGAATAGGTTATCTGCCAAGTTATGTGATATCGATCAGCTCAGGGCAAAGCTTCCGCATTTTTAAGCGAGGTTTCACTGTAATACACACACCCCATAACGTAGCAGGAAACCGTGACCGATATATAAGAAGCCGCTCGTCCTATCAGCATTCGATGCCTTATAGATAGATTTTGAGTTACAAAAAGCAATACCTGTTTAATCACAATGATAATACAAGCCACTTAGCTTATGAGATCCACGTAAATGAACTAGAGGCGAGATGAGTGAGGGGCATGCTTGATAAGCCTGCTTAACCTGTGAACTTTCGGACGAAAATATGCTTGGGGAAGGGAATAACTCTTTCCGACAATTCCGGTTTCATTTCTCTGGGATGAGAAGCTCCTTGTTGGAAACTGTTGAGTGCAGTTGCGTGTACGTTGTAGCACAAGGCGAAAAGCGGCTCGGATCGGAAAAGGGATCTCCATGTAACCACGTAGTATATCGTAGTATATGTATCCACCAACTTTACGTCAAGTCTTACTCAGTTCCATTGCAAAGCTGTTGTTACTGCTGAAGTTTTACACATACTATGAAAATAGAGGCATTTGAGCGTCGAAAAGACGCGTACTCTCGCTTAACACCCGAAATTGATTCAGTTTTCCGATTTTGCAGGTCCACCCAGGTCAAGAAGCCATTCATACATCCAGTTATCCCGTTCCAGACTTCTCTGAAAGTGTCAAAACAGTGACTTGCTCAATGGCCATTGGAAGTCCACGGGCGAGATACGCATTCAAACGACCTCCACGATCTTCCGAGAATTGAAATGTGTGCCTTACCAAGGTTGATTGATGCTCACCTTCATCCTTTTTTTCAAATAAATTTTCTTGAAACTGTCAACCAAATTTATGCTAGCGGCAGTTAGGAAGTTTCTAAGCACAATTTAAAGAGCAAAGAAGCGCTTGATACGAAGGTCACGGTTTCCACTTGTATCTGCGCAATACGACGCTTGAATGACAGTACAGGTTTTCTACACATCGAGTCCGAATAGTATAGGAATGAACTCTCTTTGCATTCCTCACTGTCAAGGAACAAGCGTCTTCCAGATTCACTGAAAATATGGCAGTGGAACCTTACCATAAGTCAAATCAATGAAGACACTATTGGTAGGGAAAATCAGTGAACGAGTGCTATGTTTGTAGCACGTCAAAAGGGTCACAGCCAGGTTCCTATTCATGGGTTACAAAAACAAAGCCTAACTGCTCTAATCATGCCGCAAGTATCTTCAAATAATAGTACGTTTCCTCGCTTATAAAATATGAAGCCTTAGTTCCTTACAAGCAGAATAACTGCTTAATTGTGCAACAGAATAAGAAGTGAAGTGACTGTCATCTCGGGTAAAGAAAATTCAGCATAAAGATATAATGAACAACAGCGAGAGAAACGAGAAAAAACGGCCGGTAACATGAATGGCTATAACGAGCTTCTCCACAACCTCTCCCTCTCCTTATGAGATCTCCCGATTAGAAGATTGACAGAAGAAGAAAAACCAAAAGGACTGAACCTTCCTACCTCGACGGATAAATGTGTCTTCTGTATAGTTGTGATTTGAGAGGAAAGCGATTGGAAGGCAGTCAGCAGGTTGTGTGACGTCGAGATGTTCTGGCTGACGAAGTTGGATTCCAAGCTACGGCGTAGCTAAAACAGAAATGCTGTTTAGCTCTGACGCGGAAACCTACAGAACGAAAATGTCAACGGTTAAAAAGAGAAAAATTTCATTCGAAAAGTAGCCACAGCGAACCTCTATCTCTTTTTTGGTCATGTTTTCCTTTGTGTCCTTCACATCCTCCAAACTCCGTCGCAGCTCTTCTTTGCACTCTGTCAGCGCAGTTTTCAGGGTCGATATCTCCACCGAGAGGGTCCTATTTCGAGATCTGGCCTCTTCCACATCTTCTTGGCACTGGAAGTTTTTCTTTAAATCACTAAAACGAAGTATTTCTGGCAGTTATGCTCTTGCTCACCTTGCCGAGTTTAACTTCCAACGTTGAGCGTTCATATTTAGCCGAACTAACTTCAGCCCTCAGCTGAGTGATGGTCTGGTCTTTGTCTACTAGCTAAAATGTCCAGTTTAAGAAAAGAACGTGGAAAGCTTGACCGTAGCAGCGGTCAAAGAAGGATTACAGGATAGAAGATACGAGCAAAATCTCTTAACAGCGGATTAACTAACAGTAATAATCACTTGGATTCTGAACATTCTCGGAGGATCGTAAAGTAAAAAAAAAATACTTAGAAATGGATAAAGTCTGAGTCTAATAGTGTAACAATACTGCGAAGAATACCCGCACATAGGGACATAGGAACCTGTTCTCGGCACGTTCATTAAAATAGGCGGTGCTTTTCTCATAAACTTTTTCTGTGATATGTAGAAATTAAAATCGAAGTGTAGCGTTGGACAACTGGTGAACTCAGAAGAAGGCCGACAGTATCCGTAAGGGATGAATACGAGATACGTTGAATACAGACTTCTACAGATCCTGCTCATCGTCTATGCATTTGGACCCAAAGACAAAACGGATCGAAAGGAGAAGAAACCAGCTATATGATATTATTCTTTTGAGGAAGAACCTGAGGGACAATTTTAGTGACACAGATATTGGCTTAATCCATGAGCAGCTTTAAAAAGTACAATGCTAAAAAGATAAAAAGGAATTTGGAAGCACCAAATGCAACGATATTTCAGCCTAAGTTCAATTGCTAAGGGATGGAATACCTTTTCTTGGAGCCTGTTCGCTTCACTATTAGCAGATTTGAGCCTGTGCTCTAAGTCTTCTATCGCTATCTCCCTTCTTCGCAAGTTATCCTCCTGGAATGAAAATGTTAGTAATAATCTCGCCGTCAACGCGCTGTCTAACCTGTCTAACAGGAGATCTTTCAAAGGCTGCTAAATGGTAAGAAGACTGATTCCTTCAACGTACAACTGTTATGCGCTTATTCACTTCGGCGGACAAATCCAATCGAGCAGTCCTAAGTTTCTCCGTCAGATCTTTGACCTCGTTTTCGTACAGTGCGATATCTTTTCTAGATCACGGAAGATAAGGAAATCAGCAGAGAAAGGAGGAACGCGACCCAGCTACTCACTGAAACATCCTGGACTCATGCTCGTTGATACGGTTACTCGTCTCTATGAGTATGCTCTCGTTCATCTTGGAACTCATAGTTTCCTCCATTTTCTAAACACGAAGACATTAAAGGCTTATAAATGGCTCCAGTATGAAAAACGTGACTGGATTACCCACGATCACATGATGAAAGCAGGATAAGGGCCAAGCATGAGTAGGTCTCCATGTACCACTTTTTGTGCGCGTTTTCCTCAGGAAACCGTGGAGGGTTAACGGGATGTGCTCCTACTCGTGCAGTAAAAGCGGAAACGCTACGGAGGAGAAAAACGCATCAAAGAAGTTGGTGGAAATGTGAATGGAGTCAACACCTTCCTTCAAAGAGTCAAATCCTCTCAAGGATTTGACTAAAAACGGTGCATTGGGATTGGTAGAAAGAAAGATTAAGGCATACAAGGAAACGCCACTTCGAGTCGCAGGCAAGTTCTAGTCCCACAAAGTTAGCATGTCTTCCTTTATGAGTAATCCGCGTATCTGCTACAGAATCTCGGGAATATGACCCTTTGTAACAACAAATGGGGGAACCAAAGGATAGCCATGCAGTTTGGAATGACTTCCTATACATGTTCATAGATCCAATATTAGCTGCGGGAATAGTCAGCTGTCTCGATCGCAGCTAAGAATAGCTATACAAATCGCGGATGGTGGCTTCATGCGGGCGATTGGGTCCTCTTGGGGTAGCTGGTAACAGTCAGGAAAGCGAACAGTAAGAGCTCGAGCTAGAACTCGACCATTCCTTATTCATTTTTCGATACCTAATCCTACTGTAACAGTGACAAGCGCTTGAATGGAATACTGAAAGAGGAAAGAAGACTGTAGATTGACTCACCTTTATCGTGCTGCGCAGTTCTCTAATTGTGCTGTCTTGTTCCAAGATGTGAATTCTTAACTCTTGCTCGTTCATGCCGAGTTCTACGATCTGGAAGGCCTTGGATTGCACTGGTAATCATGATTTACACTGCGATAGAAAGAGACGCTGTAACGCCACGAGGGTGATTCCACCTAATAACACAAATATGCACGTCAAAGCTGGAAGCTCCGAAGGTAGAAAGTTATCGTAGTCAGGAGAGAATAGTCGCAAAGAAAAGGGTGGTTCTAATAGCTAGTAACACACAACTCGCTCGAATGACAGTGTTCCATGAGAAGAAAGGGCGATCGAAACGGAAAAATAAATTGAACGAAAACACGTACCGCATATGGTGAAGTGAAGCTAGAATCGACTTGCAGAGGCACTTTAGTGGCCGGAGAGAGAGCTTTTCGTCGTCCCTTTGCCGTCGGTGTCCTCAGAGGGGTGTAGAACTTCTCCATAGAGTGTGAGGGAAAGCAGAAAACGCTTCCCTTGATGAACTTACTGAAAAACTCTGAGCAAATCAAGAGAGCAAGAGTCTGGCGAAGGTGAACGCAGTCGACATTCTCCAGGCGTCCGAGCAGATGTCAGGTGCCTTTGGAAGAAGCTACAGAGCAGTGTGGGAACAGTTTTGAAGAAGCGAGGCGGATCGAACAGGAAACGGGCGCTGCTGCGATTTATCTGCGACACTTTATCTCTAGCAGAACGAAGCAAAGAAGAAGGAGCAATACAAGCAGCAAGCGAGAGGCGGTTCAGGAAAGCATCACAGACAGATCACACTCGTGGTACTTTCTGCTACGGAGACAGGCATAGGGTGCAGTGGATAAACTGCAATTGCGTTCGAAAAAAATCTGTTGTTTCAGTTTGTTTATGAGGCACTATTGTACTTTCGGGACTCCAGAGGTCGAAAGAAAATCTTCCGCCCAAACTTCGCCTAAGGGGGGGGGTATTTGAGGTGCTGATCACGAAATTGACATCCGTCTTTGAAATTTCGGCCGATTACGGTAGGTTACGGTAGGTACCGCTGACTAAGATATGGCAACCGATTTCGCCCAGTGAGGAAGGTTTGGGAATATCTGAACCAGTATTTTAACTATGCACAGCAGGCGGCATCTAATCAGCTTCTAAGGGGTTCGCGGTTCGCGTCCGTCCTGCGCACCAACCTCAGGAATGATCCGCCAATTTTCCGTTCGTATATTCCGAATAGCCACTGATGTCGGCGCACACAGCGCCCTCTATTGTACTTCCTCTTGGTTATGCCAGTCTCATCCAGTTCAACCGTGACCCCAAACCCTCCCGGGGTCTTCGGAAATACTCGCAGCAAACACCGCGGAAGTATTACCCTAACATACCGTAGTTCTACCCTAACATACCGTAATCGGCCGAAACCTCAAAAACCGATGTCAGATTCATGATCAGCACCCCAAATACCCCCTCGCCTAGGCGAAGTTTGGGCGAAATCGGTGGTTATGACCTCGACAGCCTTAGTCACCGGTACCTACAGTAACCTACCGTAATCGGCCGAAATTTCAAAAACGGATGTCAGATTCGTGATCAGCACCCCAAATAATCCCCTAGGCGACGTTTGGGCGAAATTTTTTTCCACCTCTCCTCGACCTGTTCAGTCCCGGAATACAATAGTGCCGTTTATGAAAATGTTGTAACGGGTTCAAACACTGTGTTCGAATGTTGAAGGATTCGAGTTCGGGTGCCGCCTAACCCAGGTTCTGGTTGTAACTTGCCACTGTGACTTGGCAAGCATATAAAAACTGTTTCTAAGGAAACCTTTAGACGCAGTTGGATTGAGTTGCAGTTCATGTAACTCACCGGTCTTTAAAATCCGTACCACAACGAACATTCTATGTCGACAGTCTGGGGCCTCACCTCTCAAACAGACTTTAGAGGTAGGGCCTGTTCATACTTAGCGACGGGAGCGACAGCAGCGACCGCGCCGTTAGTGCAGTGCATACGGATCGATTGATGCCCAGAGATCGACCGGTAAAAATCGATACGTATGATTTGCCTAGACGACCAACTGCTACTGTCACACACGTAGCGAAGTATGAACAGGCCCACAGATGACACTCTCCTGTGTGACGATCGCTCTTAAAGCAGCATACTACCATCGGAACTTGAACCTCACACTCCTTGTTCGATCCCTACCTTCGACACACGAGCTGGTCTACATGGAATGGCTCATGAGTTTTCGAACTCCGAGAAGGGCGAAGGGAATACTGCTTTCGAGGAAGCGTCTTCTGTCATATTCAACTAGTAGGTACTTGAGTGTCTGTAGGTGACAGCCGTGGCGCAAGCCAGCTGGTTGTTTCAGGATATCCCGAAGGGCAAGCCGTACATGGGCCGGTGGTTTTGGCTCAATTTCCCAGATTACACGGCCCTCTCGCCATTGTTCCGGCTGTGTTCTACAATATTTATTTATTTATTACGTGCCGAAGACGTGCTCACACGGAAAAGCAAATAAGTAGAACAGAAAATCGCATGAGCGAAAGAAAAACAAAAACAAAAAAGCACTGGAACTGGATAAAATACTAGGCTACTATAACCAACCATACATAATCCAGAATCCAGTCAGACCAAATGGAACACAAACAATAGATTACGACAGAACAGCAGACCAAAAAGAGGTTCTGGAGTAACATCTACTTCATACCAGCCCTGTCTTTGAATCGCCCAACGTAGTACTTATAAGTATCCTCATAAAATAAGAATAAATATCCAGGACTAATAACATATTTGTTCGCTAAAAAAACTATTAGACGGCGACCATTAGGAAAGTCACCGGGGATATACTCTCTAAACCTTTTGAAGTTACCAGCCACCGGAATGCTAAAACCGTACAGCGTCAATCCATGGATAAAATGAGCTCGGAACACCCTGAGCACGCATACCCGGGATCGCATCGCATTCATAATTCATAATATGAGCCAAGAGGAGGACGAGCGTCTCGACGTTCTGTTTCGGTCGCAGCCGGAAGCGGCAACCCCAAGGTGCCGCTTGCGTCGTTTTCACTCATGCCACGGCACACACTTCCTGGGTTGGTCCGACAGGCCTTTTAACTCGTGGGTCTGCAAGTGAAGTTGATGGGCACGTCTGGGGCTGAGGGGAGAGCAGGCGCTCTACTCCCACTGCGCCTCCTGTCGACAAAAATGCTTGCACTTCAAGCACGATAAGCTATTCATTTGACCCTAGGAGTTGCCAACAAAAAACGGAACTCCTTGACAGTACGTACTGCAAGAACGGTTGGAAAAAAGAGAATAGGGTAATTCGAGGATTCTACAGGAAAAAGGACTCAAAATACACGCGAAATGGGCGCAATCGCAAGAGGACGAGACCGCGCACTATGTCTTCCAGAACGAAGTATGAAAGGCGAAGAAACAAGGATTAATAAGGACAGTGCTGTTGGACAGCTGACGGGCTAGTAGAAGATCCGAGGTATCACTTGTGCTGCTTCATACGAGTGAGGTTACCCGACTGGGCGGCATTTACTCCTCATCCTCATGTGATATGCGGTTCTTATTGAAGGACATCGATATCCCACTTGTTGATCACCACAGCACAACTGGATCTACCCTGATGAGCTCCGCGTCTCACATTGTTGCTCAGAAAATGAAAGGATGCCGCTCAAAGTGAACAAGTGCCCTTCCGATGGTCCTTTAATGTTGTATGAAGAACTGGGATCATGACGTCCATGGAGAAGGGAACGCCAAACGAGGACGTGGAGGGATGTCTGCCTAGCCAGACAACCGTCCCGCTGACCGAGAGGGAGGAAATCGACGGAGGCTGAGCATTGCCAGCGACACTCCAGTGGAGAACGTAGGTGCCCAGCCCCGGCGCCCACTTCCAAGTCGACGGGAGCCGCTCCCGAAATTCCCGTTTCACCGGGCGCCTAAATGGCAGCACGGCGTCCCCCTCGTTTGTGTTGGCGCCACCCGTGGCCGCGGCGCGAATCGCGGCGTTTGAATGCGCGGCGGACTGGGGCGCGGGCTGGGTGGGTGCGGGGTCCCGTGTCCCGGTGGTCGGGTGTCGGTGAGACAGACCGCCGGTAGTGCTTGTGTTGTACCGGGCGATTCCAGGGAAACGTGGAGCGTATGGCTGGGATGGAAACCGAATTCAACGCATCTTGGAAGGGAGGTGGGCGAACCGGAGATTCTGGACGAGACCTATTTGGTGCTGTAGGACACTGGACGAGGATGACAGAACTGCGTTTCGTTCTTGCCAACGTTTTGGTCCCAAAATGGCAAAACATGGTGCCACTTCAGTGAGGGCACTTGTTGGGCAAGGACGTTCTGCTTGCTTCTGTGCTGGTCTTTTCCTTGATGTTGGTGTCCCCTAACGTTGATTACCAGATCTGAACAATTAGAAGCAGTAATGTCCTTCGGTAAAGGTATAAAGGGATAAAAAGCGGCATTGGTCAACTCGTTTGCAGAATGGCCGGGAATTCAACGTCTACGAGATGTCGTGGAGGGAATTTGAACGCCTATTTGGCCTATTCAATGGCTTTGCCCAGCTGATAGGCAAGTCGGTGTTGATAATTAATATATGCTGTGCCACACGAGGTTTTTAGATGGTTCTTTATTAGTCAGCACCGGGCGTTTCGACTTCTCGTCGTCTTCAGAGCCCAGTTGAACCACCGCAGAAGGGCTGAGTCTCCGCCGGCGAGTCGCATTCACCGGTCATCTTACGTGGGCGAATCAGCCTTTTTGCGGGTGGATCCAACTGGCCTCTGAAGATGACGCGAAGTAGAGACGCCAGGCCCTGTCTAATAAAGATCCATCTAAAAACCTCGTGTGGCACAACAGACATTAACAGCAACCTACAATGCCGAGGCTTCAAGAACAGAGAAGCAGGGACTACTGGACAAGCCAGTGTTTTATCATTCTTTCCTACAACTCGAAACCAATTCCACCACCCAGAGCGATGAGAGATTTGTCTGGTCTGAGCGGGGAGGTCCGAATCAGAACCTGGAATCATGTGCAGGTAACAGCCGGCGCCTTCTCCGACTGTGCTAATATGCGCGCAGAACTACAACTGTATCACCTATATCACCTGTCGTCCCGTTGATCATCGACTTGCTCGAGCGGGCGCCAGCAGCGTCTCCATTCGTCCCTGCCGCGTGCCACAGTGCTCCAATGGTTCCTCCTCTCTCGAGGGACCGAAGAGCGTCATATCGGTCGTTCAGGGCTTTCACGAAGAAGTTCGACCATCGCGTTGGTGGGCGTCCTGGTGTTCTCTTGACATCCCGCGGAATCCAGTCGGTGACGGCTCTCCTCCAGCGGGTGTTGCTAAGTGCATTACATGGCTGGTCCACCTAATTCTCGACAATTTGGCCCACACGACAGCATCTCTGATCTTCGAACGTCGGCGAAACTCGGAACTCCGGAAGCCTTCTCTCACCTGCGTGAGTCGCGTCGCTCCGAGCATCATCCTCTCGATTCTACGCTCGCGACGCTGATCGCGTGTTCATCCTGCGTTCGTATAGCCCAGGTCTCTGAGGCGTATGTTAGGGCAGGAAGAACAGTGGAGTCGAATAGGTGGGCACGGACTCGGCCGTTCTTCATCTTCTTCGCGACTTCTTCGACATTCTTGAAAGCTTCGTGACCCAGATACACATAGCTGGAGCATTCGGAGATGTTCGTCCCGTTGAGCGAGAGTGGAGCATCAGGAACTTGTCCGTTCGTCATGAACATCGTCTCTGTAAGATTCAGCTGCAGTCCAACGTTCCCACATACACGATCGAAGTGGGCCAGCATTCGCGTGTGTTATGAGCATGATGTCGTCAGCGAAGTGAAGATGTGTGGTTGCCGGGAGTCGACCTTCACTCCTATGTCTTCCCATTCTAGTTCGCACATGACGCTTCCGAGGGTGGCGCTGAAGAGCTTCGGGGATATGTATCCTACTGCTGAACCCCCCCCCCCCTCTCTTCACGTCGATGACGACGTCGTTGTAGAATGGTGAGATCTTGGTCGTGAGTCCACTGTACGGCTCTCGAAGGACTCTGATGTACTGAGTAGGAACACCCTGATTGAGCAGGGCGTCGATGACCGCTTCAGCTTCGACGGAGTCGAATGCCCTCTTCAGGTCGATGAACGTAGGACACAGCGGCAGCTTGTACTCTCGCGACACTTCGATGAGCTTCGTAATGGTGTGCATGTGGTCGATCGCGCTGAACCCTCTCCGAAATCCTGCTTGTTCGCATGGCTGTCCCTCGTCCAGCGTTCTGCTAATCCTATTTAGGATGACTCGAGTGAACAGCTTGTAGACTACGGACAGCAGGCAGATCGGGCGATAGTTGCCAATGCTGTGCACGTCTCCCTTCTTGTACAGCAAGACGATCCTGCTGGTCTTCCACTGAGATGGAACCTTGCACTCCGACAGGTAGCGTGTGAAGAGCCGCGCCAAAGTGTTAATGGCGTTGGCGGGAGGTTCCTCAGATGTTCGGGTCTAATCCTGTCGGGAACGGGTGCTGTACAATACCCACCATAAGGATTGGAAAAAGGGCGCGTTATCCTCGTTCTTTCTGTTCTTTTGCTGTGGCCGTCGTCATCTTCATCCTTTTTAGGAAACTCACATACTGCCGTGATCTCCTCGCCGAGATCCACCCGGTGCCTCAAAAACATTTTCCGACACTCCATTTTTGACCGCTATTTTTTCGAAAGCGCCAGGGGATACTCATTATCGAGGGACGTCTCCACTAATTGCGCCCAAAGGACATTTAAGCGCTCGGATCAAAAGCCGGCGCAATAGACACTAGCGCATCTTTAGAGAAAATTCTATGGACTGAAAAGTTCATAAGGCTATAGAAAAAATAGTTTACTCTATTTATTTATTTATTTTGGTTATTGCAATAAGGACAGTACATTTTTCCCTTATTTACGCTTCACTAGCTAAAGTTGTTTCTATCTGGTCAAATTAAGAGATTAAGTTTTAAAAATAGGTAGAAGATGGTGTAGTCAGCTTCAAATTGGGACGCGCCATGCAATCGCGACAGAAAAATTTTCGCTAGTCATAAATCCACTGCGCTTCACTCTCAGTAATGAATTCTCCCTGTTTCACGCGCGGTACATCCTTGGTGAAAAAGGATATGAGGTCTTGAGCTCTTTCCTATGTACAGTAGGTTGTTACCTCAGCGAAATACAGGATGGAGGAAGAGATGGAACGCCTTGGAGAAGAACAAAGGCGTGATCCAACGGCCACAAGTCAGTGGTGTACCACCCTCAGCTATGGATTTTCCAGACACTGCACGTGCTGTAACCTTTCAAAGAATGATGCTGGAGTACTAAGATTTTTCCTGTGCAAATAAGCTTGAGTGTTTTTGAAACAGAAAAAGGTGGAAGGAACCAAGTTCACTCGAATCGTCCTTTGTAGACGCCGAAACTCGGAGAAAATCCACGACATGTTGATCCCACTTTGTTTTCACCACCTAGATCTCCGGGCCATTCAGTTCATAAAACGCTTAGGGTAGCACGGCTCACCATTGGAAGCGCTTTCTCACAATGTAGTTTCATAAAATTTTAAGAGTATCGACCTTTTGCACCTTTTCCGCCGAGGTCGACTTCTAGGCAGCGCTTGGCTCGAGCTCCGCGCTGCATTCATCGTCCGCATCCGCTGTAGGCCTTCCTCGCACCTGGGTGCGAAAGCCAGCGGTACTACGCCATTTCTAGGGAGCGGCGCAGCACCGTTGCACCAACAAGACCATTGATTTCCCTGTTTGTCGCATGAGTTTGTTGCGAAATGTTTTCGTACAAATCGTTTAATAGAAATACGAGAATAGAACTGTTTTTCCTCTTTTTGAAACATGCCATATTCAATTACCAATTTTTCCAACTCTGCATGTGTGGAAAAGCACAAAAGGAATCACTATGTCATTCAAATAGTACCAAAATGCCAAATTATTCTTTCTTTATCTCAAAACTGTTTCTAGACATCTCCTAAACGTGTTGATTTTGTATTGCCGCTGTATGTACAAGAAACGTTACGAAGTAAACGGTTTTGGAACGGGTTGAATAAGTGCAAGGTCCCTATTCCCTCGGGAGAGCACAGACTGCGAATCCACAATGGCACAGCGATTGGGGTGGAGGTGACGATCTTAGCACGTGAGTCCGATATCACAGCGCGAAAGACCCTGGAGGCGTTGTGGATTGCGTTCAAGAACCCCGCAATTAACAGAAAAGAGGAGCGGGTGGCCGTTATCAAGGAGCTGGCCCCATTTGCCGAGCTCTGTGGCCTTCACCCAGGAGAGTGCCAACCAGAAGGTCCCTGAAGATGTAGCCCGAAGGGAGAGTCTCATTCATCCACGTCTTTCTCCATCCGAGGGTGATTTAGCAGTCTCTCGGCTGTCTCATAATGTCAGCCGGGTTGCCTTACTCCCCTTTTTGTCTCATTCTATCACTTACTCCTGGAGCTTTTGTAACTTGAAATGATCCTTGGGCGGGTAATTTCTCCAACTCCTTTTGTCTTCTCCAGGCTCTGAAGAAGGCGGTTACGCCGAAACGTAAGCCGAATAAAGAAGTGTACCAATCTTGGCTCAACAGCTTCACACGAGATTCTACAACACAAAGAATGAGAATAAATTTTTTGAATTAAAAATTTGCCAATGCTTTCTTTAAGATGTATAAGTTTTTAGCCCTAAAATATAATTTATGTGTTTCAAATTTCAATTGTTTCAGTAAAATTCATAAAGTTTTTAAAGGAAACAGATTAGTTTTAAAATTATTTAAAAGTGCAAGAAAGCAGTAAATTTTCGGTGTATTGTCAGAGGAGCGCCATGCTCTCGCCCAGTACGTTACTCTGTGTATCTGTCTGATTGTTCAAGTACTGTTTATTTGATGCTGCAAAGTGGGTCACAAGGGTGCACACAAAATTCTGTGCGTTAATTTTTTTAACGAATTTTTTAACGGAAAGTTCTCGTTAAATCCCCGGTAAATCGTTAAATTTCGTTAAAAAATACAATTAGCTGTAAACCATTATTTCTAATTAAAAAATCAAATAAAACCTTATACGTTTCAACTTTAAGAGGTCAACAGCTAAAGTTCAGAGCTTGGAATTTAACGCTGCAATATAACATAAGCAGTTCAGCATCAACAAATGCTGAAAAATAAACAACCCTTTGGCAGAACATTATCTACAAGGTGTGGAATAAGAACAGGTATGGAATTATCATTCAGACTGATCACCTACAAGGCATCTTAAAATGTACGATCAGGCAAAACCCGAAGTTCCCGCCCTTCCTAGTTCTTTGCGAAACCGTTTTGTGTGACTGTTATACGAGAAAGAAGAATCTGAAACCTTTCCACGTGTTAACGTTCAGGAAAAGTAGCTTTCCTAATTTTTAATTTTTCGTAATTTTTGTTATTAGCGTTTTTCTAAAATCGTTCAAAATACGACCAGCGGCCGAAAACATTTTCTCTGTCCCGACTTTTCCAGGTGGCGAGCGAAAGTATTCTGGGATAAACAGCACCAGGTGAGGATAGGTATATCTTACGAGGAAGTTAGACAAGTATCTTTGTGGATTCGTTGACATGATTGGGGGATCAGCGAAGACATTTCTAGCTCCAAAGTGCACTAAATGATAAGAATAAAAACGGTGTTACTCAATCTTTCGGGATGCGCCACGCATTCTACCTATACGG
Source organism: Heligmosomoides polygyrus polygyrus (assembly GCA_947396885.1). NCBI lineage: Eukaryota > Metazoa > Nematoda > Chromadorea > Rhabditida > Heligmosomidae > Heligmosomoides > Heligmosomoides polygyrus. Next base: position 36,039,244 of record OX377203.1, read on the forward strand.
GATATCGCGGAGGCGACTTAAATGTGCATTGGTGGCGTGAAATTCGAACCAAGAACATGATATCTGGTGCACGCGACAGTCGGCACCTTGTCCGGCTGAGCTGCATGCGGCCCCAAAACGCATCATTTCCAAAAATTTAAAACAAATTCATGAAAACATTAAAGTATTCTTGCTCATCTCGGTAGTTTTTCAGGAACAGGAGGATGAGATCTGCAGCATTAACGAAGACTAAAGGTAAATGTGATAAACCCACTAAGGAAAAGGTCCGTTAAAAATTTCGTTAAATTTCTAAGAATTTCCGTCAAGTCGTTAAGCCAAATTTTAACGAAAAATCCCGTTAATTTGTTAGATTCGTTAAACCATTAACCGTTAAATGTGCACGCCTGGTGGGTCATACGTCATCACCACGATTTGCTGCACTGTTGAATAATGCGGAAATGTGCGGAAACAGAATTTCTCCGATCAGTCGAATGGGAGTGGCGACGTATTCAGCAATATATGGCGCGATCTCGTTTTCGCCACACTGAAGAATTGCCATGTTTGGCACTTTAGAATAAAGTGAGGGCAGTTTTTGAAGCTAAACGAGTAGTATTTTTTATGAGAATTGAAGCGCTGTATCCACCTTTTGGACACACAAATTGTAAATTTTCAAAGAAAGTCACATAATTTTTATGGAAAAATTATGTTAACTACTACATAGAGAGCCTACCTTAATTTAGAAGACAAGCGTTTCGTTTTCCTTTGGAAGCTGCTGAGCTTGATATCAAAAGTGTTCAGTTTTCCTTGACATCCATCTATTTTGACGTGAAGACACTATATAGAAGATTCTATTTGCTTTTTCGTTTAAGGCAATGGTCCGCAAGTAGCTTTTTAACAAATTATAACAATTTCATAAAAAATTAATGAAAAATTTCACCGCTGAAAAGTCGTTAAAAATGTTCAGCGACCAGAATCTAACGCCCATCTCTGCTCCAAACTGTTAAATCGAAACTCTCCGCTCAGGGTGAAATCAGATTTTTCTGCTGAAGGTCTTCAGTGATCACCTTTACTGGCGCAGGAACCTGTTGGTTACCGGTTGGGAAGCAGTGTTATCTGCGATCTTCGAGGATCCTCGGATTAAATGTGGATCAGCTGATCGGCTGATACCGGATTCCCTGTCGACGACCACCACTGGTCGCTAAACCAGGTCAGCAGCCGATTATGCTGATTGTGGTCGTCGAGACCGATGACCTTCCTTGATCGATACCTCCTACTTGCTCTTCTGACCTACGTGGGAGTCTCTGTTAGCCACGATGACGACAACGAACTCGTCAAGGGTAAGAGCTTTTTTTAGAATTTTGACGAATTGCATCCAAACATAAAACGAATTTTGAGCAACTCAAACAGTGACGGCTTCTGTTTAGACATCAGTTGGAGCAGGTAGTAGCGCAAAAATAACTGATTTTCGAACAGATGGGATGGACTCCATTTCACCTACCGTGAAGAGTTTTGGGTGGCTTCGCTGAGCTTCTCCAGCTAGCTAAGTAGCAGCTGAAGTATGGCTGATCTTTGGAACATTGAGCAATTCAGACTATAGGGAGAAAGTGCCGGCCGTCATTGTACCCCGGGGTCGACGATTCATCCTCGAATCGTCAAGTGGATGCAAGCGTTCCCCTCGAACAGAGAGTTCGTTGTTCGGACAAATGAAGGCTGCTCTACGTCAAGGCTCACACGTAGGGGTATGCCCAGTAAGGAGCTCCTTCACGTATTCCTTTCCTCCTTCTTCATTCTCACGTGTGAGATCCCGGAGTTAATGCTAAATGTAGCGCCTTTGCTGACGATATCAAGCCTTACGAGTGAATGACTGTAGGATAGGATACAAGACTCTCTTACTGTTGTTGCTGCAAATGGAATCTCCCTTTATCTAAAGAAAAGAAAACTGTGATACGCCATCTCGGTGTTCGAAATCGAAGACTTGGCTACCACATAGAGGGGTCACTCATTAGGGAAGTTTAGCAACAGAAAGATCTCTAATTTCCATTTCCAAAGATCTTGGTTTTGATTGTCACTATAAAACTATTGCCCTCAAGGCCTGCTACCTTACTGCTTAAGCTGTTTCGACTCCTGAGTACTCGAGAAATGGCAGCCCTATTTTGAGCATAGAAAATCTATATTAGACCTATTATTGAATACGGCGCACCGGTTTTTAACCACCGAAGGTCTAAGCTTATTGCTATTATTGAGAAGGTGCAGAACAGCTTCATGCGAACATTAATGGCTAGGGGCCTTTTTTCACGACGGCATTCCGTCAACGTCTGAGAGGAAGGCTAATTTCAGACTTCACACCCTTTCTAATAGGTGGAAATTTGACCTCATCCTATTCCAGAAGATTCTCGAAGGCGGCAGTGAGCTCATTGATCAGTTTTGTATCGACAGAACATCATATACTGGAAGTGGGCTACGTCATTAGTGCTTCTTCGTGCTAGACGTAATCCTCAACAAAGTTTCTCTACAATCAGACCTGAGTCTGAATAAAGGCATCCAACTCAGCAAGAAAGAATCTTTCAGGGCGGAATTATGCCCTTTAAAAACGCGATAGATAAACATTTGCTTCCTTGCCTCTCCTTTGTCCTATTTTTGCGTTTCATTCGTTCGTAAATGGAGATAGGCAAGTGGCCAGTTTGTTCGTTTTTAGCCTTTGACGTTGTTGTTTGCTACCACATGAGCTGTTTCATGTAATAAACATACCTGCTCGGAGAGGTAAAACACTGATTTGCTCATCTGCTGGCCACTGAGCTCATTGTTTAGGCCAAATACTCATGCTTAGAGCGTGCACGACTCCCGCGGAAGTAATAGGAGGGACCAAAAGCTTCCATCGTTTTTGACTACCAATTTCAAATGTTTATAACTTCTTGCAATGTCATCCGTTCAGTGAACCTGAAAACGAATACACTTGGCATAACACTGGCAATAAAATTCACTAGTAACCGTTCCTATGTTATGAACAATCAGACATTTAGAGGTCATGAACTGTCGAAAGGCCACTCTTGTACACGGCGAGAATTCTCTTCTGAAAGCAATCCAAGGAATACGGTGCAAGTGTGAAAGTGACATGTTTGGATACTACATGAAATCAAAAGTGGCCTTAAACTCCAAACCCTACAGTTTTTGTACTAATGAATTTAACGTTTTATTTGAAGCTGCCGCTCCGAGGGCTAGAAATGTTTATTTATAAGAGAAAGGCACATATTCGGCAGCTTTTGTTCTTTTATTTTTATCAGCATATTCTTCTCTGATTTAATGACTTCATCACTAGTCTTCATAGCGAACCATATCAGCAGTAGATCGTCAAATACAAAAACTTATCATTTGAATGTGATCTAGATACTTCGCGATGGTACCTGGACGAGAGTTCTTGCACATATGTTTCTCATGCCATTTTGTGCTATTATTCGCGGTCCACTCTTGATTGAAGATAGCTACCATTTTCAAAAAATGTCACTCTTTTCCCACTAAAAATAAACCTGAGACAGTCGTTGACACCCCATTTGTCGAGGCCTCGATCGTAGAGTTTAGACATTGGATCCGACACCGATTTTCCGGATAATCGGATGATTCGGATAGGCCACTTTTTCAAACCCCGGATCTTCGGATGATTCAGATGAGGGCAATTTCGAAAACCTCGGATCTTCGGATGATTCAGATGAGGGCAATTTTAGAAACCCCGGATCTTCGGATGATTCAGATAGCGCCATTTTCGGCCGAGCCGGATTTCGGATATCCGATTCGGATACAACCGGATAAGTGATATAATAGGGGCACGCAACCTTTAAAAAACGGAACACATCAGTAACTCCGTGTTTATTTCTTTGACCTATTGAAGTCATGAGCGCGCAAAGCAGCTTGGAGCGCCTCACCTTGAATTAAGTGTTTATGTGCCCTGGTAACAAGGCACATGAATGCCCAGTTACATTACATCTGGCCTAGCTTAGTTCACCAATGGAGTGGAACACATCGGCGCTACGTAAAAGATGTCGTATTTGGCTGCCTTACGAGGGGAGCCCTCCGCAGAGCTATTTTGCGCTTCCAGAACAAACAAAAAACAGCTTTAAGAACCCAAAGAGCCAATACCAACCCAATAGTGAGTTGGTAATGCAGAACGATGTCTTGTAAAGGACAATAATGAAACGATTCCGAAACGCCCGCAAGAAATTTCTCGTGCTCTGAGAAGGGAAGGGTCTGAAGCGTATGCCTGAACGGAGAAAGCGAGTCATACCACCATATATATAGGAATAATCGCCACTCCTCAATTAGTATAAAAATGTGTTTCTTTTTTGCCAAATCGATAAGCCCGAGGAGTAGAGGATCCTTGAAGTTACAGTGGAATCGGCGCCTCACGAGTTCGGGAGTCTTGTACACCCGCAATGCCACCGGCGGGAAGCGGCTCGTAGCGCAGTGGATAGCGACGTTGCAACATGAGAGGGAGGTAGAGGGTTCGACTTTTCTGCGCTGCTGCATCTTTGCATTTCAACATATTGTTTGATTTGAGCGATTCTGACATCTGCACCATTTTAGATGTTTGCTGTGCAGTGTTTCCAGATGCATGCCGTGAGAGCAACATTGTTGCCACTTGTTTATTACTGACCGGTTTTTTAACCAAACCTCAATGGGTAAGCTGTTCAACATAACAATGTATGAACGTTTAACATCAGTGATACACAGACACAAAGTGCATGGAACATAAGCACTGGTCACAATACGAGCAGTGCATAAAGGCTACTGGCTCCTCACAGTTTGCTTCCATATATGGACAAATGAGATCGGCTCCATAGGCGAAATCCAATTGAAGACGTTCCCTTTCCTCTGAAACAAGAGTTCCAGCCGAAAACGTAATCATATGCCCACTGCTTGCCAGCCTTTCCACGTCTATCAGTTCATTTTGCTGATCCCAACCTTCTTCTGGTTTTCCACCACTTCCAGCCGTTCGTCTTCGTTAAATTCAAGTTGACGTGCTTCGAAGTCCTTGGGTATGCTAGCCATCCGTTCGGGCAGGTTGGTGCCATTCCCATGAAGGCTGCTTATCTAAAGGTGGACCACACTTCAGCGTGAGCAAGTGGATCACCACTCGAGCATCGGCGACTTTGTTGGTGTTAGGTTTTAGAGAACCTCCAGCAGACCTCTGATTTCCAGATGACAGGTAAAGATGAGAGAACGAGTGTATTGATGCCGTTTAGGTCAAATTCAGGGATCCACAGACTTTCTCGTTTTAACCACATGTGACGCCACATCATGGTCTCCTTTGAAAATCCAAGCAGGATGGTTTTACCCGAGGTCATTGGCCGATGTATGGAAATAGACTGAGAGAAGCCTGCAGCATTTATACCCTGCCCATTGTGTCCAGTGCTGCTTTGTTCACGTTGTTCCTGTATATCACTGGTGTTGAATATTTATGCATCATCCTGTTGAGTACCACAGCATGCAGCTGAAAAGTGCGCAGAAAACATCTGAAAATGGTATAGACCTCAGAATCCCTCAAATATCAACCAATCACTTAAAAAGCAGGAATGCAGCAGCGCATGAGGATCGAACCCCGACCTTCCTCCCATGAAGCATCGTCACTACCCATTGCGCTCCGAGCTGCTTGCCGGCAGAGGCATCGCGGTCGTACAAGAACCCAAATTCGTGATGCGCCGTTCAATTGTGACTTCAAAAACTCCCACTCCTTGGGTTTAACGACTTGGCAAAAATGAAACACATTTTATGCTAATTGAGGGGTGGCGATTATTCCTATTTAATAGGATGACTCCCTCTCCCCGTTCAGATATACGCTATCAGACCCTTTCCGCCAAATGATTGCAAATCTGCCCGAAAAAGTCAGGTTATCAATGGCGCAGAGTTTGTCAGCAAGTCGCGCTAACCTACTATTATCCGATTTTTATCCGATTTCATCCGAATCATTGCGTTTTTCAAAACCCCGGATCTTCGGATGATTCAGATGAGGGCAATTTTGAAAACCCCGGATCTTCGGATGATTCAGATGAGGACAATTTTAGAAACCCCGGATCTTCGGATGATTCAGATGAGGGCAATTTTCGACCGAGCCGGATTTCGGATAATCCGAAACCGGATAAATCCGGCCGGATATCCGAAAATGCATGATTGGATCCCATGTCTACTAGAGTTCAGACAAGAGAACTTCTTTCCTCTTCTTATGCAGGGAGGAGTCTTGAAAAGATACGCTTTGACACCCCAAACGTTCGAGGTCAGGGAATAAGGTCCTTTAGTTTTCTTCTTTTCCTGAGCGTTTAGTCCCGCGCAGTCGCAGGGTCCGCTGTTCTTATGATTTGTCGCCACCTCATCCTATCAAGGGCGTCATCCGTGACGCCGACTTCGACGAGATCTCTCTTGATGGCGTTCTTCCACCTTCTCATTGGGGCTCGGACGCTTTCCGGGTGCTTCGAAATTGAGGGCCAACTTCGAAGGGTGATCCTCTGGTCTTCTGAGGGCGTGTCTTTACCACCTCAGGCGCTGCTCTCTCAGCTTCAGTTGGATCGGGGCTGTCTTCATCACCGCTCTAACATTCTCGTTTCGCACCCTGTCCCGACGGGTCCATCCACATGCCAACCTCAGCATCCTCATTTCCGCCGCGTGCAGTTGCCGCTCCTGCGCCTTACCCAGGGCCCAGCACTCACTGCCGTAGAGGAGGGCAGGTCTCAATACTGTTCTACAGCTTGCCTTTGAGCGTCCTGGAGCATCTACGGTCGCAGAGGACCCCTGTAGACTCCCTCCACTTGAGCCAGGCTGCGTTTATCCGTCACCTGACCGTCTGGTCCACAGTTCCTTCCTCGGATAGGTCACTTCCGAGGTAGCGGAATTCTTCCACCTTCTCGATCGCTTCCCCTTGGCAGTCTAGGATCGATCCAGCGCACTGCTGAGAGCTGATGAACTTCATCTTCTTTACGTTCAGCCGTAGGCCGTTGTCTGCGAGGGCTCTCTGCCACAGCTACACCTTCTCCTCCAGCTCCTCCTGGTTGTCGGCTACTAGGGCGATGTCGTCCGCGTAGAGGATCGTCCTGAGAGGGCCCTCAAGCTGGTTCACTATGGAGTCAAGTGTCAGCAGGAAGAGGAACGGACTCAGAGCCGACCCTTGGTGTACTCCCACTGTGATGTTTATTTTATTTGTAACCTCGTGTGGAGTTCGTATCGCCGCTTTCGAGCCTTCGTACATGTCCCTTATGACCAGGATCAGACATTCCAGGACACCCCTCTCTCGAAGGGCTTTCCAGAGTACGGCTTGAGGTAGCCCATCGTAGGCCTTCTTCAGGTCCAGAAATGCCAGGTAGCAGGGTTTTCGTTTCTCCCGATATTTCTCCATCACCTGACGAGCGATGAAGAAAGCGTCTGTGGTGGACCTCTCGGGCACGAAGTCCCACTGCACCTGGGAGATGGGTACCATCTCCCTTAGATTCGAGTCGACCAGTCGTTCGTAGATCTTTATCGTGTGCGAGAGTGTCAGTTCAATCCCTCGGTAGTTGGAGCATTCGGAAGCATCTCCCTTCTGCTTGAAGATGGGAACTATGGTGCTGTTTCCCCAGTCATCCGGCATCTCACCTTCTTTCGTGCTTCTGTTGAGAAACTGCGTCAGCCAGTTGATTCCGAGGTCTCCGAGCACCTTTCAAGCCTCTACTGGCACGCCGTTAGGCCCTGTTGCCTTTCCGAGTTTCATCTTCCCTATGGCCTTGCGAACCATCATATACTAGAAGTGGGCTACGTCATTAGTGCTTCTTCGTGCTAGACGTAATCCTCAACAAAGTTTCTCTACAATCAGACCTGAGTCTGAATAAAGGCATCCAACTCAGCAAGAAAGAATCTTTCAGGGCGGAATTATGCCCTTTAAAAACGCGATAGATAAACATTTGCTTCCTTGCCTCTCCTTTGTCCTATTTTTGCGTTTCATTCGTTCGTAAATGGAGATAGGCAAGTGGCCAGTTTGTTCGTTTTTAGCCTTTGACGTTGTTGTTTGCTACCACATGAGCTGTTTCATGTAATAAACATACCTGCTCGGAGAGGTAAAACACTGATTTGCTCATCTGCTGGCCACTGAGCTCATTGTTTAGGCCAAATACTCATGCTTAGAGCGTGCACGACTCCCGCGGAAGTAATAGGAGGGACCAAAAGCTTCCATCGTTTTTGACTACCAATTTCAAATGTTTATAACTTCTTGCAATGTCATCCGTTCAGTGAACCTGAAAACGAATACACTTGGCATAACACTGGCAATAAAATTCACTAGTAACCGTTCCTATGTTATGAACAATCAGACATTTAGAGGTCATGAACTGTCGAAAGGCCACTCTTGTACACGGCGAGAATTCTCTTCTGAAAGCAATCCAAGGAATACGGTGCAAGTGTGAAAGTGACATGTTTGGATACTACATGAAATCAAAAGTGGCCTTAAACTCCAAACCCTACAGTTTTTGTACTAATGAATTTAACGTTTTATTTGAAGCTGCCGCTCCGAGGGCTAGAAATGTTTATTTATAAGAGAAAGGCACATATTCGGCAGCTTTTGTTCTTTTATTTTTATCAGCATATTCTTCTCTGATTTAATGACTTCATCACTAGTCTTCATAGCGAACCATATCAGCAGTAGATCGTCAAATACAAAAACTTATCATTTGAATGTGATCTAGATACTTCGCGATGGTACCTGGACGAGAGTTCTTGCACATATGTTTCTCATGCCATTTTGTGCTATTATTCGCGGTCCACTCTTGATTGAAGATAGCTACCATTTTCAAAAAATGTCACTCTTTTCCCACTAAAAATAAACCTGAGACAGTCGTTGACACCCCATTTGTCGAGGCCTCGATCGTAGAGTTTAGACATTGGATCCGACACCGATTTTCCGGATAATCGGATGATTCGGATAGGCCACTTTTTCAAACCCCGGATCTTCGGATGATTCAGATGAGGGCAATTTCGAAAACCTCGGATCTTCGGATGATTCAGATGAGGGCAATTTTAGAAACCCCGGATCTTCGGATGATTCAGATAGCGCCATTTTCGGCCGAGCCGGATTTCGGATATCCGATTCGGATACAACCGGATAAGTGATATAATAGGGGCACGCAACCTTTAAAAAACGGAACACATCAGTAACTCCGTGTTTATTTCTTTGACCTATTGAAGTCATGAGCGCGCAAAGCAGCTTGGAGCGCCTCACCTTGAATTAAGTGTTTATGTGCCCTGGTAACAAGGCACATGAATGCCCAGTTACATTACATCTGGCCTAGCTTAGTTCACCAATGGAGTGGAACACATCGGCGCTACGTAAAAGATGTCGTATTTGGCTGCCTTACGAGGGGAGCCCTCCGCAGAGCTATTTTGCGCTTCCAGAACAAACAAAAAAACAGCTTTAAGAACCCAAAGAGCCAATACCAACCCAATAGTGAGTTGGTAATGCAGAACGATGTCTTGTAAAGGACAATAATGAAACGATTCCGAAACGCCCGCAAGAAATTTCTCGTGCTCTGAGAAGGGAAGGGTCTGAAGCGTATGCCTGAACGGAGAAAGCGAGTCATACCACCATATATATAGGAATAATCGCCACTCCTCAATTAGTATAAAAATGTGTTTCTTTTTTGCCAAATCGATAAGCCCGAGGAGTAGAGGATCCTTGAAGTTACAGTGGAATCGGCGCCTCACGAGTTCGGGAGTCTTGTACACCCGCAATGCCACCGGCGGGAAGCGGCTCGTAGCGCAGTGGATAGCGACGTTGCAACATGAGAGGGAGGTAGAGGGTTCGACTTTTCTGCGCTGCTGCATCTTTGCATTTCAACATATTGTTTGATTTGAGCGATTCTGACATCTGCACCATTTTAGATGTTTGCTGTGCAGTGTTTCCAGATGCATGCCGTGAGAGCAACATTGTTGCCACTTGTTTATTACTGACCGGTTTTTTAACCAAACCTCAATGGGTAAGCTGTTCAACATAACAATGTATGAACGTTTAACATCAGTGATACACAGACACAAAGTGCATGGAACATAAGCACTGGTCACAATACGAGCAGTGCATAAAGGCTACTGGCTCCTCACAGTTTGCTTCCATATATGGACAAATGAGATCGGCTCCATAGGCGAAATCCAATTGAAGACGTTCCCTTTCCTCTGAAACAAGAGTTCCAGCCGAAAACGTAATCATATGCCCACTGCTTGCCAGCCTTTCCACGTCTATCAGTTCATTTTGCTGATCCCAACCTTCTTCTGGTTTTCCACCACTTCCAGCCGTTCGTCTTCGTTAAATTCAAGTTGACGTGCTTCGAAGTCCTTGGGTATGCTAGCCATCCGTTCGGGCAGGTTGGTGCCATTCCCATGAAGGCTGCTTATCTAAAGGTGGACCACACTTCAGCGTGAGCAAGTGGATCACCACTCGAGCATCGGCGACTTTGTTGGTGTTAGGTTTTAGAGAACCTCCAGCAGACCTCTGATTTCCAGATGACAGGTAAAGATGAGAGAACGAGTGTATTGATGCCGTTTAGGTCAAATTCAGGGATCCACAGACTTTCTCGTTTTAACCACATGTGACGCCACATCATGGTCTCCTTTGAAAATCCAAGCAGGATGGTTTTACCCGAGGTCATTGGCCGATGTATGGAAATAGACTGAGAGAAGCCTGCAGCATTTATACCCTGCCCATTGTGTCCAGTGCTGCTTTGTTCACGTTGTTCCTGTATATCACTGGTGTTGAATATTTATGCATCATCCTGTTGAGTACCACAGCATGCAGCTGAAAAGTGCGCAGAAAACATCTGAAAATGGTATAGACCTCAGAATCCCTCAAATATCAACCAATCACTTAAAAAGCAGGAATGCAGCAGCGCATGAGGATCGAACCCCGACCTTCCTCCCATGAAGCATCGTCACTACCCATTGCGCTCCGAGCTGCTTGCCGGCAGAGGCATCGCGGTCGTACAAGAACCCAAATTCGTGATGCGCCGTTCAATTGTGACTTCAAAAACTCCCACTCCTTGGGTTTAACGACTTGGCAAAAATGAAACACATTTTATGCTAATTGAGGGGTGGCGATTATTCCTATTTAATAGGATGACTCCCTCTCCCCGTTCAGATATACGCTATCAGACCCTTTCCGCCAAATGATTGCAAATCTGCCCGAAAAAGTCAGGTTATCAATGGCGCAGAGTTTGTCAGCAAGTCGCGCTAACCTACTATTATCCGATTTTTATCCGATTTCATCCGAATCATTGCGTTTTTCAAAACCCCGGATCTTCGGATGATTCAGATGAGGGCAATTTTGAAAACCCCGGATCTTCGGATGATTCAGATGAGGACAATTTTAGAAACCCCGGATCTTCGGATGATTCAGATGAGGGCAATTTTCGACCGAGCCGGATTTCGGATAATCCGAAACCGGATAAATCCGGCCGGATATCCGAAAATGCATGATTGGATCCCATGTCTACTAGAGTTCAGACAAGAGAACTTCTTTCCTCTTCTTATGCAGGGAGGAGTCTTGAAAAGATACGCTTTGACACCCCAAACGTTCGAGGTCAGGGAATAAGGTCCTTTAGTTTTCTTCTTTTCCTGAGCGTTTAGTCCCGCGCAGTCGCAGGGTCCGCTGTTCTTATGATTTGTCGCCACCTCATCCTATCAAGGGCGTCATCCGTGACGCCGACTTCGACGAGATCTCTCTTGATGGCGTTCTTCCACCTTCTCATTGGGGCTCGGACGCTTTCCGGGTGCTTCGAAATTGAGGGCCAACTTCGAAGGGTGATCCTCTGGTCTTCTGAGGGCGTGTCTTTACCACCTCAGGCGCTGCTCTCTCAGCTTCAGTTGGATCGGGGCTGTCTTCATCACCGCTCTAACATTCTCGTTTCGCACCCTGTCCCGACGGGTCCATCCACATGCCAACCTCAGCATCCTCATTTCCGCCGCGTGCAGTTGCCGCTCCTGCGCCTTACCCAGGGCCCAGCACTCACTGCCGTAGAGGAGGGCAGGTCTCAATACTGTTCTACAGCTTGCCTTTGAGCGTCCTGGAGCATCTACGGTCGCAGAGGACCCCTGTAGACTCCCTCCACTTGAGCCAGGCTGCGTTTATCCGTCACCTGACCGTCTGGTCCACAGTTCCTTCCTCGGATAGGTCACTTCCGAGGTAGCGGAATTCTTCCACCTTCTCGATCGCTTCCCCTTGGCAGTCTAGGATCGATCCAGCGCACTGCTGAGAGCTGATGAACTTCATCTTCTTTACGTTCAGCCGTAGGCCGTTGTCTGCGAGGGCTCTCTGCCACAGCTACACCTTCTCCTCCAGCTCCTCCTGGTTGTCGGCTACTAGGGCGATGTCGTCCGCGTAGAGGATCGTCCTGAGAGGGCCCTCAAGCTGGTTCACTATGGAGTCAAGTGTCAGCAGGAAGAGGAACGGACTCAGAGCCGACCCTTGGTGTACTCCCACTGTGATGTTTATTTTATTTGTAACCTCGTGTGGAGTTCGTATCGCCGCTTTCGAGCCTTCGTACATGTCCCTTATGACCAGGATCAGACATTCCAGGACACCCCTCTCTCGAAGGGCTTTCCAGAGTACGGCTTGAGGTAGCCCATCGTAGGCCTTCTTCAGGTCCAGAAATGCCAGGTAGCAGGGTTTTCGTTTCTCCCGATATTTCTCCATCACCTGACGAGCGATGAAGAAAGCGTCTGTGGTGGACCTCTCGGGCACGAAGTCCCACTGCACCTGGGAGATGGGTACCATCTCCCTTAGATTCGAGTCGACCAGTCGTTCGTAGATCTTTATCGTGTGCGAGAGTGTCAGTTCAATCCCTCGGTAGTTGGAGCATTCGGAAGCATCTCCCTTCTGCTTGAAGATGGGAACTATGGTGCTGTTTCCCCAGTCATCCGGCATCTCACCTTCTTTCGTGCTTCTGTTGAGAAACTGCGTCAGCCAGTTGATTCCGAGGTCTCCGAGCACCTTTCAAGCCTCTACTGGCACGCCGTTAGGCCCTGTTGCCTTTCCGAGTTTCATCTTCCCTATGGCCTTGCGAACCTCTTCTTGCGTCCGGGGTGAGATGGGTCCATCCGTTGATTGTTCTTCCTGGGCCTCCCGACGAGGGAACTCCTTGTTCAGGAGTTCCTAGAAGTACTCCTCCCATCTTCCTCTGACCTCAACCGGCTTCCAGTACCCTACTATCAGCACTCTTCACAGTCTTCACTACTCGTCGTGGTTAGCTCTATGATGCGCTTTGGCCAGACGGATGGCGAACTTCTCTCCCTCTGGCCCGTCTAGTTTCTCGTACAGGGCATCCACTTCCGCGTTCTTTGCCTTCGCTACAGCTGTTTTTGCCAGCCTCTTCAGCATCCTGTAGCCTGTGAGACGCTCGGGTGCCCTCGTCTTCTGCCACAGCTTGTAGGCCTCCTTCTTCCTCTTCACCGCAGCCTGCACCTCTTCGTTCCAGAACCATGCCGATTTATCCCCTCTGCTTCCTCCCTTTGTTTCTCCCAGGGTTTCCTTGGCACATCTCAGGATTGTTCGGGCTACCCTCCTCCAGGTCTCATTCACGGGACCAGCTGGATCTGGAAGGCCTGCTTCGAGCACTGCGCTTCGTAGCTCGTTCCGCTCTGAACCCCGCAGTCTCCACCATCGGATCCTTTAATCCGTCCTCACTTTGGACTTGGTGGGTAGAGGTATGCCAACGTCGGCTACCAAGGGTCAATGCTGTGATGCCACGTCTTCTTCCGGAATGACCTTCACATCCCGGACTGTTTTCTGGGCAGGCCTTCGAACCAGGATGTGGTCGACTTCCGTCCTTCCTCCGCTAGCATAGGTCACCTTTCACCTTTCCCTCGTCGGGAAGACAGCCAAGTCGTGGACGATAGCCAGATCGAGAATTCTTTCTCCATCTGGGTTTAATCGGGCCGATTCCTTTACCGCCATGAGCCCTTCCACTCCTCTTCTGGCACTCCCTACATGCTCGTTCATGTCCCCTGCTATGGAGAGGCAGTCGCCTTCTGGTACGGACCTTATGGCTTCCTCGAGCGAGAGGTAGAAGTCATCCTTGTCGTGCTCGGAGCATACGGTCTGCGGGGTGTAGGCAGACATGATGGTCCAGTAAAACTCTTTTGTGTCCAGCCCCAGTGGCATGATGCGGTCGTTTATTCTTTGGACGGCAGCTACTGAATCCTTGAGGAACTCTGCGACAGCTATCCCGACACCGTTCCTCTTGGTGTCCTCTCCGCTGTAGTACAGCTTGACCCCCTCTCCGGTCTCCCTGGCTTTCGCCCCTTTCCATCGCGTTTCCTGCAAACACAGGACTTCTATCCTTCTGCGCTTCATCAGGTCAGCCACTTCCCTAGATCTTCCGATCAGCGTTCCCACATTCACAAGGGAAGGGTCTGAAGTGTATGTCTGAACGGGAGGAGTGAGTCATATAGGGAGAATCCTCATCCCTCGATTGGTTTGAAATTGTTTTTTTGCCAAGTCGTTAAGCCCAAGAAGCTGGGGGTCACAATGGGATACGGCGCATCACGAGTTTCGAGGTCTTGTACGCCCTCGATGTGCCTACCCCCAGGAGGCTCGGGGCGCAGTGGAAGTGCGGTTGCTTCATGCGAGGAAGGTCGGCGGTTTGTTTCTTGTGCACTGCTGCATTTTTGCATTTCAACCTCCGGATCAGATTTAGGGACTCTGACGTCTATACCATTTTCAGACGTTTTTATGCGTAATTTTCCAGCTGAATATTGTGGTATTTAACATTGTGGTGCAGAAATGATCAGTGATACACAGGTGCAAATTGTATGGAGCACCACTGGGCACAATTCGGGCAACGTATGAAGGCTACATGCTCCTCACAGTCTGTTTCCATACATGGACCAATGACCTCGAGAAAAGTCATCCTGCCTGGATTTTCAAAAGAGACCAGGATGTGACGTCGAGGTGGTTGAAATGAGAGACGCGGTCTGTGGATCCCGCAAATTAACCTAAACAGCACAATCTTCGATACACTCTTTCCCTCATCTTCGCCTGTCACCTGGAAGTCAGAGGACTGCTGAAGGTTTTCTAAAATCTAACACCAACAAGGTCTGAAGATGCTCGAGTGGCGATCCATCTGCTCCCGCTGAAGTGACATTAGACAAGAAACCTTTGAGGGAAGAAATCAAACTGGCCGAACGGACGGCCAGCATGCTAATGGACTTGGAAGCACGTCAACTTGAAGTTGACGAAGACGTTGTGGTTAAAAAACCGGTCAGTAATAAAGAAACCACAAGAAAGGTACTCTCCACAACGTACGGCTAGAAAACGCGCAGAAAGCGTCTGCAAATGGTATAGACGTCAGAATCTCCAAATCTCAACCAGTCAGTCGAAATGCAAAAATGCAGCAGCGCAGACGAACCAAACCCCCGACCTTTTCCCTATATGGTTCGCTCCCCCCGTTCAGACATACGCTTCAGACCCTTCCCTTGTCAGATTCCCCAATCGAACTAGCTTCTTTAGCCGAGGTCGTTCGGCCCTCGGTTGCCCAGCATGTTGACCGCAGAACTCGGGCGGGGTTTCTGTGCGCCACTTCCGGGTGACGTCCTAGCCTTTACACTGATTCTATTGCGGCTTTTGATCATGGTTGTGACGAAGTTTCTCCATCAGCCGGCCTGTCTACCTGGGCCTGACGCTGGAACCGTTGCCATTTTTTACAATTTTTGCAGGGCATGGCGTGCCGGAGCCGGAGTCGAACCTTTGACTTTGTGCATGAAACTACACTACTAACCACTAGGCTAACTCGGCTCGAATAAGGTCCTTTAGTGCTGGTGTTTTTGACTGACACACAAGACTTGCAGTTGGTCAGGCTCTATCGTCCGGGCGAAGGATTCCGGACAGACAGCAGGACTGTCCGAGGGAACGGAGCGAGACTTTTCAGGCGGCCTCGAAAGGCATTTCGATGAGCCGGCTCGACACAGCAGGAGCAAGGGATCCATCCCCTGCCTCCCACCTGCGTCTCTGGGCAGTACACGGTCGCATTTGGCTCGCGTTTCATTCCCCTACCAGTCGTTCAGCGGCCTAGCGGCCGCCTCCGACTGGTTGGGGGCTTCGCCCCCAAACCCCGAGAAGAGAACACTCCGACCATCTTCTTTTCCCAACTTTTAGACCTTCATACCTTAAAAACAAACTTCAGATTCGTGTTCAGCGACCTCGATTACCCCCAGGGCTGAAGTTTCGTGCCGCCTGAACAAAATCCTCAAAAAATCGATAATATCGATCAATATCGATTGGTCGACTCCAGATTCGTGTTCAGCGACCTCGATTACCCCCAGGGCCGAAGTTTCGCTCCGCTTAAACGCCATCCTCAGAAAATCGATAATATCGATCGATATCGATTGGTCGACTTCAAATTCGTGTTCAGCGACCTCGATTACCCCCAGGGCCGAAGTTTCGCGCCGCTTAAACGCCATCCTCAGAAAATCGATAATATCGATCGATATCGATTGGTCGACTTCAAATTCGAGTTCAGCGACCTCGATTACCCCCAGGGCCAAAGTTTCGCGCCACTTGAGCGCCATCCTCAAAAATCGACAATATCGATCGATATCGATTGGTCGACTTCAGATTCGTGTTCAGCGACCTCGATTACCCCCAGGGCTGAAGTTTCGTGCCGCCGACGTGTTTGGCACGTCTACGGCTCGCCATGCACGGTTGCCGACGTGCTCGGCACGTCTACGGCCCGCCATGCAGGGTTGCCGACGTGTTTGGCACGTCTACGGCTCGCCATGCACGGTTGCCGACGTGTTCGGCACGTCTCCGGCTCGCCATGCACGGTTGCCGACGTGTTCGGCACGTCTCCGGCTCGCCATGCACGGTTGCCGACGTGTTCGGCACGTCTACGGCTCGCCATGCATGGTTGTCGACGTGTTTGGCACGTCTCCGGCTCGCCATGCACGGTTGCCGACGTGCTCGGCACGTCTACGGCTCGCCATGCAGGGTTGCCGACGTGTTTGGCACGTCTACGGCTCGCCATGCACGGTTGCCGACGTGTTCGGTACCTCTCCGGCTCGCCATGCACGGTTGCCGACGTGTTCGGCACTTCTGTGGCATCGCCAGGCACGGTTGTCGACGTGTTCGGCTGCCGCGCCCCAACTCAAAGGCCCCTGTTATACTCCCGCGGGAGCTCCCGCGGGACGTCCGCGGGACCGTACGGTCGTCGTCCCGCGGGTGCCCTCCCGCGGACGATTTGCATTGGAGCACGTTTTCGGCGCCGAACTTGGATCGTTGCCAAGCGTTCGGAATGGCGACGTTTGCCCGGTTTCTCCGCAATGTTTTTTGTTTTTGGGTTTTATTTGTGGTTTAATTCCGTTCCCGTCAGATGCTCTAACTTTCCTCGTGTCATTGTCGTTGTTTTTTTAAGTTTTTGCCGCTCCGTCGTCATTTTTTGCCGCGGGAGGGGGGATTTTTCCGTGCCTGCGCCCACTGGGGTGTTTGTTTTGACTGCTATGCTCCTCGCAGGCACGGAAACGCACATTTCTGTGCTGGACAGTTCACGTGAGGACCCTGGTGAAGTGTCCAGCACTGAAATGTGCCTGGTGAAGGCCTGATTTTTTTCTGTCATGTTTTGCCGGCGGTGATTTTTCCGTGCCTGCGCCCACTGAGGTGTTTGTTTTGACTGCTATGCTCCTCGCAGGCACGGAAACGCACATTTCTGTGCTGGACAGTTCACGTGAGGACCCTGGTGAAGTGTCCAGCACAGAAATGTGCCTGGTGAAGGCCTGATTTTTTTCTGTCATGTTTTGCCGGCGGTGATTTTTCCGCTAAGGAAGGACTATAAGAAAATGCGCGGAGCTTAAAGCTCCATTAACGGTGTTTTATGTTCTTCAGTTTGAAACCATTAGCTATGACAGAAAACCCTGGTCACGCGTGCACCACGTTTTGATTCTGGTTGCTCGTTCCTTAGCGCAATCAAAAGTAGCGAAGTTTGGATTGGACGCCGCGTTGAATAATTAGGAGCGGTTTTTTACCCTGGATAAATGGATCATGCGAATAAGGGGCATTTTCGGAAGGGCTGGGTCGTCGTATGTTTCAGTAAAGGGTGATTTTCGGTAAGATGGACTTTCGAATGATTTAAACAACTGGTTTCTCTTAGGATCGAGCTATAGGATTTACGATTCGGGTAGGATATCAGTCTTTTGATTAAAGTGAGCTATTTGAATTGTCCGGAGGTACGGTCTGGCGATGATCACTGTCATGCGAACATCCGAAAATCCGGGTTCAAAATTGACATTATCCACGTGATCCATTAATCCAGTGTTTGAAAAAATATCGGATAGAATTACCCAATCGGCGTCGGATTTTCTACTCCCTCCGGCGCACATCGGGTCGGGGGGGGGGGGGGGTAGGGGACACCCACTAAAAAGTGTCACCAACAAAAAACTAAGCGACAAAACATACTGATAGTAAAGAATAGACACAAACAATGATACAGCTCTGTTCTGTGCAGATTTGGGCAGGGGAAGGGACTCCAGGGTGGGTGTGGCTCGAGTGACGCGCTCGTGTTTTAAAATTGCCTACATCCTGGAGTTTCCTCCTTTGCCCAATTCGGAAGCACATAAAACGCGGATATGTAATCGAAACAAGGAGATAAGACTTGTTTAAATTTGCTGTATGTAGCTAGAATACACTAAAAAACTAAAGCTCTTGTGAACCATACCTTTCAATTCGTTGTCAGCCGAGCTTCTTCTTTCCAAAAGGGACTCCTAGGTCGACACAGTCAATTCAGGAACAAATTCTTGATCGTCCGTACTTTGGGAAGAGCGGATGTTACTGAAATTCGAAGTAATGAGATTGAAAGAATTGAACTTAGCCTTCCAATAGAATATTGTGTTTCACGCATAAAATCAGAACACATTGGCGACATTAGGGTTATAGAAGTAGCGCACACATAAATATATACTAAATGCATATTCAGGGAGGCAGAAAGAACCAGGTAATAACATTCGCTTCAGGTTCTAAACTTAGCGCACCGCTATAAATATGAAGCATGAACTTATTTAGTAAAGGAGGCAGAGAAGAAATCGAAAAAATATGAAGACTCTATCGCCATCCCTTTCAGATTTACGTTCTTGGCCAGCACAACGTCCATAGTTCAAGCTTACAGCAGTTATTAGCGTACGTTATGGAGTGAAGAAAATGAAGCAGGAACTAGCATCAACAGAATCCCAAAAATCAGCAACCAAGGCGGCGATTGAGGCGGAGTTGCGAAACAATGAGACGGGACGGTACAGCGTCTTGAAGAGTTTCGCAACTCCGTCTCGACCGTCGCCTCGGTCGCTGCGTCACTACGCACTGTTGCAATGCGGGATGAAAACAGCGCGGCACCCTAGAACTGTAAGGGCATCTCCAAAGCAAGGCAAAATCTGTAAAATGATCGTTAAAACTCCACCAACCTGACAGTCGTGGTCCTAATTCGGCCTTGTCGTCCTTAATGGGTGATGAGAGTACCTGGAAAACAAGATTATTCTCGTGACCACAAAATAGGGCGTGCAAAGTGGAAGAATAAAAAGCCAATATACACATCAACACAAGAAACAACGTAGGAACGTAATGAACACAACAGATTTCATTTAAAAATGATCGTTAAAACTCCACCAACCTGACGTCGTGGTCCTAATTCGGCCTTGTCGTCCTTAATGGGTGATGAGAGGACCTGGAAAACAAGATTATACTCGTGACCACAAAGAAAAGCATTGCAAACTCGA
Organism: Heligmosomoides polygyrus polygyrus; assembly: GCA_947396885.1. Classification (NCBI taxonomy): domain Eukaryota; kingdom Metazoa; phylum Nematoda; class Chromadorea; order Rhabditida; family Heligmosomidae; genus Heligmosomoides; species Heligmosomoides polygyrus. The sequence continues at coordinate 36,058,966 of OX377203.1, forward strand.
AAAAGGTTCAGTCAGCTGACACGGTGTCCTCGGGACGGCACCCGTCCGCGGTGCAATGCACCGCGGACGGATGCCGTCCCGCGGGCGCCGTCCCGCGGACGGGAAGTATAACACCCCACTCGTCGTCTGTCGGCGGCGACCCGCGAACGGCGGGCGTGACGGGGCGCGGCGATTTGCCTGCTCGGGGGCCCCGGCGCGATTTCCGCCCATCCGCGGGAGCTCCCGCGGGAGTATAACAGGGGCCAAAGTGGGACGGACGGACAGTGTGACGGCGTGACACACACACACACGCTTGCTGCTTTATATATAGTAGGATCCAATACCGCGGACGGGGACGCGCCACGCGACAAGCGCCTCGGGATCCTTCTAACAGGAAAGTTCGGAGACTCTCTCAGGAATGAGATTCAATGTATAAAGGGAGAGATATGAGTGCTGTATTGTGCGTCCTGCTACATATTTCTGGAATAATTTTTACAGTATGCCGTCCGATAGCACTTCGCCTGAATGTGATGTTCCTGCTGGACGGCTCTGGCTCTGTCTCCGGTTCCACTTTTGCCATGCAAATGAAGATGCTGGACAAAATTTCCAACTTGATGCATATCGGAACAAATGAGGTCTGTTTCGTAGTGCCTCAAGAGTCCGTTTGGCAGCTTTAGTGCCGCAATCGACACTGCACTCCTATTGAAGCGAACAAGTGAGTGAACGTGCCCCAAAGATGCGTTATTACCACTTCAGAGTCAAATTGCCGTGCTTCAATATGCCGGGTTTACGAGACTCGAATTTGGCTTCGACAACCATCAGGTATGAATTGGTTGCCAACCGTTTGGCTCTAGCGACTTGAAATTGTGTAGCTTGAAGACAAGCTCTCCTCCATTTCTGTTTGGAGTGTTATGGTTTTGAATACCAGTGGTACTGTTGTTTTGAAAGAGCAGCAGATCGACATGAACTTTTTTGTGTTGCGATAATCGAGTCAGTTTCAGTCTGTAATTTAACGAAAGACGCTTAGAAACACAAGGCTCTCAAATCCCCGATGTCCATGAGAAGTACGAACTACATTTTTGGCATTGAAAAATTAATGTTAATAAAAATATTAAAAAAAAAGAAAGAGGAAAAATTAAGAGTGAACTGGTAACAGTAGGCAATGAAATAATATCAAACTGCAACAAAAACAAGGAATTTAGAACCATGAGGATCTTCTGAAATCGCTGCGTGCAATTCGTCACATGTCGGGAACTACGAAGACGGGCAAAGCCATGATGAAGGCGCTGGAGCTGTTCCAGAAAGCAAAGCGAGAAGACAGCGACGTCTCGCAGGTGAGCCGTCTCCGGTGGCAGCTCCGCTGATGGTGGCTGCCATGTGATTACCATTTCCGAACGACTAGGTGTTGCTAGAAGCTAGCACGTGCAATAGCTGTCCGAGCCTCGTTTGGCGTGAGGTATTCCCGTGTACTACTGACTACTCGCTGAATTTGAAAGGTGCTCTGAGTTCTAGTTCCTCTAAAAGGGAATGGACGGTTATTCGCTACCGCCCCAGGAACTGACAATGAGCACATTGCTCGTATGTTGATGGGCTGCCTTCGTACTTATGAACGAGAGAGAAGATCTTCCGAACTCACAATTGGCTACCTTCTCAAGAAATTAGTAAGTTGTCTGCGAGACGAAGCTGTTCACTGGGAGTTTAGGTGGCTGTTGTGGTCACCGACGGACACTCGCACGACAACCCGCTTCCAGCGGCTGAAGCGTTGCGAGCGGCAGGTGAGATCTCTTCAACCATCGCCTCATCGGTTCTCTGGTGCAATTCGATTCCCCAAATGAGTGCGTACCAGAAAAGGAATCGCTCTGACTTGCAGGCATCACCATCCTAACGCTGGGCATCGGTGACCACATCAATCGCGAAGAAATCGTTCGGATCAGTGGCAAGGATGAGCTGGCGTTTCAGGTACGCGACTTGCCAAGATCTCATAGGAGACCCGTTCTGATCGAATCGAAGTCTGAGTGGTGTTGGAAGTAAGGCGTCGAAATGCATCTTCAGCCTCACAGCTTCAGAATCTCCACAAGGACGTTCCGCTTGAGCATTTCGTTGCTGGCTTCAAGAACCTCTCACAAGGCGAGCACTGCGAATACGCAAGAGGTAGGCCGGCTGATTAGAGCGCAGTCCGTCCTTTTCAGTTGGCGCTCAAGACGCTTTCGACCTCTGTTCCGGAGTTGAAGTAGAACGTGCGCTACTACATACCGTTTTCACGTCAAATCGGACGCTCTAAACAAGCTTTACATATTTCAAATCAAACTACATATCATCCAAATTAAAACGAGCGTCTTTCGCATCACATCGATACCCACCAAAAAAGTAAGAACAATTTTTTTGTCTGAGGAAAATTTAGAATGATTTTTTCTTGATTTTTTTCGGCCACCTCAATAAGTGAACACACTGCTTGAAGTTTTACAATTTTTTTCTAAGAAAAACTACAATTTAAATTTTTTAGAATAGAGAAAAACAGCAATTTCTATGCTTATTAAAAGAAGAGTTCGCGATCTGCATCCATTTAGCTCGCGCCGATTTAATTTGATTGAGAGTGTAAGCCCTCTCGCTCGGATCACCGTCTTGTCCGTGCGAAGCTGACTCTCAAAAAAGGATGTTCAAGCGTGACACTCATAAACCGGCACCGGTGAGGATCCCCACATTCAAGTCTGATAAGTTGGATTATGCAATAAAGTCGTACGATTGGAATCTTCTTGAAGATCCATCGGAAGACTACGACCTTCTCTCCAAAGGACTGTTGAAATGTGCTAGCAGCTCTCGCGAAGCCATCACCGTCTGCTTCAAGACTCAACGCACATGCGATTAAGCTCTTGGAACAAAGAAGAGCTGTTGAACTGGATCCTAATGCTTCCCATCTGGAAAAAGTCACCATCTCGAAGGCCTGTCGAATTACAGTGAAGGAGTCCGTTCAAGCCTACAGAAGATTGAAGCTGTTAGAAGCCGCTGGGAAAGATTTAAGCATAAAACGCTGCAAACGAGATCTCTGCGATCAGAAGGCAATAATGTCAGCCCTTGTGGATAAGGATGGGACAACGCAAACGTCTCGAAGAGCGATAGAGACCATCATTCAAGAATTCTACGCAGATCTGTATCGTTCTTCCAGCACTGTCCCGAAATGCTTGATGCCACCAGCTGAGGAAGTACCTCCCATTCTGAAATCAGAAGTTGCTCATGCCATCAGAAGGATGAAGCCAGGCACTGCTCCCGGACCGGACAGCATTTCTGCTGACCTCCTTCGTGCGGGTGGCAGTGCCCTCTGCTCACTTCTTGCCAAGCACTTCAACCACTACCTTCGACTTGGTAGGATTCCGGACTCACGGAAGGAGTCGAAAACAGTTTTAATCTTCAAAAAAGGTCAGCAGGAGGATATCAACAACTATCGACCCATCAGTCTTCTCTCGGTTGTGTACAAGATCTTCACCAAGATACTGCTTAACCGCTTGGAGCGTTGCATTGATGAGTATCAGCCAGTGGAGCAAGCAGGGTTTCGCAAGGATTTCTCCTGCATGGACCATAGTCAGACTGTCTCACAACTCATCGAAAGGAGCCGCGAATACCACATCCCACTTGTACTTGTCTTCGCGGATTATCGGAAAGCGTTCGACTCTGTGGAAATCAACGCCATTCTGAACGCGCTTGTGCATGCTGGTATACCATCGCCCTACATCCGACTTCTCGACGAATGCTTCTCGAACATATCGACCACCATCCAGTTGTTCGATCGAAAGCTTAAGATTTCTATCGGGAAAGGAGTACGACAGGGAGACACGATTTCTCCTAAGCTATTCACAGCGGCACTCCAGGATACCATGAAGGACCTGAACTGGGACGATAAATCTACCTTGTCGACACGATAGATGGAGTCTTCGTGTCACAGAATGGCTTCCGAGAGACCATAAGAGACCACTGGGACGACCGCCAACGCGATGGGCAGACTCATTCTCAAGATCTTTCAGAGAGCGGAGTCTGCCTCACTGGATGCAAGCAGCCAGAGATCGAGTGCTCTGGAAGAGTTGTAGTCCCCGCTGAGAAGACCTCCAGCCGACAAAAGAACCATCAAAGTATCAAAGTAAAGTAAAATAAGAGAGTGTAAAGGCTGCTTATTGGAAACAGCGAAGTGAAGTTATGTGTGTTTTTATAGTCGTTTTTGTTGTGCCTTTAACAAGTGTGTAACTCCAAGCAAACAGAATTTTTGCTACCAATCGAATGAAAATCACGACATCCTGGATGAGTGCTTGGCGCATTCTCATCTCTCAGCACTTAGAAATTGCTGTCTTTAAAACACTATTGAATTAATTATTTTTCTCAGTGAAAATCTTACCAAATTTTAAATACTATGTTCACTTATTAGGAGCAGCTATAGAATTGAAAACTTCTATGGAAAGTCAAACTAAATTTTCTTAGGCAAAAATTATCCTGCGTTTTTCGAGTTTTTATTTTGATGTGGAAGACGCTCAGTTGGTTTGGATGGCGTCACGCTTGCTTACACAAGTGTTCATTTTGATTTGAAAAGTGTCCACTTCTCGGTGCTTAAATCAGTATAACGCTTAAATTAATATGGTGTCAGTTTGCGTTAACTTTTCTGCTTCCTTCGGAACATGCGAACTTAGTCGGAATTTAAAACTTTAAAAAATTAATGCAGGCCTGACATCAGAGTAGTAGTCGGAGGTGGTGCCAACTGTCGTATGCTGACCAAATATCAGTTGACTGACATTTCGCATATCTCCGAGCCCAACCGACATCATCCCTTCGTGGTCGGAGAATTCGCATCGCATCTGTCCTGGAAGAACGATATGCGAACGAACTTCTCCTCCAGCCCTCTTCCACGTAGAATGCGTGGTTCATCGATCGAAAATTGACCTTTACCCGTTCACTTTTATTCATCGTTCTTGTCGGTAGTTGTTGCCCATGCGCTCCCATTCGTGCTTTTAGGGATCGAAGGAGCTGAGATCACTTGCGGACCAGACTTCATACAGGTGGAGGTCTCAACGACGAAGAAGTTACAAGTTCGTTCTTCGCCAGCCATTGCGGTTGAAGGCGATCGGGGATTGACTGCCTCCTTTCAGGGCCGCCTGTTTTTCGAAGGATTCCTTCTTGAGCCTGGGTGCTCGTCTCCGGAGGACAGCTCTCGCGAGGTGCCGGGAAAGTCACGATTTGACGTTCAAGTCAAGGCAGCCCATGGGAAGTGCGGTCTTGTGAAGACCTACGAGGTACGTCCGCTCAATGTGAGGTCTCGTGTGGGCGGAGGAGGAGCGGAAAAACTGCGGAAAACGTTGCGTGTACAGGCACACCTTCTTCAGTACAGCGCACAGTGTATCGAGTGGCAGGTTCACATTGTTGCTGAGTTTTCGATGTTCTGCAGTGCCGCCATGGCTTCAAGCAGGCATGAGTGTTGGCAAAACCAGCCGTTACAACTTGATGTTTTTTATTCGGTAGACTGAACTGGCCACAAGGAAGCATAGTAGTAGTAGTTCTCCCCTTCTCTCTCCTTTATAATAGTACTGTTTAGCGTTAGCAGCATGAAAATACATGGTTTCTAAACCTTGGAATGGATCGGTTGCTAACTTTCTGAGAATGTGTGGACTACAGTATGGAAAATTTTTGGCGTCATTGGTAGTTTATATGTGGTCGGGCTAGGGCTTTTCGCGTTTTTCAAGTTTTGAATTTATTTTTTGATCAAGATTTAATTGAGATCTTAATTTTAATTAAAATGTGAATTGATTAAAACTAGTATTTAATCAATTTAATTTTAATTTTAATTTTAATTTACAAATAAAAAAATTATATGAGCACAACTCTATATCACTGCGTTTGTAATTTCTCCCGCGGTGAAAGCAACTTGCAATAGTTTTCGAAATATGAAAGCTTAATCTGAAAGAACCCATAAACTCCTGCAAGACATTTTGACACTTTCCTGCATACAGTGACAGGTCTTCCCTGGAAAGTTTTTAGAGGTTCTAGGTATAGCAGCGCAGACATGACCTGTTTTTCTTTCCTTACTTTTAGGATTTCGTGATGAATTAAACTTTCGTTCACCAAGAATGAAGCCTAGCAGAAAATAAGCGAGCTTCACGACAGTTTTTGAGGGCTAGATTTTCTCCGAACTCTCCTAAAACTCCTTACAAGTATGCAAGTGTCGGGCATTATTTTGCAAGCAGGACGTTTCCCTTCCTTCCTTCTTCTACAAAAACAGATTGCAGACCTCCAAAGTGTCGTCGTCCGTCGACGCCTCAGATCAAAATGCACCTGCGAAATGAACTTCAGTTCTTTGTTCAAATGAGCGAAGGAGTCTAACAAGAGTGCTTTCGAATGCATCTAGCCTTATATTTAATTAGCACTGCGGTAGCCGAGCCTCATATCTCCTTCTTATTTTGCGCGGTCGATAGCTCTACTTTTTCAGTCTTCGATTTTTTTTTGCCTAAAGTGACTCAAGATAGTCTTTCGTTGTTGCGTTCTAAAGCGATATCATCCCAAAGTAGCGCACAAATTTTGGATTTTGGCTCAGTCTTCCTAAAATTCTATTTTTTCTGGAAAAATTCCTCCCATGTCTGTGAATTCCTGCCCGCGTCTAGGAAAGATGAGATATCAATCTCTTTACCTCCACCGTATCCCGTCGATGTAGAATGTGGCTCATATTTTTCTTAGTTTTTTATTTTTCCTAGGCGTTACTTCTGAGGCTTAAGCGCTTAAGAATAAGGCGCCAAGAGGCAAAAACTCCTATGTTCCTGTCGCGAGCAGTGACTCGAAATCTGCAGCTGCAGGAAAACTGCTTATACGTGTCACACGTATTGAATAATACATGTTCTTCTTAATATACGAAGGGGTAAGGGATGAATGATGGCGATAATCAATCCCCTTCAGGACGCGCCACGCGTTGTACCTCTACGAGATGTCGTGAAGACGATTAGCACTTCGATGAGTACTGGACGATTTGATTTGTTTGTCTTGTATTCGCCCTTGCAGTGGTCAGCCCATAATGAAGTCAGTGTTTTGCCCTCCCCAGACGGGCTGACACCATTTCACCATTTTCTGAGGGATAAAAGGCTTCTCTGGCCTGGCAGAAACCCGAACAAAGAATGTGGTATTAGGTTCACGTGACAGCCAACACCTCCTCCGACCGCGCCCCACGCGCTCCAACATATATTAATAAGGAAGATTAATTGCGAAAGTCTTTGGTCAATGGGTCATGTTCTAGGAAACAGTCAGGAATATGTATAAGGCAAGTGCGCGTACAAATTCTATCCACGACATCACGTAAAGGAAACCCTAACCGAAAACCTCGATTCGTTTCGTACAGATCACAACTGGCTCCTCCGGCTGGGCTGCTACGAGCCGACCACTGTAGAAGTCTTCATAACCTCCAAGCTAGTAGGCTATTAGCAAAGACGCACCGAAAGGATGGAAACTTTCTGTCCGACCTAATAGTTTCCTCGAGATTCATGTGAAGACTTTTCTTTCTGCGGAACAGTGTTGATCCTAGGCATCTTGAAAGAAGTGACAGTGCCGGGAAAGCGACCCAAAAATGAGGAAGAGACAGAACTGGGAAGGCGGCCTAAAAATGAAACGCGGGTTACGATATGAATCCGTGGCATTTAGGCGAGGAAGCGCGGATTCGTATTGTCATCGCGCGCGGTTCTACAGTTCGATCGCCGTTTCTCCAGCGCTCGAGATCACTCGTTCGTGATCCGATGCTCCTATCCGGATAAGACGAAGATCGCGAAGAGTCCAAGAAGAGCTGAAGGAACAACCACGTTGGTGCAGGACGCTGTGCTGTTCGGGTGAGTGACGCGTGCTGCAGTTAGAACCACTTGCTCCGCAAATGACAGAAGCGCCTTGGTCGCCGCAACGCATGGCTTTTCATCCAAAGTGGAAACGGACCTCGACGTGTGCATGAATAGCTCCACACTTCGAGGAGAGGGGAAGCACCGCGACCTTCTTCACCTTTCGCCGTTTTAGTTGAAAATTTAGAGATTATGGAAAATAGAGTGCATTGATAGATTTTCGCACAGCGGGACATTTTGGACAGATTTCGAGGCAATGTTGACCTTCTATTGAGAAGCTAACTCTTCTGGTAAGAAGGCACATGACTGCCAAATAACATCTGATGTGATCTAGCTCAGTTCAGCACAGGGATAGAACACAGTAGAGCTTCATAGAATTTCTCTTGCAACAAAAAACGTCGTAAGAGGTACCTTACATGGTGACCTCCCTGAGCCACTTAGCCCCTCCCAGATCTCGTTGCGATCGATGTGTTTACAGTACCCAGTAATACACAGCAAGACTGGATCTTGCAACCAGCCCACACGAAAGAAAACGCCTTGGTTGTTGGGGGTTTCCTCCTTTCGATCACACATCCGCCTTTCATTTGCTCCCTCGTTGGACAGGGGAAGGAACACCGAAGTGTAGGCAATTTCAGTACGGGTGCACTGGTCGGGCCACACCCCGAAGTCCCTTCCCCTGACCCAATTTGTTTTCTACTCTTCCTTTATCTTCACTTTTGAAATCAATTTTCTCAAATAGTGTCTACTTCTTCATCTTTTCATATTCCTTTTTCCGTCTTCTCATCTGACCTCCCTTTCTTTTTAACTTTCCTATCTCTCTTCACGTATGGACCGATTTTAAAGATACCTTAAAATATTCTGGCCTTCTTCACTGAAGAGCCGCGGGAGGTGCAACGCAGGGGTTCGTCCGAAGAGGTCTTTACTGGGGTCTTTACTTCTTTGAATTTCTGTTTTTTCTTATGTTTTATATTGTACGCACAGAACACAACTGCAGCATGGTTTGTTTGCTTTCTCCACTATCAGCGTGTCCTGATTTTTTTCTGTTATTGACACTTCTTACAAGGTGACCCCCGTCCCCCAAGTACTACTGCCCCCGAAAAAATCTTGTCTTGTAGATATCCTAGGATAGTGAGGAGCATAGTAAACATTACTTACAGCGACCGAGTTCCGTCTTCTCATTGTCCATACCGCAGCTCCCCCCCCCCCCCTGGTTGACCACCTATCGGATTTCGACCGCACAGCTGTGAATTAGAGTGGTTAAATGGAAAATGTACAAATTACAAGGTGGCGCGGAGCAGGATTCTCAAATGATAGTCAAACAACGTAAAACAGGAACTCATGAGAACGATGGTGCGTAAGGAGTGGCACTCAGTGGACGGCGACACTCTACTCCTCACCCACTTCGTCGGGCTGGCTGTCAAACAGAGGTTTTGGGGTGTCCGACCAGGTCTTCAAGGAGATGAAACCTGTGCGTGATACGAGTTCAGCGGAGTGTTGGAGAGGGTGGGCTGTCTGCCTCTGCCCGCACAAGGAACTTGGGGATGTATCCCATCTACCCTGAGCCCAACAAAAGCATCCCTCGTAGGTACGGAGTGGGGCCGAGCTCTCCACAGGTGCCGTTGGAAGTGCCAGGTGTTGGCGATATCTATCAGGTCATCCAATATGTAATGTTGTTTTGACTTCAATGGAACAAATTTTCGACAAAAGTCCATTTCAGACAACAATGTAATCATCATCATTATCAGCAACCTTTCTCCATCTAACGGGCAATTCTTCAATACCTGAGCAACAAAACTGTTGTGAATTTTGAGCAATATGTGGACATCATTTTGAATATCCTCCAAACCTTCAAATTTTTTGCCACTAAAAGAATGCTATAGAGACCGGAATAAGTGGTGATCCGAAGGTGTGGATCGACGATCGCCGGATACTTTTCCAGTAAAGCTTGGTTCACTGGATCCAACTGCTTACGGTGAAAGTCTGCGTCAACGGTCTCTCCAGATTTAAGCACTTCAAAGTGGACAGCTCCACGGATATTTCACCAAACACAGAGGAGTGCCTTTCTGAGATGAATATTCGGCTTCGCAGTACTTCTTGGTTGTTGATTTTTGGAAAGCCACTGTTTTTTGCGCTTACCGCACAAGAACCATTTTCATCTTCTGTGATCAGTCGATCAAAAAGCGTCGCTGAAGCAGTGCGTTGCAAAGCGTCGATCGGTTGGCACGGCTCTCAGCGGGTAAATCGTGCGGTACCCAGACACCTGCTCTGCATAGCTTGCCAATTTGGCGCAGATGAAAGTGTACGGTTGATCTAGGTTCGTTGAGAGTACTCAAAAGTTCCTCCACTGTTTGACAAGGATTCGGCGCCAGTTCTGCCATCAGCATGTCGTTGTCAAATGTTACGGGTCTTCCTGATCGAGAGCAGTCAGAGAGGTCAAAATTACCGGATTTGAACTTGGAAAACCATCGCTGGCTTTGCGAACGTCCAATGCATCTGGATATACATCGCAGATATTTTGGTAGCAACGTTGCGTTACGACCCTTCCGAAATTCGACCAGCATGCAATGCCGAATATGCTCCTCTGAGATTTGCCAAGCCGCCTCACCTGAACTTGCAAGCTAACAATTCAACGAATGGTGGATTCTAAAAAAGCAAGTCTCATCTGCATTAGAATCGCTTTAGTGCACCTTCGAAATACACAAATCTGCCGACGAATAATGAGCTAAAACCGTAGTGCACAAAAACGATTACTATTATGGATTATGGAACGACTATGGATTACTTATTGGATGACCTAATACTTCCTTCACAGAATGCAATTCACATTTCACATTTCATTGGAATGCTTCCTTTCCTCTTTAGTATTGCCGTGATTGAAAGTGCTTGCGAAAGTCTCAAATACAAAATTTCTAGAAACGAAGCTCTTGCGGGTCTGGAGCCAATGAGGTGCAGCTACAACGTAACCCCTCTTCTCCAGCACTGCTCGTCGAATGCGATTACAGTCGGAGCGACGCTGCTCCATACGTGGAAATGCGATAAGGGTGAGTTCTCCGAGCTCCCACCCTAGGAGCAGCGTCTTTTCCAAGGACCCAGGTAACCTGCTGCTTCTTGTGCAATCACCCCTAGAGAGCAAGTATTCGGTCGCACGAAAAGACGAAAAGTTTTCGCCGTTTGTGGTTTGTAAATTCAAACGATCACAACTTCGTCCAGAATTGTCTTTTTTGAGCACGTTGAAAATCATTACAATGGGCATAGCTCTTCCGATAAAATCTGCTTGCAAGAATCTACAAAAGATTAAGCCATTGTCGGAAACCATTTTTAACATCCTCCAAGTACACGGAGAAATTGCTCCAAGTTTTCAAAAAGAAGCCAGGCAAAATAACTTTACAATGATTGTTATATATTATATTAACAAACGTTTATATATTAACAAATTTAATCATAGCCTTTGAAAGCAGATTTTTATTCTTCCTTTCTAGATTTTAACCAGCATTCTTTACTCCAGTCTTACCATTTTTACAAGTTATTCTATAATATTATTCATAATCCGCTGCTTATATCTGATTCTTCCGGAGAACTTTCTGTTGGCTTTTCACTAACGAAGGAAAAAGAGATGCTACCGTTGCCACCCGTATCTGTCGTGACGCGAAAAAAGTACTAAATACTCATTCCTTTTCTGAAGCCGCCTAGGAGGATTTTTTCAAGACATCAAGCATTGAATCAAATCATAGAACACTCAATTGAGTCTTCCTTCAAGGTATTCCTCTAGACGATCGGTTATTCAGTGCACACTTTTCTCCATTTTAGGTTCCCCAGCTCTACCTAGAGGTGTCTTATGTCAGCACTTTAAAGCTGAGCTTTTAGGAAACTCCTTCCTAACATAACAACTAAATTTGGATTGATTCTGTTTTAGCATTTTCATTTCAAATCTAGGCCATAATTCACATTCCAGACTTAATCCCTAAAGCTTCGTAAGCCAAAAATCGGGGTTCTCGGCTTTCGCGAAAAAGGTCTAAACTCCTCAATTTTTGCAGGATATCCTGTTTGTTTTAATTGCCTCTAAAAACGAATGTTGCTTTCTACGCAGCAGTTTCAAAATCTCATATAAATTCGCTTCATTTGGTAATTTTCTTACATAGATGCGGAAATATTCGAGGCTAAAACGGCAGAAACTCTCGGTCTGACCGAATACTTGGGCTCCCTCTCCGTCTGTTTGAGCATGCGGAGACACAACTTCTTTTTTTCATGAGACAGAGGCACAAGTTCTTTTTAAGAGATAATGCAATTCTCAGGCTTTTACTCCATTTAATCACTTACAGAGCATCATCATTTCCGAGTTCATTCCTGCTTCGTCATCGATCCGGTCACCCGTCGGACAGAGATGGTGGTCGATAGCAATGGGTCGGCAGAACCCTTCAGCTAGCATCTGCGTATAAGGTCTTCCAAGCCAGCCAGTTGTAGGTGTCCCGTGGAAGACTCGATCATTGGAACCATGAGCTACTCAGCCGATGGGGCCGTGAGCGCGATCGGGAAGGCGACTCGATTTGCCGACGTGCCCGTCGTCAGATTCTCGTGCCGGCTTCGCCCTTGCAAGGGCTCCAGCGAGCAATGTGCGGCTGAAGCTGGAGAGGTCAGTGCTCTCGAATTGTCCCAGCGGATGTGGAGACGTTCAGTGCACATTTAGCTGCCTCACTGCCGCTCAAAACGCGACCTTGCAGCGGAAGACAGCGTGACTTTCCAGCCGCTGTCAGAAGTCGGAGAGTACGTGAGTACATATTTTTCACTGTTCTAGATGAAAGGCATCTGAAATGTTTCTAAATATCACAAGGAGCACCTTGACATTCTGCGGCGAAAAATGTTGTAAAACTTCAGGACATAGCCGCCTACGACGACAACGTCGAGGGGGTGATGTCTGCACCTGAGAGAGCGACAAGGGTCATGATGGAAGGTATTTCACAGGAAATTCTTGCTATGTCGTCACTATTACATCAAGTAGGACGGAATGTTTAGAAGCAGCCACACAGGCGTCACAGACGCCTACATCTGCCTCAACGGGTCCACAAGTTTCTCTGAAAAGGTTTCTTTCTGCACTAAATAGCTCATCACTTCTGCTTCTTCCGCATTGAAACCCTATTGTAGCATATCATCGGTGACGCCGCCCTCGTTCCCATTAGGAGGAGTGGACGTCAAGTTAAATACGAAAACGGTAGCCGTTGTTGCTTCGAACCTGGCCAGGGATCGGCTCAAAGAGGTTAGGCCATAACTATAATAGTAAAGCTGCCAGAAAAGTTGTCTTGGATTGGTCTGGGGCTTCAATTTGTAGAATGTCGCTAATTATCAAAAATCTTTCAGAAAATCAAGTGAGCAGCTGTTTCAGGCCCTTCAACTTCGCGCCAACTCACTATCTGTGGATGTGAGTCCAGCGGCAGCGAGGCGTCTAGCCGACGGAAGAGAGCAGAGTCTTCATGTCTCGGAGAGTGTCAGACAGGAGCAGAGTGTACTGAGAGTCCTTACTGGGAACGGCTTGGCCGTGAAGCAAGTGAAAGGCTTCGTGAGGCAGCTGGAGAGGCCGACAGCAGGCCAAGAAGAGCAGCACCTCGTCAGGTCGCCAACGACCGAGCGTCCTCCAACACTGCCGACAGCAGCACCTTCCGGAGGCTTTGAACTCAACACGAGAAAGGGAATTGTGCGCAAAGAGATACGGAAACGCAGGTGAGAGGTGTTTAGCCTCAGAGCTGCACTGCATGGATCCCCTTCCTTCAGCTATGTGCTCAAATGTTTCTTGTTACTGTTCCTCACTCATCTGTTACTTTTTCGTATCCTCCGGTTCTTTTATTCTAATAGCTGTCCTTGTTGAGTTATGCTAAATCATCCTGCTCATGACGCCTCTGCCTTTGTGGATAAATAAGCGATTAAAAACCTATAAGTTGCAGGTCGTATTTCTAGAGTTAAAGGTTTAGACTGCCTTTCGGGCAGGATTTTCCTGAACTTCTCCTGTATTACCTGTCGTCCCATTGATCATCGACTTGCTCGAGCGTGCGCCAGCAGCGTCTCCATTCGTCCCTGTCGCGTGCCAGAGTGGTCCAACGTCATCCTCGCTCGAGGGGCACGAAGAGCGTCATATCGGTCGTTCAGGGCTTTCAGGAAGAAGTCTGACCAACGCGTTGGTGAGCGTCCTGGTGTTCTCTTGACATCCCGCGGAATCCAGTCGGTGATGGCTCTCGTCCAGCGGGTGTCTGCGAATCGCATTACGTGGCCGGCCCACCTAATTTTCGACAACTTGGCCCATGCGACAGCGCCTCTGATCTTCGAACGTCGGCGAAGCTCGAACTCCGGAGGCCTTCTCTCACTTGCGTGAGTCGTGTCACTCCGAGCATCGTCCTTTCGATTCCACGCTGCGCGACGCTGATCGCGTCTCTATCCTGCTTTCCTATAGCCCGTCTCTGAGGCGTATGTTAGGACAGGAAGAGCAGTGGAGTCGAATAGGGGGGCACGGAGTCGGACTTTCTTCGACTTCTTCGACGCTCTTGAAAGCTCCCCAAGCCGCTCTTTTCCTCCTGCTCAGCTCTGGTGCTAGGTCGTTGGCCATGTTGACTTCGCGACCCAGATACACGTAGCTGGAGCATTCGGAGATGTTCGTTCCGTTGAGCGAGAATGGGACATCAGAAACCCATCCGTTCCTCATGAACATCGTCTTCGTAAGATTCAGCTGCAGTCCAACGTTCCCACATACACGATCGAAGTCGGCCAGCATTCGCTCCGCCTGGCTGATGCTCGGTGTTATGAGCACGATGTCGTCAGCGAAGCGAAGATGATGTAGTTGCCGGCCGTCGACCTTCACTCCCATGTCTTCCCGTTCTAGTTCGCGCATGAAGTTTTCGAGAGTGGCCTAGAAGAGCTTCGGGGATATGGTATCCCCTTGCCGAACCCCTCTCTTCACGTCGACGACGACGTCGTCGTAGAATGGTGAGATCTTGGTCGTGAATCCACTGTACAGCTCTCGAAGGACTCTGATGTACTGAGTAGGAACACCCTGAGTGAGCAGGGCGTGGATGACCGCTTCAGCTTCGTCGGAGTCGAATGCCTTCTTCAGGTCGATGAACGTAAGGCACAGCGGCAGCTTGTACTCTCGCTACACTTCGACGAGCATCGTAATAGTGTATATGTGGTCGATCGTGCTGAATCCTGTCCGAAATCCTGCTTGTTCGCATGGCTGTGCTTCGTCCAGCGTTCTGCTTATCCTATTCAGGATAACTCGAGTGAACAGCTTGTAGACTACGGACAGCAGGCAGATCGGGCGATAGTTGCCAATGTCGTGCACGTCTCCCTTCTTGTACAGCAAGACGGTCTTGCTGGACTTCCACTGAGACAGAACCTTACACTCCGACAGGTAGCGTGTGAAAAGCCGCGCCAAGGTGTTGATGAGCGTTGGCGGGAGGTTCTCCAGGTGTTCGGGTCTGATCATGTCAGGACCGGGTGTTTTCTGGAAGAGGTGACGGTTCCGCAAGGACGTCGGAGAGCGGTCATCTTGGTCTTGAAGTTGCCAATGTTCCGGCGGGCATTGCGGATGCTCAACCTTGCCTCTGCTGCTTCAGTCAACACTTCCGCCCTTCTCTCCTTAAGATCCTCCTTTATAGCCGCTCTGCATAGCTTCGCAAGCTCGGACGTCAGTTGGTAGTTGCCTGACGCTCGTGCTGCTCCACGCTGGCGTATCAGCTCGAGAGTTTCCGGAGACAGGCGTCTCTTGGTGATCTTCAAGCTCTTGGCTCCCTTAGCACTATGGTAGAGATGGTGCACGAAGCGGTCGCATTCCTCATCGACGTTGTCCATGACGGCATCTTCCCAAAGGCCGGCAAGAGAGGTGTAGAGGTCCCAGTTGATGATCGTTCTGGGATTCCTCTTCTTGAACTTCGCGGCCTTCTCTCCTTGACGCGAAAAGCGAAACCTCGCGCGAAGGAGGCGTTGGTCCGATCCCGTGTAGAACTTGGGAACAACGGAGACGTCGGTCAGGCAATACTTGCTATTGAAGATGATGTGGTCGATCTCGATGTGGAACTGGCCTCCGGGGGATCCCCAGGTCCATCGTAGAGAGGAAGGCTTCTGGAACTGTGAGTTTCCATGGATGGTCTTGGTCGACATGATAAACTCAGACAGCCTTTCACCTTGCTCGTTCCACTCCAAACCGTGGGTTCCGATGTGAAGTTCTTCCGCGACCTTCGCGGTCCGATCTTGGCTTTGAAGTCGCCTACGATCACCTTGTAGAAGGTGTGATCCTCCTTATAGAACTTCTCCAGCTCCACGTAGAAGGCCTCGACGTCTTCGTCGTCGTAGTCGGATGTTGGGGCATACGCGACGAATACAGTCAAAGCTGGCAGGGAGCCACATCGCTTCAGTCGCAGACGTCCGATTCGGGTTGTCAGAGACTCGTACGAATCGATGTTAATGGCCAATGGCGTGTTGACGAGGACACCAACGCCGCCTACTCCCCTGCTGTCGCATGTTCCGAGGAACAGTTCTTCTCCGGAATCGTGGGCGGCGTATGGGGGTGGTGTCTTCTTGTCTCGTTCAGTCCGATGACGTCGTACTTGATCTTCCTGGTTTGCATCATCAGGTCCTCGAATGATGCTCACGATGCAAGCGTGCGGGCGTTGTAAGTACAGATCGTCATCCTAGTCCTCCTCAATTTGCGCAGCCTGGTTAGGCCCTGAGATTTTAGCAGCTTCTCCGTGCTCGTCCTTCCCATCGCTGCCAGGCTCTGTCGTGTGAGTGAAGAACTCCGGGCAGCCAGCCATACTGCCCAAAGGGACGGGTCGAGACTTTTGAGGCGGCCTCAAATCGCCTTACGATGTACCGAGTCTACCGAGTGCAAGCTTTTGGCCGGGCCGACGCAGTTACAATCCGCACAGGCGCGAACATATCCACGCACACTGTGCATGAACATGCCGCTCCCACGCACAAGGAACGCGTCAACCCGGCACAGCAGGAGCAAGGAGTCCATCCCCTGCACCCATCTGCGTTTCTGGGCAGTACACGGCCGCATTTGGTTCCCATTTTCGTTCCTTATCCACCACCCGGGGACGCGCCAAATGGCCCTGCGACAAGCGGCCCGTGATCCCTGTTAACAAGAGAGCATGAAGGCTCTTTATCGAGGGAGATCCTGAACTTACTGAATAGAATAAAGCATTTTGGTCTTAGGGCCTCTACAGAGTCTCGCGGCAGCACCCCGAGAACTCGTCCATACTACTCCGGTCGCAGTGGGACCCACGCTGCCACTGTGGTGGAAGCCGCGGCGCGGACGAGTTGTCGCGGAGCCGCCGCACGCAAAGGTCCCCGAGGGCTGCCGCAGTTCACGGCGGCTCTCACCCGCAGCGCCAGGAGCTGCGGGTGAGACCCGCCGGAGGGCGTGATAGAAGGGTGTCCATTATGGTCCATCTATTCTAAACATTTTTAAAACGAATCTACATTCTAGGGATAAAGTGGGTTGGTGCATAACTTCTGTTCATAAAGGAGCTTGACAACCATCAGTATAATCCCGTTAGTGTCGACAAATGGAGGTGTATGGAATCCTGCACTCAAAACATAACGCAAAAAAACTTTAGCACGATATTAGGTGACCTTAATTGCACTGAAAATTTCCGTGGCCTTCCAGTCACAAGTTACTCTGAGGTTTAGGGAAAACCTTGCACAGAAATGCAACAACAAGGCAGACCGTTCTTTTTAGTATCCCACCATATGAGCTATAACTGCATCGGACAGACTTCCCGGACTCAACAAGGCATCGGGGGGGGGGGGGATGCTGTCATCACAAAGGCTACCACATTATCTTCGAGCTGCTTGTCAAGCGAGGAAGTTTTAGTGAGGGTAGATCGACAAAAGTGAAAGCAAGCGCAAAATGGCACAGAACTGTTGAGTTATAAGAAGTGTTCTATTAGATTTTGGGGCTTAGATTCAAGAACTCCTAACTTAACTTAGAAAACGCTTCTTCACAAAAGAAAAAGCGTTTTCCCTACGACATCTTTCACATTCCCAGAGGTCGCAACTGCCGGCAAAAGTACGCAGTATTGCGTACAGTAACAATCGCAGAGCCGCACCACCCGCCGTTGTCATGGCGGGTCCGCGGCACCCGCAAGACTCTGCTGCCAGCCTTAGAGGGCAACGCTGCCGGAGAGCGCCACTCCGCTATTAAGCACATCTTTTGTGGTTCTTATTATGTCAAAAAAGTTTCTGTTTCATTTCATGTCCCACCCGAAAACGTAGGTTTCATAGGCCAGAGAGCAGAGATTTATAGCGTAATAAAAGTTCGAGATAATAAGCCTCATTTCCCCAAACAGAGGAACTATCCTACCATATATAAGCGAGAACGGTCGTTTGCCTGTGTGTGAGTGTTTGTTGTTCGTTTGCACAGAAGTGCTGAAGGAATGTGTTGGGAGGAAGTATGGGGAAAGGGGGGGGGGGGTTGTAGTTGCCACCAGTTGTCAAATGTTGTAGTTGTCTGCAGGCGTCCATGTTCAGACGACATGTCACCAATGTCGCCCAAAGGACGTTCAGGTTGAGATGAGGTGTCACCCATGTCGCGCAAGGGGTGTTCGGATTCAGACGACGTGTCACTGATGTTGCGTTAGGGGTTTCGGTTTTACACGACGTGTCAACGATGTCGCGCAAAGCACGTCCGACTTGAGAAGACATGTCACCGACATCGTTCATCAGGTGCCTGGGTTCTGAAGAGGTGTCACCGATGTCGCGAAAGGCCTTCCCTATTTAGGCGACGTGTCACCGATGTCGCGCAAAGCACTTTCATGTTGAGAACACATGTCACCGACGTTGTTCAACAGGCGTCCGGGTTTGGAAGAGGTGTCACCGATGTCGCGCGAGGATTCCGGATTCAGACGACGTGTTACTAGTGAAGGTGGGACCAGTAATGGGGACCGGTGAAGGATGGGGTTTCACTAAGGGGGACCAGTAAAGGGTTGACCAATAAAGGAGGGACCAGTGAAGGTGGGACCAGCAATGGGGACGGTGAAGGGGGATCCAGTGAAGGGGAACAGGTGAAGGAGGGGGAGGGGTCCAGTGAAGATGGGACCGGTGAGGAAGGACCAGTAGTGGGGACCGGAAGGGGGAGGGAGTGGTCTAGTGAAGGGTGGACCGATAGAAGGTTGACCAGTGAAAGAGGAAACCAGGTGAAGGGGGACCAGTAATGGCGATCGGTGAAGGATAGGATGACCAGCAAAGAGTGGACCAGTAAAGGGAGGCCCGGTGAAAGTGGGAGCAGTAGTAGGGACCGACGAAGGGGGAGGGGGACCAGTGAAGGGTGAACCGGAAAAGGGCTGACAATAAAGGGGAACCAGTGATACGGGACCAGTTAAGAGTGGTCCAGTGAAGGTGATGGACCTGTTTGCCCTATTCCGCTATACCGTTCTATATAGCAAAACCAGTTTTTTAATGAATGAGAGAAGGGCTAAAGAGGAGAAGAAGACGTTCGGAGTGTTCTATTCTCTGGGTTTCGGGTGAAGCCCCACCCAGACGTTTGGCGGCCGGGAGGCCGTTGAACGTCTGGTTAATATATCATGGAAGTGGCAGTTTGTGTCAGCCGACGGCAACCGACCATCGAAGTCTTGACAACAATTGGCTAATCCATTATTGGAATTTTGGGGTGGCTCGTTCTTGCTTCTAATACAATGGAGGCTTCGAAATTGAGATAACGCTTGTAAAGCTTTCTGCCACGTCTCAGCTCTCAGCAATTTTTTTAGTAACCTGAGCGCTTCTCAGCACTTTCAACCTGGTCACAAATCTCCGACGTGGTGCATCCTTCATTCGCTTCCGTTTCAGATCGAGGCCAACCACAACGTCAACCACAAACACTCCTCCGCTTTCGACCACGTTGATTGGTTCCACCCAGAAAGTGGCTGCCGTAGAAATCAATTTGGTGAGCAACTGAGCTATCTTCTCTCTAGCGGCTGTGGAAAAATTGGGCCCAATTTAGCTGGACGACTTTGAAGAAGAGCTCGTCGTTGTCAGTGACACGCTCATCGTCCGCCTAGCACACGAAACGTTCATTACAGGTTGCAGTCTAGCTGCTCAATGTTGATTTCTTCCAGAGTGTATTAATAAATCATTTCACCACCAGTCGTTTTCTTGTGGTGACTTCTTCTTTTTCTGGTGCAGCTATTGCACTTATTTACTTATCGTGGAGAGCCATGCAAGCAGAGCAACCCTAAGAAACATAAGTCGAAATCACTGGAAGCACATCAGAATCATTAGAAAGAGCTCGGAACGCTGATAGCGAATATGGGTGGCTGGCTGTGCAACACAGCTAGCGCGAGAGTGGTGAGTCGTCGGGGCTCCTTAAGAGTGGGTTGTCAGCGGCGACGGTGGCGCGGAGGTAGTGCTCTCGTCGAGTGTCGCGTCGTTAGTTCGGTCCCCATTGCTGACGGTTCTGTTGCAAATTATAATTTATCTTGGAAAGACCTTTTATTCTGAATTATGGCACGTGTCTGATTAAATAGCCGGAAAAACTACCATGCATGTTTGTAACAGCTTGAAGGTAAAAATGCTATGGTGACATCTTTATTTACTATTTTTCACAAATAGAAAAATCATATATTGGGCAACTAGAGGTGGTTCTAACAACCATGGCATTCGTGGAACAAAGCAAAAAAAATTGTGTGAAGCAAGAAAGTAAGTAGAATGTATGATGAGGATGAACAAAATGTCGTGGATCTACTGCACTTTCATTGATGTGGAAGTCGTCTCTCAACACTGTGCGCAATATTTCTGCCGGGGCTGAATCGCTGATTCAACCTCTAGAAATTTTTCTCCGACCCGATGGAAAACGATATGAAAAGGGTCAGGTCGTTTGCTATGGCAAACAGCGTAGAGTTCGGTATGACCCTGAGAGACAGTCTACTGAAGGTTCTACCGCGGATTCACTGTATAGTTTGTGCCCCCAGGTTTTCAAAACTTTTTGAAATACTCATGGCATAAGGCAGGTTACACTGATGATCACCCAGGTGTGTTCGTCACTCCTGGTGAATATTTGTTTGATATTGCTACAACTGACTGTTTTGTTGCTGGTTGTGGAGAGATTGCATGTATGAGATGTGCAGTGTGTGAGCAATATGTCTGCCACACATTTTTATGCTTTGTTCCATGAATGCCTATGTTGTTCGAAACACCTCCAGTTGTTCAATATAAGATATGGACTCTATTCGTGCAAAATAGTAAATAAAAATGTTACCATATCACTTTTTGCCTTCAAGCGTTTTTGCAAACGTGTATGATAGTTTTCTCGGCTATTTAATCAGTCACATGTCATAATTCAGAACAAAAGGTCATTTCGAAGATAAATTATGATTTTCAAAAAAACTGGCAGCAAATGGGAAACGAACCAACTATGCCTCACGTGGCGAGCAGGAGTACTACCCCTGCGCCACCGATCTACGGAGAAAATGCCCGCAACCAATAACCGCAACTGTTAGAGAAGATGCCCTGGTCGACGAGGTTAACGTGTAGCACACCACGGGCCGGATCCATCAGCGACTGACAGCAATTTGACAGAAAAACAAAACCGAAGTCCCTCATAGCGGGCGAAATGTTTCACCATATCGCTCGATAAGGCCCGGTATCGCGATATCAGGGATTTCAGCTGTGTTTTCTCTGTTAAATTGCTGTAAGTGGTCGATGAATCCGCCTCTAGAGCATGCTATCATGTGGAGACTGCAGAGGGGTCGTAATAAAAAAAAACTTTCGGCGGTAAATATCATTAAGGAAAGTGGGAATAAGCTTGTTTATTATTATTAATTCATTTTGAGGGGCGAGTTGCGCCAAACAATGATATACAAAATGTAATGAGATTAATACAACGTGAAATAAAAAGGAGATACAGAAGTCAACAATAGCTAAGAGGAACACACCACACATTTAGAGCTCTTTAGTCCGCTGAGACAAGCTTTTTGAAACTGCCGAGAAACATCTGAAGGGTCTACCGAGAAGAATTCAGAAGCAATTTTAACCCTTCCCGTCAGAATTTTAAACATCAATACCAAGTTGAATATTGTTCTTCTGCGTTTTAACGACGGTAAACCCATCCGTTTTTAAGACGGTAAGTTCGAAACTGTAGGGAAAACCGCTTGATAGGAGAGTCTTAACCGGATGTGTCATTTATACAGGGTGAATCAAAAGTATTGACGCACCTACTTTTTGTTTCAGCTCCAGCTTTCTCTTCCTACCCATCTAGGTTTTTGTGTTTATGTTTGTTGTCTGTATTGTGCTCAAAAAACACTCATGAAAAAACTGAAGAAACATGATCGTCATCGTTACGGTGGCCTTTTTTTTGTCTGGTACCCAGACAGCTGAATACTCCCTTAACAAGAGAATTAGGCGCTGTTTGAAACAAACGTCAGCCACGGCTCTGTCATAAGAGATGATGATTACAATATGTTCAAGCACGATAACCTTCAAATCCAAAATTATCAATCTTTGTCCGGTAATGGCAAACGGATAACGAGCGCAGGTGTAGACAGCTTCTCAGACGAGCACACCTTAAACGTGAATCCGCTGGATTACTCTTTTTAGGCGATTTTGGAGAATGAATGGAGTCTGGGCTACTTTCAGCAGAAGTGGCCAGTCGCAGAAGGCTACCCTGTTAAAAGCACGGAACGAAATCCAAGCGAGTACTTGCGGCGCTTGTTTTTCCGTCGTTTTCGCTCCTGTATTCACAGTAAAGGAGCCAATGTCGATAACGAGTTCTTCTATCGTGTTTGCAAGATCATTTTCCATATCTCTCAAGTGAATATTTTAAAACTTACTGCACATTAGTCAGTTTAACTTTCTGTGCCAACACGAGGTTCTAGGTGGATCTTTCCCATTCGTCCCACCTGGCTGACTGACGTGGGCGAACATCAGCCCTTGCGGTGGAACCAATTGGCCTCTGAAGACGACGAGAAGTCGAAACGTCAGGCCTTGCTAAATAGAGATCTACCTAAAACCTCGTGTTGGCACAGAAAGTTAAACTGACTAACAAAATTCAATGCCGAGGTTTTGAAGAGGAGAGAAGTTGGAGATTATCGCGCATTGATATTCCCACAACCACCATTTACTGCGTCAATACTTTTTGCGCACCCTGCATAGCGGTTGAAATCCGCAACGTTTCATTCGGATCACATCCCCAATAGGAAGATGATGGCAAAAATTTCATGCTCAGAAAGGATCTCTCCTAACGGTACTGCTCCAAAGATTCGTCTTCGGATGTTGTCATGCCCTTCGTCTCGTAACATGGACAAGTCACTAACCAAAGGTATTTTTGCTTTAGCATCATCAAAATGTGCAAAAACGTAGAAACAGAAGCCGGTATAGACGTAGGCATATTAGGGGGGGGGGGCAAAAGTAATGAGACAAAATGAAAAAAATCTTTATCTCTTCATAACTCAATTACAACTCAACGATGCTGGGGAGTGTGTTTGCCATTAAGGGCAAGGACCTTGTTGCCATCGCTCAGCCAACTTCCTGATCCCATCCTTCCAGAACTGCTTGAGCCTGTGTTGATCAACTGCTCGCTATGGTTGTCAAGGACTGCTTGGGTTCTTGTGTCCCTTCCGACTAGGAAGTCCTGTAGGCTCAAGTAGTAGTGGTAGTTGCATGGAGAGATGTCTAGCGAATACGGTGGGTGAGGCATGTGAACGTAGCCCAGCTGGCCAAGCTTATCCGTGGTTACTTGTTCCCGATGGGGTGCGGCGTTGTCGAAGAGGATAACCTTCTTGAAGCGCTGCGAATGAATAAGAGCGAGTCGCCGGCCCATCTCCTCTATTTCGTTCACCATGGCCTTGGAGTTCATCGCGGTGCTCTTGGGAAACAGCTTCTGGTAAACCGATCCATGGGCGCTGACCCAAAACCTCCAAAGATGCTTCTCGCCGTGAACATCTCGCCGAACGAAGGTCGGTAACAATTCACCAGGCCTCACCCAGACTCGCTGCTTGGCAAGGTTAAGGTAGAAGACGTACTTCTCATCTTGCGTGAATATTGAGCCCATGCTGCTCGGGGTTGGGAATTGGGAGAGATTTGCGCGACACAGGTCGACTCGTCAGAATGGGGTTTCGGCATGAGACAGGCTGGGGTTTTTGGCATGCTTCTGGAAAGGGCGGAAGTGTTAACTTTTCAGATGGACTTCAGTAAGTAGCATACAAACGTACAAATACAACAAGTACGAATCCAGATTCCAGCCACGAGATATATGGACACGGCATGGGGTGTCTCATTACTTTTGCCCCCCCCCCCCCCCTAATATTAGCACTGGAACACTTAACAATCTCAAGTTCCATAGAAAGTTTAGCGGAGCTCGCATGCTGACAGTAGTGATCAAGAAGGGATCAGTTATACACCGGCAGGGGCTCCATATCTTGCTGGGTCAGATATTTTCATGCATCGGGAACCATTACATTCATAGACGGAAACATCAATCTCGTTTTTTCTCCCCCAAGTACATTCGTAGCACTGCCCTCAGCCGTGTGATGAGGTGCAATTATGGCCATAGATGTTCACCATTTTTGAGAAAGGCTAAACTTTGCTGGTGTGGGTTTCTACGAGATTTCGTGAAATTTAGGGACTAAAAACGACCTCGCCCCTCTTTTTGAGCATACGGATGAGATATTCTCACGACTCTAGTTGCCGGGCCCTATTTCTTTCTCATTTCCTATCCATGACGAAATGGGAAAATGCAGTATCCTTGCTCACGATTACCACGTGTTTTGTTGAACCGGTTTGATCGCGTGTAGGCAACCGTTCAGTATACGCAGATATTTTCTCACCAGACCGCGGGCATTTTCTTCCCTGGTTGGGCGCATTTTCCCCCTAGTTTCGAGCATTTTCTCCAATCTGCCTTCGTCCCAATCACGTCTTTCTGGTCACCGTTTCCTAGAGCATGCGCGGTGGGTTCATACATTTCCTTTCCACGCATTCACCAATACACTCGGCCTCCCAGGCTGACGAAGTAGATCCTCCTTTCCAATGAATGAGCAAGACCACGTGTGTAGTGGGCAAGACTTTTCAAAGAGGAGTAGAAAGAGTGCCCATGCATACTATAATCCATATTCGATTATTGCTGAAACCTGACATAAGCTCGAACAATTATGTTGGAAAACTTCGTGCTGCGGAGGTAACATTGCTAATTTTCACTTCCGTAAGGTGTGTTGGACCACTTACCTTTCGTCTCATTCTATCAGTATCTTTCAAATGCTGTTACTTGAGAATGTTCTTGTAAAGGAAGGTAGCTGTACCGAAGCGCCAGCGTTAATTAACAATGGCCTACATGTTCTCTCATCTTAAAACCTCGGCATCGTTGTCAGCTGAGATGTTTCTGCTTCGGTGCAAACGAGGTTGGTAGATGGAAAAGTTTATTCTAGGCCTGCATTTCGACCGTTTCGTCGTCTTCAGAGGCCTAAAAATGGCTCGAAGTTTTTCAATTTGAAGCCTATCCGACCAAACGCCTACCCCCCCCCCCCCGCGCTGCCACTTTTGACATAAAGTCAAGAACGGCACGAAAATCAAAAATGCTGAAGAGAACTCACTCGACATTCCATCACTGAGTGTAGCAGTCGCTACAACTCTCGTTAACAGACTAGTAGCGAATGAGGCTCACTAGGACATCTCACTCCTGGTCGTTGAGTTCGCAGAACGGTGCAAACGAGAGCAGATCGTTGGTGATAGGAAGACACTCATTTCTGTTGTTCATACTGGGATTTCTGGTAGAAATCCAAAGCGTTTCCAGCGCTCTGCGCGAAGAAATCTCGGCCCTGAACGCCGAAATCTTGCACTGATATCGAAGTCATTACCGTTGTGAACTTCAACTCTGTGCTTGCCGAGTGGTGCTAAAAGGTTACCACTTCCATATAATGAATGAGCAATCACTGTACATTAAACTCACAAATGAGGTTCCACAAGACGGCTGGCTTCCCTATCTCAACACACAGGCCAAGGTATCACAGGGCGTAATCAGTGGAATGGTTCCTCAAAAGAAGCTCGAAAAACTTTCTGCTTCATCTGCGCATCCGTCTACAGTAAAACGAGCTTCTGTTAAAAACATGTTCAGGACTGCGGCGGGTGTATGTATACATGTACCCATATACCCATTTCAAACGACGTGCTCCAATGCGCTTACAAATTTTTCTCTCGACTTTCTTCTCCTCATAGCTGAGTCTTCGCCTCTCTTGTGGGCTTGTAGAGCTTTCCTTGTAGTTTTCTAGAAACGACATAGTGCATAAATGGAATATTTTGAATATTGCAATTGTTCCAGCTGCTGCATCGTGTATGATCAGAAATTTAATAGCGTTCTTCTATTGTAGTTCACATCCGTTCACCTAATGTTCACTCTTGAGAAGCCTCTGAACTGCACTACACAGTACCATCATACCGTATGTTCAACAACCAATCTTCCGAAATTTAGTCACATCGAAAAAAGAGCGATCTACCACGGGACAGAGGAACTTTTTTTGTAGTTTTACGTGAGAGCGCATTACTTTGCAATATGAGCAGCTACAACCATGATACTTTCTAGAATTATAGCTCTAAGTATATGCTACATAACAGTTGGTATGCGGTTCTTTGCAATTGGAAAAAGACAACCAACGTCGCCTAATTTTGTTGCAGGACTTGTGCACCACCCTGTAGATGAAGTGCGAGGGCGGGAATCTCTACGGTTAACTTCTACGATAGCTGCGGAAAATGGTTCCGCAACGCCAGTTTCACGCCATAGAAGACGTGCTGAGCGCTATAGAAGACCTGCTGAGTACCGAGCTCTTCCACGTTAAAACAGTGTTCCGCTATGCTTTGCGTTTATTTCTGATAAACCCACCGAAGCAATTCAACGTTGTATTACTCGTGCGCAGTTGCAAAGATGTTATTCTGGTCAATATTCCCTCAAATAGCATCAAAAAGAAATAGATTTTACGAAAGACAGTGCATATCAGATAATTGTGTCATTTGCCCACACAATAGAACTGGCGACTGCTCAAAAAGTAGAGTAATTTATCAGATTCGGTGTAGTGAGTGCGGTGACACATACATTGGGGAGACTAGTAGACCGCTGAGGATACGTATCAAAGAACACCTGTCTTGGAAACGACGTGGTAACCTTTTAACACCATTCGGCAAGCACAAAGTTGAAGTTCACAACGGTAATGACTTTGATATCGAGTGCAAGATTTTGGCGTTCGGAGAGAGATTTCTTCGCGCAAAAACCAGAACGACGTGATTGGGATAATTTAACTCTAAAGGTACACGAGGGACGTTCTACTTTTAGTAGTTAGATCTTTCTTTTGGCAACACGGGCACCGTCTGGCACGAGCGATCGCGTACCGCAGATTCGCAACTTGAGGCCTATGGTATACTCCCGTCGGTTGCAGCGATGCGGGAGTGCACAGCGACTCGACGGCTCGCGATGCGCGTCGCGAGCCGCCGCCATCGCTGAGGCTGACATAGTTCACGCAGTTCTGTAGACGGAGACTTTTGCAGAATTTTAGCGAATTAGCTGATCCAGTGCAGTGACGAAATCGTGCTTTGCCCATCACAACCACCGTGAGTCCTGTCGTAAATTCGCTCAAGAGCCCATATAGACTAACTGAGAGCATCGTGCTGCAGGAATGATCAGACAAATGTAGCGGGGGAGCGATCGGTATAGGAAAAGGAATCAAATGCCTTAATCGCAGTCGGACTCCTAATCTACGAGTCTTTCCTTTCTCAAAACGAGTATACACAGATTTTTCATGCAACAGAACAAGATTATTTGACCTCACAGAGAGCGCATGAGTTTTTTCGAGACAACCCGTATTAGAGCACAGAAAGCAAAAGCGGTGGCAGAGTCGCAAAACCCTAATCCCGCATGAGATGCAATACTGCTAGGGTCGCACGGTTTAAGAAAGGGTTGCGATGGACTAATCCGTCGCGAAACGTCGCATGCTGATAACTCCTCCAATTTAGATAGCTACATAACTTGAGAAAAGGTTGACATCGTTCTTTTCACCTCTTTGAGATCTCCACAATCATTTGTATAACTTCACCAGATCATAGGTATTTCGTCGTGGGCGGCTCAAAAAATGACGTGACATGGAAGTTCTCGAAGTCGCATGGCGTACTTTGCCAGTGCCCTGTAGTATGCCAGATGGACAATCTTTGCTCACTTAGTTGATTTCGTCGATTCTATGTGCATTGTGTATGGCTCACTCGAGTTGCATGACTGACACTACTGGGCACTAGCACAGTGCGCTAAGCTTAAGGGAATGTGTTCTCGAAAATAAATAGCTATAATCGCAAACAAGCCCACGCCAGCAATTTTTTAGCAATCTCCTCAAAAAACTAGCCGTTCAATTGGCACATTTCTGTGCCGGACATGTCAATAGAACCTCGCTGTGACTTGCCCGACACAGAAATGTAGACTTTGGTGCCGGCGAGAAAGTTCAGACGCGAAAAAATGCGAGAATCGACAGAAAAGTGAGAAAAACGGCCTAGAAAATATCTCCTCAAAAAACTAGCCGTTCAAGCCGTCGAAAAAACCCAAAATGAGTCCAGCCACGACGAAAACCCTACGAGGAGAACAACAGAGACATCGCATGACCACTCAACATCCCCAGACGTGTGTTGAAATTGCTGTCGTATGGTCACGAACCAAGGAAGTGCCGAAATAAGTGAGCGGAAGTGCGTAGAATAGGGCACGACAAGCGCTCCCCCTCCGCGACCATCGCTGCCCGTCAGGGATGAGCGGATTAACCGTTATCCGTTATCCGTTATCCGGTTTCCGGAGGGTTTTGGCATATCCGTTTTGTTGTTCGTTATCCGGCAATTTTTGGACCGGATAACGAACAACAAATTAGCAATCTTAGCATTGGACGTGGTGATGGGTGGGCTATGTACAGGATCCTTTACGATCGTAAGAGTGGTCGGCAGAAACAACAGAAGTATTCAAATCTAGAAGGGTTAATTGAGGTTTCCTCACTTGGGAACTGGCTGCATACTTTTAAGGATATTTAACTTCCAGCATTCCAGAAGACCCGCTAAGCCTGTACCATACTTATATGAGGCCTACTTAACACAGCATTGTTCATTCATCTCAAGTCATGTGCTGACCAAGAAGGCATATAAACTGCTACTAGCAATCGTCAAAAGTGGAGAGCCGCATCCTGGGAAGAATTTTTCGCGCCGATCTTTCCATAGTATCATTTGTGTTTACGCGATTGCAGTATGTTCGATTTGATTGCAGGCGGTAATGGTATCTTTTTAGCCATATGCTGTCGTTAATTATCAAAAAATACTGCACTACAGCAATGAATACTAGCAAAAGAAATATGATTTATCCAAATACATGGAGTAAGCAACTTCTCCATTAAAAATTTAGGGGAGCAATAAACTACTAAACAAACTTATCATCGTGGGTGCTGAAGACATGTAGATTTGTTTTAATTTCTGAGTTTTTTTGTGAAACTTATCTGCAACATAGGGAACACCTCCGTTTCGGGACTGAGTCGGATATTCTACCTCTGCTCCAGAAGGGATGAATCGGATATCTTCCTCAGATCCAGAAGGTCTGGATGTCATAACTCTTTGAGTGTGTGTTTGCCGTGCACAACTGCTTGCAGTTACTACCCAAAAGTTAGTATTTTATCCATCCCAGATAATTCTACGTCGAAGTACCTTGGGATGCTATCGAGCAGCAAGAACAGTAACGGTTCATAGCATGTGTAGGACAAGAGCGTTATGTCAAGTTTGTTTGGCTGGATGTCTTCTGCCTTTTTCTTATTTCCAGAGATATCGGAAGAATTGCTCTTCCAAGAGCTATTCTATTTTTCAACTTTTCTAATTTAAAAAATAGTTAAGCGCAGAGTAAGGCTGATAAATAAAACCGACCGACCCCTTAAAAACAGGTGAATGGCGGGTATGTTGCTGTGCCTTCTTCCAACGGATGGGCAGAAAACCCCATAGAGCGTCGTTAATGTGGCAACTGCAAAACGTTTAAAAAACGCTACTAAAATGTCTAGAAATGGCTTATAAATTAATTGCTTTAAGTCCTGATCTGTTGTTGAAATTAGTGCAATTTAGGACGAGTTTTAATTTTTGTTGTTTGTTCGTTATCCGTTTTTCTGTTATCCGGCCATTTTCGGGCAAAATTATCCGTTATCTGTTATCCGGTTTTCAAAATTTCATTATCCGCTCATCCCTGCTGCCCGTCGCTAGTCGCAGTGAACTGCACTGCGACGAGCGACGGACTGCGACAGCCGTCGCACGGGAGTATGTTTCACTCCCGCGACGCGGAGGTATAACACCCCTCTGCGACGCATCGAGGGAGCGATGGCGCGTCAACTGACAACCGCGCCCCACTGCGCCGTCCGCCACTGCAGCGAAGGCGCGCCGTTGACAGTTGCCGCGCGCCCATCGCTGGAGCGACGCGGGAGTATACCATAGGCCTAACGGATTTTACTGGCAGGGGTACCTAGGATCGAAGGATACTATAAAAAGACTGGTAGATCGATTTTTGGAGTCCGAGGGATGCCGCCTGAGTTCAGATGCCACGGGAGACTGTCTGTCCAAGTGTCAGGGAGCGACCAGATTGACCGGGAAATGTCGGAGTCTCAGTGGCCAGATGTCCCGAGAGCCTCAAGAGTTCAAAAGTAAGGGAACCTTTAGAGTCTTAGTGACCGGGTGTCCCGAAAAATCCCCAGTGCTGAAAGCAAGGGAACCGTCGGAGTCTTAGTGACAGGGTGTCCTAGAAAGACTTTCGGGCTGAAAAGCAGCTCAGAAAATTTTGAACAAGTTACTTGCGCCTTTAGACCTCGAAAACAAGTTACTTGCGACTTATTCCTCGCGGTTAACTAACTTGCAAGGTTGCACCCAGGAATTTTAAACTTGCACGCAACTAACTGCAGTGCAAGCTTGAAAGAAACTTTCGTGCAAGCTAATGTTCGCGCATAATTAGTTTGAAACATTTCGCACGCGCCCTCACCCGCGGCGTTTGAGGA
This sequence comes from Heligmosomoides polygyrus polygyrus, assembly GCA_947396885.1. Taxonomy (NCBI): domain Eukaryota; kingdom Metazoa; phylum Nematoda; class Chromadorea; order Rhabditida; family Heligmosomidae; genus Heligmosomoides; species Heligmosomoides polygyrus. The sequence continues at coordinate 36,089,780 of OX377203.1, forward strand.
AGCGTACGCGCGCGCAATCATGCGGTATATCTGTTCAAACCGGAGCGGCGTCACTCTGTCGAAGCTGCTTTGCTGAGCCGGACAGTCCTGCCCTTCCTTCTGTCACCTTCCTTATTTCCTCTCTCTCTCTCTCTCTCTCTCTCTCTCTCTCTCTCTCTCTCTCTCGTGTATGTGTGCGTGTGTGTATGTGTTTGTATGTGTGTGTATGTAAGTGTGTGTGTGTGCGTGTGATTCCGTCCATCCGTCGCAACTGGAGTGGGAGCACGCACTGCGTACTGTCCATACTCAACGGTTGATGGTGCTCAACAGCGGCCCGAAACTTCAGCCCTGGGGTTATCGAGGTCGCTGTACGCGGATTGAAGTATCGATCGCCATCAATCTATATTGATCAAATCATCGATTTGCTGTGGATGTCATTCAAGCGCGCCGGAACTTCAGCCCCAGGGTAATCGAGGTCGCTGAAAACTATTATGGAGTTCGCTTTCAAAGTATCAGTCAATGTTGATGCAAATTATAGATTTTCTGTGGATGTCATTCAAGCATACATACACTCCATTACGAAGCTCATCGAAGTGTCGCGAGAGTACAAGCTGCCGCTGTGCGTTACGTTCATTGACCTGAAGAAGACATTTAACTCCGTCGAGACTGAAGCAGTCCTCGAAGCCCTGCTCACTCAGGGTGTTCCTGCTCAGTACATTAGAGTCCTTCGAGAGCTGTACAATGTATTCACCACCCAGGTCTCACCATCCTACAACGACGTCGTCATCGACCTGAAGAGAGGGGTTCGTCAAGGTGATATCGTATCCCTTAAGCTCTTCAGTGCCACCCTCGGAAACATCATGCTCAAACTAGAATGAGAAGACATGGGAGTGAAGGTCGACGGCCGGCAACTACACCATCTTCGCTTCGCTGACTACATCGTGCTCTAACACCGAGCATCAGCAGGGTGGAGCGAATGCCGGCCGACTTCGATCGCGTATGTTGGAACGTTGGACTGCATCTAAATCTTACGAAGACGATGTTCATGAGGAACGGACAAGTTTCTGATGCCCCACGCTACGGAACGAACATCTCCGAATGCTCCAGCCATGTGTATCTGGGTCGTGAAGTCAACACGGCCAACTACCTAGCACCAGAGCGTTTTTGACTGGGCACCGCGGGATGTCAAGAGAACACCAGGACGCCCACCAACGCGTTGGTTGGACATCGCGTTGATCACTGACTTGGCGAGCAATAGGTAAGCTTGCATGCTGTTTTATTCAAGGAATGTGCAGATGATATCCTGTTTCACCGACGTCACAAGTTCACAAGTCGACGACGACGACAGGTGCCTTCCTTCTTTACACCGTAATAGGACTATTTTCATAAGTTCCTTGGATTAGACTGTTGCTATTAAAAACAAACGTTTAAAAATGAGAATGAAGGTTAATGGTAGAGATTAGTGAAAACCTGATATGTGACAGACTTGTACTTCAAGAAGGAGAAACTTATTATAAGGCAGCGCAAGTTGGAAAAGGTGCCATTTGAGGTTGAGGAGAGGATGTTAGCCCAGCCAGAAATACCCTCGCTTCCACTCTAGGCTTGCATCACATAGTATTATTCAGTAGAAAGCAAACATCGAGTTTTATTCTTAGCAAAATTTGGCCGTCGAAATTCGTTATGCTATCGTTTATTTTATTATCGTTTATTAGATTTTCACAAAAGGTAAAAGACGAAGGTCTATGTGAACGAGTACACTTATAGTTTAGATCTAAACTAGGTTTATACTAGCAGGAAGTTACCTGATTTACAGGGGTCCTCGCTAATTTACATGCGACATCTTGTCTAGCTTGCAGCAGCTTACGAATGACTAGCAGGGGTCTTCGTGCAACTTACATGCGAAATCTTCTGCTAGCTTGCAGCAGCTTGCGAATGACTAGCAGAGGTCTTTGTGTAACTTACATGCGGCGTTTATGCTAGCTTACAGCAACTTACGAATGACTAGTTTGAGGCAATCTATTACCTGCATGCAGCTTGCAAGTAACTTGTTCAAAATTTTCTGAGAGGGGGAATCCAGAGTCTGTGTGACCGATTAGTCCGAAAACTCATTCTGCTGGTTATAAAGCAGCTGGCAGACTGCTGTTTATTATTTATTAGCTATATTATTATTTTTATTATGATTATATTTTTAGATTTATATTTTATTTATTTATTTATTTATTTATAAATTATTTTATATATTTAAAAGTGAAACATTCATAATTTTGTATATACACTTTTATATAATTATAATTTTCATATATAATTTTATATAAATTATAATTTGTATATAATTTATATTTAATTTATTTATTTATTTATATTTGACAACTGCTCCGTCAAGCCTGTCGGCGTGCCTCGCACTTGCGCGCTTTGCGCGATGTTGCAGTAACTAAGCTAAGGACAATCACATAAAGCTAACTGCTCTACTTGTACAGCTTTTTCCCTACCTAGGAGTACAAAAGGCTCGCAGTACGTGCAGTACATAGTATGATAGGGCGATCTATTGGTTCCACACCACTGGTCCTCCCCTAGTGAAACGGTCCCCATTACTGGTACTGGTACCACTCAATGATCCACCCTTAGCGGGCGACGTCTTCGTCACGTCTACTTGAATCCCCAAACACGTTGAGCGAAGTCTTTGGCACGTCCTTTGACTCCTAGGCACGTCATGCGACGTATTCCGCACGTCTTCTAAATCCCCTGGTACGTAGAGGACGACTGGGTATTTTCCGCTATTTTCGCGCCCCGTAATTTGATCAATATCGATTGATACCGGTCGATACTTCAAAAACGAACTTCAGATTCGTGTTGAGCGACCTCGACTACCCCGGGACTAAAATTTTGGACCGCTTGGACGTCATTCACAAAAAATCGATAGTTCGATCAATATCGATCGATGGCGATCGATATTCAAAAACGAACTTCAGATTCGTGTTGGGCGACCTCGACTACCCCCAGGAGTGAAGTTTCGGACCGCCTGGATGACATCCACAAAAAATCGATAGTTTGATCAACATCGATTGGCGATCGATACTTCAAAAACAGACATCAGATTCGTCTTCAGTGACCTCGATTGCCCTAGGGCCGAAATTTCCAGTCAGGGAGAAGACGTCTGGGAATTTTTCGCTATTTTCGTGTCGTGATTTCCCCACATTTTCCCCCTATTTTGCCCCCTGTTTTCCACACCGATTTTCCCCCCGCTAACTTCTGCGGCGCCGCCGATCGATAGGATGACTCATCGCATAGCGCGTGTTTGATATTTGATTTTTTTTTCGACCCCTCTTCGACCTCTGGGGAGAAAATATAACAGCAACAATCTGCCTTACATTGGGGTCTTGTACGCCCGCGATGCCCCTACCGGCAAGCGGCTCGGAGCGCAGTGAAAGTGCGGTTGCTTCGTGCGAGGAAGGTCAGAGTTTGGTTTCTCTGCGCTGCTGCGTTTTTGCATTCCAACTGACTGGTTGAGATTTGATGAAATCCGGCTTCTATACCATTTTCACTCGCGTTCATTTTCCAGACTACCACAGTTTGTTTCCATCTATGGACCAATGACCTCGGGAAAACCATCCTGCTCGGAATTTCAAAAGAGACCAGGATGTGACGTCGGAGGTGGTTAAAATGAGAAACGAGGTGTGTGGATCCCACACCTCGTTTCCCCCAAATCAACCTAAACGGCATCGATACAGTCTTTCACCTTTAGACAAGGAACCTTCGAGGGAAAAAATCAAGCTGGTCGAACGGATGGCCAGCATACTCAAGGACTTCGAAGCACGTCAACTTGAAGTTGACGAAGGCGAACAGCTGGACGTGGTGGAAGAACAAGAAGAAAATTGGGATCCTCGAGATGAACTGATGGACGTGGAGAGGCAAGCAAGCAGTGGGCGACAATGTTTTCAGGTCAGATGCCCGATTACTTACTGTTATTTCTACAACCTCCCTCCACATTAAATGGTTATAGAGATATATCCTTGTGTATTTCAGGGAGCAATATCTCAATAAGCGTAAAATCAGGTAGTAGCCGCACATCACTATTCTCTCTGATGGACATGAACGGTGGCATGCATAACTTTGGTTGAAAGCAGTTGCTCTATCAGGGTACAACCAGTCTGTTTTTGGCCCAACCATGCGTCTGTAATCAGGTGAACATTATTTCCGGCAAAAATTGAAGCAACATCGGACCCTGCTGAACACTAAAGGTGGTAGCTTTCCAATCAGAGAATCCACTTTTTCTCCATATTCCAGTGCACCATTGTGGTTTTAGAAGATGAGAAAACTTTTCTGGTTTTTACGATTTCCTCCAGTAGCGGATATAAAATTGAGCACTGGTTATGTAGAAGATTGCTACAGAAGAACCTCATTCTTTCTACCTATAGTTGCCACGGCTCAAAATTGTATGGGTGCAATTTGAACTACTAACATTATCTCCTTCAGGTAGAAAACATTTAATTCTTTGACAAATCAAGCCTTCGGCTCCGAAGGCTTGACTCGACTTCGATCTTTGACGAAGCTTGAAGCGTGGGGTTCGACCTTTGCCGAAAAATTACGCTCCTCACCTTTTTCAACAAGGGTTTGGTACGACCCCTCGCCTCGAACACAGCTTTATTCTTCATATCTGTCTTAATTTTTCAAGGTTTTTAGGTGACTTCTGTATCTCTATATAAGTTTTAATTTCCAAGTGTGGCTCCGAAAATAGAGAGAGTCGCATCCAGCGTTTTTGCATCGTTTTTTTTTCAACAAACAATGCAAAATCGACCACACAGAAGAGCGTTCCAGAATTTTTTTGTTTTCTACTGTATACTGAAAGAGGCTTTAACGCTTTGGTGAAATTTTTTATCTCTACATTCCATCTCTTTCAGATAGAAAAATTATTTTCATGAAAAATGGCGATTTTCATTAAGGCTTCCTTAATCGTACCGAAATTCACGGCGGAAAAAGCTTTTCTACTGTATAATCTGTACTAGAGATTTTGTGGTGTACAATTTTTCTTCCAATGACGTCTCCCATGATGAAATGAGGCTTATTATCTCGAACTTTTATTACGCTATAAATCTCTGCTCTCTGGCCTATGAAACCTACGTTTTCGGGTGGGACATGAAATGAAACAGAAACTTTTTTGACATAATAAGAACCACAAAAGATGTGCTTAATAGCGGAGTGGCGCTCTCCGGCAGCGTTGCCCTCTAAGACCAAAATGCTTTATTCTATTCAGTAAGTTCAGGATCTCCCTCGATAAAGAGCCTTCAGGCTCTCTTGTTAACAGGGATCACGGGCCGCTTGTCGCAGGGCCATTTGGCGCATCCCCGGGTGGTGGATAGGGGAACGAAAACGCGAACCAAATGCGACCGTGTACTGCCCAGAGACGCAGGTGGGATGCAGGGGATGGACTCCTTGCTCCTGTTGTGTCGGGTCGACGCGCTCTTTGTGCGTGGGAGCGGCATGTTCGTGCACAGTGTGCGCGGATGTGTCCGTGACTGTGCGGATTGTAACTGTGTCGGCCCGGCCAAAAGCCTGCACTCGGTAGACTGGGAGTACATCGTAAGGGCCTGTTCATACTTCGCGACAAGAGCGACTCGTCGCCCGTGCAAAACATGCATATCGATTAAAACCGAGCGCGCGCCGCCGAAAAGTGTTCATACTCGAGCGCCGGAGCCGTCGCTCCAGTCGCTCTTGTCGCTCTTGTCGCTCTTGTCGCTCTTGTCGCCTGTTCATACTTCGCGCCGGCGCCGGGAGCGACTGGGGCGACGAATGTAGTGTGGTGTACGTAATTACACCGCACTACTGCTGGAAGACGCACTAGTGCTGGAAGGAAACGATTCCTGTTGTGCCGTTTTTCATACAAGGGTAAGGAGTGCTTTTATGTTTCTTTTGAGTGCCAGGGCGCAAATAGGGTCGGGGGTGGGGTCACGATGGCCGGCCGCGACGAGTAACTACATACAGCGCATGTAGATGCAGTTTTATCTCCTTGTTTCGATTACATATCCGAGTTTTATCTGCTTCCGAATTGGGCAAGGGAGGGAACTAAAGGATGCAGGTAATTTTAACACGGGCGCGTCACTCGAGTCACACCCTGGAGTTCCTTCTCCTGCCCAAATCTGTGCTCTCCTCCGCGTCAGCGGAGGAGAGCACAGAACAGAGCTGTAGCATTGTTTGCACCTTTTCTTTAATATCAGTGTGTTTTGCCTTCTTGTTCTTGTGTTGGGGACACTTTTTAGGAGGTGACCCCCCCCCCGACCCTATTTGTGCAATTACGTACACCACACTACGTCCGTCGCCCCAGTCGCTCTTGTCGCTCTTGTCGCTTTTGTCGCTCTTGTCGCTCTTGTCGCTCTTGTCGCCTGTTCATACTTCCGCGCGCTGCGCACGCCGAGCACGCCACGCGCGCTACGCTCTCGTCGCTCTTGTCGCGAAGTATGAACAGGCCCTAAGGCGATCCGAGACCGCCTCAAAAGTCTCGCCCCGCCCCTTCGGGCAGTCTGGCTGGCTGCCCGGAGTCAGCGTCAAGCTGGAGGTTCGGGAATCGAAGGGGGGGGGGGGTCGTAGTGTGGCGTCGTCTGGAGGGGGGGGGGTCGTACTCTCTCGGTTTTGGCAGAGGATTCTCTCTAATTTCAGGTTTTAGATGTTTGCATCTTTTAATAAGTGATTTTTTTCAGGTGTGGCTATGACCATGCGGTTACATACAAGTACTCGCGTTTCCTGGAGATAAAGATTTCCTGTTCGCAGATTTAGAGTCAATGAGAGGCTTTCATTTTTTCAGATTTTGCAAGGAGATCATGAACATGGAGTTTTCTACCAGAAGGAGCGACATCTACTTCCAAAATTGCACTCTATACACTTTTAAATGTCAATTACTAAGGACGACCCAAGAACTTTCCCTACAAGATTTTTGAAGCACTCTTCGAATCGATGAAGGAATGGCAACCGAAAGACGGACTTGCCTTGAGAAGAATTTTCTCTCTTCTGCAGGAAACAGCGCCTGAAAGTGGAATCGTACCCTACAGAATTTTAAGCCCGTTTGACCCACAGTGGTGAAACAGTTTTTCTGAAACGATCTCCTATATGATCTTGATTTAGCGTCATTTGCCGAAAAAATATCGACTCAAATCACAGTGAATAATCACATTTTCTAATCACATGGAAGATATTAGTTTTAAAACCTGCGTTTTGACACATAGAACCCACATTTATTAAAGCTTTGTGAATTTTTTAGAAGCACCAAAGATCTCCGAGTTATAGCAGTTTGCGTGCGGCCACCGCGTTCTCCGAGATGATCAACCGCAATTGAAGGATGGATGGAATCTTCGCGGAAAAAACTTTTCTGCCTTCTGAAATAAAGAACGGCAGAGAGTGAAACCGCGCCATATAAAAATTTAAGGCGTGTTTGCTATACAGTAAAAAACTAAGTTTCTCCGCTGTGACGACAATATGATTAGGATGGATCGTAAGCTAAATTCTCGTTTTTTATGAAAAAATGTTGTCAATCTTTTTTAGCCGAAGCAGACCACCCATACAAATAAAATTCTGCCACGAAAACTTCCAAGTCTTGATCAACCACAGTGAAAAAATCGTTTTTGATTTTCTGGATCGAACAGGATGAATCGAATTCCGGTCGACTTTGCACCAACGTCATCGGAGCATGAACTTGAGCGTTCACAAAAGGTTCATAACTCGGTAAATTTTTTGAATTTCGGAGAATCTCTAGCTTTTCGAAAACCAGACAAAAATTGCTTTGCCACCATGTAAAAACTATTTTCAAAAAGAGTGGTCATCGTGCGCGGCGGACGGTTCAATTTTTTAGCGAAAAAAGTTGAAGTGACTACATAAAAATGCTCATAACAAAATTTCAAAATTTCGCTAGCTTTTCAGAAACTAGAAGAAAAGTCTTATCTTGCTATGTAAGAATCAATTTCCAAGAAGGAGTCTTTATGCGCGGCAGGGGGTCCAATTTCTGGTCCACTTTGCAAAAATACGTACCGAAAATCTAACACCCCCACCGCCACGGATGAAGACCCCTTTCTTGGAAATCAGTTCTTATATGGTTAGAGAGCAGATTCGCTCTATTGTTTGATGGCTGAGCGAAATTTTTGAATTTCGAAAAGTTAGTCGATATGATCAATTTTCGGAAGTCGTATCTGAATCCTTCACCATCGTCATCGGGATGATTTCTCAAAAATGTTCATAACTCAGCCGATTTTTTGGAAATTAAAATCATGCTCGGTCATCAAAAAATAGAAAAAATTGCTTTCTCATCATATGAAGATCCCTTTTTTATAAACCGTTTTTGTAACCATAAAGAAGCGCTTTTCCTCTACGTTTCGATGAGCTAGCGGGATTTTCGAATTTCAAAAACTAGCTGAGTTATGTGTATTTTTGTAGGACTACTTCGATGACGACGGTGAACGGTCGATCCGAGATTCAGTTCATGACTTCCGAAAATTGATAATATCTCGGCTATTTTTCCGAAAATCAAAAATCCCGCTCGGCCATCAAAAAAGAGCAAATCTGCTCTCTAACCATATAAGAACTGATTTTCAAGAAAGGGATCTTCATGCGTGGCGGGGGATTAGATTTTCGGTACGTATTTTTGCGAAATGAATCAGAAATTGGACGCCCTGTCGCGCATAAAGACTCCTTTTTTTGGAAATTGATTCTTACATAGCAAGAGAAGACTTTTCTTCTAGTTTTCTGAAGAGCTAGCGGAGTTTTGAAACTTCGAAAAACTTACCGAGTTATGAGCATTTTTGTGTAGTCACTTCAACTTTTTTCGCTAAAAAATTGAACCGTCCGCCGCGCATGAAGAACCCTCTTCTTGAAAATAGTTTCTTCATGGTGGGAAATCGTTTTTTGTCTAGTTTTCGAAAAGCTAGAACGTTCTCCGAAATTCTAAACTTACCGAGTGATGAACCTTTTGTGAACGCTCAAGTTCATGCTCCGATGACGTAAAGAAGCCGAAGCCGCACCTGAAAAGAAGAATCTAGTAAAGAGTTCAAAATGCACAAGAAACCTTGAAAACATCAAGAAATACAAGAAATAGAACAGCGGAAGAAAGAGGGAGGGATCGTACGAATTCCGCTTCTGAGGGGGGGGGGGGGGGTCGTAAATTTCCAGCAAAAATCGAACCCCACGCTTGACCCTGCCCGGAGTTCTTCGCCCGCACGACAGAGCCCGACTAGCTACCCGTGTTGTATTGCAGTCAAACACAGCAGCACTGAAGGGCCTCATTCCCCTGGCCCCGAAAAAGCCCCCATTTCTGCAGCGATGGGAAGGACGAGCACGGAGAAGCTGCTAAAATCTCAGGGCCTAACCAGGCTGCGCAAATTGAGGACTAGGATGACGATCTGTACTTACAACGCCCGCACGCTTGCTTCGGAAGCATCCGTCGAGGACCTAATGATGCAAGCCAGGAAGATCACGTACAACGTCATCGGTCTGACCGGTACGAGAAGACACCATTCCCTACACGCCGCCGCCGACTTCGGAGAAGAACTGTTCCTCGGAACATGCGACAGCAGGGGAGTAGGCGGCGTTGGTGTCCTCGTCAACACGCACTTGGCCATGAACATCGATTCGTACGAGTCTCTGACAACCCAATGCCCCAACATCCGATTATGAAGGCAAAGAGGTCGAAGCCTTCTACGTGGAGGAAGTTCTATACGGAAGAACGCACCTTCTGCAAGGAGATCGTCGGCGACTTCAAAGATCGGGCCACGAAGGTTTGAAGAACTGCACATCAAAACCCACAGATTGGAGTGGAACGAGCAAGGTGAAAGGCTGCCTGAGTTTATCATGTCGACCAAGACCATCCATGGAAACTCGCAGTTCCAGAAGCCTCCCTCCCTACGATGGACCTGGGAATCCCCCGGTGGCCAGTTCCACAACGAGATCGACCACATCATCTTCAACCGCAAGTATTGCCTGACCGACGTCTCCGTTGTCCCCAAGCTCTACACGGGATCGGACCACCGCCTCCTTCGCGCGAGGTTTCCCTTTTCGCGTCAAGCAGAGAAGGCCGCGAAGTTAAAGAAGAGGAATCCCATAACGCCCACCAACTGGGACCTCTACACCTCTCTTGCCGGCCTTCGGGAAGATGCCGTCATGGACAACGTCGATGAGGAATAAGACCGCTTCGTGCACCATCTCCACCATAGTGCTAAGGAAGCCGAGAGCTTGAAGATCACCAAGAGACGCCTGTCTCCGGAAACTCTCGAGCTGATATGCCAGCGTGGAGCAGCACGAGCGTCAGGCAACTACCAACTGACGTCCGAGCTTGCGAAGCTATACAGAGCGGCGATAAAGGAGGATCTTAAGAAGAGAAGGGCGGAAGTGTTGGCTGAAGCAGCAGAGGCAGGTTTGAGCATCAGCAATGCCCGCCGAAACTTCGCCAACTTCAAGACCAAGATGACCGCTCTCCGACGTCCTTGCGGAACCGTCACCTCTTCCAGAAAGCACCCGGTCCTGACATGATCAGACCCGAACACCTGGAGAACCTCCCGCCAACGCTCATCAACACCTTGGCGCGGCTTTTCACACGCTACCTGTCGGAGTGTAAGGTTCTGTCTCAGTGGAAGTCCAGCAAGACCGTCTTGCTGTACAAGAAGGGAGACGTGCACGACATTGGCAACTATCGCCCGATCTGCCTGCTGTCCGTAGTCTACAAGCTGTTCACTCGAGTGATCCTGAATAGGATTATCAGGACCTGGACGGAGGACAGCTAGAAACAAGCAGGATTTCGGAGAGGATTCAGCACGATCGACCACATACATACCATTACGAAGCTCATCGAAGTGTCGTGAGAGTACAAGCTGCCGCTGTGTCTTACATTCATCGACCTGAAGAAGGCATTCGACTCCGTCGAAGCTGAAGCGGTCATCGACGTCCTGCTCACTCACAAGGGAAGGGTCTGAAGCGTATGTTTGAACGGGGGGAGCGAGTCATCACCTGTATCACCTGTCGTCCCGTTGATCATCGACTTGCTCGAGCAGCGTCTCCATTCGTCCCTGTCGCGTGCTAGAGTGGTCCAATGGATCCTCCTCGCTCGAGGGACACGAAGAGCGTCATATCGATCGTTCAGGGCTTTCACGAAGAAGTCCGACCAACGCGTTGGTGGGCGTCCTGGCGTCCTGGAGCGAGTCATATAGGGAGAATCCTCACTTCTTAATTGGTTTGAAGATGTGCTTATTTTTTGCCAAGTCGCTAAACCCAAGGAGTAGGGGGTCTCAATGGGATACGGCGCAGCACGCGTTTGGGGGCCTTGTACGCCCGTGCGCCTTATACCTTTGTCCTTTTCAAATTTCGAATAGTCGAATTTCGAATAAATTCGAATTTCGAATATTCGAATATTCGACTATTCGGTTAACTGAGGTTCTGATCACGAAGCTGGCAAACGCTTTCGGTGTTACGGTCGACCACAATAGGCGATGGTGAGTATGTGCAAGAAAAGGTGCAGAATAACCGGCCGTGTTGTACTGTCGTGACTCCAAAAATTGAGTGGAGGTCGGAATTTTTTTTTTCGCCCAAACATCGCCTGTACTGCTACTTTGGATGCTGAGCACGAATATGTATCCAATTTCGACAATTTGGCCGCTTACGATATTTCATGGTGTGTGTTCGTGAGTAAGGATGGCGTTGTCATGACCACTGATTTCGTCCTTTCCTCGCCACAGGAAATTATTTAGGCTGCTGCCACGAATCTGTCATTTCTTTTTCTAAATTATCCATTTTTCGTGCACTACTTTCCATCTCAAAGTCGAAGACTGGAAAGCAAGTCTGATCACATATGTAGGTGAAGAAAGCGATTCCATGTACTCAAACTGATAAACTTGACCACTCATGAAAATGTGGAATCACGCGATCACGCGAAAACGTTTACTAGATTTGCGATCAGCACCTCAATTAGCCCTCTAGACGACGTTTGGGCGAAACCTGCTTTCGATCTCCGGAGTTGTGGGAGTACAAGTCCCTAAACCTTCGATTAGCAGAGAGTGGTGGGGAGGCGATGGGCAGCAGGGGCGTGCGTTAAATTTTTTCGGTAAATTTTTAACGACCACTTTTTAACGAAAAATTTTCGCGTTAAAAAGGTAAATTCGTTAAATAAAATGTCCCTTAGCTGCATTCAGTTGAAAACCACTGGGGTGCCTCTCGAACAATCCCCCACAGCGCTCAATAGGTCACTTACAAGATTCCCACGGGAAGTTCATTGACCTCCCTTGTGAGTTGACGCGAAGTAAGCGCTGCAAGCGCGGCCCTCCGCTGCGCACCTGCTTCCTTGTAAACGGCCGTCGAGCGTGCTGTGGCCATTCACGTGAACCGCAAGTGATTAGGGTTATGCCTGTACACAGATATTTTCACCTTCAGTATACGGGAGAATCTTCGTTTTGTATTTCTACCCCAGTTACAACAAGGGAACGATTAGAGCCGAAGGGGCTGCGGTAGGGAGGTAGAACTTTCAGGAGCCTAGAAAGCTCCTGCTTTCTGCCAGTAAAGACGTTGAAGAAGAGAGGAAGCGCAATGGCTATGGAGTACAAGAGCCAGTCATACTCCGTTTCCTATGAAAGTGAGCCATCCCCATTTTCGCTCTAACACTGTCCAAATCGTAGTGTCTTGTCAGATTAGATTCCAACGCGGATCCGTTTCTCTTCAACGGAGCTAGAACACAAACTGAATGCCATTCATGAGACTCCAGTGCGCCCTTTCTGCACCAGATCGCCTTTGTATCATCTCTCCGCCCATGATAATCATTCTTTTACTACCTGGAAGCTTCGCTATAACATAAGGAAAGATAGCAACCTATAGAGAAAGACCTATAACAATCTAGCTCTGCCTACCCAAGGTGTTTCTCTCTTCTCGGTGCACGAATTCTTAGGGAAGCAAAGCGTGCTTCATTGCCATTATACCGCTGTTATCGTCCTTTGGTCTCGTAAAGGAAATGGATGGAGCAGCTATCCATTTCCTTCACAGTGGGTAATAAAAAATAATTAAATGTCAACCACTGGGTGACGACAGTAAATAATAGTGTTCATTTGATTATTCGAATATTCGACTATTCGAAATTCGATTATTCGAAATTCGACTTTTTGAAAATCGAATATTATTCGATCGTTCGAAATTCGAAATTTTGAAAATCGAATATTATTCGATCATTCGAAATTCGAAATTTTGAAAATCGAATTTTATTCGATCATTCGAAATTCGAAATTTTGAAAATCGAATATTATTCGATCATTCGAAATTCGAAATTTTTTCCCAAACAAAGGTATAGTGCGCCTGCAGCCAGTGGCTCGGAGCACAGATGGGTAGAGGATTGGCTAGTACGACGCAGGGCGGAGGTTTGGGTCCTCTGCGTTGCTGCACTTTTGCATTTCTACTGATTGGTAGAGATTCGGGGGATTCTAACGTCTATACCATTTTCAGACGTTTTCTGCGCATTTTTTCTAGCTGTATGCTGTGGTACTCAACATGGTAATAAATGATCAGCACCAGTGATACACAGGTAAAAGTGCCTGTATAGTGAATCGCGGTGTCTTCCTCCATGGTTATGAGCACGCAACCGAAATCCAATTGAAGACGTACCCTTTCCTCCGAGACAAGAGTTCCACCCGAAGGCGTTATCATATGCCCACTGCTTGCTTGCCTCTCCACGTCCATCAGTCCATCTTGCGGATCCCAGTCTTCCTATTCTTCTTCCTCCACCTCCAGCTGTTCGTCTTCGGCAAAAACGAAACGTGTTTTTCTACTATATGAAGGGTGGACATTCTCGCAGTAGAACCCATTTCCCCCGTTCAGACCTAAGCCCGAGACCCTTCCCTGGTCAGTACATCAGAGTCCTTCGAGAGCTATACAGTGGATTCACGAACAAGATCTCACCATTCTACAACGACGTCGTCATCGACGTGAAGGGAGGGGTTCGGCAAGGGGATACCATGTCCCCGAAGCTCTTCAGCTCCACCCTCGAAAACCTAATGCGCGAACTAGAATGGAAAGAATGGGAGTGAAGGTCGACGGCCGGCAACTACACCATCTTCGCTTCGCTGACGACATCGTGCTCATAACACCGAGCATCAGTCAGGCGGAACGAATGCTGGCCGACTTGGATCGTGTATGTGGGAACGTTGGACTGCAGCTGAATCTTACGAAGACGATGTTCATGAGGAACGGACAAATTTCTGATGCCCCATTCTCGCTCAACCGAACGAACATCTCCGAATGCTCCAGCTACGTGTATCTGCGTCGCGAAGTCGATATGGCCAACGACCTAGCGCAGGAGCTGAGTAGGAGGGAACGAGCGGCTTGGGGAGTTTTCAAGAGCGTCGAAGACTTCGCGAAGAAGACGAAGAACGTCCGACTCCGTGCCCACCTATTCGACTCCACTGTTCTTCCTGCCCTAACATACGTCTCAGAGACCTGGGCTATACGAAAGCAGGATGAACACGCGATCAGCGTCGCGCAGCGTCGAATCGAGAGGATGATGCTCGGAGAGACGCGACTCACGCAAGTGAGAGATGGCCTCCGGAGTTCCGAGCTTCGCCGACGTTCGAAGATCAGAGACGCTGTCGCGTGGGCCAAGTTGTCGAAAATTAGGTGGGCCAGCCACGTAATGCGAGAACACCAGGACGCCCACCAACGCGTTGGTCGCACTTCTTCGCGAAAGCCCTGAACGACCGATATGACGCTCTTCGTGTCCCTCGAGCGAGGAGAAACCATTGGAGCACTTGGCACGCGACAGGGACGGATGGGGACGCTGCTGGCGCCCGCTCGAGCAAGTAGATGATCAACGGGACGACAGGTAAATTAACATCGTAATTTCATAGAATATAGTTTTAGTTCAAAACGTCACTTGTTCAGGCAGAAAAACGTGCTATGACTTCTCCTTACAGTGGACAAAGAATTGAACCCACAATCGAACCCCCCCCCCCCCCCCGAGGAAACCTTCATTCTTAACCGTGGAACAATCAGCATTCAAAGCAGTGTAGGATTCAATTCGATGTTCAGAACAGGTCTCCTTCGGCAAACGAAGCCGCGCGCCAGTCCCCACATTGACGAAGCCACACTTGAAAAGGCAATTCATTAAGAGATGCAGAAACCACCTAAGAAGCTGAACAAACTACGAGGCACTGCCCACCTCAAGCAAAACGCAGTACAACTCCTCTCATTCGAAGTGATCCCGTAGTGCAAGTCCCCCTTCGATTTGCACTAATCACATTGCAGCGGTTAACGCGCTCCAACGATAAAACATTTCGTAGCGCCATTTCGGATTGGGCGGGGACTCCATTTTCGAGACCACGGGTTGAAAGTCCTGGGTTCCTTCCTGATCGTACGCTTGTGGGATTCATTGTCGAGGCTAGTGCAGAGGAGAAGCACCAAGTCGATGAAAATGTCGCGGTTTTGGTAGCATGTCGGCGCTTTTCGTTGTTTTTCCTGTAGCTCGCTGTGTAGGACTTCTCCGAATGAATTAGCGTTTACAGACAGCTGAGAAGATGTTGTCCTTCCTTGACAGGCAGATAAAAATGGATTCGGCTGAAGATGGTGCGGGTTTGGACGGATTTTTTTGCACCTTCGCTGAGGGGATCCATCAAAGTAGCCTTTTTTCAGCCGAATCAGTGGCCAAGCAGATTGAGGAGCATGATGGGTTGAAGACACTGGAGTTGAGAGGAAATACCGTTGGCGTAGAGGCGGGGAAGAGACTCGCTCAAGCTCTTGAAACGCATCCAGAGTTGGAGGTATGCAGCTTGATGTCGGATTTTGCCTTTTTTTGCAGTTTGGTTTGAAATGGATCCAGATATGAAAACTAGGGAGAGAGAGGGTTGTTAGTTGTCGTTTGATTGACTGTAGAACAACCTGAGGGATAAAAACCTAGGCTTGGGAGTGTATCCAACTTCAACCCTAAACTCACATTATTGTTGCCATCATATTCGGAGCTATAGGTCGGGGGCACTATTGTACTTTCACAACTCCAATGGTCGAGGAGATGTCGAAAAAAAATTTCGCCCAAACTTTGGCTAGGTGGGGGGGGGGGTTGTTTGGGGTGCTCATCACGAATTTGAGATCCGTTTTCAAAATTACGGCCGATTACGGTAGGTTACGGTAGGTACGTGTGACTAAGGCTGCCAAGGTCATGATCACCGATCTCGCCCAAACTTTGGCTAGTTGGGTTGTTTGGGGTGCTGATCACGAATTTGTGATCCGTTTTTCGTTTTACGCTGGAGTACGGTAGGCTGGAGTACGGTAGGTTACGATTGTGACCATGACCTTAATCACCCGTATCTACCGTAACCTACCGTACTCCAGCGTAAAACGAAGAACGGATGTCACATTCGTGATCAGCACTCCAACCCCCTAGCCGAATTTTGGCAAAAATTTTTTCGACCTCTCCTCGACCCGTGGAGTTGTGAAGGTACAATAGTGCCCAAGATGTCTTGTCTTACCAGGAAACTATCTCAACGGTAGGTCGGAACAGCCTAAGTGTTGTATAATGATAGAATCGCTTCTCTCTGGGAAACAAGAAAATGCAAACATCTCGACCCCAATACAATTCTCCGCAGAGTTAGGGACGAGGGAAGTGGGCCGATGGCGGTGTTAGCCCTATGCCTGCACGCGGTGGGCGAGCTCAAGTTGGCTGGAAACAGCGATTATGGGGATCACGCCGCCCCTCTACACACTGCGCCACCTTTACTCGCTCGTCATCGCCCTCCCTAACTCTGCGCAGAGTTGTACTGAGGTCGAGATGTTTGCATTTTCTTGTTTCCCGGAGAGAGGCGATTCTGTCCCTATACAACAACACTTAGGCCGTTCCGACCTACCGTTGGGATAGTTCCCTGGTTAGTACCCCATATCCTGAATTTGTCCGAGACGGACCCCTCGCGACCAGTATTGATCCCATTGTTCTGAAGGCTCTCAGCCTTTTTTCTACTGCTACTACTTTAGCTATTGCTTGCTAATGTTTTCAGACATTTTCGCGGTTCTTTCAGTTTTTGAGAAAAGTTTTATTACCTTTCGCGTACATTCGTAACATTGAAGTGCACAAAATTTCAATACACAATCATCCATTCAATGCTTTGTACTCTTTGGAGAGTAGAGGGTTCTCTTTTCCAAATATGTACGTCCCGAACCTTTTCTAAAATCTATGGCTCACTTCAAGATCTGAAGCATGCATACTACGGCTTGTTGCATATCCAACTTCATTAATTATAACATGGTCGGAAATGGAGGAAGGCAGCTGCTGCTACAGCGCGTGCGAGATGAGGGATTCCTTTCTGGTAGATTCAAGACACTCTTGGACTATTAGGGTTTGAATACAAAAGACTCGACCGACCCACGTTAGTTTACTGGAACTATTGAAAGAAAAGATGGTACGCGATAAGCGGCGATTGCTGTCGTAGGTGGCTGAGGTAATTGAGTTTTAAAACGTTGTTGTTGCTGCCCACTTCAACAAATGTGCAACAACCTGATGCCACATTGCCTCCGCCAGGAATGGCTGTCCGAAGACTGAAGTGTAATTTTTGTTGGAAAGGGGCTCATTAGACCATATGCAACTGGTATGGATTGTGAATACACATCTGTAAGGATCTTGGAATCTTTTGAAGGCTTATTTACACACCTGGAAAGTATCCGTAGCTGTGTGGAGATTCGCTGCCGTATTGATCCTTTCCTTTTTTCAAATCAACTCAAACCGCTATCGCATGGCTCCCTATGATAGATAAAGAAATTTTATGCAGAGCCGAAGCAGTTGTGTTTGAAGTCTATCATTGGCGGTGGCCAGCGTCCTGCGTGAGCACCCTTCTGTGTCGCTTTCACAGATGGTCATGTAGAAGTTAAACCAACCATAAATTTAAGGCAGTCATCATGAAGGTTATCACACCTGGTCCTAGCTGCTTGATTTTTTTTTAAACCGCAGGTTGCCTTCACTGGGAAAATAATATATATGAAATAGCACGGTGTGGAATTAACCTCCTATGCTTTCGAGCGACGGATTCATAATCTTAAGACGGCGCAATTTGTAAGCGCCAATCACACCGGCAGAGGTGTAGCGTATATATCGGCAATCTTTAGTTTGAATGAAAGGTTGTTCTGTGAACAGAGTTATGGTTTATTGAACATAAGCCTCGAAGGCTGACAGAACTTTCATTATACTTTTCAGTAGTGTCTCCTGAGAACTGGATTTGGCTAAGCTTCTGTGGTGATGTATAAGGCATCTTACAATTATAATGACGACCTACAGTTGTGACAGTGGAAAACGTTTAGCAAAAAAAAAGACGCTCTCTAGATCTGCTCCATCTGAGTGTCTACTATAGAGTATACTGAGTTCAAATGTTTTTGAATATTTAATAGGAGCTTTCCATTTTTCTTAGATGAAGTACAAGTGACCTGTTTGTCTTTAGTTTTACCCCTTTTAGAGATGCCTGTGGAGCGACCTGTTTACTGGACGGTTAAAGACGGAAATTCCCACTATTTTAGTGAGTTTTCGTTTTACCTCGTATGAACCGAAAAGGTTGGAACGCTTCGTTGTCACATTTTAGCGTACCATGTGTGGAGCGGTAATGAGTGCCAACTGCCATATAACGGAGCTGGATTTGTCTGACAACGCTTTCGGACCAGTGGGAGCAGAAGGTCTGTTCTGCTATGAGTTGTTGCCGCTAGAAGAGTCACTTTGCGTTCCTTTCACATTACTGGTGAAGACCAGTATCGCATATTTGCAGCAAGCTGACTTTCAGGCATTTCGCAGTTCCTCGTCTCGAAGTCGGCCTATTCTCTCCAAGTGCTAAAGCTTAATAACAATGGCCTTGGTGCAGGAGGGAAGGTGGGCTTATGACTACCAACGTCTGCTTAGTACCTGTAATTTTCCATTTATAGACCATAGCGAGATGCCTTCTCGAGTGCCACAGGAATGCCTCTCGCGATGGCTTTGAGTTCAAACTGAAGACTTTTGTTGCTGGTAGAAATCGGCTTGAAGACCCGGGAGCGAAGGCGCTGGCTGAAGCGTTCGAGGTGACTATTTTCTAAAAGTGAATGGTGGCCGATAGTCACTTAGGCTCTGTCGGAATGCACGCGAAATCTTTAGATAGCATCTTGGTAGACGCCAAGTCTTTGAGGCGGTCTTCTGGGAAGGGAGGGTTGATGAGATCGTTAAGCGAGGTAGATCGCTGCATTCCGTTCTAGGTATTTTTATTAGCACTGTGGAAGGCGCACCCACGCTGTTACCTACCAGCTTCCACGGTTTGTCAGTGTGTGAACCTCAGTAAAGAATAGGATGCTTGATGAGTAATGATGAATAGGTTGTTACTAACCCGTTATGGTTTGCATTGAGAAGGGCTTGTTCATACTGGGCCTCCTTCCTCAGTCCTTAGGGACGAGATCATTCGATAGGATCACGTATATCTCTGATTAGCCTTCTTTAACCTTACTGGAGCTGGTTTTTCGGTCTTCTTTTTGTCTCCATTTCTTACCTTACAGGTCCTCCGGTCACTAGAGGAGATCAGCATACCACAGAACGGTATTCGAGCTGAGGGTATATGCGCGCTATCATCTGCGTTCAAGTCGAATCCCTCGCTGCGAATCATCAATGTGAATGATAACACGTGCACCGCTAAAGGAGCGATTGCCTTGGCTGAGGTTGGCATTTTGATTGCTCTCCCGCTGGTTGTTCTCGATCACTTCTGAGGATTTAGGCCGTCGCTGAGCTGAAGGAGCTCGAGATTCTCGACATTGGCGACAGCTTGAGCAGAGATGACGGCATTCTGAGCATTTGCGACGCAATTACCGAGCAGCACTACAAACTACAGGTAACTGATTCACTAGAGCAATCAACTCTGTGTGTCCGCACCGGTAAAGTCGTCTTTCTGTTTTCCTAATGGAACCGGCGTATAGATTACTAAAACTCATGTTATGTCTTCTTCATCCAGTCCAACGTAGTCTTCTGGAGTCAGAAAAGGCATTGTGCCACGCGTCCTTTAACGATCCTCTTAGAGGGCATTACTATTCTTCATTTGAATACCACATCCTCATGGTGGGAGCCATCCGCGAATCGCGCCCTTTAGTTCTAGTCAAGGCGGCTGAAAAGGTTCTTTCCCAAACCTATGACGCAGATGCTGAGTTTACTGCACCACAAAGAGTGCAATCAGCGTCAACCTATACGATCTGAAAATGAAGACTAGACTGGGGACGCAATATCCTGCCCTTACCTCCATTTGACCTTCGACGGAATGGCCTTCATCGTAAATAATGACTTCCAACAGCCCCGAGTGTAGTGTTTAATACTCTTTATGATCTCGACTGAGGGCGCAGTATGTGTTGGGGGGGGGGGGGGGGAGGTCCCTACATGGCGTGGAAATTTCCACTTTACAACAGTAGCGTAGAATATTTAGTCTTCCTAGCAGTGAGCCAGCTGCGCTGAATAGTGAACGCCGGTATAAAAAAAAAACGAAGCCATCGTCTGCCCGCTCCCCCTCCCCCACCAACCAGAACCAACCCCATTGTCTAGCCTGTTGGTTTCAGTTTGTGGATTTTTCTGGCAACGAGCTGTCGGCCGAAACAGGAGAGGCGGTTGTTGGGTACTGGAAAGATGCTTTCCTTGCTCGAGGCCAAGATGTGTAAGATCTTCATTAAATACGTTTGATCTCACAAGATCACATCTAACGCTGTTCAGCAAACTGAAAATGACGCACAACAATTTTGGCTCGCTGTTTCGTAGCATAAGAGAAGCAGCTGAATGCACAACCATTGATCTTGGCGAAAGCGAGTGAGTAATTTGTACCGCAGGCGGCTCAAGACTTTGCTCTTATGTAGTGTGATGCTTGCGTGGTTCAGTGATGACGAAGGCACTCTCTCTGAATGTTCGGACGAGTACGTTCAGTCAGAAATGGACAGCGAAGACGAGGCTGACGATGAGGACGAAGAAGAATATGAAGGTAGGCATGTGTGACTCGCTTCACTCCATTTTGTGCGTGTACAGGGATCGGTTGCAGTACATGAGAAGTTCAAATTCAGATGTGAAAGAAACAACCGATGCCGATGACGGAGACCTTAACGACCTACTTAACAACCTTGGCTGCATGAAGTTCACGGAGTCTGGTGCGAAAGCTCCCGACGATGATGTCGTTTCGTTTTTAAATCAACAACTGAAGCTGGATACCATATTGGACGGTAGGTGGAGTAGCCAATAGACCAATGCGGAGAGAAGTTTGTAGAGCTTTCGAAGAGTTTTTTTCTTCCAGCTGAACCCGTTGCTCGACGCATTGAAGAGCAGACATGCATGCGAGTTCTGGATCTGCGTGGAAACACGCTTGGCATTGACTCTGGAGCTCGTATCGCCGAAGCTATTAAGCGTCATCCAGAGTTACAGGTTGGTTTGTAGAACGACGCGGCTTCTCTTTATACCCCGTTTTTGGTGGTTACTAAACGAGCTTTTCAGAAGTGTCTTTGGAGCGATATGTTCACTGGGAGACTGAAAAACGAAATTCCTCCAATACTGGTCAGTTCAAACCGCCGTTACTAAACTAACTAGGGAAGGGTTTCGACCTCCCATGGAACTTCAAGTTGAGACCAGGATCATTAGAAAGAGCTCGGAATGCAGATTACGAATATGGGTGTCAAAACTGCAAAATGAAAGTCCTGAGCGAGTTATGGCCTGTCGAAATCGGGGGCCTCACCACAAGTTGGCTGTACGAAGCACCGGGCGCGAGAGTAGTGAGTCATCGGGGCTCCGTAAGAAAGGGCCGCTAGCTGCGGCAGTGGCGCAGTTGTAGTGCTCATGCTCGTCGGGTGCGACGTCGTTGGTTCGGTTCCCGTTGCGCCAGTTTTTTTTTTACAAATCATAATTTATCTTCGAAATGACCTTTTGTTCTGAATTATGACACGTGTCTGATTAAATAGCCGGGAAAACTACCATACACGTTTGTAAAAATGCTTTACGCCAAAAATTGTTATGATGACATTTTTATTCACTATTTTGCGCAAATAGAGTCCAAATCATATATTGAATAACTGGAGCTGTTTCTATCAACCTTGGCATTCATGGAACAAAGCAAAAAAGTATGATGAGGAAGAAGAAAATGTCCTTGATCTACTGCTTTTTCTTCACTCACTGTGTCCTGTTCATCAGTAAAGGTGGTGTCCATTCTTCTCGCTGAATTTGGGGTACCAGAGTAAATAAAAATGTCACCATAGCAGTTTTTTGCCTTCAGGCATTTGTACAAGCGTGTATGGTAGTTTTCCCGGTTATTTAATCAGACAGGTGTCATAATTCAGAACTAACGGTAATTTCGAAGTTAAATTGTGATTTGCAAAAAAGGCTGCAGTAACGGGAACCGAACCAACGACGTCGCACCCGGCGAGCGTGAGCACTACCCCTGCGCCACGGCCGCATCTGGCACGCACTTCTTAAGGCCCCCACACACTTCTGCAGCAACGCCGCTCGCTGCTATAGTTAAGGATAGGGCGGTGAAGCCGCCGCCGGCGAGCTCTGTGTCCCTGCCCTACGGTTAAGGATAGGCAGCGGCGTTGCAGCAGAAGTGTGCGGGGCCTTTAGGCCTATGTTATACGCCCGTGGGAGCACCGCGGACGGAAGGTGCACCGTGAACGGTCGTCGTCGTCCCGGGGCGACTAGCGTCGCACTGGAGCGCGTTTCTCGATTTTCTCGACTGGATTCCGCGGGACGACAACAGTCCGCGGTGCAGTGCACCGCGGACGGCTGCCGTCCCGCGAACGGAAAGTATAAAGGCCCCCACAGAGTTCTGCGGCAGCGCCGCGGCCCTATGCTTAACTATAGGGCAGAGACGCAGAGCTCGCCGCCGGCGGCGATCCGCGAGACATAGGCCTTACGGAGCCCTGATGACTCACTGCTCTCACGCCAGGTGCGTCGTACAGCCAACCTGTGGTGAGGCCCCCGATTTCGGCAGGCCATTACTCGCTCAGGACTTTCATTTTGCAATTTTGACTCCCATATTCGTAGTCAGCATTCCGAGCTCTTTCTAATGATCCATGTTTCAGCTTGAAGTTTCATGGGAGGTCGAAACCCTTCCCTAGTAAGTACCCATTGGTGAGTACATGATATTATAACTCTGGAAATACTCTAGAAATCGTTGTGTTCTGCCATGATTTCCGCCAACTGTCACATTACTGAGCTCGATCTCTCCGACAACGCATTCGGTCCCATTGGAGCTGAGGGTTAGTTTGATGGATTCAGTTGGACGTTTGTTCTGTGTATAGGTTTTGTTCAGGCGCCTTAGCACCACCTCCGTGAACCCTTACTGACGTTTTGATTTTCGCACGAACACATTTGCTTGCAGATGATTTGAAGGTTTAGGCATACAGGAGTTCCTTGTGTCGCCAGCTGCTTTCTCGTTGGAAGTGTTGAAGCTCAACAATAACGGACTCGGAGCCGGTGGCAAGGCAGGTTTTGCAGTGACGTTCGAGTGTGATCCCCTAAATCTTCTAGGATCTCACATATCTTTAGTTTACAGGTTGTCGCCAAGTGTTTGTCCGAATGTTTCTCTCGATCCAAGGTCGCTGGAAGGAGACTGAAGCTGAAGACATTCATCGCTGGCAGAAATCGTCTCGAAGTACCAGGAGCTGTGGCTTTGGCGGAGGCGTTTACTGTAACTATGTTACCACTTCCTCTTGTTCACCTCATTCGAGTATTCCGTTAATCTACTCCCTTCATATATTTCGCTTCAGAAAATCGGCACGCTGGAAGAGCTTGCATTGCCTCAAAACGGAATCACATCCAAAGGAGTCGAAGCACTGGCCGCGTGTTTTCAATCCAATCCCAATCTCCGTATCATCAACCTGAACGACAATACCGCCACCCAGCTCGGAAGTGCCGCTGTTGCTAAGGTTTTAATACACCTACTAACCATAAGTTTTGTTGTGCATTACTCTATTTATCACTCCAGTGATGCTCTTCACGGGGACTTCATTAAATCCGTGGGTTGCAGGCACTACCTTCGCTGTCGAAGCTCGAAGTGCTCAATCTGGGCGACTGTCTGTGTCGAGACCAAGGATGTCATGCGATTGTTGACGCTCTCTCGCCAACAATTCACAAGAATCTAAGGGAGGTGGAGCTGTCGGGTGCAGAGTTGACCGGACCGGCTGCGATGCAGATCGCCGAGAAATGGAAGAAATTGCCGGCTTCGACTCGGCTCATTGTTGCATCCAACAACTTTGGTGGCATGTTCGTGCAGTTACGAGGAATGGTCGCACACAACGTGGTCGTGGGCGAGTCTGAGTAAGGCTTCGGCTGTTAGGTAGTCCGACGTACTTGAGTAGCTTCAGTGGGTCTATCTTGTTGCTGTGTTTCAGTGACGATCAAGGCAGCCTAAGCTCAGACGAAGAAGAGCGAATGAGCGCGGCGGATTCTAGCGTGGATGACGACAGCGATAATGAGGTAAGACAGCGTTATCTGGCCTTCAGAAGGGATCAACAATCATAATGAGCATAAGCGCACAAAATATTAGTATGAAAAGCAACTGTAGATTAAGAAGATGAGGTGGTTTAGATGATGGTTCTGATAGTACCAAATTTCTTTACGCGTTTACGCAGTCTCGGAATTGCTCATAGTTGCTATAAATTGAGAAGATAATGATAGCCTTCTATGTTGGAACTGGAGTCCCTTCTCTTTTTTGTATCGATTGACACAAATACAATGCTTTAACACATTTGCTTAAGCCTGGAGCGGCTGGCAGAGAGGCTATATGTTGTTACAGGATGTTTTGTTGCGATCAACTCTTGCGCCAGGCGGGACTCGAACCCGCATCTTTTGCTTTCCGGGCAGCGATGTTCGCCTTACACCACCGGCGCTGTTTGACCGCACGTAACATCCGTGATATCCTCGAGGTCTGTCAGCACCCACCCGTGATACGGGGATCCTGTAACAACATATAGCCTCTCTGCCAGCCGCTCCAGGCTTAAGCAAATGTGTTAAAGCATCGTTACTAGTAAGATCTTCAGCTTGACCGGTTCCATGCTGATATCAGCGGCCGGCCCATCCCCGTATCACGGGTGGGTGCTGACAGACCTCGAGGATATCGCGGATGTTACGTGCGGTCAAATAGCGCCGGTGGTGTAAGGCGAACATCGCTGCCCGGAAAGCAGAAGATGCGGGTTCGAATCCCGCCTGGCGCAAGAGTTTTGATCGCAACAAAACATCCTGTAACAACAAATACAATGTCTCTGTCCTGTTTCCGTCCCTCTTTGGCTCTCATTTTTGTTCTCGCAGATTACAGCCGTATTCATAAGGAATTGGAGGCGTTAGGTGATAATCTATTACCCATGCATGAAAACCTGGTAGATATAGGGTTTTATGGTAAAAGCATGCCAATTACCTAATTGATTTGGGCAATGAATAAGACTTATGTCATAGGGAAGGAGGTTTCGGGTTGTCCTGGGTTAGAAACCGATTTAGTCTCATACTCGTACAAACCGTTGCATTCTTTTTCACATTTATACTCGCCTTCAAAAGCTATCCATTCCAGGAATCGGGCCAGGATACGGAATCACTGCTCAAACGATGTCGCGATTCGATTGAGGACGCTCAAGTGAGCACAAAACCAAATACTAGTGGTTCGCCTATTAAATAACATTATCCTCAGGACCGTTTTGAGTCGGGAACACAGGAGAAAGCTGCTAGATTGGTACTAGAATTGGCTCTCATCATAGCCCAGAGTGACAAGAATGAGGAGGTTGTCAACGCGACAGTTAGTGTTGCTGGTACGTTGCACAAGCTTCACTTAAAATGATATTTCAACGATTTTCACCCGATAGATGTCAAGTAAAGGTGCATGCATCTAAGGTGTTTGTATTTCAGTCTCCCTCGCCTGTTTAAGACGGTAAATTACTCTATTCTTGTTAGTGGCAAGTTCTATTCCAGAGGACGTGCTGAAGCGCGTTGAAGCCGTCCGTCGCCGGCCGATTTCCACGGCATCGCAGTTGATCAATCACCTGATTGCGCAATGCGGTTTTGTCAAGGCAAGTTCGCTTCATGCGAGGTATTCACTAAAGAGGTGGAAAATGGCACCGCTTTTACCGTTGGCTTTCCTGGGTTGATTGTATGACA
Source organism: Heligmosomoides polygyrus polygyrus (assembly GCA_947396885.1). Classification (NCBI taxonomy): domain Eukaryota; kingdom Metazoa; phylum Nematoda; class Chromadorea; order Rhabditida; family Heligmosomidae; genus Heligmosomoides; species Heligmosomoides polygyrus. The sequence goes on from OX377203.1 coordinate 36,115,842, forward strand.
CGTTGCTTATTTCAGCCACAATGGTGCTTGAATCAGGTTTAATAGTGATAAATGAGACAGCGCAGTGCGGAACAATTTGGTGAACATGTTTAGGAGCGACGGAAGATTCTACCGTTGGACACGCAGTGGGGCCGGTCGAAATTCATCATTGTGATTAAAGTTTCGAAAAATCATTATGAAATGACAATTATGAGGAGAGAGTCTTAATGCACAAGCTTGTGTGTATGTATGTGTGAAGGTCAAAATTGAAATCTAGCAAGGGCAAGCCCACTGAAAGGACCGCCCGTGCCGAGAAGTACTAGGCCTTCTCTCCTAAAAATTTCTGCTAAATTAGCTAGCTAGTTCGGCCTCGTAGCTAGCTTCGCCCTCGTATCAAGTTATTGGTTCATGATGCCTTACCTGATGAATCCTAAGAGTTCAATTCTTTGGTTCTACTACAAAGATGACATAACATCCTCTATATGGTACTTGGTATGCGGTAAGTGGTGAGGGAAGGAAGGGAGAGGGCAAACATACCCTCTGACAGGCTGCTGGCAGGAGCTGACGACTTCGCGGTCGGGGCGAGGTAGACGAGACTCCCGTAGCCGGCTGCCATTATCTGGGAGCAGGACGTCGCCCTCGTGAGTGCGGATTGGGTACAGTCCGACATCTCACTTTCTCCAGTAAGCTCGTCCTCGAGCTTGAGAATATCAACATCCTGTCGACAGTCGATAATCATCCGAGAGGAAGTAAGATCGGATATACAGTAAGAGAATATAGGAACTACAACACAGTTACGCTATAATTTAAAGCTGTATAAAGAGCTATCGATTAAAGACTGAGCATGTTTTGAGTGAGTGGTTTACCAGTAAAGCATGATCCGATGGAGTGGTAGATGAGGGTCCGCACAGTTATTGAGAACAAGCTCGTCTTCGAGCTTGCGTAGAAGGATGTGGATGAAGCGGATTGAATATGAGAGACGACGTTCAAGTCTTTCAACTTGAGGGATATGCACGTGGGGTGCGTTAATGAAGAAAATGAAGAGGTTTGTCTTCCGTCTTCGCTAGTGAGGTTGAAGAAGACTATTATTAATTCAGCACCTTATTCAGGACAGCATTCAATTTAATAATTTAAAAGTATCTACTGTTACGTTGATGAAACATTGCTTTACGGTAAAACCTAAATTTGTTATGAATGTATTATACAAAACGAAAAAACATGGATGCTACAAAATTTCGAAAATGAAGAAGTGTCCAATATCTTGCACACATGTGCGAGCAAAAAGGAAATTGGGACGATAAAGTACCATCGATATACAATTGAGAATAAATTACATTGTATTGTAATACTGATGTAATTCACAACATTTGAGAGAGAAATTGTTTTACACGTTACTGAATCAACTTATTCACATTTTTCTCTACGCATATACAAACAATTTGTCAAGTGTCAGCCTTTGTTTTTACAACTCGCTCAGTTGACACAGGTGCGGGAAAGAGAGAAGTAATTTGACTAGCAGCGCGAATTGGAAATGCTGTAAAGTGCCTATTCAAAGAATTTTGTATATATTTCTGCGCGAAGCAGCGAAAATGAGTTAAACTAAATTTACAATACACTGATCTAGCTACCTTTTCAGATATGGATCAGTTTCCATAGTCCATATGCTGTCCTGCTAAACTATATTTACTCTGTAATTGCGGTGATCGCCGCAATGGTTGTTCCGCGGTGTCCGGTGCTTCTTTAGAGCTCACCAAAATAGGGGATGGTGCGTGAACAGAAGCACTAACAACCTCGTAAGGCCTCGTGCATACTTCCCGTCGCCGCGATTCAATCGCGGCGATGAGTTTTGCAGAGCGACGCGAAAGAATTTGAATTTCTCTGTGCTCGTCGAATCGCCCATCGCTCTGCAAGGGAGCGCGACGGCGATTCGTCTAGGACCACCGCTAAACACCGCGCGCGGCGCGAAAAAGTATGCCATGCCCGCGATGGGCGCGGGAAGCTATCGCGCATGCCGACCGCCACTGTTGCGGCGGCCGCGGCGAAGTTTTCTTTGACTGCTCTTCCGCGTGCGGCGGAATGGCCATGAACTGAGCGCCGCGATGGCATCGCGACGATGGAAGTATGCCCCCGGCCTAACGTAGTGAATATAACTTCAGCAGGTTCATATGCACTGTTTGTCGCTTTAGCGACCCACAAGAGCTTGAATCGTCACATTGGGTCGATCTACTACTTCGACACTGAACGGGCCTTTCCACTCATAAGTTATTTTGGGACGCACAGTGTCGTCACGCAATAGTACAAGATCACGAGTAGAAAGCTTCGTTGGGCATACCTTATGAAGTTTTGATCATATCCCGCCTTGTATAGTTCGTCTTTTCTGCAATTTGACGTCCTACTGCTATGATGCGGTCTTTCAGACCAGCAGAGAATTGGACCGCGAAGTTACGAATACGAGTGTGGACGGCAAGTTGTGGACGATATAATACCATGTGAATGGGTTTCGTCCATGTGTGCGACGAATGGGCTATATCCTGTAGTAGAACTTTTGCTGCAATTGTAAGCAAACACAATGGGCTGGAGAAATCTGACCACAGGTCTCTAGCCTGTGAGCAATATGAACTTAGGGAATTATGCACCACCTTCACTATTCGCTCTACCTGACCGTTAGCTTTATGGTTGTAGCTTGTGGTAAACTCGTTTAAAATACCAAGAGTGTTTTTGATTTTTGCAAAGATACTGCTGGTGTAAGATGAGCCCCGATCCGAAGCTAACTCATTCCGAATACCGTGTTTGGATATAGCATCGTCTATTATAGCTTTAACGACCAACTCCGTCGTTTGATTGACTAGAGGGGTACATATTACAAACTTGCTAAAATCGTATACCGATATGGAGATGAACCTATTTCCGTTTATACATTGTGGCAGAGGTCCGCCTCGCAGCTGATAAGGTCCCCATTCTGTAGCTGACTCGATTAATAGTGCATGTTTTCAGTGTGAGGAGAAGTGGAGCATTCAAGCTGACAGGGAGGCTTTGGGGCTGCTGCTCAATCGGCTTATGGCTCGCGGTCATCTCTCCGACCAAAGCGGTTTGATACGGAACTATTTGTAAGTTTTTATAGCTTTAGCTTAATCAGAGCAAGTACTTTGGCCGAGCATTGCGGTGCTCATGCGTTATTGATGCCCTGCTCAGATATCTTTGCGATTATTCGTTGACAAGTGCTCCGACACGCCTAACGGCGTGTCTCGCACTTGCGCGTTTCGCGCGACTTTGCAGCATCCCTGGCCTATGGAAAGTAGATTTTGTAAAACATAAAATTCGCTAACATCTAGGACTGGTGCGTGCTTTATCGGCATCAAGCCGTTTACTACTTCCGCGCATTCATCATAGGCATTCTCTCCGGACCGGCCATTCACGTCATTGGTTTGTGCTGCGCAGTACTTCTGTCCCTCAAGTTGCTCCTCCGCAACCGTTCTCATGCTCAACAGCTAGCGTTTCCAGATATCGTTGACATGTCTTCCGAAGCCAGGTTCCCCCTCACTCGTTTCTTCTTACTGGATTTAATTGCTGGTCTGCCTTTACTGGTCTTTCCTCTCCCTCTTTTTAGTCCCCACCTTCCTGGTCCCAGCTCCTGGATTACTTCTTTGTTTCCACTACTGATCCCCTACTGGTATCTTCTTGCTGGTTTCCACGTCCTGGCCCTTCCTCCAGGTTGTTCCTTTCCTTCCTGGTCACTCTTCTTGTCCACCCTAGAAGTCCCCTTTATCACCCTTCTTCACCACCCCTTAGTGATCCTCCCATGTTCACGGCAGACGTCGGTGAGACGTATTCAGAATCAGGACCATTGTTGCGCGACGTACGGGACCCGTCTTCCGAATCCAGAAGCTCAGAAGCGCGCGCAGTCGCCGCTGTGTCGAGCATGGAGAGGCTATGCTTTTGGCAGATCCCTTGTTCTCCGAATGAATTCCCTTACGGCTCCCTTCTTGTTGGTTCCCCGTCCTTGGTTCTCTTCTATGTCTCTTCTTCCAGATAGATTCCTCCTCCTCCCCTCGAGATCCTCCTTACTACTCTACCCCAATTAAGTAGCCATCCCACGCTCACGACACGACGACGGTGAGCGAACGCCGATTGCGCGACATCGGTGTCGCATCTTCTAAATCCGGTCTCCCTTACTAGCAATGGATTCCCTTGCTGATCCTCTTTACTGCTCCCCCTCCCCTGATTGGTAACTCCCTACTGGTCCGTCCTTAATGCCTAAACTCTTCTTAGTGTCACCTCTTGGCCTGCTTCATTTCTCCCCCTATCGACCCTTCCCCATCCTGATGCCTCCTCCAGGTCGCTCCTTCCGGATCGCTGTCAGTTCTCCACCTTCGAAGTCCCCCTTCTACTCTTACCCCTTTAGTGGTCTTTTCATGCTAACAGTACGAATTCGGCGGAACGGCTTCTAAATCTGGACGCTCAAAAACGCGCGTAGGTGCTGTTGTGTTAAGCAGTAAAGGGCTGCGCTTTCCCTGCTGCAGAAACATCACACGTTCAATAGCAAATTTTGCCCGCGCTGTAGATGATGCGGCGTACCTCACTTCGGTTAGATCACTCGACCGCCCTCGCTGTGATGATGCGGCGTACCGCACATCACTCCAGGGACAAACTCTTTTACATATAGGTGGTGATGGGGTTGGAGTAGGATGGAGGGAGTCGCATTCTCCGCAGGCATGTGACAAGGTTGTGAATTGCGAAATTATCCATCGCGGGTATTGAGATGCAAGATCCTGCACTGACCTGCAACATCAAGAGGTTCCAAGGGCTCCGCCATGAATGGTGAGCGTAGATGTGATAGGCCTCCGTGACGTAATGCAAACACTCGCTGCACGAAAACGAGGGAATGGAGGGGGGGGGGGTTGATTTATCCCTAAATCGACCGTCATTTCCACATTACTGCATTTCTGTCCGGGATTGTGTAGAGTGCATGCTTAGCCTGACCACATTTTTTTCATTTCTACAGCTTACTTTTCAGCGGCAGCTCAGCGTGAGTCAGAAGGTGCGAGGAATCTTCCATCAACTCCTGAAGCAATACTGCTTTACTATGATAGACTTTCGTTTTGTTAGTTTTACATCTTGGATGTTCGAACTGGGTATGCTAATTGCCTCCGATCCCGATTAAGGTAAATACGCTGTTACGATATTTTAATGATTGGCTAACTGATCTCGGTGTCTGTTGTAGTGTGGTCTTATGAGCAAATAATAAATATTGGAAGAAGCGAGGATAACTTATTGTTGCTGAATCTGGAATCTAAGAGGACACATTTATTACAAAGTTAAAAAGTAATGCTTGGTGATGTCTCACTGTTCAAAGCCTCTTCGTTATGTTTTGATGAGCTACTGATAGCTTGCTCCGCACCTCCTCGTGCGGGTATGCTTCCGCCAGTCTCGCAGATCAAGCATGCAAAATCTGGAGAAGAAAATCGATTCCCGAGTTATCCTGCTGACCAGGGGTTTGTGCAATTACGATTTGCGATTTACGGTTTTGCGATTTATAGCGATGTTGGGGGATTTTTTAACGGTTGACGATATTTCGGGTCGTAAATCGTAAATGTGATCTTTGGTCACTAGTCATACAGTCCCCTCCCGTTATAACGCCTCCAGATAGGACGAGACTCTCGATGTAACGTAGATTTTTTTCTGGCACCGGCCAGCTTACCTTTACGTTAATACAAATCAACTCCGCTTAAGACGCTTCGGATACAACGCCACTCCCGTTATAGCGCGGTTTTGGGAGGAACTCTGCGTTCAAAATGACCCCCGTTATAATGCGACCCGTGCTCATTTTCCGGTTCCACACGGAAAATGAAAACGAGCAAGATGCTGACCGCGTCTGCGATCTGACCTACCCTTACACTGTCCCGTTCACAGTCACGGCCAGCACCCGCGTGGCAATGTATTAGATGCATATCGACGTTTTCCACGCGGGCGCGGTCCACGTAAGTCTCCGTAGTCAGCTATATGTCGAGCAGAGTATAAGACTGGCGATAGTCGTTAGAAGCTGCCGTAAATCAGATTATTCAAAACAATATCCTAAACATTTGTTCTAAGCCTAGAGCAGCTGGTATAGAGGCTATATGCTGTCATATAATGTTCTGTTGCGATCAGAACTCTCGCGCCATGCAATACTTGTACCTGTACCCTCTGCTTTCCGAGATCGCCGCCGGCGGCGTCCCTGCCCTATCCTTAACCATAGCGGCGAGCGGCGTTGCCGCAGAACTCTGTGGGGGCCTTTAGTCGCGATAGATATCGATCGGGCGGCGCGAAAAATCGATATCTATCGCGATATCGATTGTGGTGCGGGTGCGCGCCGCGTGGCGACTCAAGTATAAACTAGGGCCGAGTTACCTTTGGTACTCGTTATTCCCCACACATATCTGTCATACTTATGCATATAGGAGAGCAAGAGAAACTATCCGAGAACAGGACCTCATTAACAATCTAGGGATGTTTATTGCCTTCACATTCTCATTATGGTCACTTATGTTATTGGTGTAGTCATATTAGTCACTGCATGCGATTTTAGACAAATATGGACATAAAATGATGCAAAAAAGGTCAGCTCTGTTAGGACGCGACTCCCGTTATAACGCGGATTCTCTCCGGTCCCTTCAAACGCGTTATAACGAAAGGGGACTGTATATAGCGCGCTCCAGTTTGGGTGTGCTTCTACTTACTTTGGAAGGTTGGACACTTCCCTCTAGCCTTCTGTGGCTGTGCGCGGAGTACCTTGCTTTTATCAGCTTTTTATTTATTTATTTATTTATTTATTTATTTATTTATTTATTTATTTATTTATACATCCATAGGGATGTACCAATAATGATCGAGAACAGGCCGCGAAAAAATTGCCCGGAAAGAATGGGAAAAAACTCAAAACTCAACTTACAAACAGCGAAAGCGCTAAAAAAGGCTATCGAAAGCATTGAGGAAAGGCCCACCATCTATGGACCTTCGCATCTATGAGGGAGAAAATAACCAGAGAAGGGTAGGACAACCAACCCACAAGTAACATGATCACTGCAGAAAATCAGACGAGCTTGCCATGGTATACTATGGTGTCATTATGCACCTCAATAAAAGAAAAAACAACTGCGTAATAAGTGCTATATAGTGCCTACGAAGATGACTATCCATAGGCCAGTTGTATATATATGAGAGACAGCACTTTTGCCTGTTGCCTGTAACTTACCTTACTTTGATACTTTCATGGTCCTTTTGTCGGCTGGAGGCCTTCTCAGCGGGGACCACAACTCTTCCAGACCGCTCGATCTCTGGCTGCTTGCATCAGTGAGGCAGATTCCGCTCTCTGAAAGATCTTGAGAATGAGTCTGCCCATCGCGTTGGCGGTCGTCCCAGTGGTCTCTTATGGTCTCTCGGGAGCCATTCTGTGACACGGAGACTCCATCTATCGTCCTTTCGTCGAAGCAGGTGTCCGGCCCAGCGATATTTGGACTTCTTCATGTACTGCAGCGGGTCTGCTAATTGCGACTTCTCCCGTAGCTCCGATCTTCGTAGGCCTTCTTGCGATTGCTGACGAAGGATTGTCCTCAGAAGACATCTCTCCAGTGCTCGATGCGTAGTTTGCATTGCTCTGGCGATTGTCTTGTTGTCGGACCAGGTTTCGCGTAACACATCGCAGGCAGTAGAGAAGCGTTGAATATCGAGGCCCTGAGGCCGGCATCCTTGACCTGATCGGTGACTTCGCGAATCGAACTGAAGGCTGCCCATGCAGCGCGTCTCCTGCGGGCGATTTCAGGAGCAAGGTCGTTATCCATGTTCAGCTCTCTTCCTGGATAGACGTAGGAGTCGACCTGTTGTAGAGCGACTTCATTTAACCTTACGAGTTCCGTGTCACATCACTGGTTAACCATAAATTGCGTTTTGGACATATTCATGTCCAATCCAATCTTCACATTAAGCTCGTTCAGTATTTCCTCGACTGCTGCCGTGCTGGTAGAGATGAGAACAATATCGTTGGCGAAGCGAAGGTTGCTGATCCGTTTACCGTCGAGAAGGTAGCCTTCATCGTCCCAGTTCATGTCCTTCATGGTATCCTGGAGTGTCGATGTGAATAGCTTGGGAGAAATCGTGTCTCCCTGCCGTACTCCTCCCCCGATAGGAATCTTAAGCTTTCGATCTAACAACTGGATGGTGGTCGATCTGTTCGAGAAGCGTTCGTCGAGAAGTCGGATGTGGGACGATGGCATACCGGCATGCACAAGCGCGTTCAGAATGGCGTTGATTTCCCTGTAACAAGCTGTCAAAGACTGGCAGTATTGTTAGTATATTTGTGCCACACGAGGTGTTTCACCTGTATCACCTGTCGTCCGGTAGACATCGAATTGCTCGAGCGGGTGCCAGCAGCGTCTCCATTCGTCCCTGTCTCGTGCCAGAGTGGTCCAATGGATCCTCCTCGCTCGAGGGACACGAAGAGCGTCATATCGGTCGTTCAGGGCTTTAACGAAGAAGTCCGACCAACGCGTTGGTGGGCGTCCTGGTGTTCTTTTGACATCCCGCGGAATCCAGTCGGTGATGGCTCTCGTCCAGCGGGTGTCTGCGAAGCGCATTACGTGGCCGGCCCACCTAATTTTCGACAACTTGGCCCACGCGACAGCGTCTCTGATCTTCGAGTGTCGGCGAAGCTCGGAACTCCGGAGGCCTTCTCTCACTTGCGTGAGTCGTTTCACTCCGAGCATCGTCCTCTCGATTCCACGCTGCGCGACGCTGATCACGTGTTCATCCTACTTTCGAATAGCCCAGCTCTCTGAGGCGTATATTAGGGCAGGAAGAACAGTGGAGTCGAATAGGTGGGCACGGAGTCGGACGTTCTTCTTCTTCTTCGCGACTTCTTCGACGCTCTTGAAAGCTCCCCAAGCCGCTCTTTTCCTCCTGCTCAGCTCTGGTGCTAGGTCGTTGGCCATGTTGACTTCGCGACCCAGATACACGTAGCTGGAGCATTCGGAGATGTTCGTTCCGTTGAGCGAGAATGGGGCATCAGAAACCCATCCGTACCTCATGAACATCGTCTTCGTAAGATTCAGCTGCAGTCCAACGTTCCCACATACACGATCGAAGTCGGCCAGCATTCGCTCCGCCTGGCTGATGCTCGGTGTTATGAGCACGATGTCGTCAGCGAAGCGAAGATGATGTAGTTGCCGGCCGTCGACCTTCACTCCCATGTCTTCCCATTCTAGTTCGCGCATGACGTTTTCGAGAGTGGCCCTGAAGAGCTTCGGGGATATGGTATCCCCTTGCCGAACCCCTCTCTTCACGTCGACGACGACGTCGTCGTAGAATGGTGAGATCTTGGTCGTGAATCCACTGTACAGCTCTCGAAGGACTCTGATGTACTGAGTAGGAACGCCCTGAGTGAGCAGGGCTTCGATGACCGCTTCAGTTTCGACGGAGTCGAATGCCTTCTTCAGGTCGATGAACGTAAGGCACAGCGGCAGCTTGTACTCTCGCGACACTTCGATGAGCTTCGTAATGGTGTGTATGTGGTCGATCGTGCTGAATCCTCTCCGAAATCCTGCTTGCTCGCATGGCTGTCCTTCGTCCAGCGTTCTGCTAATCCTATTCAGGATAACTCGAGTGAACAGCTTGTAGACTACGGACAGCAGGCAGATCGGGCGATAGTTGCCAATGTCGTGCACGTCTCCCTTCTTGTACAGCAAGGCGGTTCTGCTGGTCTTCCACGGAGATGGAACCTTGCACTCCGACAGGTAACGTGTGAAGAGCCGCGCCAGGGTGTTGATGAGCGTAGGCGGGAGGTTCTTCAGGTGTTCGGGTCTGATCCTGTCGGGACCTGGTGCTGTACGTTTCTTCACCGACGAGATGGCGTGTCGGATCTCGGAAGGGAGAACAGAGGGGACGACGTATCCATCCTGCGGAAGATGGCATGGGGGCAGGTGGACGTGGCTATCGAAGAGATCGGAGTAGAAGTCGTGGATGACCCTCTCCATGGTCCTCCTGGAAGAGGTGACGGTTCCGTCGGGACGTCGGAGAGCTGTCATCTTGGTCTTGAAGTTGGCGAAGTTCCGGCGGGCATTGCGGATGCTCAACCCTGCCTCTGCAGCTTCAGCCAACACTTCCGCCCTTCTCTCCTTAAGATCCTCCTTTATCGTCTCTCTGCATAGCTTCGCAAGCTCGGACGTCAGTTGGTGGTTGCCTGACGCTCGTGCTGCTCCACGCTGGCGTATCAGCTCGAGAGTTTCCGGAGACAGACGTCTCTTGGTGGTCTTCAAGCTCTCGGCTCCCTTAGCACTATCGTGGAGATGGTGCACGAAGCGGTCGTATTCCTCGTCGACGTTGTCCATGACGGCATCTTCCCAAAGACCGGCAAGAAAGGTGTAGATGTCCCAGTTGATGGTCGTTCTGGGACTCCTCTTCTTGAACTTCGCGGCCTTCTCTCCTTGACGCGAAAAGCTCTGCTGTCGCATGTTCCGAGGAACAGTTCTTCTCCGGAGTCGTAGGCGGCGTGCAGGGGGTGGTGTCTTCTCGTCTCGGTCAGTCCGATGACGTCGTACTTGATCTTCCTGGCTTGCATCATCAGGTCCTCGACGGATGCTTCCGATGCAAGCGTGCGGGCGTTGTAAGTACAGATCGTCATCCTAGTCCTTCTCAATTTGCGCAGCCTGGTTAGGCCCTGAGATTTTAGCAGCCTCTCCGTACTCGTCCTTCCCATCGCTGCAGAAATGGGGGCTCTTTCGGGGTCAGGGGAATGAGGCCCTTTAGTGCTGCTGTTTTTGACTTGAGTACACACGGGTAGCTAGTCGGGCTCTGTCGTGCGGGCGAAGAACTCCGGGCAGCCAGCCAGACTGCCCGAAGGGACGGGGCGAGACTTTTGAGGCGGCCTCGAATCGCCTTACCATGTACTCCCAGTCTACCGAGTGCAAGCTTTTGGCCGAGCCGACACAGTTACAATCCGCACAGTCACGGACACGTCCGCGCACACTGTGCACGAACATGCCGCTCCCACGCACAAGGAACGCGTCGACCCGACACAGCAGGAGCAAGGAGTCCATCCCCTGCATCCGACCTGCGTCTCTGGGCAGTACACGGTCGCATTTGGTTCGCGTTTAATTCCCCTATCCACCACCCGGGGACGCGCCACGTGGCCCTGCGACAAGCGGCCCGAGATCCCTCTTAACAAGAGAGCCCGAAGGCTCTCTATCGAGGGAGATCCGTGGACACGAGGTGTTTAGGTGGACAAATTTATTAAGCAGGGCCTGACGTTTCGACGTTCCGTCGTCTTCAGAGGCCAATGTCCACCGTTGAGGGCATATGCCAGATAGATCTGGCAGTAAATAAAAGACATTGGCCTCTGAAGACGACGGAACGTCGAAACGTCAGGCCCTGCTTAATAAATTTGTCCACCTAAAAACCTCGTGTGGCACAAATATACTATCAGTAACAACTCACAATACCGAGGTTTCAAGAAGAGAGAAGTTGGGAACTACTGGCAGTATTATTATGATAGTGATCACATGAAGATCTGGCAGTAAATAAACCATTTCAAAGTGATGGTACTCCAGCCCCCCCCCATAGTATTAGAACCACGGCAAGGTGCCTGATGGGAAAACGTAGTGAAACATGAAAACCAATAGGTGGTTAACAAACCCAACCCTCACACATTACATCGCGCTCATTCACCGTCAGTATCACCATCTCTTCACAGCCCATACAAACAAAAACATGAAGAGAGGGCACCAAGAAATGCAGAGCATATGGAGAGGGAAACTCAACTCCTTCAAGGCAGAGAAGTCCACCGGATGTCATATTCGTGATCATCATCCCAAATAACCCCCCTAGCCGAAGTTTGGGTGAAATCGGTGATCATGATCTTGGCAGCCTTAGTCTACCTGCACCTACCGTAACCTACCGTAATCGGCCGTAATTTTGAAAACGGATCTCAGATTCGTAGAAAAAGCGGCAAGATCGGGGCAAAGACTGTATGTCAAAAAGCACCCCAAATAACCCCCCTAGCCGAAGTTTGGGCGAATTTTTTTTTCGACCTCTCCTCGACCCGTGGAGTTGTGAAAGTACAATAGTGCCGAAAAAAACTGTAAATTTTGGACCATAGGTGAGGGTATTGCAGGCATGCGCTCTCAACAGGTTTGGATCCACGACTAGCCGAACGAAGGTCTACTTTAACAGCCTCTCGGTCATTTTGTGTCATGACTACTTGCAATGGATGAAGACATAAACTGAGAGGATGAGAGGAGGAAACAAGGAAGTGAGGTCTGGTCTCCGTTTCGCACGGGCCTTTAGACCAAACATAGAAAAACATGCCTTCAACTGATGTCAGAAAATTCGTTACGAAGGTTGAAAACGAGGGCACCAATGTGAAATGTGGAGAATGAGGATTGGACGACGCATCTCAAAGCAATGTCCGGCCGGCACCTTGTGATACCCACGCAATAGGCGTGTGATAAGTACGTGAACAGGCGAAAACTCTAGGTGGGACTGCTTAGTGCGATCCGCGAGAAATCACCTCTGAGGCAGTTCAAAACGTGGGTAGAAAGTACGGAGTAGAGCATGATCGATTCGCATATACGTTGCATACCGACATCGAAGATATGACCATTGGGTAAAAGACAGGATTGGTATTCACCGGTAATTGTGATCGTGGCGTAATTCATGCCGCTTCTCTACCGCTCCACTAGTTCTGAAGCGGCATGAGACAAGGAACACGTGTACTAATCGAAAAGTAGCGGGTCTAGGCAATTTTTGCTTTATCCCAGGACAATACTTACGGCTCCAGCTTTTACAAGGAACGTCCTGTGGTCACGTTTGCTACTCAATTTGGCGGCTACACTTCCAAACAGCTTCATAGCGCAACGCATTGGACAAGTGTATGGCGCGCTGTTAGCTCCAAATTCCACGTATATTTAAACCTTTCTGCCTTTAAATATGCCAGTAGGACAGTGATAGCGTTTTCTGGCACATCTCCGTGCTTCTGCATAGAATAGCTCGCTGTTCATCTTCTAACAGCACCTTGTGGTATCAAAACTTACTGTTGTCCAAACTAAGGGCTGCCAATGCTCATTTTTTTCATGCAGATATCTTTGAATTTTTGTTTCAGGGCGGCTCAGTAGTGCAAAGCACCGTCTGGTTATACACCATTTCAACACTTGCTTTATCTTTGAAGCAGAAGTTTTTTTTGGCAATGAACTCGTGACTAGTGGAATTTAAATAATCTATGAATAGGGACATGGGCGCGTGGAGAGCAGTCGGAGGAGGCGCGGCTGTCGCCTGCAGTCGATACCAGGTTCATGGTTCGGATTTCCCGCCCAGGCCAACCAAGCCTTCCATCCCTCCGGGGTCGGTGAATTGGTACCAGACTTGTCTGGGAAGGATAAAGCACTGACTTGTTCATCGACTGGCCACCGCAAGTCATTGTATGGCCAAATACGCATTCAACATGCCTCCACGACATCCCGTAGAAGTAGAATGCGTGGCGCATCCCAAAGAGAATGGAATAACGCCGTCCTTTATCCTTTATCCTTATGAATAGGGACATGTCGAGAATAGAGCAAAGTTCAATCTCCGTATACAGCCTTTGCTGCGTAACATTATATAACACTAAACTTTTGTGGTACGCTGCGTATTTTACGCGGTTATTTCAATGATTCACAAGGTTAAATAGTAAACATGTCAATAAATTCTCCTCTGAAACCCGTGGTACCAATTTTTTATACGCAGCAAGGGTGGAGCTATAATATTCATTTTCAATGGTGCAAGGAAGCATACGTTGGCCGCAAAACACTTTCTCTGAGACTATCTCTGAATCTCTAGTCTTGTGACGATTCACGATGTACGAATTTTTCTTATTTGATTTACGCACACCGCTGCTGCCGACTATACATTGGATCCGATCGAAGAATTTCGGATAATTGGATGATTCGGATAACGGCGATTTTGCGAATCCCGAATTTTTGGATGATTCGGATAACGACGATTTCGGGAACACTGGATTTTTGGATGATCCGGATAACGAAAATTCTGCGGACACCGGATTTTTGGATGATTCGGATCGGGTTATCCGAATCGGATATCCGAAAATGATTCATTCGGATCCAATGTATACTGCCGACTAGACCACATGTGGCCACAAAACATTGGATCCGATCGAAAATCATCAGATAATTGGGTGATTCGGAACACGCTATCTTCGCGGACCTGGGATTTTTGGATGACTCAGATCGGGGTATCCGATTCGGATATCCGAAAGTGATTCATTCAATACATTGGATCCGATCGAATTTTCGGATAATTGGATGATTCGGATAACAGCAATTTCGCGGCCACCGGATGTTTCGAATGGTTCGGATACGGGAATTTCGCGAGCGTACGGCTTGTGTGTGATTCGGATCGGGATATCCAGAAATGGTTTATTCGGGTCCAATGTATAGAGGCCACCCATTGTATACCAGCGATCTACTACGCGCCTATGACTCACGTCTCCCGAATCAATGCTCAAGATTCGATTCCTGCTCGGGATGGTCCTCTGGTGTCGATGAATTGGTAACATTCTGCTCTCGGAAGGACAAACCATTGGCTTGTCCATCACCTGATCACTAGAAATCGTCATATAATATTGTTTGAATCGTTGCATAATTTGTAGTGGAAAATCTGTAGTGCAGTTGCTTCCACAATATACTGCAGAAGAGGAATGCATAACGCATCGCACAAAGGGGCTGCTTGGTGCTGTGAAATCCAGAAGTCTAGACAGCGCGTAAAGTGTGGCACTAGTAAGATCCTAGTGTTTAGTGATAAATTTTACGCTTTCTCAAATTTACCTTCATCCATAAACTATTAGGTTGCGTCATAAATTTTGCAACAAAATTTGTCTTGCAGCAAAAATAAGGTTAACCACAGAGGAAAATTATCGACTTAAACGAAGTAATTGCCATTTTTCTCAATGAGTTTCTTTCGTTTTTCATGTACTGAGCGGATTACATCTCTGTAGAATTTGGTCGGTTTCGACCTGGAGAAGTCGTGTACCACCGCCGTGACCTCATCGACTTCGGCGAAGCGTCTACCATGGAGGAAATGATCAATCGACCGAACTAGATGGTAGTCAGACGGCGCAGTGTCCGGGATGAATGGTAGTTGCTTGATTTTTATCCAGCCCAATTTCTAGATTTTTTCCACCGTGTGAAGTGCTGTAAGCGGTTGGCTGTTGCGCTGGTGAATGAAACCTTAGCTCGTATTGACATATTTCTTTACTAATTTTTTCTGGATCTGGTCGAGTTGTTGGCAAAAGCGAGAGTCGAGGATGGTTTGACTATGTGGAACAGCTCTCGGTGAACTAGACCACTACACATCCACCAAATGCACAGCAGGACTTTCTTTCCGTGGAGCTACGGTTTTGACGTCAGAAACCCCAGCTCGTTGAGTTCTAGCTATTGCTTTCCTGCTTCGGCTGGACGGCTGCAGTTACGCGTTTGGACCGCGTTCGCAACGACTCCATACGACAGATTCGGTGTCGCCCCGATAGCCGAGAAGCTGTGCGAAGTTCGTCTTCAATGGTACGGCCATGTCCTTCGCGCTAACGACGACACCGTCCGTAAGATTGGCCTGAACCTTGAGGTCGATGGAAAGCGGCCCAGAGGACGCCCGAAGCAACGTTGGCTAGATACGTTGCGCTTGGACTTAGAGATGGCTGGTGTGCACCCTGATCAAGCATTTGATCGGGAGAATTGGCGTCACCACACCAGAAGAGCGGACCCCGCCACCAAGCGGGACAGACGCTAATGAAAATGATGATGATGATGTGTTGATGACATCACTAATCTGGCATCCGTTCTTCACACTCTTCACGTAAGGAGTTTTGCACATAGCACTTTTCGTCTGCGAACACCGTAGTGTATGTAGCGCACAATAACTGTTACCAATGTATCTCTATCAGACACCATGAGATCATCAGCCCTCTACTGAGGACTGTCGTTCTGTCTAACGGTTAGTTTTGTCGCTGCTTTCACACGCTTTTTTGCACCCCTTTTTTATTTTGTTATAGTGGGGATAAAGGGTGCTAGGAAAAGTTCCAGTTGAAGTGCTGTGCCCAATACGGGAATCCATTGCAGTCGCTCTCAGGCAAAATCAGGGGAGCGGATTGGGCTACTCTACCTCCCGTCCGTAACTTTGCTGCTATGGAAGCTTTTGTGCCTTTAAAAGGTTGAAAAACGCAGTTCTAGAGGGACCAAACGCTTCCAACCGTACACAGTCATCCCAAAGCACCTCGAATTCGCTTTGACCTGGCCGACAGACTGCAATTTTCAACGCATAGCGGCAAGAAGAGCGCGGACTATGGTGTGGGTCTCGAGTATCACAAGGCACAAACCGTGTAAACCTCCAAATAAACTGTGAAACGCTACTGCCAAATCTCTGAAGCTGCCTTTTTTATGCCTTATCCTGTCATTGCACTAGAGCCCTACCACAAGAAGCCAATATCGCGCTCTATAGAGGACACGCGACGCATGCGTCGGAACATCTGTGCTTTTGACGTTCAGTTTCGATATCAGCTGTGCCACCTTCGGTAGTTCATCTCCTTCAGAGTTTCCTGCATCTCGCTGTGACTTGCTGTTTACTGGATTGGAGCGGCTCCTGCAATTGTTCTCTGGACTGATTACATACCTTCAGGTCACTCACTTTACTCAAAATCTGCAGCTATGTCGTATATGCTCCCACATTTAGAGAATGGATGGCAGGTATGTGATTTCCATTCCCGTTTTGGAAATTGTCTTACGACACCTTATTTATGGACTTCTACTAACTATTCTAAGCGAACATGATGCCTCCAGTGGATACGAATCGCACCTGAGGAGTTGATGTATGTCGTTTCTGGATTAAAAAATGAAGTTTTGAGAGCTACCTTATTCAACCTTTTAGTAACGCTCAAAAAGCGCCATTCGTTGTAGTGACGCACCACGCGTGCGAACAATGGGAACGGGGTGACCCCTCTCCCTCCAAGATGTAGCATAGCGATGGAAGGAATTCTGAGATGTGGCTATCAAATCAAATTTGTTGCGATTGTTATCATTGAGTGTCACTAAGCACCATAGTGGTGCTTGATAAAAGTGAGGGCTTTCGCGCTGTTGGTGTTCGGACAAAAATACTTTGCTTTATTGATTAAGAAATTTCGGTACTAGTTAAAAGTTCCGACACGACTTCGGTCGAAAAATTTATTTTCGCTGAAACTTCGTCTAGGGGGGGGGGGTTATCTGGAGTGCTGATCACGAATCTGGCATTCGTTTTTCACGATTCTGTCGGAGACCACCCATACTGTTAACAAGGGTGGTCCAGGCAGGGTCAGCGAGTTCGCCGAAACTTCGTCTAGGGGGGTGATTTGGGGTGCTGATCACGAATATGACATCCGTTTTTCTTTTTAAAACTGCGGTCGATTACGGTAGGAACGGGTAACTAAGGCTGCCGAGGTCATCATCATCATTATTTTCAGTAGCGTTTGTCCCGCTTGGTGGCGGGGTCCGCTCTTCTGGTGTGGTGACGCCATTTCTCCCGATCAAATGCTTGATCGGGATGCACACCAGCTATCTTTAAGTCTAAGTGCAACGTGTTTAGCCAACGTTGCTTCGGGCGTCCTCTGGGCCGTTTTCCAGGGACTTCAAGATTCAGGCCAATCTTACGGACAGTGTCGTCGTTAGCGCGAAGGACGTGGCCATACCATCGTAGACGAGCTTCGCGCAACTTGTCGGCTATCGGGACGACACCGAACCTCTGTCGTATGGTGTCATTGCGAACGCGGTCCAATCGCGTTACTCCGGCCGTCCACCTTAACATCTTCGTCTCCATTACACTGAGGCGGCTTTCAATTTCCTTCGTCACGGGCCAGCAGTCAGCACCGTACGTCGCTACTGGGCGGACGACTGTTCTATAAACCTTCGACTTGAGGTACTCCGGTATTGTCTTGTCGCAGAGAACCCCAGTCAACGACCGCCATTTGGACCAGGCTGCACTTACGCGCGCATTCACCTCCAACTTTAGGCTGCCATCGGGCGTAACTGTTGATCCGAGATACTTGAAAGATGTGACTCGTGAGAGCTCAGTACCATTGATCTCGATAGATCCGGCTCATTCACATCCGTCGTCAGGTACTCCGTCTTTTCGACGTTTAGCTTGAGTGCGAACAATGCTAAGCGATCGCACCACGCCTGTGCCTGTCGCTCGAGTTCGGCTTTGTCTTCACATGCAAGCATAACGTCATCCTGCCGAGGTCATAATCACCAATTTTGCCCAAGCTTCGCATAGGGGGGTTATTTGGGGTGCTGATAACGAATATGACATCCGTTTTTCGTTTTACGCTGGAGTTTGGGCGAAATCGGTGACCATTACCTTAGTCACCTGTACCTTCCGTAACCTACCGTACTCCAGCGTCAAACGAAAAACGGACCTCAGATTCATGATGAGCACCCCAAATCACCCCCCCCCCCCCTCCTAGACGAAGTTTCGGCGAACTCGGTGACCCTGCCTGGACCACCCTTGTTAACGGTATGGGTGGTCTCCGACCGAATCGTGAAAAACGGATGTCAGATTCGTGGTCAGCACCCCAAATAACCCCCTAGACGAAGTCTGAGTAGAAATTTTTTTCGACCGAAGTTCAGTTTTAAGCAGTAGCTGAACAGAAATGGGCTGGAAATGCTTGTTACTTGAGGAACCGAGGCAATTACTGGCATTTTCAGGTAGATCAAGCCATCCTCGCCGAGGAAGACCGCGTTGTGGTGGTGCGATTCGGTCACGATTGGGATCCCACCTGCATGCGGATGGATGAGGTACCAATCACCTGCTTATTCACAGTTTCGGAGCAGTACGGGTTTACGGGGGAGGGGGGGGGGGCAACCGTGTGAAAATGACTTTCATTGCCTTTTTTACTGGGGTTGAGGGAAACAGCGGGGCTATGGGTCACTGCGTACGTATTTTCAAAGGATATCCACCTGTACTAGGAGAGCGAACTATAGGTTAAGAGCACTTTAGTTTTGGCCACCATTTTACAGAGGCACGTCGCTCATACGTGTAGGATCTGATATTGCGCGGCATTCGTGGCTGCGTTACAGGGTTCACGGGTTTTTCATGTTACGTTTCGTCCATACCTCGGTGGAAATTCTCCTGTTATCTGCGTTTGTGGAAACAAAGTAGGTACACCTGAGGTGCTTTGCGCCCAGAGAGCATTCGATAGATCTCTTTTGTTCATACCCGACTTCACCCTGTTGCTTGCTTGCCGCATTTGCAATCACCTACGCAGACTTTCCTTTGCAGACGCTGTTCAAGATTGCTCCGAAGGTGAAGAACTTTTCTGTGATCTATCTCGTGGACATCACAAAGGTAAGAGCAGCATCGATGTGTTCAAACATTCCGGGAATCGACTCGGTTGCTGTAACAAAGTGTATTTGGAAACGCTGTTTTCAGGTCCCTGACTTCAACAAGATGTACGAGTTATATGATCCCTGCACGGTGATGTTCTTCTTCAGAAACAAGCACATCATGGTGGATTTGGGTGAGCTCTCTGCTTGTTTGCTAACGATTTGCGTCTCAAAATTTCTTTTTTTCGTGCTTCAAGTGTCTCGCAAGGGTTCAAAAGGAAATGGTTAACATGAAACTCCGTTTTTATCCTTCACCTAAAAAATCTGTGAAAATAGTACATCAGCAAGTGTTCAGGTACGGGTAACAACAACAAGATCAACTGGCCGATTACAGACGGGCAGGAGCTAATCGATATCATTGAAACGGTGTACAGGTAAGGGTCCACGTGTTGTCGCAACTGCTTTACAGATCGTTTGAATTACCCCATGTAAAGAGACCGAATTCGTTTCCAGGGGCGCTCGCAAAGGCCGTGGTCTAGTCGTCTCTCCGAAGGATTACTCAACCAAATACAAGTATTGATCGTTTTTGTTTGGTGCGCTCGTCTTTTTCAGAGACAATAAATGGTTTGCGGAGTTGTGTTGTGATGAGTGCTCGAGTATTTCTGACTAATATTGTGCTAATTCCCCTGCTTAATTGTTGGGCCTCCTCGTTCGGCGGATTCCGGGATATCCGTTCCATTGTCCAGATTCTCGCAGCATGTCGGATAGGCTGACTCAGCTGCAAGACCTGATCAACGAGTTGGCTTCTTTCATGACGAACGCCATCGGCGTGCTACAGGCCACAGCACCTCCGTGTGATTTCGATCGCAGCAATCCGGTAATTTGTGCAGACTTTCTCGGAATGGCACCGGAACTCAACCTCCTCTTCAGGAACTCGAGGAAGAAACAAACTGCCAGCTATTTGCTGCACACATCGCAAGGACTGCCAAGGATGTTGAGGTAGCCGAGTGCCGACTGTTCGCCATGGAATTAAATCTGCCTGTTGCTAAGTGACGGTGAATAAAATAGTTTCAGGTGTTGATCGATTCGTTTCCTATTGACGACGCTGGGAATGGAGATACAGTAGAGCAGCTACTTCAAGTGGACGCAGAACGATCAAAGGCATGTGCACCTAAGGTCTAGGGATGATTAGTTACGAACTCGGAAACTATACGCCGTCGAGTCGCAGTGCGATGCTGCTCTGCACGGCCCCTTAGCGAGCGTTTAGTGTGGACGCGGCGCGCGACGTGATGAATAAATATGGGACTTTACCACTACGTTGCGTCGCTCCGCTATAGGGCTCTGAACGTTCCCTCAGGCCGTTAACAACACAATACCGCATCTAAGTTAACTCTTAGCAAGTACCAGAGTTGATCCAGACGCGCTCAGCGAAATACTGGTCAACATGAGTTAGTAGCGACTTCTGTCGTTCCTAAGGCCTGACTTATACTCCCGCGGGAGCATCCGCGGAAGGGCGGGAATCGCGCCGAGACTCCTCGCCTGGCCAATCGGCGCGCCTCGCCACGTCCGCCTCCGCCGTGCACCATTGGTCCGCGGACGTTCCGCGGATGCTCCCGCGGGAGTATAACAGAGGCCTAACAGGGAGATTTCCAGATTACCACAGCTTCCATTGGTATCCCTCATTGTGCTCCACAAATCCAGCACACTCGTATAAACGGTTTAGAACACGTTTGAGGGCGCGAAGGAAAACGTCGATAGGGAGTGTTTCGTAACAAGTGATCCAAAGTGTTTACGATAGATATTTCTGAGGAGCACTTCCGGGCGGTCATGTCAAAAAGAATGGGAAGCCCGCGTAACCTTTGGGCACTAACCATTATACATGGGATCAGAATGGATCATTTTCGGATATCCGGTTGGGATATTCCGATGCGAATCATCCAAAAATCTGACGCCAGCAAAATCGCCATTGCACGAATCTATCAAGTTAGAGGTCAATTACTCCTTACTTGAGGGTAGGGAGTTCCCTTCTTGTATGATAACATAAGGCTAGATTATATCTTTATTATATGAATAGGATTGCGGTAGCGGACACGGAGACAGACAGGTAACGGGCTGACGAGGCCGGGCCGAGCCGCCGAGGGCGAGCCGAAGTCGAGACTGACGAAGCCAGGCGTGGCTTCGTCTTCGTAGACGAGGCGCGGGTGTAACGTGACAGCTGGGTGTACCGACAGCTGTCTGTGACCCGACATCTCCATTCCTCGGTAAAGCTCGTCCTCGAGCTTAGGAGCATCGCTATCGAGTTGACATATGACTCATATCCGAGAGAAAGCATATTCTGCATATTTACAGAAGAAGGAAAAATAGGAACTACAAAGTAGTTACGCTATTAGCTTCTACTGTATGATGGAAGTTGAGGATAGAAGGTGTCACAATGTGATGTTGTTGGTTCGATGCCTAACCAGGAAGAGGAGGTGGATCTGCACATTCATTGAGAATTAGCTCGTCCTCGAGCTTGGAGGTTAAGGGTGGAATGAGACGATGTTCAAGTATTTCGTCTTGGAAAACATTCACGTGTAAGGGGGAGTGTGAAAAATAGATGGTGGTAAAGGTGTAGACGAGTTCTATGTCTTTTGTCATGGATAATGGTTACGTTGATGAAAAAATTATGGTATAGAACGTTACATTACAGTAAGGTAGAGAAGTTTACGGTACTAGACTCAACATATTGATTAACAGAAATTCACTGCTTATGTTATATATTATGCTAAATTTTCTAGAGGAGACAAGGATGGCTTGAGATACAGAGTGTTGAGGAGTGGAATTTTGATGAAACAAAAATATGGGCAGTGACATGGTCAAATTGCCCGAATACAAAATTGAACATTTGTGAAATTTGTTTGAGTAACATTTCTATGAAGGCGCAAAAATACATGACGTCATTGGCATTTTTATGTATCATATAGAGAGCGGTTTGTCAAGTGTGAGCCTGAATCTTTCAAGCAAAATTCATTGTGCGGTTGACACAGGGGCGGAGCTTAGAAAAGAGGTGTGTTTTTTGATGACGCTTTCTAGAATTCTTTGAATCGCCCGTTCAAAGAACATTTCGTATGACTTTGCGCTGAGGCGGCAGTGAGGTGAAATTCAAACTTACTTAAGAAAATTCTAGCAACTTGATTAAGTTGTAGAAAATTCTTCATTGTTCATAGAACGCCGTGCTAAAATATATTTTTAAACGATTGATATGAACTGTCTATCGCTCTTGGCAATTAACAAGGTCGTGAAATCTTATATTTGTCGATCAAATACTTCGACCATGAAAGGACCTTTCCACTGGCTAGTGAGTTTTGGACGCATAGTATCGTCGCGAAGCAGTACTAAATCTCCAGTGGAAAGTTCCGTAGGGAATACCTTATGCAGTTGGTCGTATCTTGATTTGTAGAGCTCCGTCTTTGCTGCAATTTCGCCTCTCGCTGAGACCAACAGTGAATTGGTCGGCGAATGCGTACACAGCAGATGCGAGTGTGGACGGCAAATTGGGGATGCTTTTACCCATTCTTCCATGTATAAAGAAAAATGGGCTATACCCTGTATAACAGTATAGAGGCATGAAATCTTCTATATTTGCTAATGTTACTTCCGAGTTTTTGAAGATTTACGCAACTTTCTCTGAAAAAACTGCGGTAAACCAGCTCACTCAGAGTAGCATTAACTTTCCCGGATTTCGTCGAAAGTAGCCTAATAGAATTATAACAAACCTATAAACACGGCAACGACAAATCGTCTTCGATGGTTTATTTTTAAAAATTTAAACAAAATTAATTTTAGAAGATTTTTTGAATAAAAATATTGAAATCTAAAGTTACTGAAAAGGTAAATTTAACTTTTGGGTGTCTATAGTGTGTTATAGTCTTATTACTAACTTCTATAAGAATCCAATGGTTAGATCAGTATTTATGACAATTTGGAAGAAATCCTGTTATTAAAAGTGTAGTCGAATGCGCGCAAAAGTAATTTCATGAAAAGGTTCCGAGCTTTCGTTATGTGTAGTCTTTAGGATTTTTTTTTTGAACGAATGAATTCATGATCACTTTTACTAAAGATAAAACTGTTGTAATTTGAACGTTTTTTTTATTCAGAATCTACTCGTTAGAAATTCATTTAAATTTGAGGATTCTACATGTGATTTTGAAATTACTTAATTGTAATCACCTAAACTAATAACAATTTTCTAAGTTTGAGAAGTTTGTGATGGTTATTTCCATCATTCATGTAGATTCTAAACGTTGGTTGGCTATGATCTGCTGTTAGGCTATTTAAGCTCAATGCGATTTGAAAAGTGAACTTTGTTCATACACCAATTCTATTAAGCAGTTATTTTATCAAGGTCTTATGCGTCCTATTTGGCAAACTTTGTCTAGGATGTAAATATTTTTTTCCTGAAACCGCATATTTAAATTTCATGCATTTAGCTTAGCTTGCTAGTTTATGGCGTTATTTTCTATTTATGAGCGCTGACTCTTCTTCAATTTATTAGAAGGTTGCATATGATGCAAGCTGATTCTCAAATATTCTAGTGGGCGTAGTCGCAAAAATTGTACCCCTGGCGGGATCCGAACCTGCACAGTAAAATTTGCAATCAGAAGACTTGCCAGTGCGCTAGTGAGGCATATTTTTCATATTTTTGTGTTTCAAATCACTTACAAGACAAGCAAAAATTTGTACCTGGGGTGAGATTCGAACCATGTGTAGATTTCCAGTCACGCGTGTTTGCACTGCACCATCCTGGATCTTACTTCAAATTTCAGCTATTTTAGATCAGAATATAAATTATTCTTTGTTGTTGATTTAGTGGTTTCTGACCTCTCATGGTCCAACTTTTCTGTAAATTCTTTCTGCCACCAACTTGCGCAGTTTCAAAATTAGTAAATTTCTCGAAAATTAATAATTATAAACAATAGTTCGGGATTTAAAATGATTTTAGTTCTTAAAAGTTTCGTAAAGTAAAAAATTAAGTGAAAATAGAAGTAAGGAATTCGCAGCTAAAAGCATTGCTACAAGGCGCTGCATCGTTCGAATGGTAGCGGGTTTGAGTCGCTACTTAGGCAAAATGTTTTAAAAGCTTTGCTCCGTTCCACGTGTACTTACAAATCAGTTTTAGACCATTTTTAAGGGTTTATGAAGAAAATTTGTTTAGTAAATTGAAGAAAAATGCAAGAATATTGCAAATGTTAGTACGATTTATACTTGTCTTAAGAATCTTTTTAAACTAGTGAGGAAGTGGAGCGTAGTTTAGCTTCTCCTGAAAGGCATGTCGACTGTAAGCTTTTTTTTCAAAAATTGTGCATGGGATAGGAAACGAACTTGCATCAGCAGTCGCCAAATGTAGAGTGGCTACACTGAACGGATTTTACAGAGACTATTTCATGTCTCCATGCTACGTCGTGCTTTTATTCTAACTTACGTTTGTTAAAAGAATTAATAAGTTTTTAAGAAAGATTTTGAAATAGTGAGGTGTGTGGAACAAATTTGATTTTTTTAAATTTAAAGTCTGATATCAAAACCTATTTCTAGTTCAAACAAAATGCATGAGGTATTTTATATAGCTGGAAGGCTGTTCGAAATATGCACTGTAGGTATGAGAAAAAGTCGATTTTTGATTTTAAGACATCTCTAGGCACCATAGCGAAGTGGAGTAAGGCGCCGTTGGATGACTGTGCTTGGGAGTTGAATTCCACACCCAGGTAAAGCAAGAATATTGAGGCTAGTCTATGGTAGTACTTATGTATGATACAATCACTACTTGGTTCTACTATAAGGTTCCAGCCTGATGTTTTTTTCTGAATTCCTTTTTTTTGTAGGAGAGTTGCAATCTTAAAAATTTTGAAAGTATTTTGAAGACCTTTTTTCATATATCTCTTCACCTCCAAAGACTGTATTTCAGTCTATGTTTCTTACTGCAAACACTTAACAGTTTCACTGTACTTTATATTGTTTAGTAAATAAACACATTGGTCCCTGGACTGCGTTATCAGGATATTTTCCTGGGGCAAGAGGATATGCCGCGAGGTGTCTGCGTACATGATGAACGGCGGGCCACGGTGGTGCCATGTCGCCAGCGCTATAAGCGGATTATGTAGGAGACTTCTGAGGTCAAGAAGTACACAGTGGTGTCTCTGGTGTAATGTTTTTCATAGTTCCCAGAGTGGCTACTACCAGGAATGCTGCGGCACATTGTAAGTTGGCTAGGCTGCAAATTGGTGGGTGCCGTGTAGTACGAAGTGTAAGACTCCATTATCGGGATTGACATGTTGTCCTCTTGTGTGGCCAGATTAATCTGCCGTCTTCTTGGTCAGTTTAAAGACAGGTCTGTCCTAATAATTTATTATCTGCGGCCAGTTGGTTGGTCAGTTGGTCGGGCAGTTGGTCGGTCGCCTCTGCACGCTGTAATCTATGTGACGAGGAAATTTATGGGGTCGCGCTGTAGTAGTACGACTGCCAGGACCACCGATAGTACGACTCTGTCGTTTTAGAAGAGCCGTCCCTGATTCCACCTGGCCTTGCAACATGCGTGATTACGCGGGGACGGGGTGACAAGTCGCCAGCGCACTCTAATTAAACAGCAGACGTCTGGTGTGTATAGGGTCCGCTAGACGGTTTCTGCTAATTAGGTGCGTCGGAAACTTGCGCTATTTAAAGCTGGATAACTTTATGAACTCCTTCGAATAAGTTTCGATTGCAGGAAAGACTTACTGGATTGAAATTCGATATCCTTTTTTTTCTACCTTGTGCACAGGCGTGTTTTATTATTTTATTTAGAGTCATGACTATATGGCGAACGAGTCCTTATTTCACAGTCGGCGGAAATATGTGTAATGCAATGAAGCAAATAACGTAGGCGCGATCCATGAAGCTAAAAAATGAGCGAAAAACTAATATTATGGGAAGGACTGAGATTGCAGGCAGAGAAGCCTTAGTCTCAGTCCGGTTGGTGAAGGAAAACTCCGGAGATGACGCTGTCATCCCTCTCAGGAGCGAACCTTCTTTGGATAAGCTGATCCGTTTATCTCCCTAGAGCACCTTCGGGGGGAAGATCTCTTCCGGCTTCTCGGAGTCTCGGATCTCGGCACGGCTAAGCAAAAACCATCAAAAATAATCCCGTGAATTGCATAAAAGGCCCACATCAGGACGTAGCCTGATGTGGCCGAAAATTGAAACCTACACCTGCCCGTGCAAGCCATGTGGTCTGGTCGTTCTCTTGAACAGAGACAACCAGGCCTTTAACGTGAGCTTCATGTCAGGAGTCTGGTGGTCGCTAGGTGGAAAGCGAGCTTTGCCGCAATCTCCCAGGCCTCCTCGTCAAGACAATCGATTCTCACCTAGGTTCCAAATAAAGAAGATTCACCAAAATAACAATAACAATGAATTATGCGAAGTACCAACCTAGATAGAAAGGGAGCCGTTGAAATGTGGGATCTCGTCGCCAGGACTATTAAAGAAATGAGAGGGATTACTATGCATACTAATATCCTTAGGTATTTCCCTGTGTACAGATCTTTAGTACAATATCCATTTGTGGGACAAACGTAGATAACCCCTTCCTGTATGGGAATACCCCTAGCCGCCTCTGAAACGGGAGTGCGTAGCCCACAGTGTACGGTCAAGCTATTATTTACGCCCGCCCACGCTGATCCTAGAGCAGGATCTTAGCCGATGGCCATCGTTAAGACTATATTGCTCTCAGCTTAAGGAATGGATTTGTATGATGTTACGCGCGCTTTAGCTTTGAATTTAATATACCTATTAAATTTTTTCCAAATACGATCTACGCCGCGCGGGGCAATAGAAAGAGTCGATCGACAACGGAAGTCGCTCACCTGCAAGGGTCTGGCGGTCCTCTGGGTCGGCAGTCGTCAGGTCGTCCGAAGTGGGGTCAGGGTGGGGAGGGTGTTAATTAAATTACTGGGTAACTAGGTTGTTATTAAGTAGGAAGAAAAAAACTTTTTGACTATTCTTACCAAGGAAATTTAATTAAAATAAACTTTAAATTAATTATGTATCACAAGAATCTCCCCGGGACCTCCATATCAAGTTAAAGGTCAATTACTCCTTACTTGAGGGTAGGGAGTTCCCTTCTTGTATGATAACATAAGGCTAGATTATACCTTTATTATATGAATAGGATTGCGGTAGCGGACACGGAGACAGACAGGTAACGGGCTGACGAGGCCGGGCCGAGCCGCCGAGGGCGAGCCGAAGTCGAGACTGACGAAGCCAGGCGTGGCTTCGTCTTCGTAGACGAGGCGCGGGTGTAACGTGACAGCTGGGTGTACCGACAGCTGTCTGTGACCCGACAAATCATCCAAAAATCCGAAGATTTTCGATCAGATATATGCTAACCATCATGGAGCTAAGGACCTTTAAAATGTTTAAGGCATTTCGTTTCTACCGAGTAAGCTTAGGATACTGGAAATACTGTTTAGAAAGGCGACAGCGCTATTCACTCAGTCAGGCAGAACGGCGCTGCAATAGATCGTGCACCGAGCTGCACAGTATGCAGAAGGTGGCAACGCTCCTAATATTCTCGCTGCGTATTGTGTGCTTCAGTGTTCATCAGTTGGTTAACCTCAAACCTAAGCTCCCATTGGGAATGAGAAGGATACAAATCATAGGGTTTACCGATGTCATTCAGTACACCTTACATTTTGCTTGTTCTGAGAATTTTCTGAGAGTGCGGTTTTTTTCACCAGCGAAAGAGAGTATGGCACCACACCCGAAGCGGGCAAATGCAAGCACTGTTTGCTGTGTCGCAGCATTTGTCATACCCAGTTCTCCTTTTGGCCACAGTCTGGCAGAGACGCGATCGATCGCTGACTATGGACTGACTCAAGTGGCATTGAGGCTTGAGAATAGCTAAGGATGGTCAAGCTCTCCAAATAATAAGAATCCTTGGTCCGCCATGTTAAGTTACCCCAAAATAATGATGTTTAGGTGGCCCGAGAGCTGGAATGTATCGTAGCTGACGGAGAAGAGCTCGTGCAACGAATCCAGCAGCGTCTTTCTGATGTGGCACGGGTTCAGATTATGTCAAGACCATCGTGCTAGTTTGAACAGAGTATGTCTTTCATAACGAATGTGTTGTATATATTTTTTACATTGAATGAAGGAGAAATCAGTAAAGAACGTCATTGTCGTTTGCTGAAAATTCAGGTGGTTATCACTAGGTCAATGCTCGATTTTCCAGTTGTTTAAATCCCAAAATAACCGGGGAGCTGCTTTCACCACCTGCGGGGAAAGGTGGGAAGAGTCGCCCAAAGGCCGTGCATTAGCTGCCTCTGCAACCAAGCGTAGGAAATCAAGCAACGGTATGTTGCAGTGAAAGAAGCAAACAGAAGCAGCATCACCACACCAGAATCAGTGTTTAACCCAAAGTCCGCTTAGATAGCGACTAGCCACTCAAGCATAGCTTTCTCACGGAACTGTGGGAGCATGGGTTCTCCCTACGACGACCTGTCCTTTCACACATAATGGCGTCCACATCTCCAGGTCGATTAACGCTGTTGGAATAGGCATCATAAGAGAACAGTCTTTTATTAATCATTGCAGAATACAATGCGACAAAATACAAATTTACGACGAGAAAGAAAGAGTATGATTCTTCACAGTGGATGCACATTCAAGTCACTAGTAGCAGCTGCTAAGGGATAAAAATCTTCGAAATCATCAAAACGAGCACGAATGCTGCCGCTTGAGGCGCAATTTCCACACAGTCGCAGCGCCGACTGTGCATTTACAAACGTATACGTACCGGGTTAGGCTTGGACCCGTTTATCCCATGATAAATAGAGGATATCGTCGAAGAAACGACTGCGAAAAGGGTGCGGGAGGGGAACAAGTCGAAGCAAAACTAACATCGTCAAACGCGAGTACCATAAGCACTAACTGAGCGTTAAAAACGAAACTGGCAATATTAAACCACCGAAGAGCCTACGCGACGACGAATCAACGGGGCCAGCATATCGGGGTGCAACATCTGAAACGGGAAAACGGAAGGCTGACCAGAAATCGCCCTCGTACCTAGCTGAAGGGCACATCATGCCCCTAGGAGGTCACAGTAGCCGCTTCAGGACGGGGGAGGCCGAGCTTCTCACGAGCGTACTCAACGAACTGATCGATGAGCACGGGCCAGGCACCCTCGTCGTCGTAGTTCGTCAGGTCTGGCCGAATCGTTAGGCAGAAGTCAAGCAGGAGATTCCACGTGTCGCGAGAGATCGCCTTTCCGTGTTCGGCCAACAGGAATTCCTCCCAAAGCGACAGCAATGGAAACTAAAAAGAACGTCGCTGCTCACAGCTCCACAACCATGAAAGGGGATTCAGTCACCTTGTCAGCAAACAGAATCTTCCAGTAGGCTAGGGCGGTTTCCAAGTCCAAATTGCGCTGACTGCTCAGTTTTCCATACAAGAAAGTGAACGAGTAGAGCTCCCGGAAGGCAGCCGGTTCTGCTAGCTCGGCGTCGAGTTCCTGCAGCCGTTCACGGAGTCTGTCGAGAGAGTCGACTCTGAAGTGAAATGAATCTCTCCCACGCAATCTGTTGATATGGCGCCCGTGGTAATGAATTTGATTGATCTCCGCTTTTCTGCTCTGTTAATACAATGCTTTTTTAACAGCTATAATGACTCCAACGAATGGACGAATGGAATGCTGGTTCAGTCCATGCCAGTCAGTTATAAAACCTTTCTAAGGCTGAAGCCTGTGTGAATTAGCAGTAGAAGTTGAGCAATGTGAGGCCGGATATGGGAGTGTCCCTCATCGCTCTGATAACTGGAAAGATTTGCAGCTCTTTAAACAGCACAAAACCCAAAAGCGTGCAGCAGCACACTAAATGAATAGATAGCGATGTGCAAACTAGGTGTTGTCTGTGCAAAAGCCCTGTAAAAGCCCTGTTGCTGTTCAAACTCCAAAATTATGATAATGCGATTTTCTGTTACCGATCACGTAACTGCTCTGCAGACATAAGTTTGTAAAATTTGTTAGAATGTTCGTTTTATCCCTTTAGTCGTTCACGCTAGACTGTGATCTACGCGTTGATTAAACAAGTAAATAAATAAAACGTTCAGTGTTTCACGATGTTTATCCGACTGGTAGTGTAAATATTATTTAGTTGGAAATTTTTATTAAAAGGTTGCATGGATTTTTGCATATGAACCTACTAAACCTTTAACTGGTTCACTCCTCAATTCTGATTGGCCGAAATAACAAAATAAAATTTTGAAATAGTCAACGGTCAACGTTCATAGATCAATAAAAAATGAAAGTAAAGAAAGAAGCTTATCAACTGAGCAGCCTCCTATTTTTTGTATCGATGAACAAACATAAAATGTATTATAATTCTCCAATAATCCTCATATCTACCATGGCTCGTTCCTTGATCGCATGGTCACACCTTCGGCAGTGGGGTGAAGATTGATGAAGGAGTGGATGTTTGGGGAATCGCAAACTAATTCATGAGTATTACCGCAAAAGTTAAAGGATGAAAGTCGTTTCATTAGGCTCAATGTAATTTCTGGCTAAAACTATTGTTAGCGATCGAAATTTCTAATCAAACCAAGGTTCAGCAAATCTGAACGCAGAACGATACACAATCCTGAAATTAAAGCTCCAAGCAAACGATACCTAAATGGCTTAATGGCGCAATCGTTATCCGTACTGGAAGAAATTTTCGGCGTTTATAACCTTTAGAATTTTTAAGCAATAAAGCTTTACGCTTCCTAAATCAATGCGCATTTTGTGGCCAACCAAACAGAGGATACTTATTGAGACCGCGTGCAAACTAGCTTTGCTTCAGACACAAAAATCTCGAACGCTTTGCGAGATTTTTGGAAGGCGGATGGGAGGACTCACATCAGTTTTTCTTGTGATGTACCTCATTTCAAGAGCGGATTCAGATTTTAGTCGAGAATTCTTTAACAACTTTTCTTACGGTAAATCCGTTAATTTAAACTGCCTTAAGCTGCAGACAATGCAGAAAAAAACCAGTTACTCTTCCTTGTCAACGGTTTGTCTCCGTTTTCGCATCAAAATTCCAATGAAACGGTAGAACGGTCGGAGGAGGCGTCAGTCGTCGCCCGAATCGAGGTTTATGTGGAACAAGTTGAACATAGGAAAGCGCGCAGTGGCCGTGGCGACTGTTGTGGCAAGCGCAACTGCTACGTAATGCGCGTTGCTACTGTCACGGAGTCTAATGCTCTTGTAACTGCATGAACTTCTTTGACTACCTCTATTCGGCTATTTTAGAGTCCTACGATGCACTGAATGAGAGAAAATGATATTTCGAAAGGGAACCGGATGATCTAATCGGAGAAACAGACAGTTGGTTCCATTGTGAAAAGATTTAGGGTCCCTTTATGACAAGAAGCTTCATTTCTAAAAACCACATATCTAATTACAATAAAACAAAATTCGAGAGTTTGTTAGAGCTCGATTTTCACACAGCAGCCCACTTAGAAGCCCTGCGTCACTGTCGATTCGTCGCGCGCGAAGACAAATCGCCGTGCGCAAAAAAAAAAATATGTTCGTACTACCACGCGAGGTTTCTGGTTGCTGTCCCACGATCTCATGTAAACGCAGACCAGCTGTCCGACGCGTATGACCGCGCCGGACAGCTGGTCTGCATTTACATGAGATCCTGTCCCACCAATGTAAACAAGGCATTTCATCTCTCCGGATGGGAGAATTGGTAGCAGGTTTGTCTGGAAAAGATAGCACTGAATTCCTCATAGGCTGCAAGGCAAGATATTGAAGAGACCCTATAGGCATTCAAATTGCCTCTACGACACACGGTAAAAGTTGAATGCGTGGCGCACCGCAAACAGGACGGTCGTTGCTGTACTTACTCCCTTATCCTTATCTTTATCTTCATAGGAAGTGGCAATAGTCCGCCTAGAATTAGCAAGAACTCCGTAACTACCAGTCTGCAAAGCGCTTAGCAGTCAAAACCCCCTCAACGAAATATTTAATTTCAAAGACATGAGCGCTGCAAATTTTGTTGGTATAAGTCTTGTGAAAATGATCCAAAATCTCCCTGAAACAGAGAAGAGCCTTTCCGTTCCAATAGTTCTCGGAGGAGAACAAATGCATTGAAATTGGCTGCGCCATGTAAAAATAAACAAATTCCGTGGAGAGGTCATCCCATTTTCCGCAGAACTGCGGCTTTGTATGGCGGCTCTTCTGTAAGCAAAAATTTCTTAACTAACCCACGCATGTTTTTTTCTTCTTCAGAATACAGTTGCGTCACAGTGAAGTGAAATAAAGCATGAAAATATCATACCAAAAATATTAGGTGGAACTCTAGTAAGCTTTCTTTAAATTACCAATTGAACTTCAGCTAAGGGCGGTCCTATTATAGGCCTGTTCTCAGCTCAGGCTCAAGGTTTTTGCTGTCCACGGCATACACAATGAATCGATGAACAGTTATACTCGGCAATTTCAAAAAACCTGTAGGCACAATATTGCACATCTCTAAGTTGAATGCAACGGGCAAGGTCACCCTAGCTTCCACAGAACTATGACAGCTCATGTCAGCTGCTTATGCGAAACTGTCCGTGCATTAAAACAACTGAGCTACCCATTCAAAGCATTCAATACTAACCGTAAATTTGATAGTCCTTGCTGCCATTCCTCCCAACTGAACTCGCATTGAGTTTGAGCCTGGAAAATGTGCTGATGCTAAATAATGACATCGTATAAAGTCAATTTTAAGAATGAAGACCTTGAGCTTGCATGCAAGGATGAGGACGCGGCGGTCCGCAGGATCTAGGTGCAGATCGTTCAACAAGCGTAGCATGCCGTTCGGTCCTATGCGACCAGAGCCCACATCATCGCGCGGATCTGAAAACGCCGGAGGCACTGCAGGTAGGGTTTACGACGAGAAGAAAAACCCTGGTGGAGCCCCAATTAAGTTGAGTGACTATTGCAGAAGCTGTTGGAGTGCTTGGCTGCGATCAGAACTCTCTAACGACCGCATGAAACAAACAAATTAATTTGGAGCATAACATAGTCGGTAAGCCAACAGCGCTCTATCGACTTTCTAGCCTTTCACCCCTGAGCTACGTGGGTTGGTGATTGGCCTCAGCGGTCGAGCGAAGGGTCATTATCGCGTGGAAATATGTATTCGAGGACCTGGAAAAGAAGCAAAATGCTAGTCCCATCCCTAAGTGAATGAACTATGATGACCACATCATAATTCGCGTACAGTAGCTACTTCTCAACGAATCGGAGTTGAGCCCCGAATTCGTGTTAATAGAACATTTCTCAAAGGTCTGAAATCAATGGCGGCAGAGTTTCAAAGAATAAAAGAAAGAGATCATATCCAGATGTGGAGTTAAAGGAAGTGGCAACGCCAGGAAGGCAGAGGTTAGTACCTTACCGTTCACACATGTGTGCAGTACTGATTAAATAACATCGATGTTGCACACGACAAATGAAAGACCGACGAAACCGTTGAGAAAGTACGAAGAGGAAAATCGAACAAACTATATGATGCACAAAATCTGAGCCCTTGCTATAGGACGAGCTCTGCTGTACATGCGCATGAATGGTAATGAGGTGCTCACCGTTTGCGTATGTGGAGAACATCTTTTCCAATTTGTACTTGTCGACTGTTGGTTGCTGCTGTTGCTGCTGGACCATCTGCGGACTCTGTAATCGAGCACATTTGCCCTGACTGCGAACGAAAACTGGGAGATCATAAGCACAAGGGCCATTTTCACTTTACTGCTTTCCTGAGTTCGACAGGACATCTCAGACACAACACCCCTCAAAGCAAGCCAATCCCGCGCCCTTGTACCAACAGCTGGCCTGGGAGGCTCAAGAATACCTAGCTGCGAGGAACGCGTCAAAGTGGCAATCGGCCGGACTACTTGCGGTTGTGGTTCCACCGGATTCAGCGAGATCCAACATGTCTAGATGCGGTGGCTGCGCCTTCACCGTAGAACCCTTAAAAGCCTGATGCTTCGAAGACATTTGTAGTCGTGACAGCTAGTACTATCGAGAGACTTCCCAGTCAACTGCATATCGAATTCCGTTCACATCTGATAGAATACGTGTACGAACCCTTCATTCTAGCTGAATGCGAGTATCGCAAAGACCCTCCATTTCCTCCCTATCAGGCAACTATTCATCAAAAGCATTGCCCAATGTTCTTCGGTGGGATGGCGTTCAAATACTAGGGATTAGGAAATGCCACAGTACCATCGTACCAGACGTCTTCGAACGGTTTCAGTGCGAACGTGAACTGTTAAGGAAACAGTGCAGACGTGTAGATCTAGTACAAGACCTTGCCATACATGTGTACTAAAACGTGGTTTGAACCTTTCACCTTCACACTTCTCAAACAAGTGGTGAAAAAGCGCTGTTGTTGGATTACTAGTAATCCCCCTCCACGATCGATGAGCTACAGCGGGAACGTCTGAAGGGGATGATAGCATTTCGATGCAGGGCTATTCCGTGGATCGGTACCTGGGGTCGTATTATTTCGTCTTGTAGCAGCTAAATGCTATTACGATCTCCTAACGTGCCGTCACAGGGGGTCTGGTGATATAAATGAATCTAACCCACATGCTAGCATTAGAGAACCTTCAAGTAGCACTTCTTGCCAAAATGCTCCACATAAAGCCGCCTCAGATAATGCGAAGCTGTCAGATTCCTTAGCTCGCGGCTTCATTATCGACTACCGTGGAGTTGGCGTGATACCAGAACTGGTCCAAAAAAGTGCTCCAGCAGCGACTGTTCATGCCTAACGGCCTGAAGACATGTTACCCTAGTGAGAAGGCATTGTAGAGATGCCTAAAATCCAAAAACTCATCACCGGATGCAACGCGGCACGCGTTAGACCCAAGGAGAGCGGTTCCCCATCGGTGTGCTCCGCCGACCAAGGATACGTTCGGCTCTTCCCTAGAACTGCATACCTCCTCAGCATATCGGTGCTGTAAACTACACTGCTGCCACAGCGTTTCAGTCATAATCGATACCGCCGCTTAACATACCTCCATTCATCAGTTGTGGTATCTGTATGTTTCATTTGTTTTTAAGTAACCGTTAGAGTGCTTTTTACCACCTTCCTGCTTAATGCTCAATATTTGTGCGCACATAAATGCACAAAAAACAAACCCAAAATATGTGATCTTTCCAGAACACACAGTATCAGAAAACACTTGTTTCCAGAAATCGAGCAACTGTTTCTGAATACAATCGGAAAGCTTATCGAGATTCCTCACTATGTCGTCCAAAAAAAAAATCAAAAAATTTCAGTGTTCATTTCGACAAAGCTTAAAAAATCCGTTTAGAACCATTATCATGCTTTAAGGATCTAACAATTCAACTAATAGGTTTAAAACAAGGTACACTGTAATGTTGTAGAAGGCTTTTTAAAAGTAAACGCAAACCTGGTAGAATAAGTCGACGGCATACTCCATGTTCCAGTTTGCTCTTGAGAGGCATGTGTAGGCGATTTGCTCGCTCGTTTGCGTCCACGCCACAAAGTTTTTGATCTAAACGACATTTCTTCCTTCTTTCTGTAGGGAACGAAAGCTGGTTTGAAGGATAGGACCACAACAAAGCTAGCTCTCGACTGTATATCCTGCCATATACAGTTCGGTCATGAATGGGAATCGTACAGCGAACGTTCGCATTCAAAACATATGTCACGGACCACATCCACTATTACGGCATTAATGCGATGGAGGGTGAACAGGCTTCCTAGGAACTTTTTGAAGGCGAAGTCCCATCTTGGCGTTTGGGAGTCGCTGAACGCCTGATTGTATTATATTTTCCTACTACATAAAATCAGCCAGTAGCCCATGGTCACGTTGTAAGTCACGAGAAGGCGAACCATGCGTCCGCTTCGGAAAACGTGCAACGACGTCGTGACACGAGCGTCAGGATACAGATGACGTACCATATACGTCGTGACACGTGCGTCGGAATTCAGCAAATGTGTCGCAAACGTGCAACATGCGTCCGGATTCAGAAGACGTGGGGGAGATGTCGTAACACCTGCGTCGTAATTCGCAAGTCTTGACGGAGACGTACAACATGCGCCCAAATTCAGGAGACGTGTGGTAGACGTCACGTGTCTCGGGGTTCAGGTGTGTCGTAGACATCGTAGAACATGCATCCAGATCCAGAAGACGTGCACAGCTGTATTGGGACTCTAAGGGCGTGTTTCTCGCCACCTAGAGACCGAGTGCTTCGTAGTGCAAAGCGTATATGCGGTAGAGTGGACAGGCTTCATGAGAACAGTTTTAAAGTTTCTGACCTATCAAGTCTCGCTACAGAATCCTACATATAGCAAGACTCGTTTTTACTGTAATGAAAGTAAGAAGGCCTAAAGAAAAAGATGGACGGAGTGATCTGTTCTCGGAAGTCGAGAACGAAGCCCCCAACCAGACGTTTGGCGACCGCTAGGCGCTATTTGATAAAAACGCATAGGCACAATGACATTCTAACCTAGAATGCAACAAATACCTGTAATACTAATACAATACCATCTATTCCTTTCTTACTGCTTTCTTTGTACACATTCATGGTTCCGGCTTAGAGAAAACCTTATCTTCCATTCACCTTCGCTTGGTTGTTTTCCTCGAATACAACTGCATTCGTGCATGAATTCACGAACGAACCCCGAACATGAAGCGCCTCGGTCGCCACGTTCTTCTTTTCTTCTCCAGGTCTTCTCATCCTCATGACAAAAGGCAAAGAACAGATTCACGGACGGATCAGGTCGACTATATACAGCAGGATGGTGCCTGACTGACCGACTTCTGAGGCACGTCTTTCGACGCTCTGAGCAGAACTTCCGGAGAACGTCTTGTGAATTTGGCGCCCCGGGCACAATTTCTGCGACGCGTTCCTTGCATTTGGACACTTGTTGCATAATCCCAAATCATACCCTGACGCCTTGTCCGCTCAATACGCCTCAAACATGCATGATATAATGCTAGGGCTATAACTTCTTGATAATCGTCCGTGCTCAAGGTCGAAAAAAAAAAAACTCGCTGCGTTATTCCGACATATCCAACGCGTCCCTTGGTTTCCCTTGGTCGAAGGTATAGAAGGACTCCTTTAAATGTGTAGGATAGAAGTGAGATTACAAGTGAGACAATGAGTTCCGGTTCGCACTGGCGTCAACATATGACAGTGATGTGAGCATTCTGAACAGGACTGCCTGTAATATCAGATATAATGATAGTCCTATGTATGTAACAGCTATCGCCTCTTCCAGGGGTGTGCGATAAATTTTTTTCGGTAAATCTTTAACGACCATTTTTTCAACGAAAATTTTGCGTTCAAATCGGTAAATTCGTTAAATTCCCTTTCCCTTAGCAGCAGTCAGTTTGGCTGTATTTTCGTGCGCAAAAAGCCAGATTTTTCTTTATCCGTTTTTTGAATCCATCTCCATGTCAATTCAATTATATGGCAATGTTTTTGTCTTCGGAACAAATAACAACAAATAAACAAGAAAAGTCAGCTTATGGGAAACCGTCCTGTCGTCCAGTCTTTTACATTGTGGAATATCGTTCAGCTTCCGGGAAAATCTTAGCGCTATGCACCATAGTGCGGCCCAATGTTTCTGCGCTCACTATGTAGACTTTTCAAGCCGAGCATTCCTTTACAGTGACGTAGTTGTTTAGGAAAACTGCAGAACGTTTTAATGAAGAATTCAGGTCGGGCAGAGACCGCAGCGAATTCTTTGGTGCAGATCGTCGTTGGAAGATATTTACAAATTCCACAGATCTGCCTGTTTCACAGAATGGTTCCTTTTCTCCCACAAGGTCCTGTTCTTAATGCAGACGAAGCAGAGAATCAAAAAGCCACGTACCGTTGACAAATTGTTAGGAGAATCGAAACTTTCCGCATTGAGATTTTTGTCTTTTCCACCCAGGTAACGTATTTTTTAGTCGTTAAGCTCCTTATCCTCTGTATTCCAAACGAAACCCCTCCAAATAAAATTCGCCACTGCCTCACATTCTTTTAGACTTTTTAGCAATTGTCCACTCCTATTTTCTTGAAGCACATGGCACCATAGTGTACAGCACATCTGCTTGAGGTTCGAATGTGTTTTGGGTTTTTTCAACTTCTTTTTATTTTTGCAGAGCACATTCTGGATTGATCATGCATTACAGCAAATTCGCAAATTATACGAAAAAATTCCTGCTTTTCCACCCTCACGAAGAGTGGTCATCGACTTCCCTTTTTCATTTAATTTTATTCCTTTCATGTACATATACTTACTGTTTCACGTGTATGTTGTGTCTCCCCAAAAGAAAACTGCGAAAAAAAAAACCCTTGAAGAAGACGAGAAGGTTACGCAAAATCGTTGACATGCACGGCATGAAAATTCAATAAAGGCGAAGCAGCGACAGTAGCAGCAGTCGCGCTCTATCAGTTGGGCGGGCTCAACGTTGCCTGAACGTAGTCCTACAATCATCACATGATGCTGCACGAGGAAGACACCAACTTCCAAGAGAAACTTGCGCGGAAGAGGGAAGGAGCCTTTTTCTTCCACTTGCTTCGTTTCTTATCCCTGTTTTTCTATTATCTGTGTTTCACTGCGTCTCCTTCACGTTTTCTATGCCCTTTCAACCCCACCTATGAAACAAATATCACAACAACAACAAAAAAGACTGAGTAAACTGACTGATTGGTAAGGATGAAGAACTCACACGTACAATCATGTGCGAGAAACGGCCTAGGGGTACTAAGCGGGCTGGTGCCCGCTGTACACTGACAAGGTGTCTTAAAACGGGTAAGTTAAATCAGCCACGCTCGTTCCTTCCCTTGCATTCATGTCAGCGGAGGAGGGCACAGAAACCGTGCTTATTTGAGTGTTCCACGACCACGTCTCATAATGGGGCGGGCACCAGCCCGCTTAGTACCCGGCCTAGGAAGTGAAAAACGCGAAACTACGGTAGAGAAAAGTGGGGGAACACGCAAATAAATTGGTTGAGGAACAAGAAAAATGCCAACAATTTTCGAACTATGAGGACGATATCGGCTGCCTATTTCCACTGATGCCAATAAGTAGAGGGGCTCCTCGGTATCGCGACGATACTTCGAAAGCGAAAAATTCGTACAAGATGCATTTACGTGAAGAAGTAAAATATCAAAAATGGCACGTCAAATGTCGTCAATGCAATTTAACGAAAATTTTCATGGTTAAATGTCGTTAAAATATTTTAACGAAAAAGCCGGTAAATCGGTAAATCGTTAAGCGCACACCCCTTCTCTCCGTACGCCCGAGCCGTTTTCAAGACGTTGTGTCTTTTATAAAGACCACACCTTACACGTGAAGGAGCCAACTGCACGACCACAACGGCGTGGAATGCTAGATAGACTAGTTAATCGTGTCGAAGCACTTCGTCATAACAATGGAAAGTCAAGCAGATATGCAAGCAATACGCCAGCTAACTGCCCTCTAGCACGACCTACAACCATGTATTTCGCCTTTAGCATGCGACTACGCTGCTCGTATCTCGTATCTGACACTTAAGCCTGATTTCGATAAATGGAAATGAAGCGAAAAAGTGCTATAGCAAAAAAGTGTCTGGCACAATAGACGAAATTTCCAATACTATGTTGGGACACAAGCGGATACTTGTAACGTCAGAATGAAGTCGTGGGCGATAGCCAGATCGAGATTTCTTTCTCCATCTGGGTTAATCGGCGGGCCGATTCCTTCACTTCCATGAGCCCTTTCCACTCATCTTCTGGCACTCCCCACATGCCCGTTCATATCCTCTGCTATCGAGAGGTAGTCGCCTTCTGGTACGGACCTTATGGCCTCCTCGAGCGCGAGATAGAAGCCACCCTTGTCATGCTCGAGGCATCCGGTCTGCGGGGACAGACATGATGGTCCAGCAACCCTCCTTCGTGTCCAGCGGCAGTGACGTGATGCGGTCGTTTATTCTTTGGACAGCAGCTTCTGAATCCTTGAGGGACTCCGCGACAGGCGACAGCTATCCTCACCCCGTTCGTCTTGGTGTCCTTTCCGTTGTAGTGCAGCTTAACCCCTCTTCCAATCAACCTGGCTTTCTCCTTTTTCCATCGCTTTTCCTGCAGACACAGGACTTGTATCCTTCTGCGCTTCATCAGGTCGGCCACTTCCCTAGATCTTCCGGTCAGCGTTCCCACATTCAGAGTCCCCAGTCGAACTAGCTTCTTTGGGTGAGATCGGTCGGCCCGGTAGCGCTCGCATACTGACCACGGAACTCGGTCGGCGATTTCGTGCGCCACTTCCGGGTACTGTATGCTATTCTCGCCCGAGTCGGGGACGGGGACAGCGCGAAAAATCGATGGCGCATGATGTGCATGCCGGGATGTGGGCGGAGACCGCCTCATACCCGGCCGGGGACGGTTGGGGAGAGAATAGCATACGGCCCCGGGTGACGTCCTAGCCTTTACACTGATTCTACTGCGACTTTTGATGGTTGTGGCGAGGTTTCTCCATCAGCCGGCCTGTCAACCTGGGCCTGTTTCAATTTTTGCAGGGCATGGCGTGCCGGAGCTGGGAGTCGAACCTGTGATCGTGTGTGCATGAAACTGCATTACTAACCACTAGGCTAACTCCAGCTCACATCCCCTATGATCACACTCATTATCCGAGTGAAAAGAGTGCTTAAAACTGCAGTGTGTAAAAAGAGCTAAGCATACTAAATTTTTATAAGAAATGATCTTACGATTAGTGGGTGTCTCGCTCTGCGTGACCTCTTTTGTATATTTTGGTTGACTAAGCTAGAAAGCATTTTCCAGTATCATTCGGCAAGCTCCAAAGAAAGGCTCACGATAGATACTGGTTTTCCTATACTTTGCTCTGCATAACTAGCAGGGTGGCGAATGATAGGTAGCAGAGCCAATTCTTTGACTCAAATGTGTGCATGAAATAAGCTCCGGCTACAACAAATAAAGGGTAGAGGACGGCGTTACTCAATCCCTTTTGGGATGCGCCATGCATTCTACTTCTATGGGATATGGAGGCGATGTGAATTCGTATTTGGGCACGAAATGACTTGCGGTGGCCAGCCGATGAACATCTCAGCGCTTTATCCTTCCCAGATAAGTCTGTTCACCGACCCCGGATGGGTAGAGGGCCTGGTTGACCTGGGCGGGAAATCCGAACCAAGAACCTGGCATCGGATGCACGCGACAGG
Organism: Heligmosomoides polygyrus polygyrus; assembly: GCA_947396885.1. Taxonomy (NCBI): domain Eukaryota; kingdom Metazoa; phylum Nematoda; class Chromadorea; order Rhabditida; family Heligmosomidae; genus Heligmosomoides; species Heligmosomoides polygyrus. Next base: position 36,157,385 of record OX377203.1, read on the forward strand.
CGGCATCTCCTCCGACTGGGCTACACGAGCCCAACAATACAATAGATACTGTGGCAAATTAAGCAGAACACAAAGGGCCGACGAGCTGAGCCCCACCAGAGGTTCAGTGGGGAAGAAAGAAAGTAACCTTCGAATCTAGCAAAACAAAGTGCTTCAAAAGGAACTCAAAAGGAATAACAACTGTGTCATTACCTTGGCCTTTTGCTCCGATTTGAGTTTGTGCATTTGTGAATCACCGATAGTCGTGAAATACGGAACGAAACTGCACTCGTGGAGACTGTTTACGGAAGCGAGACGCACGCGCTTCGGGGGACGACGCGCCAGAATTGAAACCCTGAAAATCGAATTCGATAATAGAGCTAATAGATGCCAATAATTCCTCATTCCCGAACGCAAACCAAGACAGACAACTATGCGAAGCGGGAAATCATCGAGAAGAGAGACTGCTGTCGCAGGAACTCCGAACGCAGGTGTTTCTATTATCGCAGAAGTACTAGGTTGTAAGAAATGTTCTCGCCGTTTTGACATCTAACTTCAAATGAAGATAGCTTCGTCCACTGCCGACCATTTCAGTTAAGGTAACAACTGTTACACCTGGAGTACGGCAGCCAATAAAACCCACTCGTTGCAATCGTTACGTTCCAACCATGTGTACAGCTTATGAACTTACTTCAGTTCATAAGCGCCTATGAAGTGTAGGAAGGTATTTTGCGCCACGCTTGTAGGCTGTGAGAATTTTCCTCTGAAGGCCTTCCAAAAAATACGACACAATAACACTATCTAGTATATCTCTATAATAAGGATATCACTCTAAACAATGGCTTCCTAACACAGCATCTAAATTTTGACTCAACTCCGACTTCGCCTTTCCGAGATTAAAGCAGTAACATTCCATGACACAAAAATTGAGCTTATCTGCTGTCACGGAAGGTTACCGTTTGCAGCCATCTTATGTATTTCATGGGTTCTCTAGGTAGGGGTGAAAAACTATCAAGTAGTGGAGTAAAAACTAAAACAACAGCGGGAATATTCAATGCACTAGAACATTTTCCCTACAGCCTAATATCATGAAGATCACGTCAGGAGAACTGAATCTGCTACCAGAGATCGTTCGCAGTTGAACAGGCACTCTAAGAGTCGAGCAAGTTCTGCCAGAGTGGCTGCTCTCTGCCTACATTTCTCATTTCTGTGCTGCATTCATTCCGTCTTGTGTACTTCGGTTGATAAGAAGCCCTTCCAATTAATACACGGCGATTTGAAATGGCAAACGCAGCAAAGGAGCGGCGAGCGCAGGTAACGTTAGCGGCAATTCTTTCGCTCCTAAAGTGTGCGGCTTCTCGGGACCTCACGGTCGTGAATAGTATTTCTCCAAAGCCACCATTCCCTAAAGCTCATGACAGCACACTCGTTTTGTCGTCGACGATACCTCGCGCTATCTACCCACCTTCACGGGTGAAGTGCAATGCTAGATCGAGATCGGAACTCTAGATTGGGTGCTCCCAAGTGGTCGAAAAAAGGAAGAGCTTGGGGTAGTTGACGTGCTTTCTAGCTAGCCTTTGACATAGCACACCAACGAGTTTCTGGCCTTTCTTCCACTCCTACTCTCCTAGAATTCCAGATTCCTACAGGGTATGCACAACTGTGTTATAGTCCTCGAACGTAAATACCCATCTAAACAAATAAACCAGTCTTCACCCTCCTCAGGCATCCCTGTTCTTGCTCATCGTCCTTCGAAGGCGATTACTAGTAATAATCACCTCGAATGTCTACTAGTTCGTTGAGTATTGTGGGGCTACGATGTTCAAGCAACATATTTACTATACGTGTAGTTGGACCTCGTTCTACATTCCCATAGGTCGAAACGTATCTGCGCTGGTATGTTCTCAAAAGGATGGGTGATAGCAGCAATGCAACGCAAGCTCATTTACATCACTGCAACACTCCAGAAGTAGAAAAACGCATTTGTTCCCAGTGGGAAAAATATGCCCAGTAGTTCAAACAAAGGAAAAGAAGCTGCTTGATGGACTATTCCAGCTTCTCCTGAGGAAACTGTTGCTTCAATGTTTCGAGAACTCTCTGTGAAAACAGCTGAAGTAAAGACCCCACAGAGTTCTGCGGCAACGCCGCTATGGTTCGTTGCCGGAGAACTGGTCCGCTTGGCATGGTGCCGAGGCGGCGCGCGGTTTTTCGTCGTGTCATCTCGCGCACTCTACGCCTCCCTGCTCGCCACACACCGGAGTCCCTTCCCTAGCCCAATCTGGAAGGTTCTTCGACCTATTAGATTGTCCAGATGACGCCACTGAGCACTCCTACAGATCAGCTCTGTAAAACTGTCAAACAACGCTTCCTTCCAAAATGTTCCATCCAGAATCGTGTCAAATAGTAGGAAGCCTTTCGTTCCCGTAGTTGCGCAGTTCCTTTATTGATTACCGTGGAGCCGGCATGGTGCCAGCACTGATTAGGCCTATGTTATACTTCGGCGACGCGTCGCCGACGCTGCGACACGTCAGCGACGGCCCGTCACCGACGTCGGCCGACGCTGACGTCACCAGCGACGTCGCCGACGTCGCCACAGACGCAGCCGACGTCGCCACAGACGCCGCCGACGTCGCCACAGACGCGTGGCTGAGATGTCATTCGGAAGACCGAACGCATTGGGCTTATTTTCTTACTCCACCTAAATGAACGAGGAAGTAAAGCCAACCCCTCTAAAGCGAGCAAGGTATTAAGTCTGGGAATAGACCGCTACAAGAACGGCGGCTGGACATGTGACTGTGCCTGCAATAGTCCATACATTGCCCTTGTGAGTTACGAAATCGGGCGGAGTAATGTTGCACGGCCAGTGTTGCGAAACACAACCCACTCTTCTCGAGAATCACTGCAATACGCCAGGCTGCATCTCATACCTGGAAAATGGAACGTTTTCAAGAAACCATGACAATGAGTGAGGGTGTCTTGCTCTCTGACATGATTAGAGAGAATTGTGTGTGCGGAGGAGAGCTATCTGATCAGTGAGGAGGGCGCGCTCTGCTTCCCTTTTGACATACATGTGGGACACCTTCATCCGCATTTCTGCGGCAGGTGGGACGGAGTACGTCTGCTAGGGGCCATTCTCTCCACTGGTTAGGACTATTTAATGTGCTCCCTCCAAAGGAGAGATTACCAAAAAAAAATTCTCACCCCAATCGCAGATAGGATGTGAGGTAAGAGAAGATAAAGGTTCAAAGATTTAAATATGTGAATCCATATTTCAGGACTGGGTAGTTGAGCCAGTCGCTGTCGGAGAACCACCAGCACAACCTTGTGCAAAGCGCTTGCCTCAGAGGACCAGTTGGGAATGCAACGGAATGATGAATGCTGACATTTAGTAGCTTTTTTTAGTAGGAACACTTTTTTGTCAACATGATCGTTCACAGAAGTAGTACAAGCTAGTTTGCTCCGAAGCAGGCCAAGTCTCGGTCCACCTTTGGGCAAAACGTGAGCCACCTGTGACCCACAAACCGTTCACGCTCTGGTATCAGGTTCACAGGGCGAACAGTCCTGCGAACGCCATCTGACTAAATGGACATGAAGAGTAAAAAAGGCACCATTTGTGCCCGCAAGATGGGCGTTTTTGCACTTTCGATTTCGTAATTCGAGGTCCGCCGAGGATGTTGACAGTGCCGGGAACGAAGAGCCCACCCACAAACAAAATACTCCCTCTGAGCGCATTTTTTCCCAGCCTTGAATGAGGCCGGCGACGGCCCGTCGCCGTGCACAGCGCGGCGACCGACCCACGGACGACGTCGCCACCGACGTCGGCGGCGGAAGTATAACACCCCCCTGCGGAGCTCTCGGCGACGTCGTCGGCGACGCTGTGTTGGGCGGGCTGCCACGCAGTGCGTAGCTGCCCGCAAAGCACAGCGTCGCCGACGTCGGCCGACGCGTCGCCGAAGTATAACATTGGCCTTAGAAGAGGTGGTGGTCCCGCAACGATTGTTATTACGGTAGCGATTTGAAAACGTGGCACCCCAGGGGCCGTATGCTCGTGCTCCCCCGTTGGGGGAGAATCAATCAATATCAGCATATCTCATTACACCCCGATCCCCCATCGGGGGAGACTCGGGGCAGACGAGCATACGGCCCCAGTAGGAACGTCCTGTCGCGCCGCGTTGCCGCAAAAGCGTGCGGAGGCGCTATTTACCGGCACCTGCCGCAAGCTACCCTGCTCCACCATAGTACCAAAAACGGATATCAGATTCGTGATCAGCACCCCGAATGACGAAGCTTCGAAGAAATCACCAATCATGACTCAGACAGCTTTAGTCACCCGAACCTACCGCAACCGGCCGAAAGTTTAAAAACTGATATGAGATTCGCGATGAGCACCGCAAATAACACAGTTGGGCGAAGTTCTGCGAACCTTCTTCGACCTATCATCAACTTCTGGAGTCATGACAGTACAGAAGTGCCGGAAAACTCAATCTTCTTCTACTGCGCATTTTGAAACACTCGAGAAAACACGAACAAAAAGGTGGCTTAAGCCTGGTCTAGGCAGTAAATGAAGTGGAATCCGCACTCTGCAACAAACCATAGGTGCTTCGAATCAATCCTTCCTGGAAGAAGGCATTGGGCAATCGCTACATTTCCCTTCAATTCGTCTTGTTTCAAAAGGAGGAGGCTTCAGCACTAAAAAGCGGCGGTCGCTCCCTGGTACCGGGAATGGCGTCCAGTAAGCTGCGTTGTGCTTGTGATGCTGAAGCACTTCCACTGGAGTTCTCACAAGACCTTCCACGAGTATGTCTTGCACGAACGACCCGACACCCTCAGGAAGGACCACAGCGGTTATCGCTGTGCCGAATGGCTTTCGTGTTAGCTCGAATAAAGGCTGGTGCAGAAGAGGATGGACGCGTCTATGTAGGCCGGGACCATCTGGAAGTGTGAAGTCAGCACGGAGCCCAGAGAATGCCCGACCAGTTTCCAGAAACTGGCAGAAGGCGCCGGCAGGAATCAATGAGCGCCAGGGATGAGTCGAGAACGAGGAAAGGCCCAGCAAGGAGCGATCTGCGCGTCCGGCCAGGCCAACGGCTCCAGATGCGCTCAGAAGGGCCAGAAGCCCCTGGCGTCGGCGATGTCCACGAGGAGACAGCGACACCGTGGCCCCAAGGGTCCACGAGAACCGGGGGAACGACGCACGGAGCGCTATCGATCGAGTGCACGCCGGCGCCGTTCACGGGGACCCAACAGCTGACCGCGTCGCCGCGACCGGACGTCGGATTCTGAATCCCGGACTTCTCCGGTCCACCGCAGGCGCTCGTGCGCGACAGGAGGTGCCGACCAGTGAGCGGCTGAGGGAGAATCCGGAGGGCAGCACAGGTCCCGCTCCGCGATCACTGCCGCCTGCTTCGGCTCGGAATGGCTCGGAGCAGCTGAAGGAGGAGAGTCGAGCGACAGCCGAGGAGAGCTTGCGAGCAAAGGCCCTCGGAGGGGACTGTGATCCTCCTCGACCTGCTCACGAACTGAAACTTCGGAGCCCGGCTGCCAATTGGGGCGCGCTATTCTCAGTGGGGCACGAAAACGTTCAGCGCAGTCGTCTAGGTCTATGACCGAGCTTCCTGAAAGCTGCCTCCTTCCTGTGTCATTTCTAATTACCTGTATGGTCAAAGGATGCGTTTGGTTGAAGAATGAACTTGTTTTGAATGACGGTGTGACACCTATATTTAACGACGCCCAATTGAGCACTTTTCGAAGCAAGTTGGACAAGTGAAGCCAAAAGAAATTCTGCAATATGAAAACAAACGTCTTTCTGATTAAACTAGACACTCTCTAAGAAGATCGAAGTAACTTTTTGGCTGTGGAGAGTTCACTACTTTTTGCTTGAAAAATTCGGTACTAGGCAGGCTGGTGCCCGCTCTATTATGAGACCATGGTCGTGGAACACTCAAATAGATGCGGTTTCTGTGCTCTCCTCATCGTCAGAACTGGGCAAGAGAAGGAACTTCGGGTTGGGGCTGATCTAACTTACCCGTTTTAAGATACCTTGCCGATGTACACCGGGCACCGTCCCGCTTAGTACCAAAAATTTATTTATTTATTTATTTATTTATTTCATGCACTACACGTGCGCCCAAACATGGATGGCGGAAAATACAAAGTTAAGCATGATAACATCTAAAACGTAAAAACACAAAACAGAGAAGCTAGCGTAAGACGAGCGATAGGAAATGAACAGCCACTGCAGTATGAGACAAAAAATTGATAACTTCATCATCCATTTTCTTCTATCCAGTCAGCTATTGGCCAGACCAGCTCAAATAAGCCCACTAATCCTGTATTTTAGTCAATCTAGTCGATTGAATTACAGCCAGCAGTGAAAGAGTGAATATAGAAATTGAATATTGGAAGGGTCAAATACAGACTTCCACGCCAGGGTGCTCCAGCGCAACTGACAATGTCATTCCAGCGCCGGTGTATGGTAGCACCTCTTTAAGCTAAATACGCACATTGGGCACTGGCCCTGGGGAAGCTGCTGCATTGGATAAAAGGAGTAAGAAAGAATACTTCACTTCACAAAGCACTGCTTGCCAGAGGACCTTTGAACACTAACCTCGTGTGTCATTTACGGGCCCGAGATAACGGCTTAGCCAAACACTACAATAGGTAGAAGTTGTAACCTGGCGGGATAGGAAAAATGGAAATAAGAACTCAAAGGTAGCAGGGGCTGTAGTGGAGGAACAGGAGAATAAGGCAATAGAGGGTGTTAGCTAAGGAAAGCGATCTCGTCAATATATTCGAAGAAATTTCCAGCTATGTCGGTAGGAGATGGTCTGATTAAAAGTGATCTAGAAGTGCACAATCTACTGCAACGCAACATCATCAATTCCAAGTAATTGGAAAAGATCTACATTATTCAGCTTCCTCTTAAATGTAGTACTCGAGTCGTCGGCCATGAGGTCAAAAGGTAGTTGAAAGGTAGGTAAAAATTATACATTACCCGCCGCAAAAAGGTGAGCATAGCGTTTGAAACTTTGCAGTTCATTCAGCGCAGAATGTCGAAAGAGTAATTGGGTTTGGAAAGGGTTGCGGAACAACCTGACGCCTGAGGGGATGTCGCTCAACAGTCTAGGGAGAATGTGAATGTTGAACGGAGAAGACGAGATGGAACACTTATGTCCCTTACGTAACAATCATACTGCTAATCATGCCTAGGGGGCGTAAGATTGGCAGTTTCTATGCTTCTCAAAAATAGCTTTTTATACCACTAAGAGATGGAAAAAGCGGCATAAGGAGGGCATATGTCTTGAAGTAACCCTGGCTTAGTGGCGATCCAAGGTGGCTTGGAGCGCACAACCCGTTAAGTGCGGCCGAGTGGAGAGTTTCAGAATATTCTCTTCTTGTCAGGGAACGTAGTTTTGTTCTCAGGGCTCTTGCGCAAGATCGTTGCACGACGCCTACGACAGCTTTCTGAATCTCGACGCTCGTTGGACGACACCTGAAACATTTGCGCTGAATTTGGGCACATTCTCCACGACGTCGCGGTCACGGCTGAATCAAGACACGACGCCAGTATGTGTCTTCCGAGTCCGTACGCATGTTGGATGATGCCAGTGACACCTCTTCCGAACCTCGACGCACGTTGGACGAAGTCTGCGACGACTTCTGATTCCCGACGCTCGGCGCTGATCTCGATCCATACCCTGATGCGTTGCCCGCTTAGTATATCACGAATCTGGATGATCGGCTGCAAAGACTATAAATTCGCTGAAAATCGCCCGCGGTCAAGCCCATGGAAACAGCCGACTGGGATAAGCCGAGTCCAAGGCGTCCTTTGGATCTGGTCCCCCTCGCTGGGTCGAACAATCTGACACACGGATGTACACGGTGAACCATAAGTCCTGAAACAAAATTAGGTGACCTCACCGAGTTTTTTTCCAATTGCAGAGAGCCACATACGAGCATATCCACAGTGCTATAGTCCTTGTAAGTATCATATGTAGTTGTCGCTACTCCTGTTAATAGAAAGCAGTGTGCTCTCACGTAAAACTACCGAAAATCTTCCTCTGGTCCGCGGTGGAGCACTATCATCCGACGTGGCAAAATTTCAAAGATTGGCGGTTGAACATTCGGTATTCCAGTATCGTGTGACGCAATTCAGAGCCTTCTCAAGAGTGAACATTGGATGCATGGATCTGGACTACAACTGAAGAACGCTACTAATTTGCAGATCATACACGAAGCAGCAACGAGCTGGTACAAAGTATTGAGCCGTGTGCGTAATCTTTTATTGCGCAAAACGTAGCTTTTCGAAAACTACTAGGGAACTCTACGAAACCACAAGTGAGGCAAAGTCCCAGCTATAAGCTATAGCTGAGGAGAAGAGAATCGAAGGAAGAATTTGTAAGCGCAGTTGGAGCGCGTCGCTCAGGCTGGGTATTCAGCCACCGCTTCATTTGACAGAAATTCCCAAAGCGATCCCAGAAAGGTCAAAATAATAGTGCTTTCAATACTACCTCTAGAAAGCATAATGATATGCAAACAATGGCTTCGCATGGCATCTATTCGTCTTACACGATCCTCCAAAATGCCTCCACTCACACCCTAGGTTTTTGTGTAAAAAGAATGAAGATCAGTAAAAATGTTTGTTTGATGGGCATAAAAATATAACGCCGTATTTTCTGGACCCTTATTTTTGGATCAAATCAGGAATAAATTTTGTAAGAAGCGCAGTGCCGCGAGTTGCAAAGCTACTCACAAGATCTGAAGGCTCTTATCAAACCAGGAGTGTCCCCTTATGAATAATACCACCCCACCATAATATACCAAACATGGACAAATGGTGTTTCAAATTGTGCCAGATTTGATGCATTCCTAATCTTTTCATACGCCCAAGTTTTTGTTGCCGGACTCATGGTTCACCCTGTAGTTATGCTCTCAAAATTTTTTCGAATACTCGATTGGTTTCTTCGAATACTCCCAATATTCGAATATTCGAATTCGAGTACATTCGAAAAAAAAACGAAACGAAAACGCGGTCTTTCGAGTATTCTAATTCGATTATTCAAATTGAAACGAAAATTATTCAAATAGTCGCTATTCGAATAGGTCATTTGAGCTCGACTATACACACGAGTCGTTATAATATTAGTGGCATAAATCTTGCAAACTTGTCACACGAAAGGGATTAAAAAAAGAAAAAGGTTTGATATAGCACAATATCAACTATGCTCCACAGCCCCAGTCACTCGCAACCAGGGGTGTGCGTAAATGAAATTTGAAATTTCGTAAACCGTAATTCGTAATTCCGAAAAAACCGTCGTAAATCGTTAATTGTAAGCCGTAAATCGTAAGAGTCACCTGACCTTTAGTGCAGTACAACTAAATTTCCAAAGGGTTTTTCTACTCATGCTAATCAGATGTGACTCAACATTTACTTATTTGTCGTGTTATTTTCAGCTCAACCTGAACAGTTTTCCTACCAAACTATTTTCCTTTTTCACATATTCTTACTAGTAAGACACCTTTCAAATCAAACTTTATACGTTTTAAGAAAGTCGAGAAAACTGTTAATTCAAAGGCTTTGTCTTAGTACCTGCATGGTATTCTAACAAAAGCTTGCATCGTTTGAATATTCATTAAATTCCTAACTTACAGTCAATTTTTTAGCTTGCGTATTAACTTGGAGTCTAGCAGAAACAAAGAACTCAAAATTAAAAAGACCACTTCGCTGCTGACAATGCGGCGAAAACAGCAACTGCGCATGTAGTATTCTAACAAGCGTACTGAGTCGGATGGGACTGAGCTTTGCGTTCTGAGTGAATGCACGGAGCAATCCCATCGCATGTCGCAACGAAAGATCTCCGTTTTTCATCACTTTGATATAAGTTCGGAAACATTCCCATGGCAGACAGATAAAAAATTTTGGCCGCCAAAATGGTATGATCGTATTTCCTTGACATCTTTTGTAGTCCCTTCAAAAGGATAGACAAGAGAATTTCGATTTAGAAGGTGTGGCAGCTTGGTTTCAAAGTAATCCTATTTGAGTTATGAGTTGGGAAGAACTCGGTTTAAGCCGAATCTGGTTCAGTTGGAGCTTGCAGAAGTCAGTTTTAAACGCAGCAAGTGAAGACGGGGTGCAGACCGCTGCGGGACAGTAGTTACGCATCCATTACTTACAAGCAATAACCACAGCGCGGTACTCGAACTGAGAAGCTCTGTTAATTGTAGAGAGATTGCAAAGGAAACCTTTATTAACTTTAAAAGTGCTCTCACGTTGTGAACCATCGATCTACAACATCAACCCTCGCGGTAACCTAAACCTACCTAGAGCGCTGGCTACCTACGCAAGTCTGCCTGTGCTGGTCTGATTTTGAAGACTTAAAAATATGGCACTAATATTTAGTAATTTTCTGCACATGCTCGGGCTACCCTTTGCCAGTTCTTTAACGAACGTTTGTTCTCCGAGAGTCAGCATCATCCTAGACGAATTCGAAACGAGCCATTTCAACCTCATCCTTGAAAATTTCGCTCTGACCACACTTAGCATATCAATTTGCTTCGCCCTATGAAGTGCAATGTAAACCGAGCACAGACAGAAACACCAGTGGCTTTCCTTTCCACATGAGTGTAGCAACTTTCTAGACCTGCTTCCAATCACGAATGATACTCGATCATGAATCTGCGTCAATTCTATTCGATACGATTTATATGAATCTATTATAAACAAATTGAGTAGGCGTTATTATTATTGCCGTTTGCCGTTTAGAGCGGCTTAAATCGAAGATCTACAGAGCAGTCGTTCGACCTGTAGCTGTTTATGGAGCTGAGTGCTGGCCCGCCATTAAAGAAATTGAAAGGCGCCTCAGCGTAATGGAAACGAAGGCGCTGCGGTGGACGGTCGGAGTTACGCGTCTGGGCCGTGTGCGCAACGACTCCATTCGGCAAAGATTTGATGTCACACCGATAGTTGAGAAATTGCGTGAAGCTCGTCTGAGATGGTCATGTTCTTCGCGCAAGCGGTGATACTGTCCGAAAGAGTGGCCTTAACTTCGAGGTGCCCGGAAAGCGGCCACGAGGGGGACCAAAGCAGCGCTGGCTTGATACGCTGCACCAGGACTTGAAGATGAAAGCGGGACAAACGCTGAAGAAGAAGAAGAAGAGTAGGCGAGTAGGCGTTATTACCAAGCAGGACGTGGATCAAAGAATGCTCGCCTCTATGAAACGACCTCCAGTGTTTTCCTAGAATGGGCTAGTATGGAACGACCTTTGACGGTAGGAATGCAATGTACCTTGCTAGCTCTTGGGCGGAAACGGAGGAGTCCCAGTATCCTAGACAGGAGAATACTTTTAATGATGTACATACAGAACTCGATTCTCCCCTTGATCTGGTCTGCTTCCAATCGACAGCCCTCACAATCATAGAGAAATGTAGGAATTAGTTAAGCGGAGAGATAACTCGCATTCGAGAAGCCTGTGCAAGGATGGTGTCTTCTCCTACAGTAATAATTTAGAACATCAAAAAACAACTCAAAGAAAGAGGGAATGCGCTATAAGAGGAAACCATTGGAGTAGACACATCCTTATAACTCGGTAGACATAAATTTGGACGCCAGTTGGTTGTAGCTCAAAGATCACTTTTACGAAAATTTACGGCCAAGAATGTCGAGAAATGTCAAGAAAAAAAAATCGGGAAAAATAGTCGTAGATCGTAATTACGCATACATCTGCGCGCAATCCGGGAAATACCCTTCTCCCAGACAACACCAGTGATTGTGGACCACTCGTAGTCCCACTGCCGCCCTCTTCCTGTCGTATGGCTTCGAATCGTACAACGTGCGAACTGCATCGAGGTGAGCGCATACGGTGCTGCCGGCCAAACCTGACTACCTGTGTCACTTCATCTCACCGTTGCTTAAGACCACTGCTCGCATTTCTTTTGTTCTCCCGTCTGCTACGTGATTAGCGAATTCAGTAATACAACGTTTGTGGTGAACAATGTGTCAATGCTGACAGTATAAACCCGATATGAAATTGGATGCGCCGAAATGTGTTGAGATATTTTACGACTGCAGCATATCTCTCTTCACAACAAGCGCACTTATCAAATGAAGCATCCACTGCTTTGTGGTAACAGTGTTTCTAATTCTTCCAAATAAACTAAATGGTGTGGAACAGTGATCAGTGAAAATTGTGGGAGTTTTTCAGAAAACAGAAAAATTTGACCATCACGAATTAGAAGCCAGGGAATTGAAGAGTCAAAAACGTCAATAACCAGTCAAAAACGCCAGAAAACGGATAGTCGGAAAATTCCGAAATGGAGACGTGGGAGGTCTATTGCAATTGAATGAATTTCCTTCAACATAAAAGAAAAACCCTTTTGTTTCCAAGAAACATATTTCCCCACAAATGCTTTTGTTTGCTCTGCTGACGTAATACTTTCTAAATATATGCACCAATTTTTGTAATGGGGTGTGTGGAGCGCAGCTAGAGGAGGTGCCGACTGTCGGGTGCACACGATTTTAGGCTCCTGCTTCGGATTTTCCGTCCAGGCCAACCAACTTTCCATCGCTCCGTAGTCCGTGAAGTGGTAACAGACCTGCTGTGAATGATGAAACACAACGACTTGTCCATCGGCTGGCCACCGCAAGTCATGGTATAGGCTAGGTATGCATTTACATGGTCGACGAAGAAATTGCTTGTCCGTCATCATCTATCACGCGAACATATTGAACGAATTTTGCACAGAATTGTAACTGGCGTTGAAAAATGGTGTTTGTATGTTAACATGAAGCACCGTCTCTCTGGCAGTCTTTGCAGCACTAGAAGCCTGGTTGAAAGCAAACAGAAGAAGGAAGGAGGTGCCAGAAGTGCTCTTCCTTGTCGACCTGGCACTCCATTTCTGATGGCCTGAAAACTAGCGAAAAATTACATGGCCGAAGAACAACTTATATATTTTGGTAGAATGGGAATGCACTTTCGAGTGTCATATGTAGAACTGAACAAGAGAGAATGAACACGGCCAAGGAGTTGTTGGTGAAGATGATTTTTCTCTTTTTGGCATTTTGTTGATATATTCGACAGAACTCAGCATGAACCAATAAACGCGACGCATTTGCTTATAGAGAAGGACATTCTCTCTCGAACGCCATATAACACCAAGCAAAAAAGTCCCACTACAGAGCAGGAGCTGTCGGTAAAAATAACCATCCTCCCTCGGACGTCCCAATTTGATGGCCCGAAAATCGATAAAGGACAAATGAGCATAGGACCAACACGTATTCTTGAAGCACAGAACGTCTTCCAAATGCTATGAAAAACTGCGCAAAAATTCAAAGCCTAAGCGGAGAGAAGGAGCTGTCACAGATGACCACTTTTCACTTTTCCTTTTCAACTTAACGACCTGAAAATTGACAAATTAATGATGAGAAATGAATTGCAACACATGGTCTGATAGAGAAAATCATTGCCTTTCGAAAACTCTATGCAAGAGACCGCCGGCGAAATCCGCAATGAATCGTTGAAAAAATGGCGGGACTTGTGGGACAACCTAATATATTGCCTCCACGATATCCTGTAGGAGTAAAATATGTGGGGCATTCCGCAAAGAGGTTGGCCTTTATCCCTTAACCAGTCGTTCAGCGGCCTAGCGGCCGCCTCCGACTGGTTGGGGGCTTCGCCCCCAAACCCCGAGAAGAGAACACTCCGACCATCTTCTTTTCCCAACTTTTAGACCTTCATACCTCAAAAACAAACTTCAGATTCGTGTTCAGCGACCTCGATTACCCCCACGGCCAAAGTTTCGCGCCACTTAAGCGCCATCCTCAAAAAATCGATTATATCGATCGATATCGATTGGTCGACTTCAAATTCGAGTTCAGCGACCTCGATTACCCCCAGGGCCGAAGTTTCGCGCCTCTTAAACGCCATCCTCAAAAAATCGATTATATCGATCGATATCGATTGGTCGACTTCAAATTCGAGTTCAGCGACCTCGATTACCCCCAGGGCCAAAGTTTCGCGCCACTTGAGCGCCATCCTAAAAAAATCGATAATATCGATCGATATCGATTGGTCGACTTCAGATTCGTGTTCAGCGACCTCGATTACCCCCACGGCCAAAGTTTAGCGCCGCTTGAACGCCATCCTCAAAAAATCGATAATATCGATCGATATCGATTGGTCGACTTCAGATTCGTGTTCAGCGACCTCGATTACCCCCAGGACCGAAGTTTCGCGCCACTTGAGCGCCATCCTCAAAAAATCGATAATATCGATCGATATCGATTGGTCGACTTCAGATTCGTGTTCAGCGACCTCGATTACCCCCAGGGCCAAAGTTTCGCGCCACTTAGCGCCATCCTCAAAAAATCGATAATATCGATCGATATCGATTGGTCGACTTCAGATTCGTGTTCAGCGACCTCGATTACCCCCAGGACCGAAGTTTCGCGCCACTTGAGCGCCATCCTCAAAAAATCGATAATATCGATCGATATCGTTTGGTCGACTTCAGATTCGTGTTCAGCGACCTCGATTACCCCCAGGGCTGAAGTTTCGTGCCGCCGACGTGTTCGGCACGTCTGCGGCTCGCCATGCACGGTTGCCGACGTGTTTGGCACGTCTACGGCTCGCCATGCATGGTTGCCGACGTGTTTGGCACGTCTACGGCTCGCCATGCAGGGTTGCCGACGTGTTTGGCACGTCTACGGCTCGCCATGCATGGTTGCCGACGTGTTTGGCACGTCTACGGCTCGCCATGCACGGTTGCCGACGTGCTCGGCACGTCTACGGCTCGCCATGCACGGTTGCCGACGTGTTCGGCACGTCTACGGCTCGCCATGCATGGTTGCCGACGTGTTTGGCACGTCTACGGCTCGCCATGCACGGTTGCCGACGTGCTCGGCACGTCTACGGCTCGCCATGCAGGGTTGCCGACGTGTTTGGCACGTCTACGGCTCGCCATGCATGGTTGCCGACGTGTTCGGCACGTCTACGGCTCGCCATGCACGGTTGCCGACGTGTTCGGCACGTCTACGGCTCGCCATGCATGGTTGCCGACGTGTTTGGCACGTCTACGGCTCGCCATGCATGGTTGCCGACGTGTTTGGCACGTCTCCGGCTCGAATGCATGGTTGCCGACGTGTTTGGCACGTCTCCGGCTCGCCATGCATGGTTGCCGACGTGTTTGGCACGTCTCCGGCTCGCCATGCACGGTTGCCGACGTGCTCGGCACGTCTACGGCTCGCCATGCAGGGTTGCCGACGTGTTTGGCACGTCTACGGCTCGCCATGCACGGTTGCCGACGTGCTCGGCACGTCTACGGCTCGCCATGCACGGTGTGCTCGGCACGTCTACGGCTCGCCATGCATGGTTGCCGACGTGTTTGGCACGTCTCCGGCTCGCCATGCACGGTTCTCGACGTGTTCGGCTCCCGCGCCCCAACTCAAAGTGGGACGGACGGACAGTGTGACACACACAGTGACACAGTGACACAGTGACACACGCTTGATGCTTTATATATAGTAGGATGTTCCAGTGAAGGTCCACACTGCATTTGTTACTTCTCGACCAGCACCTAAGGTAGAAGCATAGTAACTCCTCTTCTTGGCATCATATTCTTTGCTCTGAAAAAGTCTCCACCGGGCATTAGCCGACCACTGATATTTGTTCGGAACAAAACATCGTTGTAACAGCTTATAACCCTAGTAACAACCACTTGGAGTTCTTCTCAAAGCCAGTTCAATGCGTGCCTCTTATGCTCTTCCTTTCTTTCGCCAACACGCGATTTCTGCTGCAAAATAAGCAATTAAAATGGAAGTAAATAAGATTAACCCATTCACAATGCTAGGGTAGAACATCACCACTCTATGTGTCAATACCGGTTTGCGGCGCTCGTTAGTTTGTGCATGGTCTAAAAATCATGTTGGACGTAAGCCGCCACACTCATGTTGAATCATCTCGGCTAGGATGAAGCACAAAGGATAAAGGATAAAAGAGGGCGTCAATAAATCCCCCTTGGGAAGCGTTGCGCATTCCATCCCGGCGGGATGTCGTGTCGAGATTTGAATGCATATTTGGCCCCTACAATAACTTGCTGTGGCCAGCCGATGTACAAGTCAATGTTTGATCCTTTCCGTACGAGTCTGCTACCAACTCACCGACCCCGGAGGGAGACTCTGCTGGGTGCGAAACCCTACCCAAGAACCCCAGGGTGCAAGCGGCAACCAACACCTTCGACCGCTCCCCACGAGCTCTGCGGCAAGCATATCAGGTAGGAACTTCCAGTCGTTCCGAATATCGTACACTTGAAAAGATTCACCTTTCCTCGCGTGAAAGTGACAATAGTTAAGGCCTAAGAACAATCCTACTATATATAAAGCAGCAAGCGTGTGTGTGTGTGTGTGTGTGTCACTGTGTGTGTCACTGTGTCACACCGTCACACTGTCCGTCCGTCCCACTTTGAGTTGGGGCGCGGCAGCCGAACACGTCGGCAACCGTGCATGGCGGGCCGTAGACGTGCCGAACACGTCGGCAACCGTGCATGGCGAGCCGTAGATGTGCCATACACGTCGGCAACCGTGCATGGCGAGCCGTAGACGTGCCGAGCACGTCGGCGACCGTGCATGGCGAGCCGTAGACGTGCCGAGCACGTCGGCAACCATGCATGGCGAGCCGTAGACGTGCCAAACACGTCGGCAACCATGCATGGCGAGCCGTAGACGTGGCAAACACGTCGGCAACCGTGCATGGCGAGCCGTAGACGTGCCGAGCACGTCGGCAACCGTGCATGGCGAGCCGTAGACGTGCCGAACACGTCGGCAAACGTGCATGGCGAGCCGTAGACGTGCCGAGCACGTCGGCAACCGTGCATGGCGAGCCGTAGACGTGCCGAGCACGTCGGCAACCATGCATGGCGAGCCGTAGACGTGCCAAACACGTCGGCAACCATGCATGGCGAGCCGTAGACGTGCCGAGCACGTCGGCAACCGTGCATGGCGAGCCGTAGATGTGCCATACACGTCGGCAACCGTGCATGGCGAGCCGTAGACATGCCGAGCACGTCGGCGACCGTGCATGGCGAGCCGTAGACGTGCCGAGCACGTCGGCAACCGTGCATGGCGAGCCGTAGACGTGCCGAACACGTCGGCAACCGTGCATGGCGAGCCGTAGACGTGCCAAACACGTCGGCAACCATGCATGGCGAGCCGTAGACGTGCCGAGCACGTCGGCAACCGTGCATGGCGAGCCGTAGACGTGCCGAGCACGTCGGCAACCGTGCATGGCGAGCCGTAGATGTGCCATACACGTCGGCAACCGTGCATGGCGAGCCGTAGACGTGCCGAGCACGTCGGCGACCGTGCATGGCGAGCCGTAGACGTGCCGAGCACGTCGGCAACCGTGCATGGCGAGCCGTAGACGTGCCGAACACGTCGGCAACCGTGCATGGCGAGCCGTAGAGGTGCCGAGCACGTCGGCAACCGTGCATGGCGAGCCGGAGACGTGCCAAACACGTCGGCAACCCTGCATGGCGAGCCGTAGACGTGCCGAACACGTCGGCAACCCTGCATGGCGAGCCGTAGACGTGCCGAGCACGTCGGCAACCGTGCATGGCGAGCCGTAGACGTGCCATACACGTCGGCAACCCTGCATGGCGAGCCGTAGACGTGCCGAACACGTCGGCAACCGTGCATGGCGAGCCGTAGACGTGCCGAGCACGTCGGCAACCGTGCATGGCGAGCCGTAGACGTGCCGAGCACGTCGGCAACCATGCATGGCGAGCCGTAGACGTGCCAAACACGTCGGCAACCATGCATGGCGAGCCGTAGACGTGCCGAGCACGTCGGCAACCGTGCATGGCGAGCCGTAGACGTGCCGAGCACGTCGGCAACCGTGCATGGCGAGCCGTAGATGTGCCATACACGTCGGCAACCGTGCATGGCGAGCCGTAGACGTGCCGAGCACGTCGGCGACCGTGCATGGCGAGCCGTAGACGTGCCGAGCACGTCGGCAACCGTGCATGGCGAGCCGTAGACGTGCCGAACACGTCGGCAACCGTGCATGGCGAGCCGTAGACGTGCCGAGCACGTCGGCAACCGTGCATGGCGAGCCGTAGACGTGCCGAACACGTCGGCAACCGTGCATGGCGAGCCGTAGACGTGCCGAGCACGTCGGCAACCGTGCATGGCGAGCCGGAGACGTGCCAAACACGTCGGCAACCCTGCATGGCGAGCCGTAGACGTGCCGAACACGTCGGCAACCCTGCATGGCGAGCCGTAGACGTGCCGAGCACGTCGGCAACCGTGCATGGCGAGCCGTAGACGTGCCATACACGTCGGCAACCCTGCATGGCGAGCCGTAGACGTGCCGAACACGTCGGCAACCGTGCATGGCGAGCCGTAGACGAGCCGAGCACGTCGGCAACCGTGCATGGCGAGCCGTAGACGTGCCGAGCACGTCGGCAACCATGCATGGCGAGCCGTAGACGTGCCAAACACGTCGGCAACCATGCATGGCGAGCCGTAGACGTGCCGAGCACGTCGGCAACCGTGCATGGCGAGCCGTAGACGTGCCGAGCACGTCGGCAACCGTGCATGGCGAGCCGTAGATGTGCCATACACGTCGGCAACCGTGCATGGCGAGCCGTAGACGTGCCGAGCACGTCGGCGACCGTGCATGGCGAGCCGTAGACGTGCCGACCACGTCGGCAACCGTGCATGGCGAGCCGTAGACGTGCCGAACACGTCGGCAACCGTGCATGGCGAGCCGTAGACGTGCCGAGCACGTCGGCAACCGTGCATGGCGAGCCGGAGACGTGCCAAACACGTCGGCAACCCTGCATGGCGAGCCGTGGACGTGCCGAACACGTCGGCAACCGTGCATGGCGAGCCGTAGACGTGCCGAGCACGTCGGCAACCGTGCATGGCGAGCCGTAGACGTGCCATACACGTCGGCAACCCTGCATGGCGAGCCGTAGACGTGCCGAACACGTCGGCAACCGTGCATGGCGAGCCGTAGACGTGCCGAGCACGTCGGCAACCGTGCATGGCGAGCCGTAGACGTGCCGAACACGTCGGCAACCGTGCATGGCGAGCCGTAGACGTGCCATACACGTCGGCAACCCTGCATGGCGAGCCGTAGACGTGCCGAACACGTCGGCAACCGTGCATGGCGAGCCGTAGACGTGCCGAGCACGTCGGCAACCGTGCATGGCGAGCCGTAGACGTGCCGAGCACGTCGGCAACCGTGCATGGCGAGCCGGAGACGTGCCAAACACGTCGGCAACCCTGCATGGCGAGCCGTGGACGTGCCGAACACGTCGGCAACCGTGCATGGCGAGCCGTAGACGTGCCGAGCACGTCGGCAACCGTGCATGGCGAGCCGTAGACGTGCCATACACGTCGGCAACCCTGCATGGCGAGCCGTAGACGTGCCGAACACGTCGGCAACCGTGCATGGCGAGCCGTAGACGTGCCGAGCACGTCGGCAACCGTGCATGGCGAGCCGTAGACGTGCCATACACGTCGGCAACCCTGCATGGCGAGCCGTAGACGTGCCGAACACGTCGGCAACCGTGCATGGCGAGCCGTAGACGTGCCGAGCACGTCGGCAACCGTGCATGGCGAGCCGTAGACGTGCCGAACACGTCGGCAACCGTGCATGGCGAGCCGTAGACGTGCCATACACGTCGGCAACCCTGCATGGCGAGCCGTAGACGTGCCGAACACGTCGGCAACCGTGCATGGCGAGCCGTAGACGTGCCGAGCACGTCGGCAACCGTGCATGGCGAGCCGTAGACGTGCCGAGCACGTCGGCAACCGTGCATGGCGAGCCGGAGACGTGCCAAACACGTCGGCAACCCTGCATGGCGAGCCGTGGACGTGCCGAACACGTCGGCAACCGTGCATGGCGAGCCGTAGACGTGCCGAGCACGTCGGCAACCGTGCATGGCGAGCCGTAGACGTGCCATACACGTCGGCAACCCTGCATGGCGAGCCGTAGACGTGCCGAACACGTCGGCAACCGTGCATGGCGAGCCGTAGACGTGCCGAGCACGTCGGCAACCGTGCATGGCGAGCCGTAGACGTGCCGAACACGTCGGCAACCGTGCATGGCGAGCCGTAGACGTGCCGAACACGTCGGCAACCCTGCATGGCGAGCCGTAGACGTGCCAAACACGTCGGCAACCCTGCATGGCGAGCCGTAGACGTGCCGAGCACGTCGGCAACCGTGCATGGCGAGCCGTAGACGTGCCGAGCACGTCGGCAACCGTGCATGGCGAGCCGTAGACGTGCCGAGCACGTCGGCAACAATGTATGGCGAGCCGTAGACGTGCCAAACATGTTGGCAACCATGCATGGCGAGCCGTAGACGTGCCGAGCACGTCGGCAACAATGCATGGCGAGCCGTAGACGTGCCAAACATGTCGGCAACCATGCATGGCGAGCCGTAGACGTGCCAAACACGTCGGCAACCCTGCATGGCGAGCCGTAGACGTGCCGAGCACGTCGGCAACCGTGCACGGCGAGCCGTAGACGTGCCGAACACGTCGGCAACCGTGCATGGCGAGCCGTAGACGTGCCGAGCACGTCGGCAACCGTGCATGGCGAGCCGTAGACGTGCCGAACACGTCGGCAACCGTGCATGGCGAGCCGTAGACGTGCCGAGCACGTCGGCAACAATGCATGGCGAACCGTAGACGTGCCAAACACGTCGGCAACCGTGTATGGCGAGCCGGAGACGTGCCAAACACGTCGGCAACCCTGCATGGCGAGCCGTAGACGTGCCGAACACGTCGGCAACCCTGCATGGCGAGCCGTAGACGTGCCGAGCACGTCGGCAACCGTGCATGGCGAGCCGTAGACGTGCCATACACGTCGGCAACCCTGCATGGCGAGCCGTAGACGTGCCGAACACGTCGGCAACCGTGCATGGCGAGCCGTAGACGTGCCGAGCACGTCGGCAACCGTGCATGGCGAGCCGCAGACGTGCCGAGCACGTCGGCAACCATGCATGGCGAGCCGTAGACGTGCCAAACACGTCGGCAACCATGCATGGCGAGCCGTAGACGTGCCGAGCACGTCGGCAACCGTGCATGGCGAGCCGTAGATGTGCCATACACGTCGGCAACCGTGCATGGCGAGCCGTAGACGTGCCGAGCACGTCGGCGACCGTGCATGGCGAGCCGTAGACGTGCCGAGCACGTCGGCAACCGTGCATGGCGAGCCGTGGACGTGCCGAACACGTCGGCAACCGTGCATGGCGAGCCGTAGACGTGCCGAGCACGTCGGCAACCGTGCATGGCGAGCCGTAGACGTGCCATACACGTCGGCAACCCTGCATGGCGAGCCGTAGACGTGCCGAACACGTCGGCAACCGTGCATGGCGAGCCGTAGACGTGCCGAGCACGTCGGCAACCGTGCATGGCGAGCCGTAGACGTGCCGAACACGTCGGCAACCGTGCATGGCGAGCCGTAGACGTGCCGAACACGTCGTCAACCCTGCATGGCGAGCCGTAGACGTGCCAAACACGTCGGCAACCGTGCATGGCGAGCCGTAGACGTGCCAAACACGTCGGCAACCCTGCATGGCGAGCCGTAGACGTGCCGAGCACGTCGGCAACCGTGCATGGCGAGCCGTAGACGTGCCGAGCACGTCGGCAACAATGTATGGCGAGCCGTAGACGTGCCAAACATGTCGGCAACCGTGCATGGCGAGCCGTAGACGTGCCGAGCACGTCGGCAACAATGCATGGCGAGCCGTAGACGTGCCAAACATGTCGGCAACCATGCATGGCGAGCCGTAGACGTGCCAAACACGTCGGCAACCCTGCATGGCGAGCCATAGACGTGCCGAGCACGTCGGCAACCGTGCATGGCGAGCCGTAGACGTGCCGAACACGTCGGCAACCGTGCATGGCGAGCCGTAGACGTGCCGAGCACGTCGGCAACCGTGCATGGCGAGCCGTAGACGTGCCGAACACGTCGGCAACCGTGCATGGCGAGCCGTAGACGTGCCGAGCACGTCGGCAACAATGCATGGCGAACCGTAGACGTGCCAAACACGTCGGCAACCATGCATGGCGAGCCGTAGACGTGCCAAACACGTCGGCAACCCTGCATGGCGAGCCGTAGACGTGCCGAGCACGTCGGCAACCGTGCATGGCGAGCCGTAGACGTGCCAAACACGTCGGCAACCATGCATGGCGAGCCGTAGACGTGCCGAACACGTCGGCGGCGCGAAACTTCGGCCTTGGTGGTAATCGAGGTCGCTGAACACGAATCTGAAGTCGGATCAATCGATATCGATCGATATTATCGATTTTTTGAGGATGGCGTTCAAGTGGCGCGAAACTTCGGCCCTGGGGGTAATCGAGGTCGCTCAACACGAATCTGAAGTCGACCAATCGATATCGATCGATATTATCGATTTTTTGAGGATGGCGTTCAAGTGGCGCGAAACTTCGGCCTTGGGGTAATCGAGGTCGCTGAACACGAATCTGAAGTCGACCAGTCGATATCGATCGATATTATCGATTTTTTGAGGATCACGTTGAGGAAGATCAGCCGATCCATCTCGATTAACATAATGGTCAGAAGGCCTAGGAAAGAATAGGAAACCCGTACCGGCCATGGCGTCCTATTCTCGGGGTTTGGGGGCGAACACCCAACCAGTCGTAGGCGGCCGCTAGGCCGCCGAACGACTGGTTTAATAGTATTTAGTACACAGGCCATCAGGTTCCTCGTAAACTTTATATGGTACACTCACCCAAATTATCCCCCTCGACAGGCTACTGTCTGATCGACGCACTCAAAGCGTTTTCTTTTTCAAAGTTACAATGTGTGAATATTGCTAGCGTGTTTCTCGTCTCTAAGTTGGGCGCGTGGTAGCGCAGCTAGAGGGTGTCGCGAGCACCGGATCCCAGGTTCTTGGTTCGGTTGTCCCGCCCGGTCCAATCAAAACCCTCCATTTCTAAGAAATCGGCGAATTTGCACCGGACTTACCTGGAACGGATAAGACACTGTTTTGGTTACTGACTGGCCACCGCAAATATTGTGTAAATCCAATAGGCACACAACACTGACACTTTACACACTGACTAATCAATCCAATTACTATAGGAATTTAGGTAAATGTTTTGTTGTGCTTCTTTTAGTCATACCACGATTTTGCATGGCGCTATTGTTTTGTGTTAGTAGTCTGTTTTTTGGCACGTCGTTTAGTTAACGTGGAACAAATTAAATTAAATTAAATTAGTAAATAAATAAATAAATAAATAAATAAAATAATTCCACGGCATCCTGTGGAAGTGCGTGGCGCATCTTAAATGGGTTTAATTAACGACATCCTTAATCCTCCTTAACTCTCCTTAATTTTCCAGCTAGGCGTTGTGTAACATTTTGGCCGAAATAAGTTCGTTGATGATGAGAGATAAAGTTCCAGAAATTTTCACAATTTATGGGAAGGTCAGTGAATTCTGAATTATTGACTTTCAAGACTATCTCACACCAAATCTCACACGGCTACGTCTTGGAAACAGCGGAAATTGCTTTTTCATCCTTTTGGGTCATCCGGATTCACTAGACAGGGTAGGAGTTCAAGCTGCTGGGATGAACAGAACGCAGAATGTTCTCAGCAACATCTGTAAGCTGCCATTGGAGCTGCTTCGGATAAGCACCGTAAGATCAGCTGAGTCACTATGCACCAACTGGCATGTCACTATGCGTGTGCGAAGTCTCGTGCGTGAATTTTCGTGCATGTTGCACATACCTTCTCTAATGTATTAGGTTGTAACGAATTAAATGGCACTGGCTCGCGCCATTTTTTGGCGCGTCTTTACGCGTTTAATCAAGAACAAACCGTAACATGTGGCATATCGTTTAGAAGCGCAAACTTTGCTCTACCGGAGAGTACCAAATTTTCTATGTGAAAGTGGGAAAACTTTAGAGTTTTATTGACTTTTTGCAGATGGACAAAAGGGTAATCCGAGGCATTTACTTGTATGAATTCAAGCTGGGCACTACAGCTAAGGAGGCGGACGAGAAGATCAACGCCGCATTCGGTCAAGGATGTTCCACAATTCGGACGGCGTATCGTTGGTATCAGAAGTTCCGGAATGGAGATGAGAGCTTGGAAGAACATGAAGGTCGTGGGAGGCATAGTGATGTTGATGAGGACAAGCTGAGAGATGTGGTAGAGGAGGATCCACACAAAGGTACCAGGGAGATAGCGAAGGTTCTTGGCGTCAGTCGCAACACAGCTGCCCAGCATCTGAAGGAAATTGGAAAGACCAAAAAGCTGGAAAGATGGGTGCCTCACGAGCTGTCTGAGGAGCAAAGAAACCGACGATATGAGATCTCGTCCGCACTGCTTCTACGGAACGAAACGGACCCATCCATTCCTTGATCGCATCGTAACCTGTGACGAGAAATGGATAATGTACGACAACAGGCGACGATCGGCACAGTGGGTGGACAGCGATGAAAGCCCCAAGGTTTCTGCGAAGCCAAAATCGCACCAAAAGAAAGTAATGGTGACAGTATGGTGGTGTTCGCTGGAATTATTCACCACAGCTTCCTCCCTCCCGGTGAATCCATCACGGCAGAGAAGTACTGCATTGAAATTGAAGAAATGATGAAAAAGTTGAAGGATATCCGGCCGGCCTTGGTAAACCGAAGGCGAGTTCTCCTTCTGCACGACAATGCTCGACCCCATGTAGCACGAATGACGTTGCAGAAATTGAATGAGCTGAGCATTGAAACTCTACCACATCCTCCGTTTTCTCCCGACCTCTCCCCAACAGACTACCATTTCTTCAAGCATCTTGGCGGCTTCTTGGTAGGGAAAATATTCAAATACAAACAGGATGCCGAAAGTGCCTTCGAAGATTTCGTCAATTCCAGAACTTCTGATTTCTATGCTACTGGGATAAAGAAGCTTGTGTCACGTTGGCAAAGATGTGTAGAATCAGATGGTTTTTATTTCGATTAATAAACTTGCCTACAAGCCGAGATATTAACTGTTTAAATTTACAGTGGTTCAGTGCCATTTATTTCGTTACAACCTAATAAGTACAATATCAACCAAGTGTGTCCTATTTCCTTTTCAACAACACACTGTGCGTATCATAATTGTAGGTCCACCCTAAGGTATCCTGGTGTTGAACTTCTCTCAAACTTTTCAAACTCTTTGTTGAAACAATGGCTGTTATGAAGAAGAATTCCAATACAGGTTATCTCGGAGAACTTTGAACTCCTTCCACTTTTAAGCTCTTGTGGCGACAATCGTACCAGAAGTATAGGTCTACGTGGGAAACCTGGTCGATATGAAAAGCACTGAACATAGGGCATGATTACGGATATTTCCATACAGAGATATCAGGGAACTTCGTTCTGCTTCAACAAGAACTGACACGAACAATTGCCTTATAAGAAAAACGCCGAGAATTTTAGTTGATCTAGTAGTGTCTACTCCCTGGTCATAATGTGATATGTTCCTACCAGACGGATAACCACCAACCCTTGTACTGAGTGGTTATCCGCCTTAGTAGGAACGCACATTAATGGCAAATTACATCGGAATGGCCTAGCTCAGTTCACCATAGCTCACTAAGTCGGCTCATCCTTTAGCTGTGAAACTGCTGTACTTCGCAAATGTTTAGAACAGCAGCAGGGATGTGCACGGTAAAAGAGGAGCGAGAGGGATCACGTATGTTAGCTTCTCAGACAGCTGCTCTCAATGGGTACGACGAAGTCGAGCATCATACAGACACCGGGAGAACACCGCACAGTAACAAAATCTGTTTCATGCTTCCTTTCGTTTCGAACTGAATCACAGCGACTATATATCAATGCCTACTGCGAGCATACTTGGATGAAGTTGTACTGGTGAACATCCCGAGAGACAACATCAGACGACAACTAGTTCGCAATCGGCTCTAGGACCGCACTTGTGTTATGCCTGACCGCGTGATTTGTCGGCAGGGAAGGAAAGAAGACTGTACTCAAAGGACGTCGTCTAGCAGCTCGAATGTTTAACCTATGGCGATTTCTATATCGGGGAAACCGGGACGGTGCTAGCCATTCGCGGTAAGGAACACCTTGCTGGTAAGAGAATGCAAAGCTTGGTAACCCCACTTGGAGACAACCGAAGGGAAGCCCACTTCGATGCTGGCTTTAATCTAAGGTGCGCAGTACTGTATCATGAGGACGAAATTGGCTCCAGAAAGGTCCTCTTGCTTTCTGGATTCGCGAAAGAAGTTCATCCATAAACAACAGGAGCGAGTGCATCTCAATTACAAGTGAATTCTTGTCTTTTATTCCATTGTGCGAGTTGTGAGGGTTTCGCATATACTGCCATGTGCATTTTTCGACATCCGGCACACCTCGCAGTACATTTGACCGCCAAAGTGCTTCTCACTTGCTCCATGGTGGAGAGCTGAGTAAGTCTTCCTGCGCTAGAGGAATATCGATGAGTGAGCTCACTAGATAATTGCATCCCTGATTATTCTGAAGAGCAATTCCAGTCAGGCTGTCACCCCAACAATTGTTTCTAGGAGAATTCGCCTGTGAAAAGTACCTATGACGTACATAGGCTTGCCTGTCCGCAGAAGTCCTTCTGCTGTCTATAAGATCGATTTATATCATAGGCGACAAAGCAGCTGAGCAATTGCTTAGTGATCTTCGATAACATAAAGCCGATAATTCGCTTGCTATTACCCATAAATGCTCACCTCCATTTGTTGGCCAAATAATGGAAACCACAATTATAATATTAGGCTTTCCTCTCTCTTCTCAAGGAATTCGCTAAATATGTATATTTGACAGCACTTTTGACCGCTGTTTCATTGGGGGCCATCTTGACATAGCACCTGCCCTCACGAGTTGATCGTTAGTGCATGCCATCCATTTACGACTTCCTACCTCTACGAGTTGTCTAATGCTGAAGCTGAGTCGCGATATTGCTGGAAGTGTCCTGTTCAAATGCTCTGCATGTGCCTTGATTAATTTCCGCAGTTTGGTGTTGTATAAGAAAACATGCGCGTGGTAGCGCAGCCAGAGCAGGTGCTTGCTGTCGCGTGCATCCTAGTCCAGGTTCCTAGTTCGAATTCCCCAAGACCAACCGGGCCTTTTACCCCTCGGTGAATAGGGGGAATCGGTACCAGACTTGTCCGGGAAAGGCGAAACACCGCCTTGCTCATCGGCTGGCCACCGCAGTTTATCGTGTAGGCCAAATGCTCCTTCGAATTCAATGGGAGTGACGGGAAACGGTCCGCCACCATATCGCGCAAATCCCACATTGCGTAGTCAACAGAACTGGGTATTTTCAGCTATTTTCCGCCAATTTTTGGAAAATTTCCGGTAACACGTCGTCGATTGGTAGACGCTTTATTACAAGCGTGATATTTTTCCTTATATTGTCCATTTATTTATATTGTTTATACTTTGTTTATATTGTATAGGCATATATTGAATCATAATGAAATATTTTCGGATGTATGGTAGGATTTATCTGTCATCAAATTACCTGAAATTCGACCCGATAGAAATTGTCATTATCTGAATCACGCAGGAATTTGGGTAAGCTCAAGCCACCAACGATGATCGAAAAATTCTGGTTGCTAGAAATGTGGTGATTCAGGAAAAACTGGGCAAAAGGAAATTCTCGACGTCTTCGTATACGAAGTTATTTGGGGGTTTTAAGGCTAACGACAGCCGAGGGCGTTGCAGTATGAGCCAATATGAGGAATGTAAGGGGCACTGAAGTATGGTGAACTAACATCAAGCTGATTGAGACTGCTGCGGCATTTAGCAGTCTGCGGAACTAAACAACATATCCAAATTCTTTCAGCTTTGGTTGAGTTCCTGCTGAGACGTCGTAAGGTGCGTAAAGGTTGAGAGAAGATGGATGCTCGTTTATGTGCCGAAAGGCTTCGCCAAATACGCCACACTGAACGCTTTTTACACGATGTGACGCCCAGTGTGATGCTGGCACTTTGAAGTTTCATTGAACGACCACATTCTTCGTTAACGAAGAAAAACGAGTGCAAGAGGGCTTGGTATTACTCAACCGAATGTAAGGCGTGGAGGCACGGGAACGTCTTCTTTATCACAGAGAGAGAGAGAGAGAGAGAGAGAGAGAGAGAGAGAGAGAGAGTATAATCGGTCTCATGTTTTTGGAGAGAACGCCGCTAAGCCTCCCTCAAGGACTTGATTTGGATGCCTCTGCTGCTAATGTTCTCCAAAAGCTCTGGAGAACTAAGGCAGAGACGCGTGCTTTTCAATCCTATTTTTCGGCAACACGTGTGCCACTTCATCGCTTGCAAACGTTTGATGCGGAGTTGTAGACATGGGGTTCATTTAGTCTATGCGATAACGCGATTCTTTCACAAACACTGCCTGCGGAACTAGAAAAACCGATGTCTTCAGATATACATTTATTGCGCAAATCACAAAAATCGAACACAAAAATAAGCGAATCTGGAATTACATATTATCGACATTATGAACAATTTGGGAGATGCTGTAAAGCCGTGAACAAAGCTCGTCTGTTGAATCGTCACTAACTGAGGATTTCGCCTATCGACATTATGACAAACGATCACCGAGATGGAAATAGTTCCTGAACGGTTCTAGAAGTGAAAAGGCAGGGATGATGTCGGGAAAACATTGCAGATCTGGAGGTGTAGGCGAGTCCCACACTCAGAAGCACGACGTACACGTTCGTTTCATGCACAGAACTGCCGAAAGCAGGTTCAGCAACACTGAAAACGGACAAGTTGAGACAGACGAGTAGGAAAGAGCTCGGCGGTTTCTTACACCCTTCGACAACTGTACAGCGTCAGCGTTCGTGGGAAGGGAACTGTCTGATTTAAGAAGCAAGGGTCTTAAAGAGAGCAAACGGTGTGAGAAATGCCTCTTCATGATTAATTATAGAAACGACTTGTTCCTTTTATGCCGGCCCTCATCACCTGCTCTATCCAAATCCTCGAAAAATGGGATGGACTGCAAGCCAAATATTCTAGAGATCGATACACATTCGTCCGATAACTCTTGGGTTTTCCTACTCTTGTAATTAATGATCCAAGTCTAAGAGGGGTAGCGTAGTGAAGGGTCATTCATTAGCTGTGATCATTCGTTATTAGAGAAATTCGTTTTAAGGGGAATGGCTAGACGGCTGTTCACTGCAAGATTCCTGAGCTTGTTCTGAAGAAGAAGCACTCCATAATGACGGACGATAGCATACCTCGACCCTTCTTTCCACTTGGTTTACCTACCACTTCAATTGAACCCTAATACCAGAGGATCCCCTCCACTAGGAGAGCTCACCTTCTAGCGCCGCAACTACGAATTGCACCGAGTTCACAGCCACGCCGACCTTCAGCTGCCAAAGGCACTTTGCGAAGTCGTACTTGTCCATGTGGGAGAAGATGTACGAGATCCTGAAGGACGCGTTGAGATGGTGGAGTATTCAGGAACAGCTGCGAACGAACCTGGTGGCGTCGTGAGTGCCCAGAAGACAAAACGCCTCATCCCGGTCGATTCGGGGATGATGATAGGTGCCCACCAGGGCCCAGTTCCTGAAAGAAGCATTTCGAATGGATCCGTCGTAGGGAAGAGCAACTGGACCATTACCATTAGTGTAAAGTTTTCCTGCGAGCTTGCTGTTCTCACAAGGAGAGCCTCCAAAGTGGCGGAGCTTTTGCGATGCAATTTTTACAGGATGTAGGGTCCCGTGTGGGGAGTCAAAAACCACAGTTACCAGGCTGTCCAGTAATTCCTGTCCGAAAATTTTCAAAATTCTATAATTTTCCTTAGAAGTGTTATAATATCAGGCAAGTGTAAAGACCTTCTAGAAGGTTCTCCAGAGTTCCACGCTAGGGGTATATAAGGCGCAGTCGCCGCGTCTAGCTACCAGTACAAGCTAAAATGGACCAAGGTCGAATTCGTACGTTCGTGTACTACGAGTGGCTGCTGGGCAACGACACGGGCATCGCGGTCGCCAACATCTGCAGAGCGTGCAAGGAGGATGCAGTGTCCCAACGCACAGTCAGGCGCTGGTTCAATCGTTTCGAGAGCGGCGACACGAGCCTCGAGGACAGGGAGCACAGCGGGAGGTCTTCTACGGTGGATGATGACGAAGTCCGTCGCTGTATCAAGGAGAAGCCGGAAGCCACCACCCGTGAACTGCGACGACGCTCGGCTGCAGCAAGTCCACCATCCACAATCGACTCAACTTACTCGGCTACCACAAAGTTCTGGCCCGTTGGATCCCCCACCGTCTGACGGACGCCAACAAGCAGAGCCGCGTGGCCGTCTGCCAGTCCCTCCTCCTTCGTCCGCATCGCAAGGAGTTTCTCGACGACCTGGTCACTGGGGATGAGAGCTGGGTCCTCTACGACAACGTCGCCCGCCGTGCCGTCTGGATCCCGCGCGGAGAAGAGCCGCCGACGACGCCGAAAGCCGACCTGCACCCGCTGAAGATCATGCTCTGCTGCTGGTGGGACGCCAAGGGCATGCTGTACTTCGAGCTGCTCCCGCAAGGCAGGACGGTCACCGCCTCCATCTACACCGATCAGCTCGAGAAACTAGCCGCCGCCATCCGAGAAAAGCGTCCCCGACGGGCCTCGGTCCACCTGCTGCACGACAACGCGCGCCCCCACGTGGCGAAGGAGACCCAGCAGAAGTTGGCGACGCTCGGCTGGGAGACGGTTGCCCATCCGCCGTATTCCCCGGACCTCGCCCCCTCCGACTACCACTTGCTCCGCCCGCTGAAGCACCATTTGGCCGGAAGAGAATTCACCAACTACGACAACCTCAAATCCGACATCGCGGACTTCTTCGAGTCGCAGCCGCCGGAGTTCTGGGCGAAGGGCATCGGCGACCTGCCCAATCGATGGGCCACTGTTGTGGATAACTGTGGTGATTATATTGTTGATTAGACTTGTTTTTCAATAAAGTTGAAAAAAATTAAAAATGATGAAATTTTCGGACAAGAATTATTGGACAGCCTGGTACTTTTTTCGGAATGCTCTTCTCTGGTCGAAGAAAGCGTATGAACGCGTGAGCGCGAATTCCATGATGCCACCCAGCCCCCCCCCCCCCCCCCCCCGAGGTCAGTGCTGTAGCTTCCAGGGGCACAGTCGTGGGTTCAATTCCCCTTGTACTGGTGCCTTGCATTTTGCAGTTTATCGTCAGTGGGACCCTTTATCCCCATTTCCACGAATTTTTGAACGAAAACATGGCAGCAAATGTCGTACACGTTCATCGAGCGCTTTGAAAGTGAAAAGGTGAGAATTTTTTATTTCCAGGTTAAGCAATTAAAAAACTGAGGCCATATTCGTGATCTGCACTCCAAATAACCCCACGTACAAAGCTCGGGCGATATTGGTGCTTCTGACCTCATCACACTCACTCGAGCCTGGGCTTAGAGCGGGCTTTGCACCTCGGTCTTCATGGTCAAAACAGGGGTGGTCATTGAGGTGTGAAGCCATTCAAGGTGGAAGCCAATTGAATACGTTAAGCAGTGGAAGGCTACAGGGAAAGTTGAATATCGGTGCTACTACGTCCTTTTTTGAAGGGTGGTAGATGGAAGCGTAGATGTTCAGCTTGTGAGCAGTGCATTTCGCTTTCATGCCTTTTTGCAATCCTCCATCATTATTGAAGAAGGTTGGTACATCAATAGCTATTCTTACCAGTTGGTTACCACGTTTTTGACTCCATCCATGTAAAGAATATAATAAAATTTGCTGTCTACAACACATTATCATTTTGAAACAGCTCGACTGTTCGAAAATCAAAAGGGGCCCATGCACTGCACTAGCGAGATCGAAAAATAGTTATTCATACTTCGGTTTCGAGTGTTATTTGGAGTGCTGACCATGAATCCGACATCGGTTTCTGGATTTCCCGTATTCTTATGACAGGGTAGAGAACGTGTAAGTGTGGGTGATGAGGTCAGAGGCACCAATATCAAGCAAACTTTGTACGTGGAGGTTATTTGGGGTGCTGATCACGAATCTGGCATCAGTTTTTGAATTGCTTAACCTGGAAATCAAAACTTCCCACCTTTCCACTTTCAATGAGCACGATGAACGTAAACGACATTTGTTGCCGTGTTTTTTTTTTTCAAAAATATATTGGAAATGGGGTTAAAGGGTCCCACTGATGATGAATCGCAGAACGAAAAACTCTAGTACAGAGAGGAATCGAACCCACGACGACCTTGCTCCTGTGGAGCTACAACAATACCACTACGCCAACCGACCAGAGCTGAGTGGCAGCAGGGCGTCACGAACTTCGCGCTCACGCGTCCACATACTTTTTTCGACCATAGAAGAGCATTCCGAAAAAATAACTACAGTTTTGGACTCCCCACACGGGACCCTACATCCTGTAAAAATTCCATCGCAAAAGCTCACCGCCACTCCGGAGGCACTCCTTGTCAGGGATCTGTCAAACGGTAGAAGTTGATGGCAGTACCTGGCACTAAGTCCTCCGCTCACAAGGCACATCATCACAGCCACCAGTGACAGCACCAGATGAGCCATGTAGAGGTTGACGGTGCCGATCTTTGCAGCAGCACTGCCCACCTGAAAGGAGAGGCTGAACAGGATCGACAGACGAAGGCGGGCAGAACGGCCGACGCTGCAAAAACAGAGGTGTCTGTTTTCTACTCCTTTTAATACAAACGCAAACAGCATGAAAGGGAAGCTGAAGGAAACTAAACTACGATTTGATCTTGGCCAAGAGGCGAAATTTCCTCTTCGGGAACTTCTGCTTAAACCAAAAACCATATACGCTACACGATGTCGGAGTAAGCCGATTTTTCTGCAAATGTAGGTCAAAACCTTCACGGAAACGATGCGTAGTAAAATTGTCAAACCAGGGTTACCTTACTTCGTTAAAGTTGTGGACCTGGATGATCCGGAAGAGAGTAAGCTGTACTCCGCCCAAGCGGGGATGCTCATATTCGCCTACGACGTCGAGTTACTTTGGAAACGAGAAAATTCAGACTGCAAGGAAGATAGCACATAGGATAGAAGGATAAGGGTCAGCGTTAGACAGTTACTTTCGGAATGCGCCACGCATTCTACTTCTACGGGGTTTCGTGTAAGCTATTTGAATGAGTAATTGGCCTATAGAGTGGTTTGCGGTGGCCAGCCGACGAACATATCAAAGTTTTGACCCTTCCAGACAAGTATGGTACCAATTC
Organism: Heligmosomoides polygyrus polygyrus; assembly: GCA_947396885.1. NCBI lineage: Eukaryota > Metazoa > Nematoda > Chromadorea > Rhabditida > Heligmosomidae > Heligmosomoides > Heligmosomoides polygyrus. Next base: position 36,190,571 of record OX377203.1, read on the forward strand.
ACCGACCCTGGTGGGATAGAAGGCGTGGTTGACCTGGGCAAGAGATTCGAACCAGAAACCTGGTATCGGGTGCACGCGACAGCCGGCATCTCCCCGGCTGTGCTCCATGCGCCCATGATAGCACATACACAACCGAAGCTAAGGAACACCGCGAAGGAATGGGTGTGCCGGGAAGAAGATGAGACGCGCCATCGGAGTAAAACGAGAACAAGATGAAGTAGAAAAGGAAGTATCATGTAGGCTGTGTGGAGGCGCGACCACTCGCGCAATTACTGTGATTGTGATGACTACATAAAAGTCTGTGAGTAAAAAACATTAAGAACTCACCAAGGAATTTAGTACATAAACAACTGATGTCCATATAGCCGAATAATAGGGGCAGTAGTCGGAGGTGTCGCGATAGCACCATATTCCTCCGCCCAGAATGACCACTGCAAATTGTTCTCTTTAGCTTTGGAAGTCATAGATAGAATGTGAGATGTGAGGAGACTTTCCGAACAAAAGGGCAAGTTCACAAGGTCAGATAAAGTAAAAGCAGAAAGTCGCTAAGCCCGAACTCATTGTCGAATACAAATCGTTGGTCCTGTTGGACAAGGATGTATTACTTGCGGCAAAATCAACATTTTAAAATTAATTCCCCTTTTTGGCAGGTAGTTTCCAAAATTATCTTCTAGGCTAGCAACGACAGCGTTCACTGCAGAAGAAGAACAAAATCAGTTTCACGGGGGCATGGCCTTTGTAGCCTGAACAAAAGTTCGGAAGACTTTCTTGGAACACAACACAAACAGATGACCCTACAGCTTTGTCAACCACATATCAGCACTCAGTGGGTATCAGCATCAGATATCAGCAACTTAATTGATAATCCGTCCATGGAGGATTGTCAGCTGTGGAGGATTGTCAGTTGTCAAGTACAAAGAGATACATAAACACTCAGGTGTACGTCTACCTAGCAAGTTAGGCTCCCTACGCTAGTTAGCAACATAACTACGGCTTTGAGGCCCACTGTAACGAGTTAAAGCTGTCAGTCATAGAAGGCAGTTGATCAACGTTGCTCCTCATTTTTCGGTAGCTGAGGAAACAGAAGCATTTCGCAATAGCAACTGCTCTTCTTCTCTCCGAGAAAAAATATCACAAAATCTGGGGGAGAGTATTGCAGCGGCAGAACGAAATGCTGTTCGAAACGAAAATCTCACCGGCAAGCATCAGCTCGACCAGACACAGCCTGAACATTCCTCGGTTCTCTCTTCGCGGAAACCGGTCGAACCACATTGGATTGTAGGCCGGATGCGAGTAACCGTAGGAGGGAGGAGGAGGTGGTGGCATCTGAGGGGCCGATATTGCTGGACGACCCCGTGGAGCAGGAGTTGGCCCATACGGAGACTTCGTGGGGGCAGCTCCGGCGCCATTCTGGAAATCAGTATCTGAACACTAGCGGATTTCGCGTTCAGCTCCCATAAATTTCTCTGCGTTGGATAGCGTTTTTTAACAACTGACTGCCAACAGTATTAATGATGCTTAAATGACGGCGTAAAAGGTGATAATCTTAAAAGGTAGCGCTCTGTGTACTACGTGACTACAACCCGAGAAGCCAGTAGACCTATTGTTCAAAAACGACGTACCACAACCTGCGGCTAAAATGAAAAGGGCTACCAACTAATACCTTATTTCTGCAGATTTTGTTTTGCAAGTATGCTATAGTTTGAAGCACGTGTCCTGACTAGTGTTGCAGCAGTGACGTCTTCCCGAAAAACCACGAACCTGATTGATGGTGATCTCCATACTCGGAGCAGTCGGAGCAGGAGTGTAGCCATAGTGGTAGCCCGGATCGTACTTGTAGTCCCTACCCATGTTTGAAGCGACCAAGGTCACTGAAACACGGCACGTAAGTCAGTCGGCCCCAGAGGAGACACCAAGTCGACTACGCGAAGTGCTGGCTCGCTTTGACATCGTAGCCTGCGCGTGCTGCACATACAGGGAAATTGCCGAATTGCCAGGGAGCAACAGCAGAGGGAGAGAGAGAAGAGAGAGAGAAGGCAGTCCAAGCCTGTGCCGTCTACGAGCAACACCAGATCCTAGCGTGTAGAAGGCAGAGAAGTGGGAGGAAGCTCTCTGCGGAAGAGAAAACACTCCGGCTTTTTGTCGTCCTGCTGATAGTGAGGTGATTCACACTTCTTTTTTGCGTCGAATGAAGACCGGAGGGGGGTGTGCTAGGTCCGCGCTTTAGGAGAGCTTTCAATCCGCTGTCTTGATGGAAAAGCGCACTGGACGGCTTTCATAAAATATCCTTCACAGAAGAAAAAAGAAGCTGAAAGACCTATCTGTTGCTCAAAGCTATGCATCACTTGAAATGAGCAATTCTTTGTCAATAGTTGTGGGAAAATTATGTGGCGAAATGGGAAAACAGTCACTTTAGGGAATGAGAAGAAATCCGAGCATTCAACGCAAATTATGGAACGTTGTATCTGAGAGTAACAACGCTGTGAAGGCTACCTAACAAATAATAAGGCTTTAACACATTCGCTTAGCCTGGAGCGACATGGGGACTACATGTTACCACACGACGTTTTGTTGCGATCAAATCTCCTCAAGCGCCTGGAACCTTCACCATCTGCTTTCCGGGCAGCGATGCTACTCCTTGCACCACCGGCGCTGTTTGACCGCACGCAACATCCGCGATATCCTCGAAGCCTGCCAGCACTCATCCGTGATATCGGGAAATAATAAAGCGATGTTATCCTACATGCAGCACCGAGCAAAAGGATAACCTGAAGACCTGAAGAAAACCATTTCATTATATGATATTCTACTATATAAAACGGCACTAAGAGGGCTGCTGCCCGCTCCGACTTTGTACATGGTCCTGGAGCACTCAAATAAACACGCTGACGCGGAGGAGAGCACAGAACTAGGCAAGGGAAGGAGCTCTGGTGTTCGGCTGATCTAAGTTACCCGTTTACCGTATACCTTGCCGGTGTGTATCGAACAACAGCTCGCTTACTACTTATAAAACATATGTAGTTGTAAAATAATATAATATAAGGCGTTGAACGAAAAACTTTCGAGCAAGACATTTTAAAGTTTGCGATGTTCGTCGCGAACACCAGGCAGTTAACGAAATGTTTGAAGAGCTGTGTAGTAGGGGACACGCATCACGTTGACGCTAACCCCTTGGCGACGGCTACTACCCGGCTAATTGTGGGTACGGAGCTCGATGCGATTTCACTACCGACTGAATGCACCGTCTCGTATATTCTTCGCACTGGGAGATCTCCCTCCTCATGGGCTATTTTGCGTTGCACATGCTTTTGAAGTATTCTCCACAGTGTTTTGATGCGGCACCTCCTCATAATATCTACAATCTCTTCAACGAAGATAACTACCGCCACCGGACCGCTGAGGACCAATCGCTTTCGATGCTAGTTGGAAACACCGCAGATGTGGCATACATACTCGCTCCAACAGCCTTAGAAACCGCTATAGCCATTGCTCCACGTGATGCTTTGACAGGTGATGAAGAATATCGAGGTATTTTGATTTCGAACGCCCTACAGTGATTATGTCTCCGGCGGCATTCTAGGAAGAAGGCTGACCGAACGGAGTGGAACTGTTGTCGTTTAGATACCAACATGCCTCACAGCTCCTTAAATCTTCCGAAAAAGGTTAGAGTGACTTCCGTGATTCGAATGTGGCAGAGATGATACAAATAGAGAGGCTCCCGAGGCTGATGTCCACACGCTGGTGTGAATGGTATTTTGGCTTTGCCTGTTAGCCATAAATCACCGAAAACATTCGCCACTTTGGGTATGGAAGAGCTTCCTTTACATTTAACTGATTTGAAGAAAAATGAAAAGGTAATGAGGCTAGCAGGAGCGCAGTCACAGAAAATGAGCTATCTCTAGAAATTCAGCCTTCCCCGAAAAAATTTCCAGTCTGTAAATCTTAACTTATAGATACATCTGTGGATATAAAGAATGACTATCTCTAACACATAAAAATTTCTGGAAAATTTATAAAGTTTGACCTAGCTGTTTGAAAAAATAAAAGGTGCATATATTTTTGCTCGCCACTGCGCATCCGTGCGCGAAGAGAAGAATTGCGTGCAAGGAAATAACAGGACATAAATAAGAGAAACAGCATTTTTTTGTGGTGTGAAAGAAGGAAAGGAGTGTAGATTCCTTGAACATCGTGGACTTCTCGGATTAAGAATTCAAACTTCCCGACAGTTTTCAAGAATACAGATTCCTCTGCCGCCTGTCCACTGTCGCCATGTCGCCATCTTCTCAGGCTATGGTCACGGCGCAACATGGAAGTAGGATCGATAGTGCAGCTCAAGAAGACTGACTAACGCGAGGAACAGCTTTATCGATCGGTAGAAAATTTTCGAGGAAGGGGGTTTCTGATGTTCCACGTCCTCATGCCCGTAGTGGTATTTCGTTCGCACTGGAGCAAGCAAAATGACGAGCTATGCTCCCTGTTACTAGGTGGAATAGGGTTAGCGACCCCCACAAGAACAGCCATCTGGACCGTGAAAGCAGCGCGCCTTGGACACAAGTGGAGGCATTTTGTTGCTGAGAAATTGATGCTTAGGGAGCGAAGGAATCCCGTGTGACTTCAGGTGACTTCGACTCGTTTGATTGATGATCGCTCCAGGTCAAGAGACAGATTGGCTGAGGCAGGGCGTGGCAGAAACAACGACAACACCGTTGACGGAGAAGAAGACCGGAGGCATCCCAAGGATTGACGCGCTGCAGCTGTCATTTTGACAGTGCTGTGGTTAACCAGCCTTGATAACCGGCACAAATGGGGAGCACGACATGATCTGAGCCAGAGCAATTCTTATTAGTCTGCATTTGAACAGGTTACCTAAACAGATGAGGCTGACGGGGAAAACGTTGCGAAGGTAGGTGGTTTGTAATCACTTCTCGAGTCATTATCATTATATTGTTTAATAGTTGCTTGAATTCTAACGCAACTAGAAAGACATCTGACGTTATCTCGTAAATGTTTCTGTCTCCTTCTACTTCCATAGTGCTTTTAAGAAATGCAAGCGCTGCTTGTTCATGAGCGTTTTCTTTGCACAACTAATAAGAAAGGCGATAACGTGCGCTTCCGTAAACATCGGCCAGATGGAGAGTTTTTTGCCCCTTCTGTGCACAGGGAGTGCTTTTGGAGGCATCTGCTCAGGACAAGAACTGGGCATTTTTTTGTCTGCAGACGCTGGAATGTTCGCTAAGCAGCACAGCAGCCCTTGCTCGAGCCCACGACGTCATGCAGGTCACTGCTATATGTAGCCGCCGGCAGAATTGAAAATTTCCCCAGGATAGCTCAGCCAGAACTTAATGTTTGGCACTTTGAACCGGCTTCGTTTACACAGGTAGAAACCCTGCCGTAGAAACTACGCTTCTACGCTGAACTTCAGGGAAAGTAATGGCCGGAGAACAACGACAACAACGGCCGGTTTCCGTCTTCCGCATCTTCCAAAAATATTTCCGCACATCCCTCGTAGCAAGTATTGCAGAACCGTCCTATTCCTAGGGAAAACGCTGGTTTTTGTAAAGGCTTAAACAAAGCAAACAATGGTGTGACATTATACAATTCTATTTTTTATGTATTAAAAGGCCGGAAGTGCCGACTGTCGCTTGCATCCGATTCCAAGTTCGTTGTTCAGATTTTCTGCCCATGTCAACCAAGACCTCCTTCTCTCAAAGGTCGGTATATTGCTTCCAGACACGTCAGGGATGGGTAAAACACTGACTTGTGCATCGGCTGGCCAGCCCCAGGTCGCTGTGTAGGTCAAATACGCATTCATATCGCTTCCACGACATTAGGCGAGATGCCAGCGCATCCCGCTAGAGGACTGACTAACACCGACTATTATTCTTTATTATATTAGGTTGTTGCAGAAGTGTTTTCCGAAAGAGACGTGGAAGTCCAAACTGTCATAACTCGGGTCAGTCATACACAACTTTATGCATCAAAATAATTCGAATCACACACATTACGGGGTGTACTCTTTTACAATAAAAATCTAGAGCACAAGAATCGAAGAACTTTCGGAAGGCGGTTTCAAAGTGACCCACATTATGAAACTGCTGCTGTCGCTGGCTTGCATCGAGAGCTCGAAAGAAACGATGGACAGTGGAGGAGAGGCCTGGAGAGTAAGAAGGGTGAGGGAGAATCCCCTCAATGCCTAACAATTTCTGACAGGTAACTTTAGAAGAATAAGACCTATCCTTGTCCTGGAACAGGTCGGATCCCCAGCTGTTCACCACTGCCGGTCACTTCTTTCGCAGCCTTTCAAACCTAATTTCTAAATCACAGTTGAAGGACTCTGTTCTGATTGTTTTAGCGCGCTGCAAGATGCTGTAGTGGGTCAAACCTTTGCAGCACCGCCAAACAGCTAAAACAGCCTTTTTAGGGTAGTTAAGTTAAGTCTGATGGTGAGATATCCACCCGGACCTATTCTCGCTCTCTGCTATTATACAAACCCCATTTCCCATCAACGCTTATCAAGCAATCTAATGTAAGAACGGATCGCTTAACTCATTCGCGACGGTGTCCACACATATGAGTGGACAGCGGAGAGGGTGCGATGGACGGTGTCCACTCATATGTGTGGACGGGAATTTTTGGGGAAAACTTCCTTTTTTGATGTTTTTGTTCGATTTTCTTTTCAAATTCCCAAATTGTAGTAACAAACCAATGTTCAGATCCTCTTCCAAAGATCGATTAAAAATTACTTACAGAAAGTAACTCTCACGAGGGACGATGTCCACACAAATGAGTGGACACCAGCGCGCGCCAACAAGGCAGCGGGCCGTCGCGCGCATTGTGCGCGAGAGCGCTCTCGTCGCGAATGTGTTAAGGTATGGACAGATGAGTGGGCGCGTGTAGCGCAGTCGGAGGAGGCGCCACTGCCGCGTGCACTCGATACCAGGTTTCTTGTTCGGATTTCCCCCCCCCCCCGGCCCAACCAAGACCAACCCTCCATCCCCCCGGGGTCGGTGAATTGACACCAGACTTGTCTGGGAAGGATAAAGCGCTGACGTGTTCATCGGCTGGCCACCACAAGTACGGCCAAATACGTATTCATATCGCCTCCACGACATCTCGTAGAAGTAGAATGCACGGCGCATCCCAAAAGAGATTGAGTAACGCCATCCTTTATCCTTTGTTTTTATGGACAGATGCTTTTGCGAGTCAGCCGATGTCCGTCAGTCAAGCCATGAGGTATCCACTTATATTTCTTCCTCGCCATGCCGATTGAGGCCATTTGGCTTGACACTGTACCGTGGTGAACATCGATATCTGCTGCTATCTTTTGGAACGTTGTGTCCGGCTTTGACCCAAAGACTGCTCTTAAAGCTTGATTGTCTAGCGGCATCTCCTCTGATCAGGAAGAGGTTTGTTTTCAAGGTTAAAATCTCTAAAGGAAAACTCTTCGAACCAGTATCTTATTCTACGTACGGAAGGCGATTCCAAGCCGAATACGCGGCATGACGAGTTGCAGAATGTTGGAGCTTGAACTCGCGGAGCACAATCACTCGAGAATCGCGAAGAAATTCACCTTTTTCAAAACCTTATAATAACGTGCAGAACGAAAACAGGCGGAAATGTGAATCACAGCTTGAGAGGAGGAAAGGAGAAAGAGCTGCGAAATGGTCTTCGCAAGCTGACTTAAAATGATGATTCCTCATGAGAAATAACTGTCTATTTCAGCACATCTCGAAACGACAATTACTTTTGCAATAATCTGATACTTCAATTTCTTTACTTATTATCTTTTGAATTGTATAGGATACAATAGTTGTCTTCTTGAAATTACTATTTACTTAATTTTTTCTTTCGCAGCACCTGGACCACCCACGCTGTAGACAAGATTAGCAGGAATTTCACTGCACCCTCCAACTCACTACACCAATTATCTTGAAAATTGTTTCCATGCGTTTTTGGAAGAACATAGTTCAAAGAGTGGCTGATCTTCGATCGGTCTTCGCAGCCGAACGACCGAATCAATTCGCAGAAATCAAACTGCATCTATTTATTGATGCAGTCTAAAGACTTGAACTGAGACGATAAAGGCTACCTTGTCGACGGTAAACGGATCAGCAACCTTCGCTTCGCCGACGATATTGTTCTCATCTCTACCAGCACGGCAGAAGTCGAGGAAATGCTGAACGAGCTCAATGTGGCAGGTATGAAGATTGGATTGGACATGAGTATGTCTAAAACGCAATTTATGGTCAACCAGTGGTGTGACACGGGACTCGTAAGGTTAAATGGAGTCGCTCTGCAACAGGTCGACTCCTACGTCTATCTGGGAAGAGAGCTGCACATGGATAACGACCTCGCTCCTGAAATCGCCCGCAGGAGACGCGCAGCATGGGCAGACTTCAGTTCGATTCGCGAAGTCACCGATCAGGTCAAGGATGCCGGCCTCAAGGCCTCGATATTCAACGCCTCTGTACTGCCTGCGATGTGTTACGCGACGGAAACCTGGCCCGACAACAAGACAATCGCCAGAGCGATACAAACTACGCATCGTGCACTGGAGAGATGTCTTCTGAGGACAAGCCTTCGTCAGCAATGGCAAGAAGGCCTACGAAGCTCGGAGCTACGGGAGAAGTCGCAATTAGCAGACCCGCATGAAGAAGTCCAAATATTGCTGGGCCGGACACCTGCTTCGACGAAAGGACGATAGATGGAGTCTCCGTGTCACAGAATGGCTCCCGAGAGACCATAAGAGACCACTGGGACGACCGCCAACGCGATGGGCAGACTCATTCTCAAGATCTTTCAGAGAGCGGAGTCTGCCTCACTGGATGCAGGCAGCCAGAGATCGAGCGGTCTGGAAGAGTTGTGGTCCCCGCTGAGAAGACCTCCTGCCGACAAAAGGACCATCAAAGTATCAAAGTAAGTATTTATTCATACAACGGAATGGCCCCGGAAGCATTCTCCACAGCGTCCGCATAAATAACCTCTAGTGTGCGTTCCTGCAGCACAACACAAAGATCCGAGCTCCTGCACTGCAAGGAGAGTCCGATAGAGTCGCTGTCTCCAGTGAGCTGACCTTATCAATAGCGCAACATCAGCATAACAAAAATACCACGAGAGGAGAAGGGATAACGATTAGTAGAGGTGTCTTAAAGGAGTAAGGTTTGCCCGCCCAAATGAATAACGCAAAGGTTGAGAAAACCGTCACTACACCGTTTCCATATGAAACCTTCGCCACCTCCAAATGGTTGAATTGATATCGTCATCTGAGCTACCGAGCTTGACCGAATATTTGGTAAGCTTTTTTGAAACTTCACAAGGCAGTTTTTGACCTGAATTCTCTCTCTTCTTAGTGACAAAGGCCTTTCAGTGGACACTTGCTTTCGAAACCAAGTAGAATTATCATGGAGTACTAAGGACCGTATTTGACCGACTAGACTTATGGTGAGAACGCGTCGGTGACGCAGCCGACAGAAGGTCAGGTTTCGCGAGGCACTAGGATCGATCAGCTGTTCGTCTACGCTCTCGGAATATCGTAGTGTCGCCTTGAACGCGTACCTGGCCTACAATCCTTGTGGTGGGGAGTCGATGAGCAAGTGTTTTATCCTTCCCAAACCTCGCACCGATTCATCTGCTCCGAGCGAAAAGCCTGGCTGGCGTGAGCGGGAAATCCGAACCACGAACCCTGAATGGACAGCCGGTACCTCTTCCGATTGCGCTACCACGCGCTCCACAACTTGAATATAAAAGCCAAATACAACTGAACCACCTGCAATTAAACCAACTTTGGTGGGTTTTGACCCGCAATTTGGTGGGTTTTAGAAATGCATTAAAACATTACCCCAGCTTCATCTCCACTTGAAAATACGAATACACGATTTTGCCGCGAAATTTCCCCTCAATACATTTTAACTCCAATGTTATTTATAAATGTTGAGAAGATGGTGAAAACAGCAACAACAACACCTACAACAATAAAGACAACAGATAGACCTGCTCGCCGGTATTCAAGCTTTCTCCACAAGGCTGCGAAAAAGTGCGTAGCGTTGCGTATACAGCTGATCAACAACGACCTTTCCTTAGCTCTGATCTGTTTGGAAGGTCTTCCACACTGACAGTTATAGCCAAGGGACTGGTCAAGTCACCTGGGGTCAGATCTTTCAAGCGCTTATCCGTCAGTAACGGTGAAAAGTACCGCCAAACCACTGATACCGCAATTCGTCAACACGCGGTGTGGTGAATTTGGGGTCGAACTCTCTGAATCGCTTGCTACGTAGTCTGGCCCTTGGAAAGGCTCCTAGACGTTGTCGGCCCCGAGTGTGAAGGAAGGGGAGAGAACCTCCAGGATCCTGTGCTTATTCACCGCCGCGTGCGACGTCGCTTTGGACCAATGGTGTCTCTTGCGTTAAAAAAGCCCACAGTCCTGGGCGAACATCCTCTACAAAACCAAGCATGTCGCCGCAGGCTAGAAAATTTAGGTAATGATTGGGGGTGACTGGCGAGAAGCAATATTTACAGAGATTGCCCCATCATCAGTCATGTAACGGCGCCGTGTAAACGGGAGAGACGCGGAGACGTGCTCTCGCGGTGGCAGTGCGAGACGGGAAACACGTGAAAGTGGCGAAGCGAAGCAGAAGGAGGCCTCCTCGACGGCGAGTTTAATGTTTCGATAAGGATATTCTGGTGGTTTCGCCTGCGCTGACGAGCTGGCGTTCGCCGTCATTTTTCAGATCGATCGCTAGGGTTACTGCCATTGTGATTTAATGCTGCGCTTCGGCTTGGGGCAAAACGGTCTCAGAGTGTTGGAGGTGGACACGCGAGCGATATCCACGACAGGCCACAACAGCGGTAGGCACAGCTCTCTTCGAGGGAACGGAACTCTGCGAAAGAACTCTCTGTTTTTGGCTAGAGCGTGTGAGAGAAGAAGCATTGATGAGGAAGGCTCTTAAAGGGTAGACCAAGGACTTGGAGTCAAATCCCTCTGCAGCGTTTAGTCCTTTGAAGCTTCCTGTACTGTAGAGGAATGGGCCTATGAAGAAGCCAGACTCCGCAGCAAAACGTGGCGAAATGACAGGACAAAATCAATGCGATTCCCTAATCATATCAACGAAGAGAGAACGAGGCCGCGGAAGAAGAGTGCGGGCGTCATAGGTGACAACCAGAATCAAAAGAACTGTCGACAGAGGGATGAAGTCATAGGGCGCGCGCGGACGCGATGACGAGACGGCGGAAGGCGAGTGGGAGGAGGGTGGAGTTGCTCAGGGTTCAGCGACAAGACTGATGAGCTCGTCTGCTGAAGAATGCCAGGCACAGCGTCGAGAAGAGGATCGAACTATTCACGAAACAGAAAGATCCTCCCATTCATCTCCTGTGCGTCTGTCCCCCTACCGTCCCCTGGTCCATCCTTTCTATTTTCTGAGCATGGTGCGGAATCACCCCCCGTAGGAGGGCATGGTGTCTACTGGATGAGCACTGGAACATCAAAGGGACAAGGATGAGGATAAATGTAAATGACGGTGTTAACCAATCCATTTACGGTATGCACCATGCACTCTTCTCCTACAAGGATATCGAGGAGGTGATTGAATTGCGCATCTGGCATATACAATAGCCTGCAGACAGACAAGACGACATTTGCACGTCAACTGCTCTTCCCAGAGGGACGGAAGGCTTGGACGTCCTGGGTGGGTGCTAGCGCATCCCAGTTCGACCCTCTTGGTTCGAATCCAATGCAGGTCAACGCAGACAGTATCCAGTCACGAATGGATATCGCTGAATAACATCGATTTTCTAGCAGAACTCATCAATAGGGAAGTAAACCATGCGAAGGTGACAGCGGCTGGACGTTGGTGTTTTTGTAGGGGCCATTATCGGCACTACAAAGGCAAAAAGAATTATATCGAAATGTCATTTTGAGTGGGTCTTCGTAGACACCAATGGATGCGTCTCTAAAGCTTGTAATAATGGTTTTATTACGTTGGTTACCTGCAGAGCACAACACGAATATCACATCAAAGCAGGTTATATAGACAATATGCAGAGGCGGAGCTACAAATATCTCCGATAGTTAGCCAATGGGGCAAACTACCTGTGGTGTTGAAAGGGGGCATCGCGCTTAGAGTGCACGACGACACGTAGCGACGCCCAACCAACGTGTGAACGGTTTTCCTTTAATACAGTGAGATGCCCTTTGACTACTTGAGCGCTATCTCTATTGCCTACTTGCGGTACCCCTAAGTTATGCCTGTGGATGTTACTGAATGATATTTATCGTGGAGTGCTCATCTGAGAATGCTAAGTCATATCACTCATTCCTGTTTGGCCTACATTAAACTAATACAAGTGCTCCGACACGCCTAACGGCGTGCCTCGCATTTGCGCGTTTCGCGCGACTTTGCAGCATCACTGACCTATGGAAAGTGGTTTTTGTAGAACATAAAATTCGCTGACATCAAGGAGCTGTGCGTATTTTATCGGCATCAAGCCGTTCATCACTTCGATACTTTCATCATTGACATTCTCTCCGGACCTTCCAGTAATGTCATTGGTTTCTGTTGCGCAGTACTTCTCTGCCTCAGGTTGCTCTTCCGCAATCGTTATCATGCTCAACAGCTAGCGTTTCCAGATATCGTTGACATGTCTTCCGAAGCCAGGTTCCCCCTCACTCGCTTTTTCTTACCGGATCTAATTGCTGGTCCCCCTTTACTGGTCTTCCCTCCCCTCTTTAGTCCACCACCGTCCTGGTCCCAACTTTCGGCCCATTTCTTTGTTTCCACTATTGACTCCTACTGGTCTCTTCTTGTTGGTTCTAGCGTCGTGGCCTTCTTCCAGGTTCCTAGTCTTGTCCTTCCTAGTCGCTCTCCTGATCCACCCTAGAGGTCCCCCTTACTGCCCTTTTCCACCACCTCCTTAGTGGTCCTTTCATGCTCACAACAGACGTCAGTGACACGTATTCAGAATCAGGACGCTTGTTGTGCGACGTATGGGCCCGCCTTCTGAATCCAGGAGCTCAGAAGCACGCGCAGTCGCCGCTGTGTCGAACATGAAGAGGAATGCATATGGCAGATTCCTTGTTCTCCGTATGAATTCCCTTCGTCTCCCTTCTTGCTGGTTCGCCGTCCTGGTCCCGCCTTCAGGTCCCTTCTTCCAAGTAGATTCCCCCCCCCCCACTCCTCTCAGAATCCTCCTTACTACTCTGCCCCAATTAGGTAGCCCTCCCCGCTCACGACACGACGACGGTGAGCGAACGCCCATTGCGCGAAATGGGTGTCACATCTTCCAAATCCGGTCTCCCTTACTGGAAATGGATCCCCTTGCTGCCTCCTTACTGTCCCACCCCCCTATTGCTAACTCCCTACTGGTTCCTCCTTATTGCCTAAACCCTTCTTGGTGCCACCTTTTGACCTGCTTCATTGTTCCCCCTATCGCCCCCCCCCCGATGCCTCCTTCAAGTCGCTCCCTCCTGATCGCTCTCGCTTCTCCACCCTTAAAGTCCCCTTCTACGCTTACCCCTTTAGTGGTCTTCTCATGCTAAGTCACGAAGTCGGCTTCTGAATCTGGACGCTAAGAAACGCACGTAGGTTTTGCTGTGTTACCCTGCTGCAGCAACATCTCACGTTCAGTAGCAAATTTTGCCCGCGCTGTAGATGATCCGGTGTATCTCACTTAGGTTAGATCACTCAAACGTCATCGACCGCTAACTCAATTATATAGTGGTAGATGGATAGATAGATTGATATTTTGCGTAATGTTTGTGATTGTGCCATGTATGCAGATGATGTAAAAATATATAATAGGGTGGGTCATTGATAGTGTTGATGATGAGCTATGTCTTCAAAGAGGAATCAACTTATTGGTTTCCTGGTCTAAACAATGGCAACTCCTCTTGGCTCCGCACAAAACGAGTTTCATGCGTATTAGCAGCACTCCGTCAACTGCACAGCATACATATGAAGTGGATGGTCTCCACACCACACCAGTGGGGTTCATTAGAGATCTTGGTTTCACATACAGCAGCAAACTAGACTTTTCTGAACTTGTGAAAAACCGCTGTAGGATAGCGCTTCTACGTACATTCCACATATTTAAAGCCCTTTCTACAAAGAACAGAGCTCTTTTAATAAGGGCTTACAAGACTTATATACGCCCATTAGTTGAAACGAGCACTACAGTATTCAACCCTACTAGGATAAAAGATATCTCCAGAATTGAGAAGATCCAAAATAATTTTCCTAGAAAATTATTTATTCGCATGGGAGGCTTCTTATACTCCAACATCCCCAACGCAGTGTTCAGAAATAGACATTTGGATCTTCCATCCCTCGTATCACGACGAAAGGTATTTGATGTTTGTCTCGTTCATAAAATTCTGCACCAACCTAGTGTGGCTGTGATTATGAAATTATATAGTTTGATGCCTTCCCGAACTAGAAGTAATGTGATGAAAATAGCCTTGACTTGTCCGAGATCATCAGTACATGCTTGCTTCTTTACGCATAGAGCGCTTACATAGCGCTTACATAAGAATCACGAAAAACCTGTCAAATGCTTACTCCATACCCCAGTTCAAGCGGTATGCATCAAAAATGTTGCTCAAGTTTGACGGACTCTAGTCATGGAGACCGACCACACCCAATTCTTGCTTGATTGTGCATTTTTCTGATGTTTGCTTGTTTGTTTGTACTGTCCTACTTCTATCTCGCATCTGCCTTTCGCGCGTAATAAACATTAACATTAACATAGATAGATATACACTCATAAATGTAGAGCCTAGTTCGGTAGTCACAACAGGGGCCAGATTCTTCAACAGTTAAACTCGTGGGTATGCTGGGTATAAGGGTAGAGGTAAGATAAGAGTAGGTAGAGATAAGGTAAGAGTCAGAAACGCAGGCTTCATCGTGGGTATCTCTACCACCTATACTGGCGGGTTAGTTGTTGATGAATTCGGCCCCAGGTCACCAAATACTTTCAAACACGCTGCGAATCCTGCTTCTGCGTGCTATGCTGTAAAGTTGAAGATTGCAGTTGGCCTATATGTATGGACATTTGCGGTGGTCAGCACTTAAGCAAGTAGTGTGCAGTAATAACGCGTTTTACACGCACCGTTAATACTTAATACCCGCACAAGCTGCTTCAAGCTATCTTAGAGTGCCCTTCTCACTGATCGCTATGGTGATTTCCGTTCCTTACGCACCTATTATCAGCGAAAAAGGCACGAAACCCAGATAGAAGTCGTGCAGAGTCACGCCACAGCTTGATGGGTTACAACTCATCTGGTCTAACAGCACATAAGAAAGGATAACGTTTTCTCCTTCAACGTTTCCTCCATTCTATTCCCAAACTGGTGCCCTCCCTTTTAGAAATTGTTGCCATCAAAAGGGTATTCGTCGTTTTGAACGAACTACGACAATAACTTTACGCTTAGCGCTTCAGTGAAATTTTATTGTAATTGTTTAATTGTTTAATTGTTATTTATTTTATTTTATTAAATTATATAATCGGTTATTACATTGCAATATAATTCTGGAACTGTGGGGCGAGAACAACGCTACATGCTGTTTCTTTTCTGAGAAACAATCTATCGTGCTTTAGAAGAAGCAATGCATGCATAACCGTGCCGCGATTGAATGCGATCATTAGTTGTTGACTAACTTAACTCTTTCCTAGTTCATAGAGATGGTTCACAGTGGCAGCACTGGACATCCGAAACTGTTCTACTATATCAGGGGAGGGTAGTCCGAGGTTGACCTGCTCTAATTCTTTTAGGCGTTCGCATGTTGTGAAGGAGTCCATGACCTTGATTTAATTTCCAATTCTGTAGCTTTGATTCCAGATATCTCAATGAAGGTCAATGGCTCTATTCTGGAGAAATGCGGTACTCAAATATCCACACAACTAACATGTATTCAGTCCGAAATGGAAGTCAGATGTGCCTTAAGTTCTGGTTTTCCAGCGTGTCCATAGCTGCTGCGTGTCGAACAGAGCTTTTCAAGAAGAGAAATTTATTAGAGCAATGGAAGAGCTGCGTAGATGTCACAAGATTTGAAACGTCCTAACGGATTGACCAGTGCTGACTCTTGTGAGGAGTATTTACTGAGTGCACTCTGCAGTTTACAAAAATGTTATGCAGTTGCTGCGACTTCGGGAAAAGAAGAAGCTTAGACACATTTGGCTGAGTAGCAACGTGAGATCAATGTCACGGCCGACATCTAGTGTCGTGCTTTTGTCTCCAATCATTTTGACGAAAAAAGGCTGACAAGTGTATGCGAACCACTTGCCTTCATAACTCTTCGAAGAGGAAGAATAAAAGCAGCTCCACATGGCGGCGATTACTGGCGGTCTTCAACAAAAAAAAAAAGGGCTTCAGATGTAATCTCAGAAATTTAGACTGGCACTTCTTCTTCTTATTCTTCAGCGTTTGTCCCGCTTAGCAGCGGGGTCCGCTCTTCTGGTATGATGACGCCACTTCGCACGATCAAACGCTTGATCGGGGTGGATACCAGCTTCCTTTAAGTCCACGTGCAACGTATCAAGCCAGCGTTGCCTAGGTCGTCCTTTAGGCCGTTTTCCGGGCACATCTATGTTGAGGCCAATCTTCCGAACGGTGTCGCCGTCCGCACGAAGAACATGGCCATACCACCGTAGGCGAGCTTCACGTAGCTTGTCAGCAATTGGAGCGACGCCAAACCTTTGGCGTACGGAGACATTGCGAACATGATCCAAACGCGTGACACCAGCCGTCCAGCGCAGCATTTTCGTCTCCATCACGCTGAGGCGGCTCTCAACTTCCTTCGTTGCAGGCCAGCACTCAGCACCGTACATCGCTACTGGTCGGACGACGGTTCTGTAGATCTTTGATTTTAAGCGCTCCGGTATCTTTCTGTCGCACAGAACGCCTGTCATTGAGCGCCATTTGGACCACGCTGCGCTCACGCGTGAGTTCACCTCGCACGTCAGACTACCATCAGACGCAATTGCAGATCCAAGGTACTTGAAATGTGTCGCTCGTACGAGCGCAGTGCCATTGATCTCAATGGACCCAGTCTCGTTTACGTCTGTCGTCAAGTACTCAGATTTTTGGACGTTTAGCTTGAGCCCGAACGCCGCCAAGCGGTCACACCAAGCTTGCACTTGTCGCTCAAGTTCGGCCTTGTCTTCACTCGCAAGCATTACGTCATCTGCATAGAGCAGCGTCCAAGGAGCAGGCTTCTGAAGGTCTCGCGAAATGGCATCCATTACGACAATGAAAAGAAGTGGGGAAAGCGCGGAACCTTGGTGAACACCGACGGAGATTGGAAACTCCGTGGATGTGCCGGCCGGCGCTCGCACTTGACTCTTAGGACAAGAGTAAAGAATGCGCACCCACTCGATCAGTTCTTCAGGGACACCGTGCTGTCGTAAGGCATACCATATGACCTCACGCGGTACACGATCAAATGCTTTCTCCAGGTCGAGGAAAGCAAGATGCAGCGGTTTTTGTTTCTCGCGATGTCTTTCCACAAGAAGACGAACAGCATGAATGGCGTCGATGGTGCCACAGCCGGCTACGAAGCCACACTGGTTGGTGGAAAGCCGGACGATCTCGCGAATACGTCCATCCACAATTCGCTCAAATATTTTCATACTGTGCGAGAGCAATCGGATTGGACGGTAACTTGTGCAGTCCGCGGGACTGCCCTTCTTCTTCCAGATCGGGATCGTCGTGCTTTGCTGCCAACTACCAGGAACCTTCTTCTCCGCAACAACCTGGTTGAAAAACTTCATTAGCCATTCAGCAGGATTCCAGCACCTCGAGTTCCATAGTTCGGCCGCTATGTCGTCAGGGCCCGTTGCTTTGCCTGGCTTCATCTTCTTCAAAGCCGCTTCCGTCTCCTCCACAGTGATTTTCTGCACAGGACCGTGCGTAGGAGGGACGCAAGGGATAGGCGGATGGACTGTTGAAATCCTCTCGAAGTAGTCATGCCATCGTTCCATAGCCCTTTTGCGGTTCATCAGCAGATGGCCATTCTCATCGTTGATGCCAAAGAACTTTTCGATGTCCTCGCTCTGGCGATGGCGTGCTTTGGCAAGCCGATAAAGTTGTCGTTCACCATCGCGCGTCTCGAGTTTCTCGTTGACATACTCGTAATGAGAAGCTTTTGCAACGGCAACAGCCTTCTTAGCCGCCCTCTTCGCTTCTTGGTACATACGCCAATTGTCGGCTGTCTTGTCGCTGAGAAAAGCGTGATATAGTCTCTTCTTCTCTTTGACTTTTTCCTTGACGTCGTCAGTCCACAGCCAAGTCTGCTTCTCAATCTTACGCCGTCCAGGCTTCGTCATGCCCAGTTCGGAACGTGCAGCTTGTAGTATCGAATCGGTTGCACGTTTCCATGTCTCCTCAACATTGGTAACCGTCGGCAACCGAATACGAGCAACAACAGCTGCGTCCTTCTCTTTCATCCGCCACCACTTGATCCTTGATGGTCCGCATCGCTCGACCTGCCTCAGCCTCGGAGGGGCGATCTTAAGTGTGCAGATCAGCGGACGGTGCTGCGTGGCGACAGTCTCGTATGGCACAACCTTCGCATCTGTAACCAGCCTTCGATCGCGATGCTTGATAAGGATAAAGTCAATCTGTGTCTTGGTATTCCCGCTATAGAAAGACACGAGATGGGAGTCACGCTTTCGAAACATTGTGTTCGCGATGGTGAGATTATGCGAGTCCGCATACTCAAGAATTCGCTCACCATCAGCGTTACGTGCTCCATAACCGAAACCGCCATGACAGCTGTAACCATCTTTCGCAGTCCCAACGTGGCCGTTGAGATCACCTGCGACAACGACAGCGTCTTCTGGCGGCACCTCTGCTGTCTTCTCATCAAGCAGGGTCCAAAACTCGTCCTTCGCTCGCTCGGAGCAGCCTGTCTGCGGAGCGTATGCAGAGAAGAAATGATACATACGCTGTTCAGCAGCAACAACGACCTTCATCAAGCGGTCACTGAAACGTTCCACGCTTGCAATCGCATCTCGGAAACGTTCGGAGACGACCACACCAACACCGCTGGTGGTCCTGGGACTGCCGCACAGAATGGCCTTAAAGCCTCGGCCTATGTCCCTCGACTTGCAACAGGACCACCTCGTCTCCTGTACCGCACATAAGTCGATTCGTCTTCGCTCCAGTGCTTCTACCAACTCGCACGAGCGGCCCGTCAACGTACCCACATTCAGCGTAGCAACGCGGGTCCTGCTTACGTTACGGGACTTTTGGACTTGCTCAGTTGCCCCCCGATGCCGTCCTCGCATCAGGGACCCTCGCATACTTCTCACACTCGCCGGGCTTTGCGAGTGCGCGTCGGCTCCCGCGGACGCCGTAGCATTATCTCGACAAACAGTTAACGCCATCAACCATGTGATGTGACATGGGATCTCCATAGGCCGGCCTGTCACAAGGGCCTGTCGCCTGCAATCGAGTGTCCGTGCTTAGCTTAGCTCGCATAGCGAACAGTTTCCAGTGGCACCACGTGGAGGAACGGACATCGCCACCAGAAATTTAGACTGGCACAAAAACACGATTTCTATCCCTACCTATTCGTTACTAAAAGCACAAGGATGTCATTACTATTGAAGTTTTAGGGCGCAAATAGGGTCCGGGGGCACCTTATAAAAAGTGTCAGCAACACGAAAAAAACTAGACAAAGCACACTGACAGTAAAGAAAGCGAACATGCAGCAATGCTGTAGCTCTGTTCCTGGAGTCCCTTCCCCTGTTTAAATCTGTGCTCTCCTCTGCTGACGCGGGGTGTGGCTCAAATGACACACCCGTGTTAAAATTGCCTTCATCCTGGAGTTCCCTCCCTTGTCCAGTTAGGAAGCACATAAGATGCGGATCAATAATCGGAACGAAGAGATAAGACTGCATTTACATTCGCTGTATGTAGCTACTCACCCCGCCGGCCCGCCGTGCCATGCTATGGTGGGTGACCCCCCCCCCCCCCAGTAGTTGCGCCAGTTTTAGTAATGCTAAATATTGAGACCTAATTGGAGCGTGGTAGCGCAGTCGGCGGAGGCGCCGTCTGTTACCTACAGCTCGAGTGGTAGCTCCTCGTTGGGTTTTCTCCCTGGGCAATTAAGCCTTCCATCGCTTCCGTGTCAGTGACCTAGTACCAGGATCGTGTGAGAGCGTGAAACGTTGTCTTATCTTATGGGTGGCGAGCGCATACCCACTGTATGGGCCAAATAATCATTCAAATTACCCTCATGATATCCCGTGAAGGGGAATGCGTCCCTCAAGACGCTTGGTTAGCGCCGTCCTTTATCCTTCATTTTTTTCATTTTTTATGTACCTATTATGAATGGCATACGCAAAAGAGCAAAGGCGTTACGCAAAGGGAAGCGTGCCATCTATCAACTTGAACAAAACAAGGCAAATGCGTCTGACTACGCAACACGTTTGCTTGACTATGAGGTGCAATGAACAGTGATTGGCAGTCATTCGCTGCGTTGGATGAAATGAATGGAAGGAAGCCTTAGGGCTACGGATGACAAAAGTTCCTGGAGATCCAAGAAGAAACCGACTATGGAGGAACCGCGCTCCAGAAAGGCAGCAGCACAGCCAGTGGTAAAATGAGGAAAGGAAACCGAATATCGGAAAACGCTGAAATTCGAGCTTCTGCGAGAAATCGATGTGGTGGGATGTGAGGACAGGGGCTTAGAAGGGAGACTTGGCAGGATGTAGGAGCCGGCGCCACTGATCGGTGATGGCGGCTACGGTGGAGAGGACTAATGGAGAGTGTGGGATGGCGGCTATGAGTCAATTGAGTCAATAGGAAGATGAGGACAGCGACGGTAGTGCCGGTGGTGTCGAAATCGACGAGCTCGGCTCCTGCTCGCTGTTTGCACAGTCAGGCTTCTCCGCCATGCTACATCGACTGTGAGAGAGTGCGACGAAGCGGAGGAAAAACCCAGCGACGCCCCGACAGAACAATGGCACTGCGAACAATTGGACCCGGGCTCATGCAGCCCGGCATTCGCTGTTCGCTCAAGAACACCGGCAAGCGCGTGATTAGCTGCTCGACAAGAGTACCGCGAAGCTCACCTGTTCCCCCGAAAATGGGGAATTTGAGAGCAACAGCTTGCACTCGGCTCACTTGGCCTTCGTTTCCTGATTTTAGCACGTGCTTTTTTGGAGCTGATATCAGCCAGTGCTCGAAAAAGAGTTCGAATGACACCGCCAACTTCGTATCAGCTCGTCGCTCGACTAGTAGTGAATGTTAGACTTCCCTAGTTCCGGCTCGATCCACCCCGTTGTTGGCTTTGCGTTGAGGTTAGACAACTCCATTTCATGGCACACTTTGTAGGGTTATATCCAAATCCCTACGTACTGTACTAGTTCACAAACAGCGCTCCATGAGTAGCCTTATGGTTGGTCGTCAAACGGCGTGGTGAACTGAAGGTATAACCATGTCAAAAACGGAAAAAGGACCGTGCTCCCATGCAGCGCCACGTGGTTTGCAAATTCAGTGGCTGGCTTCGAAGCATGCTTAGCACGAATCAACGTCTAGCACATAATTCGCTTACATTGATTACGAAGTAAGCTTATAAACTGATATATAATTGGAGTGCTTGCAGTTACGCAGTGCATTCAAACAGCATATACGCACATACGTCTCTTTGTCATGCCGTAGATGTTACGGAACACCGCTTAAAAAACTATAAATAACAGTGGTATGTGGTAGAAACTGGAGATTACAACTGATATAAAAGACTAAGAAAATGTACTAATCACTTCCGAAGGAAATTATTCCGAAAGCAACACTGGGTAGAAAAGGCTCTAGAGGAGGAAAGTCGAATTCAGTGTTGCAATCACCTCGGTGCCATTCCATAGTTTTTGAAGTCACCAAAAGAGCGTTTGGTTCAGGGCCTTCAGCGTTGAGCATTCTCGCGAATTCCTTTGCCCTCGTTCGTCGGTCGACACGGCAGAAATTTATTGCGCCTAATTGTACTTCTCGATGGATGCTAACCAGAGATGTGCAGAAAATTTCGAGAGGGGAGTGGAACACGGAATACGGAACGAAAAGGCTCAAAAATTGGCGGAAAAAGGAATACGAAACACGGAAACGAGAAGAACTCAAAACTCACTACTTCATTTAATTCCTCTTAAAGATGTATCCATATTGATAGTAATAACTTACGACAAGTTGCTGTTAACGAATTTAGGAAGCGAGCAAGGCAGCATGCGACTCTTTCCCAGCAACATGTAACAATAAAAAATCCTTGTATTTGTATCATTACTAAAATGAAATTTCAAATTTTCAAAGAATTCTAGGGTAACAAATTGAAGTTCATGCAAAATCTTCTGTAAATAGGAAGAAAGTGTTTTAAAAGTAGTGAACCCAGCTGACGAGTAAGATGCCTGCCTGAGGTTTCGCCACTCATGACACTTAACCGGTTTAACTGAATGTGTCGGATCTATCCTAATTGGGAGGGACAGCGATAAAGTTGCACTTGCGTTCGGCATCCTACGACACGACACCCACTCTCTGAGATCGCATGGGTAGCGTAGCATCATTTGGCAGTAGCTGAAGCTCTGGAACAAACTCAAAGGGGAGGGATGGAGAGGCAAGAGACCGCATGCCTTCCCCCGACTAGGATAAATCCAATGCTCCATATGGAAAGCAATGTTAGCAACCCAAGAGTGGTATAGAACTCCGATCTAGAATTGGTGCTCCAAGCCAGCCCTAAGGGCCTCAGCATACTTTTGCGGTAACGCGGCAGCCCTGCCTATATCTATCAGTATCCATCCTACTATATATAAAGGCGCAAGCGTGTGTGTGTGTGTCACTGTGTGTGTCACTGTGTGTGTGTGTCACACTGTCCGTCCGTCCCACTGAGTTGGGGCGCGGCAGCCGAACACGTCGGCGACCGTGCATGGCGAGCCGGAGAGATACCGAGCACGTCGGCAACCGTGCATGGCGAGCCGTAGACGTGCCAAACACGTCGGCAACCATGCATGGCGAGCCGTAGACGTGCCGAACACGTCGGCGACCGTGCATGGCGAGCCGCAGACGTGCCGAACACGTCGGCGACCGTGCATGGCGAGCCGCAGACGTGCCGAACACGTCGGCGACCGTGCATGGCGAGCCGCAGACGTGCCGAACACGTCGGCGACCATGCATGGCGAGCCGTTGACGTGCCAAACACGTCGGCAACCCTGCATGGCGAGCCGTAGACGTGCCGAGCACGTCGGCAACCGTGCATGGCGAGCCGTAGACGTGCCAAACACGTCGGCAACCCTGCATGGCGAGCCGTAGACGTGCCGAGCACGTCGGCGGCACGAAACTTCAGTCCTGGGGGTAATCGAGGTCGCTGAACACGAATCTGAAGTCGACCAATCGATATCGATCGATATTATCGATTTTTTGAGGATTTTGTTCAGGCAGCACGAAACTTCGGCCCTGGGGGTAATCGAGGTCGCTGAACACGAATCTGAAGTCGACCAATCGATATCGATCGATATTATCGATTTTTTGAGGATGGCGCTCAAGCGGCGCGAAGCTTCGGCCCTGGGGGTAATCGAGGTCGCTGAACACGAATCTGAAGTCGACCAATCGATATCGATCGATATTATCGATTTTTTGAGGATTTTGTTCAGGCAGCACGAAACTTCAGCCCTGGGGGTAATCGAGGTCGCTCAACACGAATCTGAAGTCGACCAATCGATATCGATCGATATTATCGATTTTTTGAGGATGGCGTTTAAGCGGCGCGAAACTTCGGCCCTGGGGGTAATCGAGGTCGCTGAACACGAATATGAAGTCGACCAATCGATATCGATCGATATTATCGATTTTTTGAGGATGGCGTTTAAGCGGCGCGAAACTTCGGCCCTGGGGGTAATCGAGGTCGCTGAACTCGAATCTGAAGTCGACTAATCGATATTGATCGATATTATCGATTTTTTGAGGATGGCGTTTAAGCGGCGCGAAACTTCGGCCCGGGAGCTCAAGGAAGATCAGCCGATCCATCTCGATTAACATAAAGGTCAGAAGGCCTAGGAAAGAATAGGAAACCCGTAGCGGCCATGGTGTCCTATTCTCGGGGTTTGGGGCGAAGCCCCCAACCAGTCGTAGGCGGCCGCTAGGCCGCCGAACGACTGGTAAGTACATATAGGACAGAGACGCAGAGCTAGCAGCTGATGTGCCGCCATCGCGGCTGTGGCAATAGCTATTCAAGGTATTATTGCCGCTGCAGCCGCTTTGCCATGGAACTGATAATGATATGATGATGATGATGATGATAACCGCGTTGGCGATGGAATAGGGTGGCAAGGCTGAGTATGAGTGCCTCCTACGCAGCAGTTTCGCCGCCCAGGCAGCTTAGAGATTACTAGGGAAGAAGATTAGCCCGCTCCGGATAAGGAATGCGACTCTTGATTCAAATGCTCATGAAACTTTTGTGGCCTTATGCTACTCGGTTGTACATCTTCTCAAGAAAGGAAAAAAGAATTTGTCACAATGTTTCGACATCAGGATGCACCACTGGTTTGGAGCAATACAATCACAAAAAAAGCATAGTTAATCTCTTTCTTCAACCTTTCATTTATCTGCAAAATGTGAATGGAGGTGGTGCAAAACAATCAATGATGAGTGATGAGTCACTATCTCCGTTCCGCCTCTCGGCTCAAAAGAAAGCGGAAGACGGAACCCAACGGAAGGACTAAAAGCGCCGAAAACCGGGATCAGGACATGGACACGGAAATTCCGCACATCCCTGATGCCAACGACATACGCGACGGTACTTCAACCCATTGGTTATGAGTCTGAACTTTACAGAGCCAAACAGCTTCTACCCGATGGTGGCCTTTTATTGGAGCAGCTGGAGAAGTGTGCCATTGTGAACGACTGTTTCCGCAGACCTGGTGCCGCGCCCCCTCCCCAGCAGGAGTCACTCAGAGCCCAAAGCATATGAAAACTAGAAGGGCAAAGAGAAAAAGGGCAGAAAACGAAAAAAGTCGTCAATCACTACCCTACAACAGGAAGTCTGCCCACGGCGCATGGTCTGCTCTGTTCATACGTTGCACCTCGTCCAAAGCGGGCTCAACAACTCGCCACGCTACCGCAATCGGGGGCGGTGGCGGACGGTAGTGGCGCGCTACCGTAACTCAGGGAGACACCTAACGTACGAGCCCCACAACATGTCATGGTTCACAGCACGGCTGTGCATTTAACGTTTAGGCTAATTTCTCATGTTCCACAGCTGCGTCACTATTACCTATGCATTTACCTCGTTTTGTTCACCTTGTTTTATTGCCATTTAGCCATCAAGTTGAGCATTTGCATGTTGTTTTTATATTTCCTTCCTTTCTTCATAGTGCACTCAATAAATAAATAAATAAATAAATAAATAAATAAATAAATAAATAAATAAATAAATAATAGCCTCTAGCTGATGTGCAATTCATAAAAGATGAGGAAAGTTTACTGGTGTTCCACATAATATTTTTGACATGATATTTTTATTTTTAATGTTTTGTGATACCCTATGTACTAATGTCGAAAATGTGAAAAAACTACTTTCTGAAAAAAACACGCTCAAGCTATTTAAGGAGTTTTACCCTGAGCCTCTGCACAAGTCCGCAAATCCATTCCGCAAATCCACTGAAGACTGGACTATTCCCTTTACGAGATCCGCTAACTTCGACACGGCGCAGCTGACTCCAAAGCATGCCGATCTCCTCCGAGAGCTATAGAATCGAGAAGGCCCTTTTCCGTCACAGGAAAACGTAGAACCACTTCGTAAAAGTTATACCTACAAATGTTGCAGCGCTCCTGTTATTGAAATTGAATATTTCGCTAAAGGACTTTGACTGCTAAGCTGACAACACGTTTGGTGTTATTTCCTCAATCTGATATCAAAGCTAATCTCTACCATTGTCAGGAAATGTCTTTTTGTCCGATTTAGGAGTCTTTTTGATCTTGGTCTTCATAAGTGTCTTGTGCATTCTAGGCGGACTACTGCGACTTGCTATGAAGATGAGGAAAAGGATACGGGATGAAGAACAGCGGTGATCAATCTTTTATTTGGGATGTGCGACGCACTCTACATCTACGGAATGTTATGGAGGCAATTTGAGTACGTCCGCTGCCTATATACCGTAGTGTGCATTAGCCGATCGATGAAAATTTCAGTGTTTTGCCTTTTCCAGATAACTAAGCACCAATTTACCCAGTGCGAAGGGATGGAGGGCCTGATTTACCTAGGTAGGACAGGAACCAAGAACCTCGATTCGAGAAGCACGCCACAGCTGGCGCCTCCTCGGCCACCACCATGCGCCTTTTCAGTGATATTTTGAGGCACATAGTATAACCATGTAATTGTGGAAGGCCGAGACATTAAAAATGAAAAGGAAGTGGTTTTTTCTGCCTTAATGCCTCCAAATGGCTGCGGCTTGGGGTAATTTAATTTTACGGGTCTGCCGCATTCAACGTAAAAATGTTTCGTTAAAAAGGTCGCTGAAATATTTATTGCCTACTAAAATTTAGCTCCTCTCCTGATCAACATGACTACCTTAAGCTTTTTGGTGGTGCCTCTGAAAATCCGAGGGCATACGTATGTACATATCTTGTAGCACGTCACTGGCTGTGCTATAGCAAATCACGTGTTCTAATTTTTCTTTTTACAATTTTTACACCTCAATGAGCAGCAATTGCTCCACAATGCGGAAGCGACTCTCCAAAAGCTTCGCGAATTAGCCCTTAAAGAAACGGCTCCCTATGATGTCCTCTAGACGTTTCTCCCACAGGTGATGATTGAGCAATAAGAAAGGGTGAAATCTAGTACGAGAAAGTAGGGGGAGTAGTATTCCCCTAGCACGCGATGTATCAGCAGGTGGGGTTCTATTGGGACTAACCTTCACCACCCTTTATCTATCTCGTACAGATGCAGGAGTCGCCATAAGGTTTGGTGTACTCATAGCTGTGGGTCTGCCCTCGTTCAGCAAATTCTAGCGAAGCAAAAGCGATTGTTCACCTAATAGCAAAATCTTCCTCGACCATGTCTCAGCTGCCCACTCGGCTAGCTACACTCACGAACTGACAAGAAAGCGCTGGTAAGAAGTAGGCGGCTCGTTCCAGGCCATCAAATTCGTGAAAGGCAATTTGTGAGCGAATGAGGAAGAGATGTCCGGCGAAGGCGAGGAGAGCACTTCTCAACCCTGAGTGAAGGCTTCTTGCGACAGTGGAGCCGAAGATCTGCTGCATTCCCGATTGCTGCGGTCCGTACAATCTTCAACGTTCGATCCTTTGTCTCAGACTTTCGTCAACGTGGTCCTGTGAGCGAAGGGGAGGAAAACTCACCGTTTGACGGTAGAGAAGATGACGGTGCTATCGCAGTTGTTAAGCATTGTTCTTGCGACGGCATGTAGTAGCTTGCTGCTCAGCGAGGTGTCTAGTGTAATACAACAGATCGGAGCCCGGACTTTAACTCCACAAAAGTAACCGTACATACAGCTTTATATGGAAGAGTTTTAGGTGAATTGCAATTCTAGTAAAGGTAACCCAGTAATTTAAGGATTTGCGACCAATCTATTATATTAGAAGCTTAGTTTCAGTTTTCATTTTGAACAGGCACACACTTTAGGTTGCCACGTACCACTCGATTCAAATCGCCTGCATATTCAGGCGATTACAGATAGGTAAACAAGTTTGCAGGTCGTAGTTGTTGGATGGGAACGAGGTAGCACACCTGGAGGAGGCGCCAGCTGTCGCATGCACCTGATTCCAGGCTCCCAATTTGGAATTCCTACACGGATCGACCAAGGCTTTCATCCCACCGTGTCGACGAAATGGTTCCATAGTACTCTGGGAAGGATAAGACACTGACTTGTCCTTCGGCTGACCAGAAAGTCATTGTATACGCCAAACACGCAGTCGCATTGCCTCCACGACATCCAGGAGAAGTAGAATGCGTGGCGCATCTCATAAGGGATTGAGTGACGTACCTCTCCGATCCCTTGTTCCCCCGTGACTCTCTGTTGCTGTTACGTTATGAGAGCATTGGTTATAGAAACACCCATTTCCACTCGTTGACTCTTCATCTGTCGGCGTTTCAGATAAAGTGAAAAAAGAAAAGGAGTAGGATCGATGCTGATTTTTGTTACACACACTGCCTGTGAAACGATTAGGATGGCAAGAAGCTCTTGGGGTGATCGGCATTTCTTCTTCCTTTTTTATTTTCTATTCAGCGTACAATGGAAGTCACTCAACAATATAGTCATCTTTAGTTTTCTATAGTTTTCCTCCCAATAGGCACGTCAGCGATTCCCTTATCTCTGAACTGGGGAGAGTGGGAGTCGAAGAATTCGCTAACCGCGCTTTCAAGCCTTCAATTTTGCTGATTTTTCACTTGATCTTTTTTCGTGAAGAAGGTAGACAGAAGCACGTCTCGGTCGCTTTTCTCGAACAGCTTTCTGAAGTTGTTTGACGTAAATGCTGCCGATGACAGTGTGTGCTTGCGGGAGCAACTCGGAGTACATACAACGTCCATCGCGAATCCCAGAAGCAGCAAAGGAAACACTTCTTAGGGTGAAGGCCCATTCTGGCTTACGCTGGCGAGTCTTCTTCTCGAAGGGGGCCATACGCCGCTATAGTTATGCTTTTGAGAAACTTTATCGAACAAATGAACGAATGAATAAATTCAATGTCGCACATTTGATTTCGTTTTCGTTTGAGCCGATGTCGCACATCTTTTGAACGGTTGAATGAGCGAATTTATTTGATGTCGAAAAATCTCGAACGAACGAACGAACGAATTTATTCCCTCATCAATTATCGGATGGCTTTTCTTTTCCGAATAATCGAAAATCGACTTCCGAATACTATTCAGACATGGCTCTCCCTCGATGATCGTGTTCGAACGAATATTGGAAATTCTAGAAACCTCGAATATTCGATTATCCAAACAAATATTCGAATAGTTCGAGCACATCTATAAACCGGACGACGCGTAAAGGGTCTAACTCTCATCTCCAGGAATCAGATCTTCCAGAAACTCCTCTCGATGAGGATGCAGAGGGAGAGACTGGTAAGTGGGTACCTGCGTGAACCACACGCTACCGTTAGGGACACGAGCGAACCAGTGTTGATGGAAGTGCTGCTCTCTCCCAGTGCGCTGCTGATGCTTCGGATGGCAGCCATCGCTCCAGCACCACGACGCCATCCATAAAAGGTGGTGGCGCGAAAGTGGTCTCGTCGCATTGACATCGTGATTAAGCTGATGGAATCAACGTGGCTATACACCCCAATTACACATGGGATCCGATCGAAAGTGTAATCCAAAGTATTTTGAATGATTCAGACAGCGCTATTTTCGCGGATCCCCAATTTTGGAATGATTCGGATAACGGCGATTTTGCGGACGCGGACTGTTGAATGATTCAGATACGGGTACTTCGCGGCCTCGTATTTTTGGATGATTCGGATTGGGGTATTCGAATCGGGTGTCCGAAAACGATTAATTGGAATCCAATCTATATGTAATACCTATCATGGAGAAGTGTCTATAATGATCTACAATTACCACATAGTAGACCACGGCTACGGATCAATAATGTAGGGTTGAGGATTTTTTAAAATGATATCAGGACTTTTTTTACCACTCTAATATATAGAGATGGAAGGCCAGGTGAGCACGGGTGCGGTGTTGAACTACAGAGTCCCGTGTCAAAACTCAATCAAAACTTTAAGCTGTCAGAAAAAAACCACAAGAAGTAGGACGGATATTTTCTAGACCAGAAATAATAGAAGATTAAAAATAACAATAACAGAATAAAACAGAAAGAACAAGAGTAAAAAAGAAAAGAATAGGGAAAAGAATAGATGTAACAATAACAAGAGAATTAACCAGTTGCTTCGGATTCCCCACTTCTTCTATATTTCGCACTTCTTTGTTCATTGCCTATTAGAATGGGACAACTCGAATCCTACATAAGATGTGCTGTGATCGGTCAGGGAACCACGAAATACAAGGGAGCTTACTCACAGTGAGAGGCAGTGCTCAGGGCGGGCCTCAATCCCATGTGGGCGCCGTGCCTAAATCATTTCTGACGCCCACGAGCCCCGCATTGAACTGGAGGAGGTCAGGCGTGATGCCGAGACGAACCTGGCGCTAGCACTGACCCCTCTGCGTTTAGGCAAGTACGAGACTCATGCCATCTAGAGATGCTAGGGCTCTACAACGCGCTTCATACTCCCGAGACAATTTGGCCGCCATCAACCCAGCCCGAAGAAGATCAATGGCTGTGCTGGCTTTGTCGCAAACCCAACCTCGGATCTACCCGTGCGGAGAACGAGCCCAGGCCCTACTCTGCAGTACGTATCATATTTATGAGGCCACCCCTACATTTGTAAATTCTGGTTTTTTTTACGACATTTCGCGGTATTCGGTTGCTTCCATAGAATTCGCCGTGTCCAAAACCATAGCTGAAAATGAGTCAGAAACCACTGTACTAAACTTCGAGGCCACCACAGAGACATTTTCACCTTATTGAAACCAATGATCAAAAATTGCAAATTAATAGTTAACAGGCCCGACGCTATGAGATTCAAGTTCAACAACTATGTCTGGTATACTTTTCGCCAAGTTCTTTAGGATAGAAGGGTTCAAATTGTTCCACGAAGTAGTTCCTCAACGTTGTTGAATTGCCTTCCGTTGGCATATATCTGACGCACACCAACTCCCCACATGCCCTCAACCGGGTTTAGATCCAATGAACAAGCTGGCCAGTCTAGCACGCGGGTATTCTTGGAGTTAAGCCGCAGGGTGGTTGAACTACTGGCATGTCCCGAAGCTTCATCCTGCGTAAAGATGGAGTCCTGTGTACGATGTTTGTGAAGAAACGGCAGCAGATGATCTTGGGAAATATTCTGGTACTCTTGTGAGTTCATTTAACCCATAGTAAATGCTAGCCGGAGAACACCAGAGCTACAGAAGGCTCCTTGACCACCTGGGAACCACCATCGAATGTACGCGACCACCTCGTAACCACCAACGAAGGTGCGGCCTTATAATTTTTATACGCATTATAGGCTGTGCCATAGGAAGACGACGTGATGATGAGATAGATTACCACAGTCTCCATATTGCGTTGCTGAAAGGTACTAAATAGAATATGCTTTGCTCAGCTTTTATTAGTCCCTTCATGGAGGGCACCCGGAACGGGTACATAGGTCATATTTTCTAGTGGAACAGAGAGTTAAGAAGCCCAAATTTTTGAAATCTAGGTCTTCGAACGGTTGCTTGGCTCACTAGAAGTTTTGTAACCCAGGTCGCCAGTTCAATTTCATTTAAAAACTGCTTGGTTGTCTGATGTTGCGCTTTCTCCTGACTTTGGCTTTAAAAAGGACGAGACATTATTTGTTTCAGTTTCTATTAAAAGTCATATCTTAAAGCATAGCGGTTACAAGCACAAGAGGGAGCTCTTAGAACATTTTCGAGAAACACCCAACTACTGCCCATTCTTGGAGCTCTGAAAAATACCTTCTTGAATGGAAAGGTAAGATGACTCTGTACTATAGAGACTGCCAGAATTTAGATAAAAAAGGGGGTGCCCGCTCATGGCCTGTTCCCCTTTTGCGCTCGCCCTCACAGCAGTCTATTGTCCGGTAGTACAAAGTTGGTCTTCAAGCGACACGGGGCGAAGTATAGAGCGAGAATAGACGTCGAAGAGGAGACGTTTTTAACAGAGCGCGCCGAGAACAGTGCGTCTTATACGTTCCATAACTGCTACGAAAAGGTGCTGAAAGCTGATGGAATTTGGGAAACTCGGAGATCTCCAGCCGGGCGCAGGCAATGTAGTTAGGCTGCATATCGGCGAAATCCGCTGCTGAAAACGCCTTCGCAGCCGCGATGCCGAAGCAGAGCAGGGTGGAAGCGTGACTGCGCAATCAAAGCTGAAATCCGATAGAGGAAGCGGCGCCACGGAGCGCCCTCACGCAAAGAACATCCTGCCCTAATCGCCGCATCGCAAATCCCGCTGACAAACGCACTTTCCTTGCTCTCCGCAGCGGGCCAACCTTCCACAAAATCATCATGTGCGAGTAGAATAGATGTGGAATCTCGACCAGGGCCTTGCCTTTGAACAAGAACGGACTCTGGTGGTCAGAACATTCTCAGTGACACACTTGAGTCATCCACGAAGCTGTATCTCGAGAGGGGTAACGACAGGGAATTTTGAAAGCATTGGACTAAGAGGTGGTGACACGCGATAGCAGTATAACATTCTTCCATCTTTCTCAAAGCTTATCGTGGACCTCAATTTCGTTTGGAGAATCAGAAAAATCGGCCCACATCGGTCAAGCCCTGTCGCTCAGCGCGGTAAACCCCCGACTGTTCGATCGCAGCACAGAACAATGATGAGCACAGGAAGCGCTTCGCTTCGACTACCTCGCTGACACTGCTCCCGCTCGCGTGGTTCGTCGTCTACTCCTGTCCCAGAGCCCGGTCATTCCTTAGCTGAAACAATGAGTGGTCTGAAGAACGTAGCCCGAAGCGGCGCAGTCGCAGTGAACGGGTGGCGCCGTAAACCTCGTCAAAACAAATACTTGGAACGACGGCAACATGATAACAACATAGGGCGAAGGTCCACACACAGTATCCCCTCTTTTCGACCGAGCATCTGCTTCGGCTTGTCTTCATGCTGGACAAGCAAAGGAACCCAGGAATATCGCCAATCTTAACATGCGTGAGCAAGGCATCCGTTGCCAGTACTTCTGCTCTTTAAGGAACTCTGCTGAACTCCAAAGACTCATGGCATGGGAGTGCAACTGCGTGGTCTTCAACGCACCGATGCCGTTAACTGATAGCAGAGCACGCGTCTTCGGGGAGATCTCCAATCACCGCCTTTGGAACAAAGTGAGCCCCACCAGAATGCTTCAGAACACTCAGTCAGTTGGCAGATTTCGGCGGTTGTAACGAAGAATTCACTGCGCAGTTCTGTTTTTGGGGCAAAACGAAGCGGAAGATGTTCCAGAACATGACCGAACAAATTTTCAAGAAAGAACAGCCGTCGCTGCTTCGAGGCTAATAACAGTCCAATAAATAACTTTCATTCGCTCTTCGCAAAACTACGGAATGACGCGACAACGGCGCCCTTCAGAGAAGAAACGCGCTTGTGGGAGAAACACAGCTCTACTAGACAACACGAGTATGCTGAGCAGGTGACCGATTCCTTCTTCGTCCTAGGACCGCTCTTCTAGTGTAGTAACGTCACCACATGGGATGAAATTCTTGGCCGGGGTGGACGCCAGCATCCTTCAGGTGCACATGCAGCGCAGAAGAACAATGCCGCTTTGGTCGCTCTTTAGGCCGATTTCAGGGCACATTTATTTATTTATTTATTTATTTATTTATTTATTTATTTATTTATTTAATTATTTATTTATACTTATTACATTAGGCATCTTATGTGGTAGCATATAGCAGAACAAAGGCTAAAAATGAACAACCTGCAGTCGGACTCATCAATGACTTACAGCAATTTAACAGAGAAAATGCGGCCGAAATCCCTGATAGCGCGGCTTATCAAGCGATATGGTGAAGCATTTCGCTGCGCTATCGTCGATTTCGGCTACATTTTCTCTGTTAAATTGTTGTGTTGAAATCGTTTATGAATCCGGCCCCAGGTTACCTGTAGATCCCGATTTGTGAATGGATAGAACAAGGGAATGAAACAACTCAAAACAACAACCACTGCTTAACCAAGTACCGTTTTTATAGTGCTTTTGAAAGGCGTAATTCCGTTCGGGAGTACTTCTTTCCTGGTGAGTCGGATGTAGTCAGACCCAGCCCTAATTGTAAACCGTCATTGCGTTTATCACGCGGAAGATAACGTCGTAGCTCCACTTTTAGCGTATGTTGTTCTGTGGGTAGAAAACTGATCAAGCTGTAGACCAAAGACAACTTGAGTAATCCTATGGAATAAAATGAGGTCAAATTTCCTTGAACGTGAGTCTTTGAACTCACGCACAAGTTAACCTCGAATGTCAGACTACCATCAGACGCAAATGCAAAGCCGAGATACTTGAAGTTTGTCGTTCGTACGAGCGCCGCAGTGCCACTGACCTCAATGGAATCTGTACCATCTATAACTGTCGTCAAGTGTTCCGATTTTTTGACGTTTAACCTGAGCCCAAACACCACCGAGCGGTCACACCAAGCTTGCACTTGGCGCTCCAGTTCGGCTTCGTCTTCGCTGGCAAGCAGTTCATCATCTGCATTGTACGAATAGCGTTCGCGCTTGACTCCTTGGGCAAGAGTGGGAGAGCGCGCCCACCCAGTAACTTCTTCGGGAACACCGTGCTGTCGTAAGGCGTACTGCGTATAGGACCTCATGCGGCACATCAGCGAATGCTTTCCCAGAGTCAGGAAGAGCAAAATGCAACTGCTTTTGTTTTTTGCTACGCCTCTCTACCAGACGACTAACGGCATGCATGGCTTCGGCGATGTCATGGCCAGCAACAAAGTCATATTTTACTGGTTGAGCGAAAAGTAGCGTAAAACCCCCTGATATGAGATTAATCAGCATCAGGTTTGGTGGTACTCTTCACTGTTATCGGCCGGTAAGCGGTTGTTGAATCTGGTTCCAGGTGGAGGAACATCATTAGAAAAAGACCCCGATGCATATTATTATTATTTATTATACAAGTTTCCTCGTGTATAGATGAACAAAAGCCACAGAAAACAACAAAAACCTTGCCAACATACCTTAGACCAATCTAAAAAAGAAGAAATCAGCAACAGCAACATAGAGCAACACAGAGGCAGAAGCAGAGGAAATAATCGAAAGACCTCAAAGGTATCAGGAACTTAAATATCGATCCAAGGTTTTTTAAAGGTGTCGTACCTAACAGGGACGCTGTGCTTTTTGCGGAACATCTCAAGAGAAGTAACAGTCCTAAGCGTGAAGAAAAATCGTCGACAATTCAACTTCGCTCTACCAGCATCATACTTAACATCATCCCCACGAGTGCTCGATTTTCTCAACGACAGAATATCACTGATTCTTACGCTGCTCTTACCATGCAGTATCTTATGGAAAAGTAGGAGGTCGTTTTTTTGCCTTCTAGTTTCAATTGAGGATAAGCCGAAGTTTAGGTTCCTAACCGCGCTAGACGGAATCTGATCGTATACAAATCGCAGTGCACGCACCATAAGCTTTCTTGTAAATCTATTCTGCACCCGTTCCAGCATAGTAATGATTCTTTTCTTGTGAGGGCTGAATATTGGAGTGCCGTATTCCAAGATGGGTCTGATGAAGGATTTATAGGCTTGGAGAAGCACAGCAGTGTTTCTTGTTGACAGAGCTCTAAACAAGCTGTAGGTGGCCCGGATGGATTTTTTATCGAAGCTTAGATCATTGGTTACCGTAAAGCTCAAGTCTTTGATCTCAGTTACGCTATTAAGATAAGTACCACTGATAGAATATTGATGTCTGTTGTTGCGACTACCCAAATGAAGCACTTTGGATTTTTCACTAGATAGCGGCAACTCCCACTCTATGGACCATGTTTGGACAGAGTCGATTGCATCCTGGAGAGCTGTGACGAGAGTGTCCTTAGTAATTGATCGGTAAATCTTTAGGTCACCCGCATATGCGCAAAATTCAACGTCTGCACCTGAGAGACGGTGAAGCAGATCATGTGTGTAGATATTGAATAAGACTGGGGAGAGTACACCTCCCTGAGGCACACCACTCCGAACGACTCTAGTGCTGAAAAAAGAGGAATTGACGCGAACAATATACTTCCGACCCGACAGGAAGGACTTCATCCAAGTAATGATACGAGGGTGAATACCTACCACATCCTTTTTGTGGAGTAATAGCTTATGCTGAACCCTATCAAATGCTTTACTGAAATCAAGATAAACAACATCAACACTCTTACCCTCATCAATACACTTTGTCCAGTGAGCGAGCGCTTGAATCATGGCAGTAACTGTGGAACTACCCTTTTGAAAGCCATGTTGGTTTCTAGAAAGAATAGCGTGCTTCTGGAGGTGGTCCTCAATCCTTTTCTTCAAGATTTTTTCAAAGAGTCTAGCGAAAATTGATGTAATGCTCACAGGTCTGAAATTTGATGGCAGATTGTAAGGAGGCTTTTTTGGAATTGGAGTTATTATGGAAAGTGTCATTCGAGTAGGTACCTCG
This sequence comes from Heligmosomoides polygyrus polygyrus, assembly GCA_947396885.1. Lineage (NCBI taxonomy): Eukaryota > Metazoa > Nematoda > Chromadorea > Rhabditida > Heligmosomidae > Heligmosomoides > Heligmosomoides polygyrus. The sequence goes on from OX377203.1 coordinate 36,226,748, forward strand.
GCCCTCATCAAGCTAAGGTTAAAAATGAAGGCAAGTGGGCTGCTTATGATTGGAGCTACTTTTTTAATGAACGACAGGGGGATAAAATCAGGTGTAAGGCTTTCTGACTGTGGCCATCTTAAAAGTAGATTCATGACTTCATCTGCATGAAACCAAACTGAATCTTCCATGACAGGGAATGTTCTCCCTAGAGATCTAGATTATTTACTTCCTCATCATCAACAGTAACAAAGAAATCTTCAAACGTAGACGCCAGGAGCTCGGCCTTCTCTTCGTCTCTATATATCATTTCGCCATTAGAAGAGCGCAGAGCCGCAATGTGTGGTTTATCACGTAATCGAGACTTAAGCAGCTTAAAGAATGCATTCTTGCAGTTAGAATCAATGACTCTCCTTTCAGTGGAAGCGTTAAACTTGCGTAGTTTTCTTGAAAACCTATCATTCAGAGCATGAAAGAGCTCCCAATCCTGAGGATTTTTTGATTGATTTGCCCTAGTCCACGCATATACCCCTCCCCGACTTGGAGAAAGCCTTCGATCATGTACGGCATGAGATTATCCTCACGGCACAACGTACTGAGCAGCATATAGACTGGGTGCAGATGCACTACTCTTGCCCAAAGAGTAGAGTGCAAGCCAAAGAACCTCGATGGAGTTTCCCATCACTAATGAGGTGCACCAGAGCTCTGTACATTCCTCACTTATCTTTGTTGTCGTTATGGATGCCATTGCGCGAAATCTTCTAAGGACGCTGTATTATGCTGATGGCAAAGATAAAGGTGATCTCGAGCAGCAATTGCCAGCTTGGTGTGGCCGTCTGGAGGAACTCACATTGAACGTCAAGAAGACCGAGTACCTAACGACTGACGTAAAAGAGTCCAGCTCCATCAAGGTTAATGGTACTGAGCTCCCACGCACTTCGGTCTTTTAGTGCCTGGAGCAGGGTCAAGCGTGGGATTCGATTTTTGATGAAAATTTACGACTCCCCCCCCTCCGAGGCGGAATTCGTACGACCCTCTCTCTCTTCCACTGTTTTATTCCTTACATTTTTTGGTTTCTTCAAGGTTTTATATGCATTTTGAAGCCTTGGTTCTTCTTGTCAGGTGCGGCTTCTACACTGAGGAGAACACTGAGAAGAGGTCAGTACATGCTTTGATAACACAAAAAAGTTTTTTTAAACTCTTGAATGCTATTTTTCGACACTTCAAAATAATGGTTTTCTGGTAGCAGTCTTACAGGTTGCGTAAAAAGTATTGACGCACCTACGTTTTGATTCAGCTCCAGCCTTTTCTTTCTACCCCTCTAGGTTTTTGTGTGTTATTTTTGTTGTCTGTATTGTGCTCAAAAACCACTCACGAAAAAACTGAAGAAACATGATCGTCATCCCCACGGTGGCCCTTTTTTTGTCTGTTACTCAAAGAGCCGAATACTTCCTTAACAAGAGATTTAGGCGCTGTTCGAAACGGTAAGTGAGGAAAGATGTCAGCAACCCAAACGTCAGCCACGGCTCTGTCATAACAGATGATGATTACAAGAGGTTCACGCACGTTAACGCTTCTTCTTCTTCTTCTCCTGAGCGTTTAGTCCCGCGCAGTCGCAGGGTCCGCTGTTCTTGTGATCTGTCGCCACCTCATCCTATCAAGGGCGTCATCTGCCGTGGCGCCGACTTCGGCGAGATCTCTCTTGATGACGTCCTTCCATCTTTTCCTAGGGGCTCCTCTCGGACGCTTTCCGGGTGCCTCGTAATCTAGGGCCAACCTTACGGGGTGATTCTCTGGCCTTCTGAGGACGTGTCCGTACCACCTTAGGCGCTGCTCCCTCATCTTCAGCTGGATCGGAGCAGTCTTCATCACTGCCCTAACATCCTCGTTTCGCACCCTGTCCCGACGGGTCCATCCACATGCCCACCTCAGCATCCTCATCTCTGCCGCGTGCAGTTGCTGCTCCTGTGCCTTACCCAGGGCCCAGCACTCACTGCCGTAGAGGAGGGCAGGTCTTACAACTGTTCTATAGAGCTTGCCTTTGAGCGTCCTGGAGCATCTACGGTCGCAGAGGATCCCTGTGGACTCCCTCCACTTGAGCCAGGCTGCGTTTATCCGTCCCCTGACCGCCTGGTCCACACTTCCTTCCTCGGATAGGTCACTTCCGAGGTGGTGGAATTCTTCCACCTTCTCGATCGTTTCCCCTTGGCAGTCTAGGATCGATCCAGCGCAGTGCTCAGAGCTGATGAACTTCGTCTTCTTCACGTTCAGCCGTAGGCCGTTGTCCGCAAGGGCTCTCTGCCACAGCTGCACCTTCTTCTCCAGCTCCTCCTGGTTGTCGGCTACTAGGGCGATGTCGTCCGCGTAGAGGATCGTTCTGAGAGGGCCTTTCTCAAGGTGGTTCACTATAGAGTCAAGCGTCAGCAGGAAGAGGAACGGACTCAGAGCCGACCCTTGGTGTACCCCCACTGTGATGTCCACTTTCCTTGTCACCCCGTGTGGAGTTCGTATCGCCGCTTTCGAGCCCTCGTACATGTCCCTTATGACCGTGATCAGACGTTCCGGGACACCCCTCCCTCGAAGGGAATTCCAGATTACGGTCCGAGCTAGCCTGTCGTAGGCCTTCTCCAGATCCAGGAATGCCAGTTAGCAGGGTTTTCGTTTCTCCCGATATTTCTCCATCACCTGACGAGCGATGAAGATGGCGTCTGTGGTGGACCTCTCAGGCATGAAGCCCCACTGCACCTGGGAGATGGGTACCATCTCCCTCAGCCACTCTACCAGTCGTTCGTAGATCTTCATCGTGTGTGAGATCAGTTTTATCCCTCGGTAGTTGGAGCATTCGGAAGCGTCTCCCTTCTGCTTGAAGATGGGGACTATGGTGCTGTTCCTCCAGTCATCCGGCATCTTACCTTCTTTCGTGATTCTGTTGAGGAACTGCGTCAGCCAGTTGATTCCGAGGTTCCCGAGCACCTTCCAAGCCTCTACTGGCACACCGTCAGGCCCTGCTGCCTTTCCGAGTTTCATCTTCCGTATGGCCTTGCGAACCTCTTCTTGCGTCCAGGGTGGGATGGGTCCTTCCGTTGGCTGTTCTTCCTCGTCCTCCCGACGAGGGAACTCCTCGTTCAGGAGTTCCTTGAAGTACTCCTCCCATCTCTCTCTGACCTCGACCGGCTTCCGTAACACTCTACCGTCAGCACTCTTCACAGTCTTCACTACTCAAATGTCGAGGCTAGCTCTATGACGCGCCTTGGCCAGGCGGATGGCGAACTTCTCTCCTTCTGGCCCGTCTAGTTTCTCGTACAGGGCATCCATTTCCGCGTTCTTTGCCTTCGCTACAGCTGTTTTTGCCAGCCTGTTCAGCTTCCTGTAGGCTGTGAGATGCTCGGGTGCCCTCGTCTTTTGCCACAGCTTGTAGGCCTCCTTCTTCCTCTTCACCGCAGCCTGCACCTCTTCGTTCCAGAACCATGCCGATTTATTCCCTCTGGTTCCTCCCTTTGTTTCTCCCAGGGTTTCTTTGGCACATCTCAGGATTGTTTCGGCTACCCTCCTCCAGGTCTCATTTACGGGACCAGCTGGATCTGGAAGGCCTGCTTCGAGCACTGCCCTTCGTAGCTCGTTCCGCTCTGAACCCCGCAGTCTCCACCATCGGATCCTGGGTTCCGTCCTCACTTTGGGCCTGGTGGGTAGAGGTATGCTAAGGTCGGCTACCAAGGGTCTGTGCTGTGATGCCACGTCTTCTCCCGGAATGACCTTCACATTCCGGACTGTTTTCAGGGCAGCCCTTCGAACCAGGATGTGGTCGACCTCAGTTCTTCTTCCTCCGCTAGCATAGGTCACCTTCTGGCTCTCCCTCTTCGCGAAGAAGGTGCTACAGACAGCCAGGTCGTGGGCGATAGCCAGATCCAGAATTCGTTCTCCATCCGGGTTTACCAGGCCGATCCCTTTTCCTCCATGAACCCTTTCCACTCCTCTTCTGCCACTCCCCACATGCCCGTTCATGTCCCCTGCTATGGAGAGGTAGTCGCCTTCTGGTACGGACCTTATGGCTTCCTCGAGCGAGAGGTAGAAGTCATCCTTGTCGTGCTCCGAGCATCCGGTCTGCGGAGCGTAGACAGACATGATGGTCCAGTAACCCTCCTTTGTGTCCAGCCGTAGTGACATGATGCGGTCGTTTATTCTTTGGACAGCCGCTACTGAATCCTTGAGGGACTCCGCGACAGCTATCCCTACCCCGTTCCTCTTGGTGTCCTCTCCGTTGTAGTACAGCTTGACCCCTTCTCCGATCTCTTTGGCTTTCGCCCCTTTCCATCGCGTTTCCTGCAAACACAGGACTTCTATCCTTCTGCGCTTCATCAGGTCAGCCACTTCCCTAGATCTCCCGGTCAGCGTTCCCACATTCAGAGTCCCCAGTCGAACTAGCTTCTTTAGCCGAGGTCGTTCGGCCTCGGTACGCACGTTAACGCTCAAATCCGAAATTATCAACTTCTGTCCGATAACGGCAAACAGGTAACGCGCGCTGGTGTGGACAGCTTCTCAGACGAACACAGCTTAAACAAGAATCCGCTGGATTACTTTTTTGAGGCGATTTTGGAGAATGAGGTCTGGGCTACTTTCAACAGAAGTGACCAGTCGCACAAGGCTACCCTGCTCAAAGCACGGAACGAAATGCAAGCAAGTGTTTGCGGCGCGTGCTCATGAATTTTTCCGTCGTTTTCGCTCCTGTATTCACAGTAAAGGAGCCAATGTCAATTACGAGTTATTCTATCGTGTTTGCAAAATCATTTTCCAGATTTCTCAAGTCAATATTTTAAAACTTACTGCGCAATACTATTTCCACAACCGTCATTTAGTGCGTCAATACTTTTTATGCACCCTGTACAATCATCGCCCCTCAATTTGTGCAGATTTTTTTTTTGGTTTGCCCCATCTGCAGGTCTTGCCCGGCGTATTTGTTGCTCTCAACCCACGATGCATATAGCTCTTACCACGCCCGGGGAACTTCCGAGCCGTATGTAATTCGCGTCGTACGTAGGAGCGGATTAGATTGTTCATTTCTCGACGGAAATATAACCTGTTCGGTGTTGCGCACTCAGCGCGTTTGGTGAAAAAAGACGGATAAAGGAAGACAGGGAGCACAGTGGGCTGGGAATTAGGTTGCAGCATTAGTATTATTTTTTTATGTTCTGGTAACCATTTTACTGGAGTGAAACCAATCGCGTGTTTATCGGTGTACAAGTTTTAATTTTTCCGTTTTTTTCGTTTCTATGAGGGATAGTGCTGCAAGTTCACGTAAGCTACTCCATGTATAAGAAAATATAATTTGGCGTGAGGAAAATGTGTATAGGTAGGTTTCTCAGAACTTCGTGAAAGCTTTGGTTCCCTTTTAGGCATCCTTAGACGCTCCCATTTCAGTACCCAAACTTTGTTGATATTCTTCTTCTTTCTGTTATTATTCTTGCTCTGGAGGACCTCAATACCTTTAAAAATATCATGTCATAAGCTTTCACAGCTTTGTGACACCACACAGTATGGATGGACCTCCGCTTTAAAAAGACACACAAAAACATCCAAACGACAGTCCTGAATTAGTTTTCTAACACGCTGGTAGCGCGCCATTCGGTCCTCGGAAAAGCTATATACGGAGAGCGCACAATCGCTCAGTTGAATGTAGCGCGACACAATGCGCCACTTTAATGCCGTCTACTGCGCTATAAGGTTCATTTGTTAAGGTGAATTGATATTGCAATGCAATAATAAAGGTCTTACTTAGATCTAACCAGATTCTCCTGATGTTGCGTCATATCGACGTGGCCATTTTCGATATCCACCGACACCATGGTCAGTCGATATGGGGGAGGGTCGTTGAGCGGTCGGTGGCGGATCGCGGCTCTTCCACCGCCGCTACAGGAGAGCACTGGGAGACGGGAGCAGTTCCTGCACGAGCACCTTGGACGCACTACACCCTGGAGTCCCTTTCCTAGCCGAGTTGTGCGCTCGAAGAGCGCACAACCCATCTCCGATGTCCCCCTCAGCGACGAAAGCAGTGTCGGCACGGATTGATGTGCAAGTTTGCGTGGTACTCCAGCAGGAGCTGGCATATTGCCAGCGGAGCAAGTGATTAGTTCTAATGGCTATCCAATAATAAATAATGCCTTTAAAACCTCGAAAAATCAAAAACTGGGTAACAAATAATCTTCGGTGAAGGAAACAGGTCAATGGCGCCCAATGAAGTGAGAATAGGTAAAAGTGAGGTCCAAATTATAGAAAACTACAGCTAAATACTCCTTCTCCTCACGTCGCCTACGAAATTCACACAATTCCTACGTTTTGCCTCGCTGCCCGCAGCACTCCCCCTACGTCGGAGTAGGTGGGCCCCTGAACTCGAAGGGGGTGGGGAATACGGCATCTCCCCAGAGGTGTGCATCACTCCGCCGCCCTTTAAATTATTCCCCGAGCGAGATAAGCATACCGGCCATGAAGGAACGACGCTGCATCTGAAATTGTGCTCCGAAATTGTATCATATAAAATATCGAGTGTTACCCTCTGACGATGACTTAAGTGCTTTCCTTATAATTTCTTTGAAGCACTCATCGAATTGATTACGGAGCGACAAATGAATGGTGGACGATGGAATTTCCATGGAAATAATTTTCTCCCATCCTAAGGAAACATCATAAAAATGAAAATGAAGCCTACAAAAATCCAAGCCCTGTGTGTCTTACAGCGAAAAACAAGCTTCTCCGCAGCGATGATGGAGCTGCGATGACGATATGATTAGGATGGATCGTATACAAAATTCTCGTTTTTCATAAAACAGTTTTTTAACCGAAGCAGACAGCAGACGAAATTCTCTCAGAAAAATTTCCAATCTTGATCACAGTAAAAAATAATGATTTTCTGGATCGAGCAAGTTGAATCGACCTCTGGTCGACTTTGCACCAAAGTCATCGGAGCATAAAACCGAACGTTCACAAAAAGGTTCATAACTCGGGAAGTTTTTCGAATTTTGAAAATGTCTCTAATTTTTTAGAAACTAGAAGAAAGGCACTTTCCCGCCATGTAAAAACCATTTTCTAAAAGAGAGCTGTTCATGGACGTGGACGGCTCAATTCTTGAGGAAAAAAGTTGCAGTGACTTCACAAAAATGCTCATAACTCGGTAAGTTTTTCGAAGTTTCAAAATTCCCCTAGTTTTTCTGAAAGTAGATGAAATGCGCCTTCTCGTTGTTTAAGCAGCGTTCTCCAAAAAGGATCCTCTTGCGCGGCGGAAAGGGTCCAATTTCTAGGCCATTTCGCGAAAATACGGACCGAAAATCGAACCCACCGCCGCGCATGAAGACCACTTTTTGAAAATCCGTTCTTATACGGCAAGAAAGCACATTTGCTCTGTTTTTCTATGAGCGAGTGGGATTTTTGATTTTCGGAAAGCAAGCCGAGTTATGATCAATTTTGTGCAATCACTCCGATGATGAAGGAGGAGGACTCAGTTCACGTCTTCACAAAATATGGGTACGATTTCACTTTCAGGTGCTGTTTCTTGCAGAAGAGAAAAAATTCTTATCGAGGCAAGTCCGTCCTTTGGTTGCCATTCCTTCACCGACTCGAAGAGCGCTTTAAAAATCTTGTAGGGAAAGTACTTAGGTCGTCCTTAGTAATTGACACTCGAAATTTATAGAGTGCAATTTTGGAAGAAGATATCCTTCAGGTAGAAAACTGCCATGTCCATGACGTCCTGGAAAAATCTGAAAAATTGAAAGCCTCTCATTGACTCTAAATCTGCGGACAGGAAATCTTTATTTTTCACTGAACATAATTTTTTGAGATTCAATCCTATTTTTTTACTTCGGGAAACGCAAGTGCTTGTGTGTATCCGTAGCCACACCTGAAAAAAAAACTTATTAAAAGATGCAAACATCTAAAAGCCTGAAATTGGAGAGAATCCTCTGCCAAAACCAAGAGAGAGTACGACACCCCCCCCCTCCCCCTTCTATTCCCGAACCTCAAGCTTGACCCTGACCTGGAGTCAGCAATGGCGTCTGACGGCGCTCTGAAGGTTAAAGTGAACAACTGCGTGAGTGCAGCTTAGTCCAAGTGGCGCTCGTTGACTGGCGTGCTCTGCGATGGAAAGATTTCAGAGCGCTTGAAGTCGAAGATCTACAGAGCATTCGTCCGGCCGGTTGCAATGTACGGCGCTGAGTGTTGGTCTGCGACCGAGGAAGTTGAAACGCACCTCAGCCTCATGGAGACGAAAATGCTGCGCTGGACGGCCGGAGTCACGCGCATGGACCGCTCCGAAACGATGTCATTCGGCAGAAGTTCGGTGTGGCGGCGATGGCTGACAAGATGTGCGAAAGCTCGTTTCCTCTTGACAAGTCCCCGCCGTATTTCCTCCCTTTCGCGTCCTACAAGGTTTAGGTTTTCGAGCAGTTTTACGCAGACCCTAGAGTTCTCCAACATTTCTTATAGTCAACTGCATTCATGTTTTCAAACAGGGCGTTCTCTTCCGACATCCTGGGGCCGGATTAATCAACGACTAACCAGCGGGTATAAGGGGTAGAGATACCCACAATGAAGCCTGCGTCTCTGACTCTGCGTTATCTCTGCCTGACTGTTACCTTATCTCTACCCCTTATCACCCGCATACCCACGGGTTAATTGTTGATGAATCCGGCCTCTGTAGACTAACGACAGCATTGAGGAGGTATGTGGTGGGCTGTTCGGTCAACTCGATCAGGCCGACCAAATGGGTGACAACGCCAGTTGTTTTGCACCACTGAGATCGCTCATAACTTATAAATCCCACACATTCTGCTTTCATAAATGATTTTCCTTTCATTATCCATTACTCCTGTGTGGGATATTGAACAAATACAGATTGCACACAGATGCATATACGTGGCTCCTTTCCACTGCACCAGCGTCGTCCCTGTAAATTTCCTCTACAACAAACCGTATAAAAAGAAAAAAATCTATCCCACTATACAGTGGGCAGCGAAAGGATGTCAATTGCATACGTCATCCCACGCCACTGAACCATGTTCCCTGAATTTCAACAAAAGCCCTCGAAATATGGGACAGCAGCTGACGCTCATCTAGAAACTCAAGGCAGGGAACGAAGATGCAAATCACTAAGTGCTCCTCTCTGATTAGGATAGGTTCAAAGGCGGCAGCTCACATTGTAGCGCCACGAACCCAAATTGGGTTAGTAGTCAACAACAGTATAACAATCCTCAGTGATAAGAACAACCACATTGTCGTGCCGATGAAGGTAGTCTCACTCGCGATGTTGCAATGAGATGGGTAGCACTTGCGTTGTTTCTAGGCCTTATTCCAGGCGTTTACGGCCTTGATTCAGGTCCGTTTCGGTTTTTTCTAACTTAGTTACTGCAAACCGCTGCTCTTCGATAGGAATCTCTATAGTTACCTTCCTGCCTCCTTTTTGATTGAAATCATGGCCCTGCTAGCCGTAGTTGACCAGTTGGTTTGAGGGCGTTCTGCGGGGAGTGGATCTATGGCCGCTAAAACCAGATCGGAATAGATTTTGAGGTCCATCCGAGCAGCTCGTGTGGAAACTGTTTCCGTCGCTCAGGGGAGTGTGCAACTGGAGGGACTCCAGGATGTGGGGCAAAAACGCCGAAACGCAGGCGAACTAAACCACCGGCTCACCGGGGGGTTTATGAAGCAACCACTCTACCCACTGCGCCACGATCCGCTTACCAGTAGGGTCGTCGCGAGCATATGAGAGACGTCCACGTGAGCTACGACGCATCGGCAGCAGGCACACGCTACAGTACCCCGCAAACCTGCGCATCTGCCACCGCGCGCCAATTTGATGCATTCTACGACGTCTTGTCCATGCATCTACTCTATCTTCTAGTGGTCTTAGCAGGGAATGCCGTCAGCTTCCCATGGAACTTCGGATTGAGACCTATATCTGTTGAAAGAGCTCGAGACGCTGATCACAATTATGTAGACCAAATTTGCTAAATGGATCTCCTAAGCGAATTGTGGCCCGCGAAATTCGCCAGTGTTGCGTAATCGAAGGTGTGGTTGGCAGCGCTAACAGCAGCTGCAAGGGCACAGTGGTAGAGTGCTGGCTTCACAGGATTGGGATCGGGGGTTAGATTTCTGTTGGTGACGGCGTTTTTGTACCTTGCGACCTATCTTCGACGAGGACCTATAATCTCATTTTCAGCTTGCAATCATACCTGGTCAGGACTTACAGCGGAGGTGCCGAAGTAAACTTGGCAATCGCCCAACATAAGGAGGCAATTGGTCGCCGTTTGGGAAGTGACGTAGAGAAAGAGAACGGAAGCGCAGAGATGATGACCCCCTACCCCAGCACAGTAGGAGAGCGCAAGGATGAGCTCTTCGCAGTGGGCAAACATTGCCTTAATTCGCTGCAGTTCCTTGCTTGTGAGATTCTCCTCGCTTGAACTGAATAGTCCTAGTTTGCAGCGATAAAGGGCATCCTCCAGAACTACATTCTCCCTGTTGCAGTGGTAGTTATTCTTCTGGTGGTAACAGTGGTGGTCATCGTCATCGTTGCGATAGGCATTGCATTCTTCATCTCTGAGACGGTGAGTCTGACTCTTCAGTTGATACACACGATGCATGAATTCGAAGTGTACAGAATGCGCTGACCACTATGGTCTGACCGTTTCCTAGCGCAACTCACCAGGGAAGGGTCTCATAAGGAAGGGTCTGAAAGCGTGTGTCTGGACGGGGAAAGCGAGTAATATAGGAAGAATCCCTACCTCTCAATTAGTATCAAAATGTGTTTATTTTTTGCCAATTTGTTAAACCCAAGGAGTAGGGGGACCTTGAAGTCACAAAGGAATAGGCGCCTCACGAGTTCGCGGGTCTTGGTCTTCCTCCGCCGGTAAGCCGCTCGAAGAGCAGTGAAGCGTTGCTTCGCGCGAGAGAGGTCGGGGGTTCGATCCTCTTGCTCCGCTGTCTTTTTGTATTCCATCCGATTGGTTGAGATTTGAAAGATTCTGACGTCTATACCATTTTCAGAGGTATTTTGCCTGATTTTTCAGCAGCATGCTGTCGTATTCAACATGATGATGTACAAATGTTTAACGCCAGCGATACAGAGGTGCAAAGTGCATGAAACAGCACTGATCACAATACGGGCAGCGTATAAACGTTTGTTTCCCTACATGGACCAATGACCTCATGGAAAAATCATCCTGCTTGGATTTTCAAAAGAGACCAGGATGCGACGTCACAGGTGGTTGAAATGTGAAACGAGGTCTGGGGATTCTGCAAATTGGCCTAAACGGCCATCGATACACTCTTTCCCTCATCTTTGCCTGTCACCTGGAAATCAGAGGTCTGCTGAAGGTTTTCTAAAACCTAACACCAACGGTGTCCGCCGATGCTCGAGTGGTGATCCACCTTTAGACAAGGAGCCTTCGAGGAAAGCTCAGCTTCAAACGGGACGAGGGATAGCCAGCGTACTGAAGGACTTCGAAACACTTCAACATGAAGTTGATGAAAGCGAACAGCTGGAAGTGATGGAAAAACAAGAGGAAGATTGGGAACAGACGTGGAAGGACTAGCAAGCAGTGGACATATGATAACGATTTCGGGTGGAACTCTTGTTTTGGAGGAAACGGTAAATCTTCAAATGGATTTCGTCTATGGAGCCGATGTCCTAGGTCCACGTATGGAAGCAAACTGTGAAGAGCCTGTAGCCTTTATACGCTGTCCGTATTGTGACCAGTGCTTCTGATCGTTATGATGAATAGCTTTCTCATTAGCCTTGGTTACAAAACCCGTCAGCAATAACCAAGTCGCAGGAAAGTTACTCTCTACAGCATGCACTGGAAGGTTCCACAGAAAACGCCTGAAAATTGTATAGACACCAGAATCCCTCATATCTCGACCAAGTTCTCAGTTGAAATGCAAAAACGCAGCAGCGCAGAAGATGTGAACCTCCGACCTCCCTCACATGAAACAACGTCACTATCCACCGCTTGCCGACGAAGACAGGAGGCGCACAAGACCCCCGAAATCGTGAGACGCCGATTCCATTGTAACTTCAAGACCCCCTACTCTTGGGTTTAACGACTTGAGAAAAAAGAAACACATTTTTATACCATTAGGTTGAGTCATAAATCTTGCAAGATTTCTGTTGTTTTCTAGAATTCAAAGTAAACCCGCCGAAGTATTATATTATCTTTGAAAGCATGTTTCCTAGAAATCATTTGGAGTTATGAGTCGTTAATTTTCCTTGCGTTTGAGAAAAGTTATTCACTAAAACAATGTTCACTCCTAGCGAAAAAGTGTCTGATTTGATTTTCAATTAGTTCAAGCTTGGCAGCAACCCAGCCACGTGGGTGAAGTGGAATTCTTCTCAAACCACACCAGGACTGACAGCTGATCTTCACACCTCTCAACGAACCACCGCCCGTCGGCTGCAGAAGATTGGAAGGTCGCCGAAATCGCCTTCGCCCGTGCGTAATGCGTCCCCGGAAACCCCAGTAATTCGCTGTGCTTCCGACTGCCGAGAGCTCCAGCACTAGTTCAAGCGAGGAAGCCTGGATCGAGTCCCTGCCAGCGATGAAAAGCGGATGCTTCACCACAACTGCGAAGCCGGAAATCAATAGCTGAAACGCAACGAGTTGGGATTCTGACGTCAAAACCGAAGCTCCACCGAAAGAAGGTCCTGCCGTGCATTTGGTGGGGGTGTAGTGGTCCAGTGCACCGTGAGCTGTTCCACGTAGTCAAACCATCATCGACGCTCGCCTCTGCCAACAACTCGACTAGCTACAGCAAAAAATAGTGGAGAAAGAAGTCGATATGTGTCAATGTTTCATCTACCAGGGCAACAGCCGACCGCTTGCGGCACTTTAGAAGCTGGCAAAAATCTCGGAACAGGGCTGGACCAAAATCGAACAGCCACCATACATTCCGGACATTGCGCCGTCTGACTGCGATCTGCTTCTGTCTGTGGATCATTTCCTCCATGGTAGGCGCTTCGCGGAAGTCGATGATGTCACGGCGGTGGTGCATGACTTCTTCAGTTCGAAAGCGACCGAATTCTACAGAGATGTAATCCACTCATTTTATGAAAAGCGGAGGAATCTCATAGAGAATAATGGCAATTACTTCGCTTAAGTCAATTAATTTTCTTTTGTGGTATAATCTTGTTTTTGCTGGAAGTCAAATTTTGTTGCAAAATTTGACTCAGCCTAAGAACTGAGGAGTATAGATTCTTCCTATATGACTCGCTCTCCCCGTTCAGGTATACGCTTCAGACCCTTCCCTTGTCAGGCGTATTCTGAACGGGGAAAACGGATAGCACTGCAAGAATCTCCGCCCTTCACATAGTAGAAAAACATGTCTCGTTTTTGCTGATCCTTGAAACCAAAGAGCTACGGGCCCTCGAAGTTGGGTACAGGATTGTGTCAGCGCGTGCCCACGTGCATACGAGACATATGCATACGAGACGTGGCGAAAGGCTCTACGGCAAGCCAATCGGTGGCTCAGCATGATGCGACGCTTCTTCACAGGTGCTACTCCGTTCGACTCCCGTGCTATGCACTATTCTTGCATTTTTTTCATGATCACTGCCTCCTTTACCAGTTTGCTTTTACACATTTGTTTCACTCCAAATTGTCAAAAAAGGGTCAGATTCATGTCCATCACCCCAGACAAACCCTATCGACAAAGTTTGGGCGGAAACAGTGACCAGGACCTTAATCACTCCTTCTACAGTAACCAACCGTACTCCAGCGTAATATGAAAAACGTCAGATTCGTGATCAGCACTCCAAATAATCCCTGGGAGAAGTTAGGGTGAAATCGGTGATTATGACCCCGACAGCCTTACTACCCTTGTCTGCTGTAACCTACCGTATTCTGCCGAAATTTCACAAACGGATGTCAAATTCGTGATCAGCACCCCAAAGAGCCCCCCCCCCTCCCCCTCCGGCCGGGTTTTGGACGAAATAATATTTCGACCTCTCATCCGCGCGCACGTACGCACGTGGGATGGTGCAATCATGTACACAACTTCGAGAGCACTTTGGGTTCAAGGTCCCAGCAAAAACGAAACATGTTCTTCTACCATATGAAGGGTGAGATTCTCGCAGTGCTATCCGTTTCCCCGTTCAGACACACGTCTGAAACCCTTTCTTGGTCAGCTAGATCCTCGTTGGCTAGGCTAATATGGTACTCCGCGTTCATGAGACAGTAGGTGTTCTTTAATGTTGGTGATTAGTTTATGTTAAGAGGAGGAGAAAGAGAATGAAGAAAGAGAGAGAAGAGCAGGAAGCAGAAGAGGCCGAGGAAGAAAAGGCAGCCGAGGCAAGGCGTCGCCGGAAAGAATCAGCCGTTTCCAAGTCGCAGGATAGGAAAAAGTCGGGGGTGAGTGAGAAGAAGTCGGAGCACCACAAATCGGGCAAGGGGGACAAGTCGGAGCAACGCAAGTCGGGCAAGGGTGAGGAGAAAGAGGGTGATGGGCACAGGAAGGGAAGCGGGGAGCACAGGAAGAAGAGGAAGAAGAGGAAGAGGAGAATCGACTACCCCTACCCCAAGTCGGACGTCCTGAACCACCTCGACGACCCGAATGTTGCACAGCCCGATCCCAACAACGATCCGCTGAATGACATGAACACGCTGATCACGCTGTGAACGATACACTCTGACGTCGATGCAACAATTATCTTATTCACAAGCTCTACTCTTTCCCTAATAAATCTGTGTTTCGTTGACCAGCTCTGCGGCATGTATCTGTCATGAGGACATGGAAGCACATGGGGGCGTTTTATTAATCGAAGAAAAAACCAACAGAATCTACACACTTTTGACCACGAATCCTTACATAATGCTTTACAATAAGAACTGAGATCACAGAAATCAACGAAATGAAGGGAGGGCACATTCAACATCAGCCAAATTAATAAATTGTTTCTGAGACAGATGAGAATCAATGACACAAATGAGTTCGGAAAAGTGGTGGTCAGTAGGGGAAAGGTCGGGAAAGTATGGTGGGTGAGGGAGAACTTCGATACCTAAATTGGTCAATCTTCGCCGAGTGATTTGTGAGGCATGTGGCGTTGCGTTGTCCTGCAACAGGAGCGACACTCCTCTATTCACCACTTCCGGCCACGACTTCTGCAACTTCTCCTACTCTTGGTCTAAATCACAGCAGTGGAGCTCAGCTGTTCCTCAACTTCATCGTCAAGCGACGACCTGCGCCCGCGACCTGGTTTTTCTTCGAGATCAAAATCGCCAGAAGCGAATTTTTCGAAGCAGAGCCTCATCGTTCGTTCACAAGGACAGCCCGTCACAAAAACCGCTGTTAATGTTACGGGACGCTTCTGCAGCAGAATGTCCCAATTTAAATTCGCAGAGCATAATGACTCAATAGTCACGTCGGTTCATGATTTTGCAGAGGCCTGGAAAAGGTCGACTGGAAGGATTAAAGCGGCATCCACATATGTTTTTTGAAAGAGCAGGAAAAAACCTACCGAATGGTATGTGTGGCTTTCCCTGAGATGGAGCGATTTAAGGTAAAAACTTATTTACTCACAAATATCTCGAAACGGAGGTTAGATTTGCGACAGCCTAATATCCACCTACCACTATGTATAGCGTTTGCCAACCAGGGGCCGGATTCACCAACGACTTACAGCAATTTAGCAGGGAAAATACAGTCGAAGTCCCCGATAGCACGGTGAAATGTTTCACCACACCGCTTGATAAGGCGCGCTATCAAGAATTTCGGCTGTATTTTCTCTTTTAAATTGCTGTAAGTCGTTGATGAATCCGGCACCATATATTTTCTTAAAGTTTATCATGCGTGTAGCTATCATTGAATGATAAGCCATCACCTGAGTGAGGGGTGTACTAGGAATACGCTTCATACATGATCCACTTTGTTGTTCTAGAATCAAACATCGACAGCAAACCAGAGATCTGATTGTGAGAAATGCACACCTATAACAGAATTCCTCAAGTGATACAACAAACTCTCGAACACGCGTTGGTTAGCGATTCGAAGCCGATACACATTGGTAAATGAACGGCTAATCAAGTCAAATCAAACAGCCGCAGATGACGTCGAATTGGTGGCCATTTCAAGGCATGTTGGAGCTGAACAGAATAATGGCGACACTGCTCGCAACCGACCCACTCGGTCCGCTTCTCCTACTGACAGGTTCACAGTCGCATCTCACCGCTCAGGCGAGAACCCAGCGAGAGGGACAAGTACTATAGGGTTTTCCGTGAACAGCTTCTAAGGAGTGTTACTGAGCTGCCAACACGAAGTGTTTGGGAAGGCGTCGACTTTTTAAGTAAAGGCAATGAATGGAACTAAGGAAGGGTGTCGTTGGCAAGCATGTTGAAGCAAAACCCCGTGTCGAACAAGCGCAGTTACCATGGGAGGCAGGGAAGCGTTAACAACGAGGAAAATTGACTTCGCCGTACTGCCTCAATTTAGCCCCTAATATCAGGTGCGCTCCCAGCTTCTTCAGGCTCGGGGCTAAACATCCGACGAGCCTGAAGAAGCTGGGAGCACACCTAATATTTTCACATACTATATGTGAAATTACTCTATGTATTCCATATTTCCATACATCACCTGTATGCATAGCCGGGTTCTGCAGAAGCTTACTCTAAAATTTAATTTCTTGGTAGGATTGTGAACGACACTAGGCATGCGATTCACCGAAGTCCTCTAGTGAAACTTATTTTTGGCTGAAAATTTTATAAAGGTTGAGATCAGGTTCTTGCTTTTTTCTAATCTCGCATGTGAAAGGCAAACTGTGCAGCAAGGTGCTATTCTTCGAAGCGGGCAAATGCGAGACACGCAGGTGTATAGTAACACTTGCGTCATTGGACACCTTAGGAGCACGTTGGTGAAACGGTAAGGCGATTATGCTTCACGGCTTAGGAACAACTGGACGAGCTTATAGGTCCTGAAGAATGACTCCCATGTGTCACTCACTACTCAGGTGACTGCCACGATCTCCTGGTGGAAAACCCTCAGCGCATTTTGGATTGAGTGGCGCGAAACGAATGCGCGGCTCAGTGCATTTCCACCTAATGGGCCATGCACCAGCAGGTCGTTACAAGGGAAAGGTTTGAGGAATGTGTGTTGATTCATGACTTCGAGGTTCAAGGTGGCACACCCAGTTTCAGGTGAGTGCATTCCAACTTATGGTTAGTAAAATGAGCATTCAGCGAGAAAGAAGAAGTGGAGTGAAGATCTTCGCAATTCATGGACTGTTTTCTCCAATGACGCAAACTGTCAGTGCCATGAAGGTAGCACATCGGAGGTCTTATCCGGCATCCAAATGGGACCGTTTCTGCTAAATATTTTGTAAGGCAAGGTTTAGGAGATAAAATCCAAGATGCGTTCTTCCACAAGAAGATGAGCCTTCACCGCATTTGAGGCGCACAGTCAGAACACTACCAAGAACCGTAGGAGTCCCTTTTCAGCTGTGTGAGCCTCGTTGGATATGAAAGTCGAGGTAGAGCTCTATCTATTGTCCTCACTCAACTTCTGCAGTGTCGCCCACGAAAGGCCGCATCTCACGATATCAAGAGAAAAATCTGAATTCATCATGATTTTCTGTTGGTCTGCCGGGTGAACCACAAGTCCTGCAACAAAAGCTTAGTCGTATAAAAATGCTAGGAGTCCATATCTTACTATATATAATTCGCTTAACGTCGGTCACGTTGTCAGTCACGGGGAGGGGGGAATGAAGCCAAGATATGCCTAGGACAGTGCGGCGTATGTCAGCCGGGTTTTCTTTCAGCTTAACAATGGGCGATTGCCAGCGAACTGAAACCCCGGCGGCGGATCACCCAAGTTTACGATGTATTCAGCGAACAACGCGTCAGGGTAAGAATGAACACGTCGGCGACCGTGCATGGCGAGCCGCAGACGTGCCGAACACGTCGGCAACCGTGCATGGCGAGCCGTAGACGTGCCGAACACGTCGGCGACCGTGCATGGCGAGCCGCAGACGTGCCGAACACGTCGGTGGTACAAAACTTCAGCCCTGGGGGTAATCGAGGTCGCTAAACACGAATCTGAAGTCGACCAATCGATACCGATCGATATTATCGATTTTTTGAGGATGGCGCTCAAGTGGGGCGAAACTTCGGCCCTGGGGGTAATCGAGGTCGCTGAACACGAATCTGAAGTCAACCAATCGATATCGATCGATATTATCGATTTTTGAGGAGCACGTTCAACCGGCACGAAACTTCGGCCCTGGGGGTAACCGAGGTCGCTGAACACGAATCTGAAGTCGAACAATCGATATCGATCGATATTATCGATTTTTTGAGGACGGCGTTCAACTGGCGCGAAATTTCGGCCTTGGGGGTAATCGAGGTCGCTGAACACGAATCTAAAGTCGACCAATCGATATCGATCGATATTATCGATTTTTTGAGGATTACGTTGAGGAAGATCAGCCGATCCATCTCGATTAACATAATGGTCAGAAGGCCTAGGGAAGAATAGGAAACCCGTAGCGGCCATGGCGTCCTATTCTCGGGGTTTGGGGGCGAAGCCCTCAACCAGTCGTAGGCGGCCGCTAGGCCGCCGAAATATTATATACCATATTTGGTACAATTTGAAACACAGTTTGTCTTTTCCAGGTATGATATTAGGTTGAGTCATAAATTGTGCAACATTTCTGTTTTTTCTGGAATTCAAAGTGAACCCGCTGAAGTGTTAAATTTTGTTTGAAAGCTTTGTTTTCAAGCGATCAATCGAAGTTATCGTTAATTTGCCTTGCGAAAAAGTGTGTGATTTCATTTTCAAATAGTTCAAGCCGGGCAGCAACCCACCGACGTGGGTCAAACACATTCAGGAAGTCACCGGCAAGTTCACTCTTAACCGAGCAAATTATTGGAGGTGGTATCAGCAGTTCCTTTCCGTCCAGAAAGGCAGCAAAGACAAACACCCCCGGGAGGATCAACTGCTGTAAACATCAAGTGGAATTCTTCTCAAACCACACCAGGACTGACAGCTGATCTCCACATCTAACAACGAACCACCGCTCGTCAGCTGCAGTGGATGGAAGGTCGCCAAAATCGCCTTCGTCAGTGCCTCATGCGTTGACGGAACCAAAGTAAATCGCTGTGCCTCCGACTGCCGAGAACTCCAGCACCAGTTCAAGAGAGGGAGCCTGGATCGAATCCTTACCAGCTATGAAAAGCGGATGCTTCCTACTGCGAAGCCAGAAATCAATAGCTGAAACGCAACGAGCTTTGGTTCTGACGTCAAAACCGGAGCTCCACCGAAACAAGGTCCTGCCGTGCGTTTGGTGGGGGTGTAGTGGTCCAGTGCACCAGGAGCAGCAAAAATTAGTGGAGAAAGAAGTCGATACGAGCCAATGTTTTTTTTCCACCAGGGAAGAAACATTGGCTCGTATCGACTACGACCGAACACTTACTGTACTTCACACGCTGGCAAAAATCTAGGAATTGGGCTGGAACAAAATCAAGTAACCACCATACACCCCGGATATTGCGCCATCTGACTGCCATCTGCTTCGGTCGGTGGATCACTTCCTCCGTGGTAGGCGCTTCGCCGAATTCGATGACGTCATGGGCGGTGGTAAACGACTTCCTCAGGTCGAAGCCGACCAAATTCTACAGAGATGTAATCCACTCAGTGCATAAAAAGCAGAAGAAACTCATTTGAGAATAACGACAATTACTTGTTGTTACATGATGTTTTTTTGACGATCAAAGCTCTTACTTGGTTTAAGTCAATCATTTTTCTCTTGTGGTATAATCTTGTTTTTGCCGAAGGCAAATTTCGTTGCAAAATTTATGACTCAACCTAATATTTGGCAGATGGCCAGGAAAACACAACCATGTCCTTTTCGTTTTGCTGTTAGAACAATTGCTTTACAAGAATGTGCATTTTGTCTTTAAATAGCACGATTGGGTCCAGAAAATATGGTGCTATATTTTTGTCCCCATCGAACAAATATTTTTACTGATTTTCACTCTTTGCACACAAAAACCTGTGGTGTGAGTGCAGGTATTTTGGAAAATCGGGTAAGGCGAGCAGCTGTCATGTGTAGCCATTGTATGCATATCAGGGGTGAGCGGATAAGGGATAACGGATAATTTTGCCCGAAAATGGCCGGATAACGGATAACGGATAACGAACAAACAACGAAAATTAAAACTCGTTTTAAATCGCACTAATTTCGACAACAGATCAGGACTTAGAGCACTGTTAATTTATAAGCCATTTCTAGACATTTTAGTAGGGTTTTTTGAACGGTTTGCAATCCCCGCATTAACGACGCTCTTGGGGTTTTCTGCCGATCCATAGTAAGACAAACGCACAGCAACATACCCGCCTTTCACCTGTTTCCAAGGGGTCGGTTGGTTTTTTTATCAGCCTTACTCTGCGCTTAACTCTTTTTTTTTCAGTTAGAGCAGTTGAAAGATAGAATAGTCCTTGGAAGAGCGATTCCTCCGGTGTCTCTGGAAATAAGAAGAAGGCAGGAGACATCCAGCCAAACAAACTTCACATAACGATCTTGTCCTACACATGCTATGAACCGTTATTGTTGTTGCTGCTCGACAGCATCCCAAGATCCAAGGTGCTTCGACATGGAATTATCTGGGATGGACAAAATACTAACTTTTGAGTAATAACTGCAAGCAATTGTGTACGGCAAACACACACTCAAAGAGTTATGACATCTAGTCCTTCTGGAGCAAAGGAAGAATATCCAACCTAACCCCAAAACGGAGGTGTTCCCTATGTTGCAGATAAGTTTCACAAAAAAACTCACAAATTAAAACAAATCTACTTGTCTTCAGCACCGACTATGATAATTTTGTTCCGTAGTTTATTGCTCCCCTAAAATGTTTAATGAAGAATCTGCTTACTCTATGTATTTGGATTAATCCTATTTCTTTTGCTAGTATTCATTGCTGTACTGCAGTATTTTTTGATAGTTCACAACACCATTAAAAAGGTACCATTATCGCCTGCAATCAAATCGAACATACTGCAATCGTGTAACCACAAAAGATACGATAGAAAGAGCGGCGACAAAAAAATTCTTCCTCTCCACTTTTGAGAATTGCTAGTAGCAGTTTGTATGCCTTCTTTATCAGCACAGAGCTTGAGATGAATGAGCAATGATGTGCTAAGTAGGCCTCATACAAGTATGGTACAGGTTGACGGGCCTTCTGGAAGGTTGGAAGTTTGATATCTTTAAAACTATGTAGCCAGCTTCCAAGTGAAGAAACTTCAATTAACCCTTCTAGATTTGAATACTTCTGTTGTTTCTGACGACCACTCTTGCGATCGTGAAGGATCCTGTACATAGTCTACCCATCACCACGTCCAAAGCTAAGATTCAGCTAATTTGTTGTTCGTTATCCGGCCCAAAATAGCCGAATAAAGAACAAAAAACGGATAGGTCAAAACCCCCCGGAAACCGGATAACGGATAACGGATAACGGTTAATCCGCTCAACCCTGATGCATATCGAAATGTTCCTCAGAAGTAGTGTCGAACGTGCTGTTATTTTGGTCTTTCTGGTATCGCTCAGCTTTGGGAATTTCTGTCAAACGAAGCGGTGGCTGAATACCTAAGCCTGAGCGACGCGCTCCGACTGCGCTAATCTACTCGCTTCTCCCCATAGCTGAGTCTGTGTCTCACCTGTAGACTTGTACAGCTCCCTTGAAGATTTCGAAAAGCTATACACTGTGTAGAACCGCCCAAGTTCGACTTTCGATAAATCTTGGCATGGCGTTGTTAAACTGTTAGTGTATTGTTCTTGTTGTAGCCGTTAACCAAGATTGTTACGATCTCCTTTATTCGACTTACGTTTCGGCGAGTTTCACCTTCTTCAGAGCCTGGAATAGCCGATAACATCTATAAGACTACCAGCCCAAACATTATTTCATACTACAAGGTACTAGTCTTGAGGAAAACAGGAACGTGATCCGACACCACAGTTTCAACGACTAACCTCAGAGGTGGATGCAGAAGCGGACCACCAACACCCGCAGATGGACGTAGACGTGGGTGAATGAGCTTTGGCCCCGAGACAAACCGACTTAATCAGCCTGTGGATAAGATCACGAAGATCGAAAGCCATTGTTGAATCAGCAGTCCGAGCACATAAAGCTCACAAATATGGCCTGAATATGGCTCTTAATATTGCGAAAAACCTACAGAAAGCTGGCTTGCTTTCCTCAACGTCAAGTCCACCTTGCTCACGGGAGTATCAAAACTCGGTGGTACCGAAAGCCAAGTAACAAAAACATCCTCATTCACTGCCAATCTGCTCACCCTTCTCGTACAAAGAAAAGCATCATTAAAAAATGTTCCGAATCGCCACATCAGTTTCGTCTGATTGTGAACAGAAACTGTTCTCGATGAATATGGCTCTTAATATTGCGAAAAGTAATGGGTATCCAGGGAAGCACTGCCGTACGGCACGAAGGCTGCAAGCCAGCCACGCTGTTCGCCAAGAGGAAGAACGTACGAAAATACCCTTTTGCGTGCCTTTCATCTCAGACAAATTAAGTGCGGAGATACGCAGATGTGTTCGTAACGCTGATCTTCACGATGTGGTGAAGGTTATTGACATCCCCCTAGCACCCTAAGAATGCAACTGGTTCGAAATCGAACCTACGATAGGATGTGTCTCACACCATCCTGCGTTGTGTGCCCTAACGGGAAAGAAGGTGACTGTATGACATCGGGTGTGGTCTATCAGATGTCATGTAACGAATGTGGGGAGAATTACATAGGGGAGACAGGAAGACCCCTCTGTGTCAGAATAAAAGAGCATCTGGATGGTCTTAGAAAAGGCAAGGTCCAGACTCCTTGGGGGGAACACAGGGTTCGATGCCAGCTGGCGCGCTGATAGAGGTCTCAGTGTCGATCTTAGCGCGAGAGAGTGACATATCGGCGCGCAGGACATTAGAAGCGCTTTGGATCGCAGCTACGAGTCCTCGGGTCAAGCGGAAGGAGGAGTGCCTGGCAGTAACACAAGAGCTGGCACCCTTCGCACAGCTCTGTGGGTTTCGATCTTCGTGATCTTATCCACAGGCTGATTAAGTCGGTTTGTCTCGGGGCCAAAGCTCATTCACCCACGTCTACATCCATCTGCGGTGTTGGTGGTCCGCTTCTGCATCCACCTCTGAGGTTAGTCGTTGTAACTGTGGTGTCGGATCACGTTCCTGTTTTCCTCAAGACTAGTACCTTTTAGTATGAAATGATTTTTGGGCTGGCAATCTTGTAGATGTTATCGACTATTCCAGGCTCTGAAGAAGGCGAAACTCGCCGAAACGTAAGTCGAATAAAGAAGATCGTAACAATCTTGGTTAACGGCTACAACAAGAACAATACACACTGTGTAATAATAGGTTACGCACAGGGCTGAATATTGCATTTGCTCCAGCTCGTTGCTGCATCGTGTAACCACGACACTTTCAAGGTGTATAGGACTAAGGACATGCACCATAACAACTGGTATGCGGTTCTCTGCATTTGGAAAAAGACCCCTAATAACGTCCCCTGATTTTGTCGCAGGACTTACAGCTCATCCTGGACGCTCCGGTAGATTACGAGGGCGCTCTGCACATGCATAAGTGCCGCAATACAATTCCAATTTAAGAAGCAGCGGAGAAGCGACGGACCACAAACCACTAAGCATCAGTCATCTCTGAGCGGCTCTGGGTTTCGTGATAAAGCCGAGCTTTTCTGCCCCGTTGGAGCACCTCGCTGATAATCGGATAATCGTGGCCGGTCGTTTATGAGACCCAATGTCAGAATGTTTCACCAAACGTATTTGCTTCTTCTTTAATAAACAGAAGGAGCGCAGATGAGGGCTCACCAACTCGTTCTCACAGAACCTCGTTTAAATCCGTCGGTATCTGCTTCCGGCTTCCCCGACGAGACCGTTTTTGTAGAAGCATGCAAGCCCTTTGCGCTGTAATTTGGGGTATGCAGATTGAACAGAAAGTTGCGGCTGTACACGCTTTGAAAACGCAGAACGCACACGCAACTGACTCTGCAGATAGTTCTGAACATTAGCTACCTTGTATAAACCGAGGTATCACCGTAGGGTAATGTTGAACACCGCTAGTGGTTAAACTATATATAGAACTGCTCGCTGCTTCATTTCCAGACGCTGCCACCTGGTCCTTTCGCAACACAACGATATTCTGAACCGCCACGAATATTCCATGAGAGAGTTCCTGTTAACCAGTGACTACTACCATTTTCAAGTGCGAAACTGGTCTCTGCAAACTCTCTGTGAAACTCGCTTGCAAGCGTAAGAGTGACCACAAAATTCCCCCAGCTTTTTGCTCATCTTCAACTACCTTCTTATGATTAGAGAAGGAACCTGCTCTACACGACAAAAAAAGTGAGTCCGACATCGTCCTTCACGTTAATGACGGCCAAAATTTCGTAGGTGCTGTGGCGTGGCCCCACTCTGAGGGTTCTCATCAAGCTAGCGGTGGGCAGTCATGAGTAGTACTGCTCCACCATGATCTTTAAACTATGAGGAAACGGTGTGTTTAAATTGTATCGAATTTTGACCACTCTAACCTTAATACGACCAAGTTTTACTACAGTAGTTATGTTATTTACTTAATTATGCTGTGGTCTTTATATATTTACACGACATACCAAAAAACTTAAACTGGACATAACTACGAAGCCCCAATGAATCTGTCAACCAAGCTGCTGATAAAATTTTACAGGAACATATAAATTTTGAAGCATGTGACCGTTCACCCCATCCAAAACTTTGTATTCTAGACTTACCGACCGTCTGTTGGAATTGTGTCGAATACTAACTACATCTTATGGTGTCTCTAAAGTCTGAGACTGAGGAACAGCACCCCGCAACTTGTTGCAAAATGGGTACTCAAAAGAACAAGTGCTGACCAATGCAGTGTAACTCTGCTGTAAGACTACCAGCAGGCAAAATTGTCTTAAATGGAAGGTCAGAAAAATGAATTTTATTTATTTATTTATTCAATGCATCTAGCGTGAGGAAAATAAGAAACAGATCAATACGAAAACACAAACCCACAACTTCAACAACATGTAAATCAAAGCATCAGCCTAGTGAAACGAAACATCGCCTCCAACAAGGCGTATAACATAGTAAAACACTCCAAAATTTTTACCTTGAGAGACACCTACAGGTTTGAACAGAGAGTTCCTTCAGGTCATCGTGCTTACCAAGCAAAAGGTTGAACTTTCTGAGAGCTCTAAAGGTTCGACTCGGACCTGGTGGGACTCTAAATTTCAGCTTACCTCTTACAGACCTTGTCATTATCGCATCGAAGAAATCCGATGGATTTATTGATCGCTTTTGAACGAGAATCTTGAACATCATTATAACATCAGCAATCTCTCCTCTATTCTTCAGCGAAGGAAGACCAAACACCTCGGCTCGCTGCGGACCCCTTGGAACATTACTGTAATCCATTGAAAACATCTGTTTTGTTTTGTGTTTATGCGAACTGAGATGTTAGGATTACGCCACACACTCCTCTAAAGGCTCTAGTTGTCGCTACCACTCACTGCGAAGAGGCTGCATGCATAATTCAGTCTAATAGTAAGAGGCCCCTTGTTGCTTTATATAATACCAGACGTTCAGCGGCCTAGCGCCCGCCAAATGCCTGGTTGGGGCTTCGACCTCACACCCCGAGAATAGAACAACTCCAATCTTCCACCGATCTCCTTTAGGCCTTCATACTTTTATTAATTTAAAAAAACGGTTTTACTATATAGACTACTGCGGCGGAATATGGTAGGGCAGCACGTTCAGTGCTCCTATGAAGCGCATCAACCCTCTAGACGCGATTTATTCCCCAAAGTGTCCGGTCGTTCTCTACGTGGCGAGAAACAGATCATGAGAGTCCCGATCCGAAGTGCTTGATCTGCAGAGACAAAATTAAAATTAATATTGGTCGGCAGGTGGACACCGTTTACGGTTCGACGGCAATAATACTCCTCTAATCCCGTGGTCACTTTCACTACCTCTTCCCCCACCCCCCCCCCCCTCCCTCCTCGCCAATACTACCTTACCTATGTGCTGGTAAAGAAACAGAGAGAGAGAGAGAGAGAGAGAGAGAGAGAGAGAGAGAGAGAGGGAGAGAGAGTCAACCACGCACGTGTGACACTGAATCCTGCGACTCACTTGTCACCCGCTACCACGACGAATATATCACTCCTTCTGCACCCCGACACATGTGCCACCACTTCTGCGACCAGTCTTCAGAAACACGATGCACATTGGTCAATATTGAGAGAAAATACTGGTTCCTCTTACTCCTCTCTCTCTAGTGGTCCTCTTTTGCTGATCCCCTCTTCACTGGTCTCCTTCCTACTGGTCCCCCTTACTCGGAATCCCTACGCAAGTTGGACGTCTTCATACGTCTTCTGAATCCCTACGCACGTCAGACGATGCCTTCAGCACGTGTTTTGAATCCCCACGCACGTTGGACGACGTCTTCGGCACGTCTTCTGAATCCCTACGCTCCGCACTTGGTCCTCATTCACACCCTGACGCGCTGCCCGCTGAATATACTGCAAACTTAGGTGAAAAGATGTCTACTTCAGTGCGGCGTATGCCAGCCGGGCTTTCTTTGAGCTTATCCATGGGCGTTTGCTGACGAACTATATCCTTGGCGGTTGATCGTCCAAGTTTACGAAATATTCTAGGGGCTACGCGTCAGTGTATGAATGGGGATCGAGTGCAGGGCGTAGGGATTCAGGAGGCGTGCCCTAGACGTCGTTCTGGTGCGTCTGGATTCAGAAGACCTGCGCTAGACGTCGTCCAACGTGCGTAGGGATTCAGAAGACGTGCTGAAGACGTCTTCCAACTTGTATAGGGATTCCGAGTAAGGCCCCTGTTATACTCCCGCGGGAGCTTCCGCGGATGGGTGGAAATCGCCCCTGGACCCCGCGCCGGGCCACTCGTCGCGGCCACCCGCGGATCGCCGCCGACTGACGACGAGAGGGGTCTTGTGACGCTAGCCGCCCCGGACGACGACGACCGTCCGCGGTGCACCTTCCACCCGCGGACGTCCCGCGGATGCTTCCGCGGGAGTATAACATAGGCCTAAGGGCGACCAATATGAGAGGACCAACAAAGGGGGACCACTAGAAGGGAGGGGGAGCGTGAATGAGGGACTAGCATTTTCCCTCAACATCGTTCAGTGTGTGTCGGCGATGGGTAGAGAGAGTGACTATGGGATTCCGAGGAGTATTATTGCCGGCGGACAGTGAGCGGTGTCGACCAATACCGACTAATTATAAATATGATTTTGCTGATTAAATACCGGATTAGGACTCGCATTACCTGTTTCTCGACAGGTAGAGAGCGAGCGCCTCAGGGAATAAATCGCGTGCATGTGATGGAGGGTGGATGGACTTCATATGCG
Organism: Heligmosomoides polygyrus polygyrus; assembly: GCA_947396885.1. Classification (NCBI taxonomy): domain Eukaryota; kingdom Metazoa; phylum Nematoda; class Chromadorea; order Rhabditida; family Heligmosomidae; genus Heligmosomoides; species Heligmosomoides polygyrus. The sequence goes on from OX377203.1 coordinate 36,254,161, forward strand.
CAGTGGAAATTCTACCCTACCATATCTCACTGCACTGCACTAATCCATATAGTAAATCCAGTTTTTTACTGTAAGAAGGCCTAGAGAAGAAAGGAGGAAGATTGGGGTTGATCTATTCTCGGACGTTTGGCGGCCCTAAGCCGTTGAACGTCTGGTATATATAGTAAGACATTTAAACTCAGCCGTCACTACCAACACATCTACGATGATGACAGTAGCTGAAGCCAGTGGCTATTACTGCCGACAAAGTTATCGCGTTTCAAATTGTGCTTGCAGCTCTTTGTACCAGAAACCCGCTTCCTTTTCCATTTCAGTAACAGTTCATCCCATGTTCCACATCTTAGTATCAGTGCCTCCATATGGAACTTATCGATATTCCCCACTCATTTACGGCTCTTCTGCAAATTTAAGGGACTGGCTCTCTCCTACTAGTCAGATGCCTGTTGTTGCGCGTTTGTTGGAGCCCTCGTATTCGAATACGGCCTACGGTCCCTGATAGCACATATTCTTAGATACAGACATCGTGATCCTGCCATATTAGTGGGAGGAAACTAAGCTTTGGTTTCTGAAGCAAGTTTAGGCGAAAATTTCCACACTTCTACACTTCTATCTATGCACTACCAAAGACACAAACTCGTTTTCGAGTGCTTTAAATTCTTCACGCAGTAGGCTGCAGGCGAAAAACGAAGCCTATCTGGGCCACCTAATATTTGGAGATCACTGTATTTCGCTATTCACCAACCCTGGATCTACTAACGGTCCTTTCAATGTGACCTTCTCGACCTTTGTATTGGCTGAATGAATGGAAAAATGTGTAGGCTTGCTCAATGCAACCCTGCCTTTAGAGTTTGATGGCGTCTACCCCATCAAACTCTAAAGGCAGGGTTGCCGTCAGTTAGCCAAGCACTGATGTGCCTCGTGTGGACACCGACATCAGCTCATCAGCAGCATGTAGAACGCTCAGGATCACCAAGAGCAGCGCACGGCTCTGCAAGTCTCAAACAGGCGAAGGATCAAATTTTTATTCGCGCGATGCATCATCGATTTACAATCGAACCAGTGTCACGGGAACAACTTGCTCTGCTTTTGCTCTTCGAAGACTGAATAAAATAGGCGCACAAATAATAGACTCTGCAAAATGCATCAAAATAACAATGAGAGACAGGAGAACTCTTATCTAGCGACGAAACGAAACAGTGTACATCGTGGGGAAGCGAGGGCGTACGCACTAGCCGGGCCGGAGCTCTCACGGGGAGCAGTGGACTGGAGGACGAGATAGGTGCGAGTGGAATGGAGCGGCCACGACCCACTAGTGTGCACGCCTTTGCACTAGAGAACACATGAGACAGGCGCACAACTCTTAACAACCTGAACCTTAAGTATAACGCTATCGGCGACCATCCGATCTAAGTCGTCCGCAGAGGAGCTACAGCACGCGGGCGGCGCGGCGCAGGGCGCCACGAAACGCCGCGTCATGGGTCGGGCGGCGGACATGGCAACGAGAGTCGAATTCAACGAAGCAAATCGCTACAGCCTCACGAACACAACAAGAGACGGAGAGAAGGAGATATGTGGCGCGACGACGTCACCGCCAGCGGCACGTCTCTCCTGCCGGCGTTGGCCGGAGCGGTGACGTCGCCAGAACCGGGAGGGACGATCCTTAACGAGAACGCGGACATCGAGACCAGCTCGACGCGGCTTCTGCGCTCGCAGAGATAAGAACAAGGAGGAAATGACTGATTCGAAACGAAGGTGGCGACATGGTCAGCACACCAAGCGGAAGAAGGGGGCCGGAACAGGCGAACCAGGTCGTAGCGAAAACGAATGTAGATCTCGAAAGGAAGTTCACAGCGAACAGAAAGAGCAGTGGAGTGGAAACACGTGCGTCACATCTTCGTCCGTTTCAGGCCCATTCCATTCGGCAAGCTCAGACCGTTGATCAGCTGCTGTGCTTGCGGTATGTACATACTGGCCGCGTGCTGACTCGACAGAAGGTCGACCTGAAGAATAGAACGAAATTCGCACCAAACCGAGAATATACAGGTGTCTTGATAGTTGGGCATGGCAACGAAAGCTTTAGAGAGGAACGTCGAAGAGAGCGCATTCGCTAATCTCTCTCTTTCTTCGGTAAGGGTGTATGAGGGAGGTGTCTAGCTTCAATGTAGGACTGAACAGAGCTTAGGTTCGGGTGATGGTGTACGGTGGTCTTTCAGCACTACAAAGTCTGCAATTGGGTCTGAAACTGCCTGAGGAGGACAATATAGAATGCTTTCACTGATAGCTTTTGATATCGAATGGGAGAATGGGTACATGTCTACAATGGCCTACAAAAGCAATGCCGAAAAGCGCCAGCAAATAAGTGCACCGATCCTATACGCTCCTCAAGTGGCCTTTCCCCTCGATGCAGCAGGGACTCACCAAGAAACTATCTCAACGGTAGGTCGGAACGGCCAATGTGTTGTACATGGGCAGAATCGCCTCTCTCTGGGAAACAACAAAACGCAAATATCTCGACCCCAATACAACTCTGCATAGAGTTAGGGACGACAGAAGTTGGGCCGTTGGCGGCGTTAGCCCCATGCCTGGAGGCGGAGGGCGGGCTCAAGTTGACTGGAAACAGCGATGATGAGCTAGTGATGGTGGCGCAGTGCGTCAAGGGGCGGCGTAATCCCCATAATCGCCGTTTCCAGCCAACTTGAGCCCGCCCTCCGCCTCCAGGCATATGGCTAACACCGCCAACGGCCCTATTTCTGTCGTCCCCAACTCTGCTCAGAGTTGCATTGGGGTCGAGATATTTGCATTTTCTTGTTTCCCAAAAAGAGGCGATTCTGCCCATATACAACACATGGGCCGTTCCGACCTACCGTTGAGATAGCTTCCTATCAGAAGCACAGGCGGGATGCATGAACTATCGAGCAACTGTTAACTTCCAGGCAGGGACTTCAATGGGTCACTAGTACCACAGCTGACAGCGGGCGAGAAACTCCGAGTTGTGGACAATTTGAGATCCTGCAGCTTGGATATACCGCACTCTGGAGTTCCCTCCCTTGTCGAGCTCAGTGCTCTCAAGCCAAAGATAGCGTGTACGATGTTCTGATTGGCTGCGGCGCCCCTCGCCAATCCACATTGTAAACTACAGCTCCGCAGCTCATCCTTCAGTCACGTCCATCTCCACTAACGTGACGGGGTTGGGTGCCTTCCTGCTTGCGGCGTAGTTGCGCCACCCACCGCGCAGCGCGTCACCATATTCGACATGGACCTCAATTTTTCGCGCCGCCCCATTTATCCTTCACCACCATAATACACCTCATTTTACGGAACTTTGGAATGCTGTAGTGGACGAATCGCGCACCAAAGAAAGGAGCTCAGGGCGGCGCGACGAACAGCGGCTGGGCGGCTTGCGTCGTGCAGGCGTAGGAAAACCCCTTAACACGACCTACCATTAAAAGGGGCATCTTGAGAACATTGAGGCGATGTCTAGATTTACGCCCGCCCTCTGAATCCTGCCAGCAAGCAAGCCATCGGACTAGAGTCCTAGCGGGAACTACAGCACGCGATCTGAATGCAGCTCAAAACCCACGAATCGCCGACTGTGCTCACTGCCCTAATCACTGCTGCGGGAAGGGAACCACCAAATGCGCTGTTTCATACTGACGTCAGCCTTCAAAGATCACTAGAACATGAACAAGGTGACCGACCTATAGCGGTCAGAAAATGTTCAATCTTTGGCGGTACACGATCGTCCTATAGTCATCACTGCAGAGCAGAGAAACGAAAGACATTTCATGAAGCCGAAAATGATTAACGCCATCACGCAACATTAGTAGCGGGGGAGAAGTAGAGGCGCTACCGGCGCTTATTTGGAAGGCAGCGAATACGCCCGCCTTGCTCAAACAACTCTGGGGTTTTAAACACCAACAAGCATCGAAGTGGCAACTTGCCGTCTAATTCTAACACCATTCCCTTTATTTCGTCGTAGCCACAAAGACCTAACCCCTCGCGAATATATCCAGAGGTCCTCTTATTACATGCTGGAAATCGGGATAGGTTTGATGAGCTTCCGATGCTGCCATTCTCCTACTGATACGCGGATATTTAGCAAGACTGCTTAGTAAAACGATCGACCATCTTTGCCAAAGAGTCGTCATGTCCGATGACAAACCAAAGTCGAGGGAAATCCAGATTTAGCCAGCAATCGATCATGGATTTAGCGAATCACATTTTACAGGCTCCAAGTGTTTCAAAATGTTAAAACAGACCACAGCCTACCTTTATCTTAACGTAAAGTTCGAATCATAGCGATTAGATCTTACATCGACAGGCGACTCGGCTCGCAGATCGCTGCTGAGCGGCATTCCTTTCAGACACACGCACCGAGCTTCTCGCTCACGCAACAGCGCGGTCACCCTTTCGAGTTCGCGTCGGAGCACTTGGTTTTGCGTCTGAAACACGCCCTGTGAAACGAAAGTATAGCACATCGAGGCGACGACGTCGTCGAGCCGAAGCGGACGCGGGAGGCGGCAACTCACATTCAGCTGCACCTTCTCCTGCTCGAGCGTGTGCACGCGGGTGATCATGTCGTCGTGCTCCTCCTTCTTCCGCTTCCTGTAGCGAACGGCCGCCGCTTTGTTCCGCTCGAGAATCGTCATCCTGCAGCTACAACGTGATCAGAACAGAAGTGTTTCACCGCATCTTACGACCGCAATATCTTGGGAAGGAGTCTTTTTCGGCTGCGAACTCGAAATTTTGAACGGACCCAAATGGGTGCTCCCATCGGCAAAATGTAGAGCAATCGAATCCCTTGGCAGAAGTATAGCCCTCTGCCTCCAACTTTTCAGTCTACAACCCGAAAACTGCCCTATCTGCCCTACCTGATGATGAGGTAAACTCTGCTCCTCGTCATCGCCCCTCTCTAATGTACTTCCATCGAGTGAAGAGCTCCAACGACAAAAAACACCGCTTTTGCCTGCATCTCACTGGTGAACCAATTCAAAGAAAACGTTCCCGTTCTATGCCGTATTAGCAGGTCACGCTGCTTCAATAAGGAGCAACCGTTCTCCAACTAATACTTGACTGTATGACGGTGTGGTCTCCTTACAGAAGAACTGCGACATCATGGAAGTAAAGCTCACTGAGAAGTAAGCGCTTATCATTGAAGGCATGTCTCCCAAAAAGGCCCCGAATGGGACAACACGTTCCTTTTGCAACCTAGACCGCGAGCAGCCACAGCTGCTGAGCACGCTTTCATGGCATTTCGACAAATGTCTACAGACGTTAAACTCTATGAGAACTGATGCTGTTCGAAACGCGTGGAGCTCTAAGGATGAAATTCGTAGGATCGACGCGAGCGACCGAATCGCCTGTGTAAAGTAAGCGAACAGATCCATGTTGCGGAATCGATCGACCAAAAGCGATCGATATGCTTTGCCCGGACGATCAATCGCTACCGTCGCAGACTATGAACGGGCTTTAAGCAGAAATGAAGTCATTGCTTCCCATTTTTGTTTACTCGATGAACTTTTTGATCTTTTACCGCGTGGTAGCGCCGTCGCCAGCTATCGCGTGCACCCGATAACAGCCAGCTAGCGGTTCGGATTTCACAGTCCAACCAAGCCTTCCACCTCTATGGGGTCGGTGCTTTGGTACCAGACCTATCTGGAAATGATAAAACGCTGACTCGTACATCGGCTGATCACTGCAAGCCATTGTATAAACCAAATACTCATTCAAATCGGCCCCACTATATGCCTAAAGTAGAATGCGTGGCGTATCCCAAAATGGATTGAGTAACGCCAGCCTTTATCCTTTATCGTTCTTCAACATACTTTTTGAATATTGAGAGACTTGATAGCGACACAAATAAGACTCGTTACTGGATCAGCACTTACCGAAGAGATGCAAAAGCTTGCTCTCAATAGGAAATTAAGTCTTCTCAGTGGTTCACTTTAAAAAACTTCAAGGTCCAGATCATGGAAGGATTCAGTCCAGGTCGGGATATATTTGATCCCAAAATCTGAATGCGAAAAAGAGCTGCGACTGTTCAAAAAAACTTTAGACCTCTTCGCAAAGTGTACTGATTTCGTTTCGAATCTGAACACAGGACCAAAACTTTCATAGGGAGAAACTGATGTTGTGCGGGTGTGGAAATGACTGGGTGGGGAACGGAGAGCAGACGGTGTACCAGCCTCTGCGAAATACATGTCGGTCCACTGGCTGTAGACCTGTTACAGCGACGGAGGATACTGTCACCATTACCGTAGTAAACCACAGGATGTTCCGAGATGTTCCGGAAACCAACTGTATCATTTTCTCCCTCCAGTCCTTCACATGGCACAACTCTGGCCTAGCCGAAGGTGTAAGAATACTACGACCGAAGTGTTGACATTTATTGGGACACTCTGTAAAGGCAGTTCCAGGCAGTGCTCGATAAGACAAATACCAATATGAGCCCCTTCATCCTAAAGTAAAGCCCTTCAGTAACCCCTCACCACATCCATTCACACCCTAGGAGCAACATATCCCACGTAGAACGTTTTCCATGTTGTTTCAGCATCAGAGCCTACGCTTTCTCGTGCCGTTTCCAGTAGGTCGCAAACTGCGCGAACACTTCCCGAAATCCCATTTATGAAGCGAAAGATAACACACTTCCTCTCATCAGGGAGCATGTCAGCCGCGAATGACGCTCTGCCTCGACCGCGTCCTCTACCCGATCCAGAAGAAGGCGGCGGTGCTTCGCGTTCAGTGCTGAAAATTCAAACACCATGAACTAAGGTCCTCTGGGGCCCGTTGTCAGGTGAATGGCTGCGTCCTACACTGAACTCACCCAGAAGCCCTCACGCAGACTAACTATTTTAGATCTCAAGCATGCTATCTATCCGCAAAAGCCAACTGCACATGTAACTAACGTTGGCTTTGACGGGCTCCTGTCATCCAGCGATAGAAGATGAGGTGCGCCGGTCGACGCCACGGTAGGAGGCAACGTGCCGCAGTTCGACGACGGCATCAGCGGCTCTTCTTGATCATAGTACCCAGTGGTACTCTGAAAAGAGAGTGCATTAGTTACAAAGTGCCATCCGAAACGCAGCTGCGCCAGTTTCAGCACTCCTCCACACTCAAACTCAAGGAAGCGTTAAACGTTCACTACAGCAATGATGCACGAAGGAGCTCCAGCTTAAACAGAGGGAAGCGGGGGTGGGCTAGCTGCGCATCTCTGGGCAGTTTCCTCGGGTCTGCAAACCCTCATCCAACGCTTCGTCCTCTTTTTCACTTTTTAGCAAGCGTGCTATGCACACATCCACAGTAGCTGTGACCGGTAGCCACGATGCTATAAAGGACTTCCTGTGCCCCGACGCCGACATAGGCTACATATGTCTGGATAGAGTCCTTCCATCTTTCCTTGCGGTGGCGGTCTCTTGCCAGCTGCCTCGAACTTCAGGCCAAAGCCTATAAAATGATCCACCTCAGACGTAGTTCCCTCATCTACAGCTGGAAGCAGGCTGTCGTCATCACTGCCTTGACATCTTCCTTCCGTCCCCTGCTTGCCATGCCTACCCACATATCCACTAACCAAGCATCATCACAGCAGCATGCAGCTACCGCCCCACGCCTTATCCAAGGCCCAACACTAACCTTCACAGGAGGAGGCGGGAGGAGGGGGCCGGCCTGGTTTATAGCTTCTGCGTTTTAAGTGTTCAAGAGCATCTACGAACGCAAAGTATTTCAGCCCGCTTCCTCAAGTTGATCCGTGATTTGTTTAGCCGACTCCTCATAGGTAACCCCAGACTGCATGTTTCGAATGGGCTGTTTCCGAGGCATGCAAATCGCTCCATATCGATGACCTCTCTCGGTCCAGAATGCGTCTTGAGCAGCCTCCCTCTAGATCTCGAGCGAAGAGGACAGCACTCAAAGCAGACCCTTGGTGTACCCCACTACTACATCACCTCATGCAAGACTAGGCCCCTAGCTTCCGAGCATTCATACGTCTCTTTTGACCGTGAACAAGTCTCTTGTGTTTCCTTAGACGAACTGGACCATCGCTCGTTTCCAAAACAAAGGATCCGCTAAATACCATTCACTGTTATTCACTGAACAACGTACATGTTTGCTGACGGCCGGCTTTACATCCCTGGGATCCCAGCTCGCCGGATCGACTCCTGCAGCTGCCGCTACCGCAGAAGCGGCTGAATGTAGGGCCGATAGGAGATGTGCTTGTGAGACAGGTGTCACTCCCTCTGATTCGGCGGAAGGACGCTTCCTTAAAACACAAACAGTTAACTAAGGCATTGGCAAAAGAACTGAATTCGAACATTTGTATCTATTCAGCAAATACGTGGACGACGACTCACTCTCCCCCAGACTGATCCTTCATGCGCGGCGACTGCACTGGGCTGATTGCGACGCTTCGAGGTGGAGGTGCCAGCAGTCCTCCGCTGGTTGATGGAGCGCACTGAGCAGCAGCGGCCGCAGCAAGGATTCCAGCAGAGTTCGGTGCAGAGCCGGACGGCGTTAACGAGGAGAACATCGAGAAGTCCGGCCTTAACACAAACTCTGAGAACGGAGAACACCGATACAGGAAGCGTCGCAGCGTCGTCGTCTTGAAAGTCGAGGAGATATCTCTCACTGAATTACCGCTGCACACATCATTTAACAATCAGCAACAGGCGCTGGGCAGAAGATAACAAAACCACGACCTTCGTCGGAGAACCGTTTGCTCCTGACCAGTTAGGGAACGGAAAAATCATCTCGTACCCTGTGCTTTCGACCTCTCGACACAGCCTCCCAGCCTCAAGGTCTCCAGGGACCGAGTCAGCTTGCTCCCCAAACCTCACCTTGCTCTATAGCACGGCCTTTCACCCCTCTAACGCCCGAAATGGCTATGAAATGAATCCACTCACAATTCTCCCATTCGCTGGGCTTTGCGAACACACGCTAGCATCTCCAAATGCATCAGCACTAACTAGAAGAAGTTGTACTACCATTCACCATGAGTGTGTGACACGAGGTGTTCGTAGACTGACCTACCCCGTGGTCCTACCCTCTTTAGCTCAAAATAGGGGATGACCTCGTGACAGGCGCAGCTCCCAGTTGCACCGCCCACCGAGGAGCAACATTGCCTCTCGCAAGATATTAACAACGCAGATAAAACCCACGTAGAACAATTAGATCCCCACAGCCGAATAATGCATAATGAATAACACAGCAAGGCTCACTTGTTGATGTAGTTAATGGTGTGGAGACGATCCGAGTGCATGTCAAGCACTGCATTCAGCACATCGGCAGTTCTCGGAGCCTGCTGCGAGCTGGAACCGTCAGCATTCGCAGAGTTCTCCCTCATCTGCAAATAACTCTCAAATAGACCAATGATATTGCAGGTCCGTGACCTCTCGAGTACCTGCAGCAGCAGCTTCGAGATGTCGGCAGTCTTCAGATTCTCGTTCACCACACCGTCGGCGTCCGTTTGCAGGATGCTGATGTTTGAGAATATCCCGGGCGAGTCGGACAGCGATGACGGCAGTTTCAGTAGAGAGAACGCTGAAGAAGCAAAAATGCCTTTCTTTACAACTAATCACTTCATCGCTATCCTCACCGTTAGTGCTAAGTAACGACATGGTGGCCGGAACGAGGCCGTTCGCCTCCAGAGCACCAGTTGTCATCTTCCTGTTCGCTTCCCGAAACTTTGCTTCGAACGGGTTCACAGTCATGCACTTCTGCATCAGTTCAGCAGTCAGCGGGAAATCTGTAGTGAAGGTCGATTTTACAGTGGAAACTGCCAACTCTCATAGAAAGGAGAACGGCTGGCATAAGCCTCGTTGAAAATGCAGCCAAATTATATGCCTCTAGAGCAGTGCTCATTCAAGCGAACATCTGGAGACTGAAGTGCGCTCCAACACACAACCTTCCTACCATGTTCGATGTCACCTTAATCACAGTACACCGTTTCGCCGTCGTTGCAGAACACGGACACTTCATCCTCTACCCTACAAAGAACCACTGAAATTGACCAATAGACCTTTTCTAATAGAAATCTTTCGTGAGATTTAAAAGTGCCCATTTAACCAACGTGACCACTCTCTTTGCAACGTTCGCCACACAAAAATGGACCTGGGCTAACGAGGTCAGGCGATTACCACAAATATTGTGCAACGAGGAATCGGAACTGCGCTCGGTGCAACACAGTTCATTTCTGTCAAGAAAGGCTACCGGAGTTCTGAGACTGATGTAGCTTTTCACAGGGCGTCGAAAACTAGGTGAGCCGCCTACCTAGTTGCCCCATACTCCGCTCTCAAAGCTTCCGTCGGACTTCTTGGCATACCTCAATCATATTTCACAATTTTACACTGCAAGCAGCAATGCGAGAATTAAGGAGAGCGTGAAATTACCTCGTCGAATGCGACAATCGGAAAACATACATCGTTGGCATCTATGTAGGACGATGACCCATAACGTTGGCAGAGCCACGTGATTCATGTACGGAGTACAAAGCGTCATACCACAAACGCAAACTCAGATTAACCAATTAACTACAATTCTACTTACTATTGCAGTTCGGCAATAATCACACTTTCTGAATTAGTGTTTCCAGTGTGATTCACCTCCTTCTTTCCTTCTGTTCAGTATTATGCATACCACTTTACCTTCTAAGTCTACAGTCCTTAACATACCGCAACGTCTGCATTTGCGTTCTGGATATTAGGAATGACCATATGGTACAATACTACCATTGTCATGAGGTGGTTCGTCGTCATACGTGAACACCACCGCTCAGGAGACATAATCAAGCCAGAATGCACTTCGATTTGAAACATTCGTAATATGACATCATTTCGCTGAAGACCATGCGGCCCATCGAACAGATCTCGGGTACGAATGCGCACTTAAATAAGAATCAAACACCCCCCCCCCCCCCTGCAAAAAGGCAGCGAGCCACACTTCGGTGAAGAACAACTTGTCCCTACGACGCTTCTAGTCACGATGTACCCTTTTTCGTGTGTGTTCACACGAATTACCCGGCAGCTTCAGCTCAGCGCTAAGCTCACTTTGCACCGCATGCCTCCTGCGTGACTACACAGTCATCGTTGCTGGCGACTGTTGGAATTCGAGACAGTTGGTACTTAGTAATACATCGCAATGCCTGGCTTCGAAACCAATCTCACTCTACAAATGTCACAATCACCAAATCTCACAACAAACTACGGAGGCAACTTGCAGATATTCAAGAAACCCCTCCCCCCCAAAAAAGGTAGGACCACCTGAGGACGGCTGGTAGTACTATGCATTAATCCTAAGCTTCCTATATATTTCAAAATATAATACAAAGGTATTCGTTTGAGTGTTAACAAAGAGTATGGTCCTGAAGAAGGGAACAAACTTCGCTGCCAGGCATTCTCACTTTCCACCGTAGGAAATGGATCGCGACGATGACTCTTGCACAACGGCGCGAATTCATCACAGGACGTCATTCATTACTGGCAGGAAAGTGCAACGCTGACCGATGCACTGAATCAGCTGCTACACCCCTTGGGATCGCCGCGCGAGGCAGCTCTTGATATACTGATTAGCCCGATATCACCTTTGCGATGGAAGTGTAAAACACGACTTGGCCAACCTTCTCGAGAGATGCACCATGCATTATTCTTCAACCGTATATCGCGAAGACGCTTTAAATACGCTTTTAGGCTGCAATGAATCGTGGTGGCCAGCCGATGTGTAGGACTGTGTAATGCTGCCCATACAATCCTGTCACCAATTCACTGACCCATGAAAGAAGCCGAACGAACTACCGATCGATTCATGGAGCAACAAGGGAACACGTCTCCTACCTAGAACATCACTTGGACCACATCTTCGTTTAAGAACAAGAACGAAGCATAAGGCAAATTTGCGTATGCAGTTGATCTCTTCAAGTGAGACACTCCTTCCCGCTCCCAGTTTCCCACTTTTACTTTTTCCTATCCAGCATGCCTCGTCTCACTTATTGAACGTTTTGTGTCTCCGAGCCGCCACTGGGTGCGTACCAGTATAATGAAACTCCAGAGATACGGAGTCCGCCCGGTGTTGCGTGTCCTGGGAGACCGGGATCAGAAACTACACCGCGAAATACATTGTCCCTCTACTGCTACTCCGGCTGGTGTTCTCCTTCCTACAGATAGCGGTGTGGCTCATATTACTGTTACGTGTTTTTGATATAATAAGATCCTCCAAAACTTTCCGTTTGCAACTCCCGTTGCATCTAGGCGTACTCCGGTTGGAATGGTTTTTTTTTGTAGAATCCACATATAAATATAGTTTACCTAGCGTTGGATCGACTGAGAGTAATGCTTACCACTCAGAACGCGCATTTGTTGTCCCTTTCCTTTTATTTCAAATGTTAATTTCCATTAACCAGTACTTGAAATTGTTGATTTTTCTTGCAAGGGTTTTTTTTTCGCCCACTACTCTGTCCTTACTAACCTTGTCTTTTATTGTTAAAATCCTCAGCACGCTCCTCAGTGGCGTAGCATATAAATAAATAAATAAATAAAGGGCGACTCCCATCAGTCCCTGCTAAGATGGCTTGGGGCCAACAAAAAATCAATCCGTGCTGGGATGGTCTGCGCGGGATTCGAACGAAGAACCCCTACTTGCAGTGCACACGACTTCTGTCGCCTCCACGCGTCCAAGTAAAGAGAACGTTGAGCTAAGTCAACAGGTACATGCACGGCGGAGGTATCCACCTGATAGCGAACACACATGCCCTGGCCAACATGAAAGAAACTGGTACAATGCCTTTGCAGAAACATCTAAATGCGAAGACATAACGAAGAAGCAAGAAGAAGGTTCGCTTTGTTTTGCACACAGCTTTGCTGGCGAACGCTGGAATCTGGAGGAGGGAAGCGCTGACATCTTTCGTGACATTTACGCGCGGCGGCCATGTGTTGCTACATAACCTCGCTACCGGGCGACGAGTGTACAACGCAGAGTACATAACGCGAGATTCTCCCATTTACTGCGACATAAATGCACAACGGCCTAAGCACTGCCCTTAAGCAAATGCAGCGACTTCTACTCCGTATTGGAACCCGCACTCCACACCACCACGCGTCAGCAATGATGGGTCTTGTAGTGGCTCACAACCAACAAATAACAGCTCTACCTGTCACTCCATCGTTGCATAAAATAAAGAACGGTCCAAGGTGACAGTGGTAGCATAGCATAGCCAGTTCAGCAGCGCAGTAATACGGCGACCGCAACAATGACGCGCCGGGACGCATCATGACCGCCACCTACTGATGGCGCTGAGACACCACACATCACACTTCCACGAAAAAGATCGGCCAGAGGCTGGCTTACTGACCAGCGGTTAAATCGCAATGTAAAACGCAGACACATTCTCACGGCTGTCTATGGAGAGCTTATGAACTGGGCACACTACATTTTATTCCAAACCCGTTAGCTCTACGACACTCTTTCGATTTGAGCAAGTATTGCGAGAACGGCAGCGATGAAGATTTTACGGCACAATGCTCAGCTATAGGCACATGACGTTGCTATTCCCAGCTACCAATTAGTTGCTTGCTTAGCAGTAAGCAAAGCCAACAACGAACTCTCCAACAGCTGGTGTGGAACGGATTACAGAGGTGAAAACTACTCACCTCCAAGTGGCGTGGTTCCTCCTAATCCAAGAAGTCTTTGTGGATTCGGTGTCTCCAGCAGATCAACACCCGGCGACACGTCGCTCGTCGAGATCTGCACCCGCTGAAATTCGAGGAACTCATCGACAAACGAACCAAGAACATGCTTGTGATAATGAATCTGTTCATCAGTCCGCCCAAGTAAAACTGATCGCTGTTTGAAAGATTTCACAGTACGAATCACGCTACCACATAAACCGATATCGATTTCATCGACCGACACAAACTGGCGGTCGGGTGGGAGCAACAGATTCAGTCGAAATCCTTCCAGCTCATTAGTAGATGCCCCTGAAGCCTCAAGCTCAATACGAAACTTTTGAAGGAAACGATTTGAGAAACCTTAAGAGCAGAGAACACGAGTTATACAAATCACTTCATTCCATAACCCCTCTCTTCTGACCGTAAACCGTTATCGCAAGAGAATGACGTCAGCGATATGAAATAGAGAGCATCTTCTCGTTCATTCACTTGTCTGTGGGGAAATTCTCCTAGACTAACTGTAGCGAGCTAAAAGAGATTTAAAAAGTCAGCGGAGTGACGACGGGCGCCGCCGCTGACGTAACGGACGAGAACCAGTTCGAGCGTGGCGCACTGCCAACACGGTTTTCACTGCCGACGTCACGGCGAGAGAACACCTGGTCGGAGTAACTGCACTGCAAACACAAGAGGGGACGTCATGCAGCAGCGACATGATACAAATCATGACGGTGTCAACTGCTCAACCCGACTCCACGCTTTGCTGCAGATAACGCGAGGTAAAAATAGGAGAAACTTGACCTCCCTGGTTGAAATTACAATACCTATCCAATATTAACCATAACACTGAGAGTGAATACCTAACTCTCTTGAGATCATCTCTGCTTCATTTTTCTTACTCACAAAGCCCCTTCTCGCCGTGTTCTCATGTCACCCACGCTAAGTTTAAATTAAAGCTTTACGATGAGGATCAATCGTAAACGGCAAGTGAAGCAAACGGAGCGAAAAGGCGTTTTTCGCGGTCCCGGATAACAGCACATTTGTCAATGAGTTTAGGGTGAATATTGGTGCCCGCACGTCCAGCGTCATTCGCCGGCTTCGCCGACGCCTGATGCTGGACGTGCGGGCCACGCCAGGCTTGCCGGCTTCGGGTATGGCGGGCCACGCAAGGAACATAGCCCAAACCTAGCTACGGACGCTTGCTAACCCAGTTCCTGATGTCCAAAAGTGGATCTGATTGAGAATATAGGAGTGCTCGAAATCTGTGATCACTCAAAACCATTTGAACATTCGAAAAAATTTTGAGACCCCAACAATAATTGAGAGTCACTTCCTGTCTCTCGAGTAGAACAGAAGTGGAGACGCCGAGTTCTATCTGTGAACCCGATTTCTCCGAACTGCTTAGCCTGCATTTCATGGCTAGGCTTTCACTACCAAGGTCAGCCTAAGATTTGCCGTTTCCAGAAATGCGTAGTCATTCGTATTTTTATTCAGGCTAGTTTGCACTGGTTCCAACGCACTTGCACACATAATGAAGCAGCCGACGAAGAGTAAGGATACGGTCTACCTCAGTTATTCATGCAGCCTTTCGAGCACAAGCACGATGAATCAGCTACCATTGTATGTCTCCGAATTTCTGAGATCCTAATTGCTCATCAAAAATGCACTACACGGTCCAGACCCGGTGCTTTCTATTCTGTTTGCGACCGCCTTCCAAGTGCGTCTCAAGCGATTCCTTTACAACTCGACACAGTTATATGGAAGCATAAATTTCTTCACGAAACGTTCCACAATCTAACTGCCTGCAACTCTGCTCGCGACCAAACGACCGCTGAAAACGAACACATCTTATTCCGAGCGAACTGTCAACGCTTCTTCGTCGCCATTTGAAGAGCTACAGCTCGGCTAGTACCGTCGGAAGGAGTCCGTGCTCTCACTATGTGTCCTCAGTGGAAAATTGTAGCAAAGCAGTGTGCAGCATGCACTCGCAGAAAAAAAAACAGCAAGCAATACTGCATAGACCGATTTCCTATATTTTAGCGCAAGTACGACGACTTTCGTCACAAAGCGTCTAAAACCTAGTGTGACTAAGCCATCCGAATTTAACAGAACTATACAAAGCTGAACTGAGCAAAAACTGCGCACATGCTTCGCATGAATAGATGGCGAAACTATTAGGTTGTACCTGAGTCGAGAAGTGGATAATGTACGACAACAGGCGACGATCGGCACAGTGGGTGGACAGCGATGAGAGCCCCAAGGTTTTTGCGAAGCCGGAATTGCACCAAAAGAAAGTAATGGTGACAGTATGGTGGTGTTCGCTGGAATTATTCACCACAGCTTCCTCCCTCCCGGTGAATCCATCACGGCAGAGAAGTACTGCATTGAAATTGAAGAAATGATGAAAAAGTTGAAGGATATCCGGCCGGCCTTGGTAAACCGAAGGCGAGTTCTCCTTCTGCACGACGATGCTCGCCCCCATGTAGCACGAATGACGTTGCAGAAATTGAATGAGCTGAGCATTGAAACTCTACCACATCTTCCGTTTTCTCCCGACCTCTCCCCAACAGACTACCATTTCTTCAAGCATCTTGGCGACTTCTTGGTAGGGAAAATATTCAAATACCAACAGGATGCCGAAAGTGCCTTCGAAGATTTCGTCAATTCCAGAACTTCTGATTTTTATGCTACTGGGATAAAAAAGCTTGTGTCCCGTTGGCAAGGACATGTAGAATTAGATGGTTTTTATTTCGATTAATAAACTTGCGTACAAGCCGTGATATTAACTGTTTAAATTTACAGTGGTGCAGTGCCATTTATTTCGTTACAACCTAATACCTCGAGGAAATCTCGACGGTACAGCTTGCCCATCCAGCCATTCCCTCTGCTCTTCCCGTGTACGATCCCGTTCAGAAAATCACTGTTGAGGATACCGAAGCGGCTCTAGTGAAGATGAAACCAGACAAGGCAACGGACCCTGATGATCTGGTGGCCGATTTGTGGAGGTCCAAATCATGGTACTCACCTGAGTAGCTGACGATATTCTTCAGTCAAGTGGTTGCGGAGAAGAAAGTAACTGATAGTTGGAAGATAAGCACGACAATTCCGATTTGGAAGAAGGATAGTCCAGCAGACTGCACAAGCTACCGTCAATTCGTTTGCTTTCGCATACCATGAAGATCATTGAGTGAATTCATGATGGACGCATTCATGACTTCGTCCAGCTTTCTACAAACCAGGTGGGTTCATATCTTGGTGTGGCACTATCGATACCACACACTCCGTTCGTCTAGTTATAGAAAGGCACTGCGAGAAACAGAAGCCGGTGCATGTTGCCTTCCTCGACTTGAAGAATGCCCTCGATCGTGTTCCACGTGAAGTGATACGGTATGCCTTAAAACAGCGTAATGTTTCCGAAGAGCTTATTGAGTGGTGCGGCTACTCTACTCTTGTTCGAGGAGTAGAGTCGAAGCGCCAGATGAAACGCCAATGGAGTTTCCCATCTCTGACGGAGTACATCAAGGTTTTGCGCTCTTCCCACTGCTCTTCATCTTTGATATGGATGCCATATCGCGTGATCTTCAGCAGCCAGTCCCTGGACGTTGTTTTATGCTGACGATGTAGTTCTCGCTTGCGAAGATACGATTGAACTCCAGCGGCAGGTACAAGCTCGGTGAGATCGCTTGGAGAGATCTGGACTCGAAATTAATGTTAAAAAGACACGGTATATGACGTCTGACGAAGATGAGTCCACCTCCATTAAGGTAAGTGGCATTGAGCTGCCACGTAGTTCGGTACTCAAGTGCCTGAAATCAGCAATCGCGGTCTACTCGTTGAAGCCAACTCACGCGTGACTGCAGCTTGGTCCAAATGGCGCTCTCTGACGGGAGTGCTCTGCGACAAGAAGATACCAGAGCGGCTTAAATCGAAGATCTACAGAGCAGTCGTTCGACCTGCAGCTATTTACGGAGCTGAGTGCTGGCCCGTTACCAAAGAAATTGAAAGGCGCCTCAACGTAATGGAAACGAAGATGCTTCGGTGGGCGGCCGGAGTTACGCTTTGGACCTTGTGCGCAACGACTCCATTCGGCAAAGAATTGGTGTTACCCCAATAGTTGAGAAATTGCGTGAAGCTTGAAGAAATTGCGCGAAGATGGTACGGCCATGTTCTTCGCGCAAACGGTGACACAGTCCGAAAGACTGGCTTTAAATTCGAGGTGCCCGGAAAGCGGCCACGAGGAAAACTCCAAGATTGCTAGGTTACACCCTGATCAGGCATTTGATCGGGAAAAGTGGCGCCAGAATTCCAGGAAAGCGGACCCAGCAAGAAAGCGGGACAAACGCTGAAGAAGAAGAAGAAGAAGATGATGATGATGATGATGATGATGATGATGATGATGGAAGATCCATGCGCGCGCAGAAGCCTATGATGAAACAGTTGAAGAAAAGCTGATAGGGAATGAGTGAGAGCTCAAATTTATGAAGAAGAGCGTAATTACTACATTGTCAGTACAGCGTGAGTTTCTACAAACAGTAGATTTTTTTTTAATCCAGACAACGCTCAACAGAAAAACAAACCAGTGATTCTAACCACCGTCCTCGTTCGCAACGAGCTCTTGCCACATCGATATATTGCTCTGCACCTTCAAAATTTGCTGATGTTCTCACGCAGAAGGAAGTCACTTATGACCGTGTTTTTTTAACGCCAACCCGTGCTTGCCAACCACAGCACCGAAATTTCCGCATCACTGAGTGGTACTCCATTTGATGTGGGCCATTCGTCTGGTGCGTCCTTACCTCCAAATGTTGGCGACATTAACGACTAACATCTTTCTCACCTCTTTTATCACTTCCAGAACCACACCAACAATTCATTATGTCAAAACTGGATGAAAAATCATTTGATACCCATGCTGAGAGAATTCAAAGAAGCCTGAACATTAGCGCGCGAACAGTAATCAATAGAGAGCAAGACATACCTTCTCCTTGTTGAGATTCGCAGCAGAAACAGCATGACCGTTCGATGTGACTACAGACGACATTCTCTGAACCGGTACGGAGAAGCTCCACCAAGTCAAGGAATCATTTTAGGAACGCTTGTCTGAAACTGGATATACCAATAAGGCAATATGAACATCAGTGAGGGCAATTCTCAGTCTCAGTAGTAAGCAGTACTGACTGGCTAGAACCAAAAGATCAAATTCAACAGATGCTGTAAGACGCTTTATGCGGATAACCAACAGGGCAACAAAAATGAAAACAAACTCGCACGTCGAAACTGTCGTCGAGGTTCTACAACAATCGGAGCAGCGGCGAAATCGAGGAGCGGAACAGAGCGCTCAGTGCTGACACTTATTAAAAGCTTGACGTAAAACTGGGAACCTAGTAGAGTATGATTAACAATCTCATCAGAGGCATTTGTGCTTCCGCTGAAGACAGTTTGCAAGACGACGACACAGATCATGTGATGAGAAGGGGTCGAATAAAGTCGCAGGGCAACGCCACGGCTTCTAGTAGCCGGACTGCTGCTCGTCGTCTGGCACTCTGACGTCGTCGATCTTGAGGATCATACGGACCACCTGTAAATAAAAGCATGAGATGATCCTCAGCGTAAAAAGCGGCAAAGATCTGCACTCATCAACCACATGGACCCGGGCACGCCTTATGCCTAATATCTGAAAAGCAATACGAATTCGCATTTGGCCTGAATAGTGGAAAACGTGGAAGCCACCTGACAGACAATTCAGCATTCCATGCTTTGCAGACAGCGCTGGTAGAAATTCAAAAACCCAGAGGCGAGGTGAGGTAAGGCTTGGCTGGCTTGGGCGCAAAGCATTCCGGGAACTAGTGCGCGGATGAATACGAGAAACAACACCTCCCCTATGTATTTTGGTTAAAAAAGAAGAAAAAAGCGTAGCGTTCCTGAAAGAGAACTATGTGCCTAGCTCCTCACAGAAAGGCGTCAGTTTCTGGAAGCATGTGTGCAACAAACAAGAGGGAATGGAATAGCGATGATAGTACAGCGCCTACGCAAACGAGAACAGCGCGATTAGGACGCTCTAGGGTCTTATTCCATCGTAGCTTGTTTAATGAACCCAACTACCCGCTGTAGTGGCGGAGAGAAAGGCTATTCTGGTACTTATCAGAACCCAATAGAACAACCAGTAGAGAATTTCTCGCGGTGACCATTTCTGCGCTAAAGCAGCGTGCCACTGCGTATTTGCAGCAACTCTGCGCATCTAAGTATTAAGATATATAGAAGCCCTCGCGCGTCAGGGGAGTTGGTGAGACATAATGTTCAGAGAGCACAACTACAGTCTTGCAGAGTTAGCTTCAAACCAGGAAACTACTAACGGCATCTATAGCAAGAGCTGCTTCGACAATTGCAGCACCTGGCTCTTAGGCAATCTTACATTAACCAGAGCGTTAATGGTCCCTAACTATCCAAAAAGGTATTCACTGACACTTCGGACGAGAATATTTACCTGCGTAGCGAGGGAAATCTGCTCCTTCTTCGAGACGAGGGTTTCGACAACCTTTTGCTGCTTCATGTCGTTTGTGCCGGTGAAGAGCGCATCAATTCCTAGATATGGCTTCCCCTGCTCGATCTGCTTCGCCTGAAACATGGACATGTTTAGAAAATCGTCCTTCAGAAGACGTTGCTGCAATCGGGCACCAACCTTCAAATCAGTGATTGCGTCGATGGGACCTAGACCACTATTCTCAGCCAGTGCCATCGGAATAGCCTCGAGCGCGTCAGCGAACGCCCGGAAAGCATACTGCTCCAATCCTTCGATCTAAAAACTCTGGTCTGAGAGTGCACAATCGTCTAGATTTTTCAGAATATAAAAGGGATGTTTTTGTCACCAAACAAATAGTAAACAATCAGCTGAGGTTCATTTTCGGTTAAACTTGACTTGCTACATCATTAGTGAAGAATATAGCTCATATCATAGTGGACCTCTTTCGTACAAATTCAATCAAACCCCTGATGCATGCAAAAGTTTCACAAAGGAGTAAGCACATATACATAACATCCTTTATTTAAAAAAAAAATTCTGTTAACGATGAGGGTACTGTTAGTTGAACGTAAACTGTTGTTTACACTAGCAAAATGAGGCGTGTATGACACTGTCTATAATTGAACATCGAAACTCTTCCTTACTGCTAGAAACCTTCAAGTAAAAATATTAAAGCAATCAAATTTCTACAAGAGAAGATAGTGCTGTGCCTCAAGGCCACGTATTGTTCCCGATTCTGTTCACGATATGAATGATAAATGACAAAGGACGGCGTTATTCGATCGTTTCTGAGATACGCCATGCATTCCGTCTCTATGACATATCGTGGAGGCCATTTCAACGCGTATACGGATTACATACAATGACTTGTTGTGACCCGCCGATTGACAAAGCAGTGCTTCAATCTCTTTCCAGACAAAAGAATCAGTTGTAAATCTATGCGTAAAATTATTTAAATAATTATTATAATATTATTTATTAAAATTAAATTATTATTTTCATAGGTTTTCAACAACATAAAGTAAAACGACACAACAATCTTGATCAAAGGACAACAACATCCAAAACAACGGCAGCTAAAGAACAACTTAAACATGTATTGTTTCACCTCTATCTTCATACAAAAGAACCAATTCACCGACTGGTCCCTCTTCAAGAGATGTATATTCTTTTCATTCTTGGACATGGAGGGAACCGCCAGCTAGTGGGCCAATCTCTGCCTCCTCGCCAGATCTCTCACTTGCTTGTAACACTCACCTCTGCACCTGAATACATTGCCCGTCAGGCTCTCGTTCACCATCGCCACTGCCTCTACTACCCTCAGATGATAGACTTACACTAGACCTACATGAGCAGTCGGGTGGTAGGAGCTATGCCCTTTCACCCACGCCTACCCCTAGCTGCGGATCACTACTCGTTCTCTTCGGCCAGCACCTGCACCGCTAGTCGCTCATTTGTAACTATGGCATCGACACTTCCCTCTGCTTACCTTAGGACTAGTATTCTGCACGACGAACTGGTGTTTGGACGGGTATTATCGAAAATATTTCCCAATTTTTCAGCCACTGGAGAAGGCAAAGGCGTCGAAACGTAAGCCGAAATGAAGCGCCTAATAATCTGGGTCAATATCTCAGAGAAGACGTCGCGTTTATCCAAGTCTACATGCCGTCATTCATAGAAAACAGAACATGGGGAAAACTAGGTCAAATCCCATGACCTCATCTTTTAACGGTAGAGCTCGTTCTCATTTACAACTACCGCTAGTGTAAAACGCTTGTGCCAAGCATTTTTGCTTCTCACAAACGTACTTGTTGGGAAATTTTTTTCTTCTTCTGTTACCGGAGGACGGTCTGACACGAACACAAGATATAAGAAAGGGTTCAGATGATGTCAGTTTCAAGCCAGCGGATAGAAAAACAATGTACTTGGGACGTACCGAGAACTACGCGACTACGAATCAAGCACGCATGACGGAGCCGCTTACCTTATCCGCCTCTTTCGCTACTTCGATGGCGCACGCCGTTTCAGCCGAACCTCCTCCATAGACGATGCGATCATCTCGGACCAAATTACGGATTACGCACAGCGCGTCATGAAGCGAGCGTTTAGCCTCATCGATAATCTGCAAGAAGGAAGCTGCTCGGGCGATGAAAAATGCAACTGAAGTGAGACTAGAATGGAAATCTGTTTGACATTTTTCACTTTGCAAGAAACATCAGCCCGCTTTTCAATGAAGTTGGGCCAGATTTTTTGTACATGACTGAAATCTGCTACTTGTTGCTGCAGAAATAGTGTGCTAAGCGTGAATTTAGTATCCAACATGGAAATTAACAGCCAGCTGTAATTAAACCGTCTCGCGTAGAAAAGTTCTAACGCGAAAAGCAATAGGTACTGAAGAAGGGGTAAGCGGGCCAAGTTCAAAGTTAGCCACCTGACAGCGTCAATAACCGTCTCCTCAGATCAGTGAATACCAGAGCCGTCCACAGCCCCGAGGCAAATTCTCTGCGCAGCCCAACGATCATGTGCTTACGCTCCACACTTATTTCACCAATGATTCGTCGACGGCCATTACCAAACCGCATGTGCGTAGCCTTTCCTCAATGAAAAACTCGCCACTACCCTCCTTCATGCAATGCAAATGAAATAAAATGGAGCGTCGTTATGCAGATTCAAAAATCTGAGGACCGAGAAGCATCCCCAACTTTGATTCGAAAGCAACGCTGACACGAAGGCACAAATTTGGAAGGACATCCGTAAGCAAAAGATATCAGGGCATTTTCAAGGTGTCTTTCAGTACAGCTCAATGAAGACTAACAAGAAGGGTTTGTACAGCAGGGGAGATTCAATGAGACAAACCGGCGATTTCGCCGTCGACCTGCTGGACTGCTTTCCCACAATTAAAAATTTCTCATCGAATGTATAAGAGAAAAAGTGTGCCTCGAAATCGATTTTGCAAAATTTGTAGACAGAACAAGGTGTTCTTGAAATGCTACGAAGAAAAGCATTAATTACATATCGGGAACACAAAACTGCACTTTCAATCCCAGTATAAAAGCAAATTCAGACCACTAGCCTCCCTTGGGGATATCAAAAAGTAAGTTGCATTAACCACTGCTTTTCAGAATGAGACTGAAGTATTTACACTTTTAGCAGTCATATCAACTGAAGTTAACAACTGTTCATTGGTTGCATTAATAACTGCCGCATTATGTATTTATTTTTGCTATATTATGCACCACATCAAGATATTCAGGCCATGCAGCAGATCAGACGCGGTTATCCAGGATGTGCTACACAGAGAGCGAGGTGATGAGGTAGCAGATGAAAACTCAGTAAGTTACGCCTTCTAAGGAGTACCTAATTAGTTAAATCAAAACTGACCATTTTATTGCCTCCTCGAACGAATACCGTGACAGCCTTGCTGTTAGGACACTGCTCCACGGACAGCATACGATCGCGAGCGGTACCAAACGTGATCTCACGTACAAGTCCGGCTGAGCCGAGCTTGGCCGGAGTCAACTCCGAGAACCTAAACAGACCCGCGTTCTCTAGGTCGACCACTCTTAATTTTCTTTTTTCCTCTTCCTATTCTTCAAACATTTTCCATACCTTGGCACAATACGGCCATTGGTGGCGATAGCTAGTAGCTCAATCTCCGGTCCTCCTACCCAGCGAACAGCTGGCAGCTGGTGGTGGTGGAGTAGGTGGTTCGCTTCGTCGTCAAATCCCCACTGGCAGATCGCCAAAGTGGCGCCACAGTCTTTGACCTAAAATAGACATCTATTAAGTTACGGGAATAGAACGGAAGCTGGAAAGCACATCAAAACGATTTTAGTGTTAAGGATTTCACCTGAACTCTACAATGAAACTAGGGGGCAACTACGGAGAAGTCGAAAGCTTTTTGACCAAGCCACTTTTCAAACCGCCTATTTCCCACCGATGAACACTGCAAAACATTTTCAGGCGGAGGCACTGCTAAGGATAATGGCTGCTGAAATTGCGCAGCACCATTAACGCTACGAGTTATTTGCTTTTTTTGAAACTACAGCACAACAAAGAGCTTACCCGTTCCCGAAGTACGAAAGCCCTTAGTCGTAATTACACCTCAAGCTTTTTAGGGATCCTTAGATTCCTGAAACGACCTCTCTGGTTAGCTTTAATCGTAATTTCCCTACTTCACGTAGCGAGGGAACTAGCCGAGAATGTTATGCTCCCTCCTTTGAGCAAAGGCACGCGAATGCGACAGAAGAGTTTCAATGGAGCTCTAGTCGTGAGAGTGGAAAGAAGCCTTATCCAAGCTAGTCATAGCGGTCAGAACGACGCTGCCACAGAATTTCAGATGTTAGTGAGGCAACACAGATTCACGCCTGGAAACAGCTGGCGTATAGCGGAATTGGAAATCAGCCAGTAGAATATGCACACCTTCTCGACTTCGTCATTTACTTCCCTTCGAGAAGCAAGAACCGCGTTTTCAGAAACTTCTAGAGATCACATCACGTGTAATAATTCAGACAGGTGCCTTACTCATAAATTGACCTCAGTGTTAATGAAATTCGAAGACAGTACTCTCTGAGCTCTTGTCGCTCTTGTGTCTGTTCATACTTCCCATCGCCGCGCTAGGATCGCGACGGCAAAACCCTGTATGTCGACAAAAATTCGAGCGGGGGTACAACTGGCTCATCGATAGAAAGGAAACGCGACGCCAATCTGCTGAGAAATCACATGAAAACTTCTGGCGACGCGAAGAAGTATGGCACCCCTACTAAGCCTCGTTTCATTTCATTTCATTTACAGGGTACGTAAAAGTATTGACGCAGTAAATGGCGGTTATGGAAATAGCAATGCGCTTAAGATTTAACATATTCACTTCCAAAATATGTGAAATGATGTTACAAACATGACAGAACAACTCGTAATCGATAATGGCTCGTTTACTGTAACCAGGGATGTGCAGAAATTTTTTCGAGAAAAGCGGAACACGGAAGACGGAACGGAAGAGCTGAAAGTGGGCGGAAACCGGAATACGAAATACGGAAGCCGAAATAACGCAGAACTTGACACTTCAATTTTTTCTTAATTTTCATACATACATACGTATATATCAATAATGGCAGTAATAGCTAAGTTGCCGTTGACGAATTTAGGAGCGGGCAGCCAGCATGCGACTCTTTTCCAGCAACATATAACAACAAAATATCCTTGTATTCGCGTCATCACATTTGACTACATGAACTTCCAAACATTATTAGTGTAGCAAATCGAAGATTATGCCGAATCTTTCCGAAAGTAGGAAGAACGCAATTTAAACACAATGAACCCAGCTGACGAGTAAGACGCCAGAGATTTCGCCACTCACAGACCTTATTCTCCAAAATCGCCCCAAAGAGTAGTCCAGCCGATTCGTGTCCAAATTGTGCTCGTCTAAGAAGCTGTCCACACCCCCGCGCTTTTATGTGTTTGCTAATATCGGACAGAGATTGATAATTTTGGAATTGAACTTATCGTGCTTGAACGTCTTGCAAACATCATCTGTTCTGATCGAGCTGTAGTTGACTTTTAAGCCACTGACCTCTTTTCTCACCGACGGTTTCGAGCAGCGCCTAATCATCTTGTTAGTGAAGTATTCATTTCTTTTGGTAACAGCCAAGAAAGGGCCACCGTAACGGTGACGGTATCATGTTTTATCAGTTTTCTCAAGATGTTTTTTGAACACAATACGGGCGACAAAAATAACACACGAAGACCTTGAAAAGTAGAAAGAGAACGTTGGAGCTGAAGCAAATAGAAGGTGCGTCAATATTTTTTACGCGCCTGCGCTCTTGCCAATGCTAATGGTAAGATACGGTGTGCACACTGAAGGAGAGAATAGAGTAATTGGCTGAGAAACACTAAAAAAACTGAAATGGAGAGCAGAGAGAAATAGTGCCGAAAACTTAGAAAAGTGAGAAAAATTAATCCAAAAGAACGAAAGAAAAAACTGGAGCAAAATCAGTGCAAGTGGGCTTAAATGCAATCCTTCTATTCCTGTTCAGAAAGTACAAATGTGCAGTTTGCCGAGCTTTGAGCCAGATGCTAGATTGCGAAAAAATAAAGGGACGTTCCGCTACCATTGGAGAGGTTACCGCACGCTAGAGCTCTTGTCCAGTACTTCAGCCCGAAATCATCCCCTCGTTAGAAGTGTGAACCTCCAGGCCAACAACAGCACTTCGTACCCGTCTCTGTGGAGGCAGTGGCCGGTTTATAAGATAAGTCTAATTTCCACAGAGCGACTTCCTTTCGCACTCAGACTTCCGAGTCCTAAGGAACGGCAGTACCCGTCTAGAAATACGTCTTCTCTGTGACACAAGGAATTGCTTCTCGACACGGCAGGTGAAAAAAGAGCAGACGCTTGGACCAATAGGAGACGTCTCCTCAAAAAATCATAACCCATCCGAGAACGGGCCGCAGGTCGGTTGCATAGTACACTTGCGTGGGGGAGCAAAGGCAAGCGGCTCCGATTATTTTCACTAAAGGGGACAAGTTGAAAGGAACAGAATGCTTTTGAAATGGGTGCGCCACAAACTTCATTTCTACGTTGGATCCTCGTCAAACCATCCAGCACAGAGATGGTATCGCGAATGTAAGTCTGCGCCTGGTGTGGGCCGCGAAATCCACACAAAACACGTGCACGTGCAAGGGCGGAACAGATACGGTCAGCGTTCGCTCTAAACAGTTCGC
Source organism: Heligmosomoides polygyrus polygyrus (assembly GCA_947396885.1). Classification (NCBI taxonomy): domain Eukaryota; kingdom Metazoa; phylum Nematoda; class Chromadorea; order Rhabditida; family Heligmosomidae; genus Heligmosomoides; species Heligmosomoides polygyrus. The sequence goes on from OX377203.1 coordinate 36,281,044, forward strand.
ACGACGAAGAAAAACATGCCGTACAAGCGGGGCGTCGCGTAAATGCAGCTGTCACACCGACGACAGGCCATTGACTAGGTCGGAATATTGCTCCGGTTAGGGAGATCGCCTCTCGCGGGACAGATGCGGGTCGATTCGAGCGGAGTCGTAGCGGCGATGAGGCGTGTTCATAGTCGGACACAATGGCGGCGACGGAAGTGAGTGAGTCCCCGTGCTAGGCATCCTTTTCACGCCGAGCGATCGCAGGGTAAAAATCGATGCGCATCCTTTGCCCGTGCGACCGTTCGCCCCGTCATAATCTATGGAACAGGTCAGAGCATTATGAACCAGTCATGTTGATGACAAACGAATATGACTTTCATAATGACTTCGGGGACTTTACACTATTTAAAGGCGCGTGTAGCGCAGACGGAGGAGAAGCCGGCTGTCGCGTGAACCCGATACCAGGTTCGGATTTCCCGCGCAGTGCAACCATGCCTTCCACCCCTCCTGGGTCGGTGAATTGGTAATTGGTAATTGAGTTGTCTAGGAAGCGTAAAGCCCTGACTTGGGCTGGCACTAAAATCGCATCCACGATATCCCGTAGAAGTAGAATGTATGGCGCACCCAAAAGGGATTGAGTAACGCCGTCCTTCATCCTTTATCCTTATCCTTCACACTCTTATTGTGGACGCGACAACTATGAGATGGGGTGGGGCGTGATGCGGCGACGGACAATAAATGCTTCGCAGTGTGAACAACCTACATCGACTCCTGGTACACATGTAGTCAGCTTCTTCCTCATTTATTAACAAAAACAGTGAGTCCCAGGGATGAGAGGTAAAGGATTTGGCTGGGATGCGAAATTAAACTGGTTCATGGTGATCATGAGTAGTTATAAAAGGGAAGACACCAATACAGCCAGCTGACAGGAGCATTAGGTTAGTAAGGGCAAAACGAATGGTAGCAATGAGCTTCGAAATGTCACGACGACAAATATTGTGCGAAACGACATGCCTTTATTTTAGCCAATAAACAACCGGCTCAGAGATGTAATCACAGATCCTTTAAGGTCGTGTGCATAACGACGCCATGTGTTTGATCTTTATGCTTCATTATGGCGAAGGGAACCACTCCTGCTCACCTGCTTTATCATCGTCTCGAAAGTCTCCTTCTCATACTGTCGCAGAGCCTTGAAGTCCTCTGAGGAAGTGATGTCGAGCTTATGCTTGGTCTTGGGCTTTGGAGGCTCGAACGGGCAGGTGAGAATAGCGACCTGAAACCAGTTCACTGAAACATCAAAACAACGCGGAAACGATCGCGTCTATTACAAAGTGCAGACACCAAAATCTAAAACATTGCGGAATATTGCTGTCCTCTGTTCTTTGTCAGCATTTATTTAATTCTAGCAGCTTATCATCGGGTCATGAATCATTTATTTGCCGCACGTTCCGCACATACCTTGACATCTTTCAGTTCCTTCGGCATCTGAGGATGTGACATGGTCTTGTCAATGACGATTCCCTTCACGAGCATCGTGTCCTCGAGATGACCGCCAACCTGAAAAAAACAGCCTATTGGAGGACATTCAATCCATTTGCCCATTCTAGACAATGCGTTTGTTTCACTTAATCGACCTTTGCAGATTCTCATTTCCGACTGAGTCAGCCTCACAAAAACTTCCCAATTTCAATTTCTCCGCGATCAATCCGCAACACGCTATCAAGCGTTCTCTTACTAACACTTATGTGAGAAACGAGGGTATTGGACTTGTAGAAGGCGGAATTCTAACTGATCTAGCCTAATATGATGGTCAGTCGTAACGGTATGCATTAGCAAACCGACACTCGAAGCCCCTTGTTTTGTCACATCAATGTTGCTGTCCTGTCATGGCCTTGTAAGGCATAGCGGAACGTGAAGGGGTGGAGATTCCTCCAGCCCTCCTCAGCCTCTACGGCTACCTGTGGGCGCAGGTCGGGCGCCTATGGATCACCTAATCCAGAAGCGATTTTCGACTGCAGATCTCTGAACAATCAAGCCTAACAGTATGTTGAAATAGCAGTCATCCTATTATATAAATTAACGCATAAAGGCCTAGAAATTTGTGACATGGGTTATCTAGAAGAATAGGACCAGGGAAACCAATATGATTTAACTGAGTAGCCTCGCCCAAATTTCTGCGTAACCCATTAACCATCAACCTCTTCTGTAGACAAGTGATAAAGTGCTCATGAAAAGTGGTATACAGCAACCTTTTCTATCCAAGAATGAGGACGCTACCCTGTAACTCTACAGAAACTGATCGGCAGTGATCTGAATGATTGAAGCCGTCGACCGTTTCAGAAGTCCTCCGCTGAAACAGGAAAACTTAAAACAGCAGGCTTTCTTCCGTTTCATCTTGTTTCGACCCATGACATCAACACGTGACAATGGCCATGACGGTAACGGTAAGTACTTCTGTAGTATTCTGTGCCACGTGGCCGATAGGTGGAACTTTAATTGGCCTGACATTCAACCGCCTCATCGTCTTCAGAGACCGAAACATCAGGCGATTAACAGCTCCACCTAACAACCTCGTGGCACTGAATTAGTACCGAAGTTTTTAGAAATTATGCCGTTTCAACATGAAAGGACATGAAGCCATGACGGTATTTCTTTAGCGGTTTCATTTCGTTCCATTTACTCAACATACGTCGACGGGCGACAAGTTTTTCTCATTTCGTCTCGGAAGGAGGGTTCAGGGCTACGAGTCCTTTCCCTGAGATCGCACAGCTTTCCCATAAAATTTTGTTACATACTCGAACGAAGAAGGCGTCCTCACTCCTCACATATAAGTATAAAGTATAAAGGTCGGCGTTACTCTATCCCTTAAGCCCTAGTTTGTTCTTACGCCGCCACGCAGCGCGGCACCACACATGTCGATTTTTCGCGCCTCCTGATCAATATCTATTCCGACTATGGTGGCGAGGCGGTGCAACTACAAACCAGGGCTAACGGAAGGAGCCACGCATTCTACTATGTGACATCGTGGGACAATACGAATACGTATCTGGTGCGGCAACGAGTCCACGGACAAATCAGGGCTTTATCCTTCACAGCCAAGCCCGATACTAATTCAACGGCCTCGGAGGTGTGAATGACTTGGCGCCTCCCTCGACTGCGCTACTACCTACACATACCTTCGACAGTAAAGACAGCTGCCGACCAGTACTTAAACCCGACTAGAACTGTCTATCCTTTTCTTTCTTGAAGAAAGAGACTGAATCGTTGATTTTTTCACAGTCACCATCAATTGTGCATTATTATTACACTTGAGGTTAAGTATCGCTTCCAGCGGCCAGATTCATCAACGCCTTACAGCAATTTAAGGAGCCACGTTTCACCATATCGTTTGTTGATAAGCACGCTATCAGGAATTTCGGCTGTGTTTTCTCTGTTAACTCGGTTATTTTCCGCGTTTTCTCCCGAAGAAAAACTGCAGAACAATCAGCAATGAGCATAAAATGTGACGAGGGAGCGGGCAAACCTGCGATCCACGCCCATATTAGGGATCAAAAAGCAGCACTGCAGGCAACTCTTCGACTCCTCCGATCTCCCCGGCAACAGCTAATCATAGCCCGCAAATCTTCGCCCCGCCGAGTGTGAGTCATAACAACTTCCTTTCGGAGACGTTTGTGGAAGGAAACAAAGTGCTACAGCCTGCAATGAAAGGCGCGGAGATACCTTTCCTTCCACCTTGATCATTTCGAAGTTCACATCGCGAGTCTCCAAGTCAGCCACGGAAAGCACTGCGTCAACAGCAATCTCGGCGAACTGCCGTATGCATCGATTTACTCTGAAGTTTAAAAAATCAGCTAATCAGAGCGACAAATACAGCGCTTCGGCCACACACATCTTGCTTCCCAGCGACGTTTGCGCCGTTTCGATGAGCCGCTCGCGATCGGCAACAGGGAACTTATCGGCGATCTTGTCAAGAGTCTCGAGTGCCTGAAACGCGGTAGTGCACTTAAACTGCTGGTCTTTTCCAAAACCGTCATCACGATAAATCTCAACGCTGAGTTTCTTCTCGAAGCTTTGGGCATGAACGAATACCTTCTTGCAAGCCAAGTCGAAGCCATCGGCAACCTTGATCGGATGAATTCCACGGTCCAGAAGCCGCTCGGCCTCTTCTAGTAGAGCTCCAGCAAGCACTACAACAATTGAGTTAGAACATATCTAAGCTGGAAAACGAGAACGCTAAAGTGTCAATGGCAGTCAGAAGAGGAAATGTAGATACTGACAACGCGTATGATAGGTTTCGCCGATTTTGTTTTCAATACGTTGATGTTTCAGAACAGCAGCCACTTCTGACATTGGTATGTTTTCCCGTCAAAGAAGCTATTTGAGAAGTGCAAGATGACGGTAGCTACCAACGCGCACAAACCAAGAGGCATCAGAGACAGCAACACAAAGCACACACAAAACATTCAAAGCTCACGTGCTGCTGAAAATTTCAACGCTCGATGGCCTATGCGAAGCAGCTATACCACACCATTTCCACCACTAACGACGAAATTAAGCGTGGGCGAATAACGAAAATTGGAACTGAGCTGTGCAACACTGCTGCCTGCCCTGCCGCACTTTGCGTCTCGTTCAAAGCCCGTGTCGACGAACCCCAAATGAGAGTGATGAAGAACGAACGATATTGCAGAGACTAGTGAGTGAGCCAGGATGACGATAGCACTTTGTGGGCATGGCTTCCTCTTGTTGATCAAACGACGGAACCAGTGCTAACAGGACGGACCTTACAGCACTTCAGAGAACACCTCCGTTATGGTTCTGGACCGCAGTGATAACTGGACACCTGAGTTCGACCCTCCACTGATCTCGCGATTTTTCGGCTTTCGAGCACTCTTTAAAGACTAAGTGTGCTTATAAACTAATGTAAATGCAAAGTTCCTCGCGACTCCTCTAGCCCAGTGACAACTGCTTACTTTTTTATACCTCTTATGCTCTGCAAACGGCTCCAGAATTTCAGTCGCTAGCAGGACAGCCCGAAACTGTCGATACAATTACTCGAATATACATTGTCCCCAACAGAACAGAATTGTGAGAGTACAGTCCAAGTTCGCTCAGTTGTCAACCAGTATAGACATGAAGTTTCTTGAGGATAATCTCTAGACAGCCCTGCAACTCTCTTGGAAGACGGATATCAAGCCTGTCGAAAGGCAACATGGCAGGCTCTGGATAGTGGATGCGATAGCGATGCGTGGATAGGACTCCTAGCCACTGTACGTAGGAGCACTCATATACATTCTGTGTAAGCGTGGATGGTCCGTACATGTGTGCCTGCGTTCCCTGTAGCGAAACTCATATCTTTCTCGACAGTATGAGCAGACTTGCTCATTCGATAAACCGCCAGTAAATTTTCATTTTATTTTACATGCAGTACATGAAAGAGGAATAGAGGCCGCCTAAAAAGCATTGTCTGGAAGGCTGCTCGCGTTGCACTTACCAATGCTATGGTATTAATCCTACTGATCTCGAAAGACCGCCTATTTATGCAACGATGGAAACGGGGATGGAGTTACTGCCATAACCTCGTTGAATGGTACGGAGAGCCCAACCCAGGCTGCAGAACGTAGGATGACACACTACAACGATCAACTCCGGATGCCCCAGCCACTTGCACCTAGGTTGCGCAACCATCTTGAGCAACTAACTAGTGTTGGAAGTGGATAGAGGTTAAGGAGTAACTTGAGGGACCTTATGCTTATTATTAGGTTGTCCGGAAAATTCTCAGCGTTTTGAATGCTTCACTTAGAATTACCATAACTTTCTCAAATCTTATCGGACTTAGTCGAAATAAGCACCATTCGAATCAGTACACTTTTGCCAACGGGCTATCAGCCGACTCCTCCCATCAGTAAAAAATTGGGTTCTCGAGATTCGACAAAATCCACGAAAGCCGCTTTGGGTTGGTTCTGATTGGTGAAGGTTTTACCAGCGAAAATGTTCTGAAAGTTTTTAAAAAGGTGGCAGTTGGTTGGCGAGAGGTCTGGAGAATATGGCGGGTGAGGCAGAACTTTAACGTTTAATTCGTTCAATTTTTGATAGTGATTTGTGAAATGTATGGCCTGGCGTTATCGTGCAAAAGAATCAGGCCTCTTCTGTTGACCAAGGTTGGTTGAAGTTAAAGCAATTTTCGGTGCACTTCGCCGATTTTTCTACAGGTAGGACTCTGCTGTCATTGTTCGGCCTGGTGCCAAAAAGTTGTAGTGGATTACACCAGCCGCCTACCACCACAAGTGACCACTACCTTTTTTGGTGGAGGTTCCCCTTTGGAAAATGCCTAGGGGATTCATCGGCATCAAAGCACTGTCAGGAACGTTTCCTGTTATCATACAGAACCCACTTTTCATCACAAGTGATGACTCGACCACAACCGGATCAGTTTTGTTGCGTGAAAGACAAATCTCGAAACGTGACAATTTTTGCCGCTCAGTTAACTCGTGGGGCACCCACTTTCGAGGTTTTTCACCTTCCCAAGGCGTTTCGTTTCAAAGCAGTTTTACTAATGTCTAGCCCTTCCACGATCCCGCGAGCTATTTGTGAGGGTTCAGCTTCCACCAATTCCTTCAACTCGTCGTCCAGGATTGCTATAGGTCGACCGCTACGGGGGGTTATCGTCGAGGCTGAAATCTCCGGGACGAAATTCACTGAACCACACTGGCGCACAGTGCTTTCTCTAACACTATTAGGCCTCTACACCAGATTGATTTGTCAAGCTGTCTCGGATTGTCCCAATTTTAAATAAAAATAAAATATCGTTCGAATCGCTCCTTCGACATACTTCAATAAGCCCTTTAAAAACAGAAATATAAAACAATGTTGAAACATGAATTATTTAGTCAGATAGAGCAAGAAATTCTGTACAAAAGTAGCATAAATGCGTAATGCAAGTTGAATCTTTAATTAATAATTGACGAATGGAAAATAGTAACACAAAGCGCTGAAAACTTTCCGAACAACCTGATACTTTCATTTTTTTATTGTTGGATTTCATTCGACTACGCAATTTTTCCCGACTACTAACCGCTCTAAAAAAATCTGTGCCCTTTAGAAGCAATATGATCAACTATCATCGCCGCACCACGAGAAATCGTGGGGACGATGCACAGGATAACATAGATCACGCAGCTGCGAGAAACCCTCCAAGGCGTTTGTCGACATTCAATTATCAAAAACGCTGGCACACCGGCCAAGTCGTCTAAAATTAGGTGGACCAGACACGTAAAACGGTTCGCAGGCACCGGTAGACAAGAGCCGTGACCGACTGCATTCCGCGGGATTCCAAAAGAACACCAAAACGCTCACTAACGTATTAGTCGGGCTTCTTTTTTTTTTCATGAAAGCAATGAACGAACGATATGACGCTTTTCGTGTTCCTCGAGCGAAGAGAACCCAGTTCCCAAATAAGGATAAAGGATAAAGGACGGCGTTATTCAATCCTATTTGGGATGCGCCACGCATTTTACTTCTACGGGATGTCGTGGAGGGTGTTGAATGCGTATTTGGCCATACAATGACTTGCGGTGGCCAGCCGATGTACAAGTCAGTGCTTTATCCTTCCCAGACAGGTCTGGTACCAATTCACCGACCCGGAGGGATGGAAGGCTTGGTTGGCCTGGGCGGGAAATCCGAACCAGGAACCTGGTATCAGGTGCAGGCGACAGCCGGCGCCACCTCCGACTGCTCTCCACGCGCCCAGTGCCCAAATACGGCAGGAGAAATGGGAAGACCCATGAGGCGAACTGTGACACAGGTAAAATGAAGGTTAACTGCAATTTCCAACAATGCGATAATTCTAAACAATTCGAAATCTGTCACTGCTGTCGCGTCAAATGCATATGAAAATGAGAAACGGTGATCAGTATGCTACCACTTAACCTCCAGCTTCTCTCTTCTTCAAACCTCGGCATTGTAAGTTGTAAGTCAGTTAACTTTTTGTGCCAACCAATGCACCACGTTCAGCCCTCTGAAGACGAAGAGAAGTCGAAACGTCAGGACCTGCTAAATAAAGGTCCACCTAAAAACCTCGTGTTGGCACAAAAAGGTTAACTGGCTACCGCTTAATGTTTTTATATCGTCACTTTCGATTACCGTTGACAGCCACATTCGACAATCTTGTTTCCGGAAACGAATCGTCGTCGCAGTAAGCCGAAGCAAATACTGGTAGACTTATTCCTCTTGCTACTCGCTCTTCAGAAGCAGAAGCAACCCGAAAACTCTCCTTTAATATTCGACCTCATTATTATTGATCTATGCAAACAATTGCCCAGTAATGATAGGGGTAGAACTACCTTACTCAATTTCCGTTTGGAATGCGCTATTCTTCCTCCAGGGAATATCGTGCGAGCAGTTTGAATGCGTGGGCTATATTGGCTTGTGGTGACCAGTCGATGGAGAGGTCTTGTTTCCTCTTCCCCACGGAAGTCAACCCCAATTCACCGATCAAAGAAAGAATAAAAGCCTTGACTGGCCAACAACGTCGGTTCGGGATGCCAATGACGGCAAGCGCCTCCTCCGGCTGCGATTCCACGCGCCCTCACACTTGGTAAAAAGTGTTTATGAGCGGTCATGTTCAACTACGTCAATTCAAGTGTTTGCACAAAAGTAGAAATTCTTCTCGAGAGCATTATTCTGACTCAAAACTAGAGGCCAATAGGGCGTGCCAGGCCGCTCCCTCTAGGACAAAGCAATGCTCCCTATGCAATGCGAGAATAAGTTCAGCCGAGCGCAACACACCATGAACAACACGCAAATTGAGCACGAGCCATGCATTTCATATGCCCCGTCAGCGTTCATAAGGAAAAGCGGTCGCGCCAATGAAACATGGACACCATTGACTGAGCCCGTAAAGAGCTTAACTCGATTCTCACGAAGAAAAGAAGCAGAAGGAAAACCAATACTTTTCGTTGAACTCATCGCAGTCAGTTATATCTGGATCGAAGCAGCCCACACCAATTCTACGGAACCATGATCCTCAATGAGGAGAATGGTCGGGTCCATTGGCAGATGCGGTTCTGTGAATAGCAGCACGTCAACACACCTCTGGCGCGATGGAATATTCACATTCTGCGAACGGCCGCGTTCTGATTGCCCGGAAGTGAAATCGATCTATGTGGCTACACTACGACTCGGACCTAGTGCGCGCACATCATGCGTGGAGCGCAGCAGGAGTTGAAGAGCATATACCAAAAATAACCATATTCGCATGTTGACGCTAGAGAATCTCGCCGCAGATGCATTAAATCAAGACGTAGTGGGCTTATCCACGATTATAGCGGCTGAGGATCTGCGCCGATTGTCGGTGATTGGGAGTGGTTTAGCACACGCCACGCGACATATAACGTTTTACGCTAATGCCGCTGCCAAGTCGATGAGAAACGAGCAGCGCCGGCGCGAAGCGCGGGAGACATTCGCCTGACCGTGGGTGACAAAACTGGGAAATGTGGAACAAGCACACAGTAGCACAGCATTGCTTTATCAGGGAAAGCGTAACGCTTAAAACCGAAAAAAGTCGAAGCGGTCAGTCAGCCTGCGGCGCCTATGCACGGCTGAGGAGACCCACCCGTCAGACGGGCAGGTGGCTTATCCTTCGCAGACACGTACAGTGACAATTCACCGAGCCTAAAGAATTAGAGGCTCCGGGTTCGCGCTCAGACCAATCAAAGCCTCCAAATCCACACGCCAACAAAAAGATATCACCAGACCTGTCTAGAACAGAGCACTTTCTTAAGTTCCGCTCACTCCGATCCATTATACTCCGTTGGAGTGACCCCACGGAGTATAATGCGTAGCCTAATTGACACCAACATTAATCCACTGCGATTATCCAATGAGGCACAATGGATAAGAAGCATCTCAGAGACTAAGAATGCGGAGGATTTACTTTTGACACCATCAGAACGCAACAGAATACTGTTCTTCGCTGCTTCTCAGAGAATGAAAGTAACGGCGTTTTTTTTCATTGTTAACGCAACATGTCCCTATGAAGGCGTGAAGTGCGGCGTTATTTTTAGGTAGCAGCCAACACAATCCCGGTCCCCTACCTTTCAGGGAGAGCAAAATTGAAAAATGTATTCCTTGCTATTTTCGCGTTGGAAAGCCAACAGCTAAAATTGTAGTTCTAGCTCAACATTTCGCCTACCCTTTCCATAATAACGCCGAGCTTCAATTGAGCATTATCGAAATTAGTTTCCCGCCCTCTACTTTTTACGCTTTTAGCAAGGTTGCCTACGCTTAAACTCTCAATACAAGACTCGAGGATTTAGATGATAAGCAATCAAATGTATTTTCCTGTTATGACAGCTCACAACCTCGATACCAGCCACTTGAGGCTTAATGAAACTGACTTGAATCGTTTCTACCAAGACCAGCTTAACTGGTTCCATGCTGATATCAGCGGCCAGCTCATCCCGGATACGGGCGAGTGCTGATCGGTCCCACGAGGTGTGGATGTTGCGTTCGATCAAGGCGTAGAGCATTCCCGCCCGGTTAGAGGGAGGTGCGGGTTCGAGTCCCGCCTGGCGCTAGAAGTTTTGATCGCAACAAAACATCGTTGTGACAAATGTATTTTCCATTTGAACCTTCTTAAATACGATAAAGTCAGGAGCAATCTTCAAGCGCTTCTATTCCATGTACTCTGCTGTGAACGAGATGCTAGCAGAAGCTGCTCGGCGGTCAAATTCGCTATTGGCACATATAAATACAGGCCTTCAGATGTTCTAGTTCGCTACATTGGAACCAGAGGAGCGTAGGCAGACAACAGAGTCAACCGGTTTACCGCTGCCCATTGAAAGTCATCGCCGGGTCGTGCGCCTTGAGCGAACTCGTCAGCTGATCGCCTGCCGCTTCCTACTATGCTGTCCAAAGTTTTCGGTGTTCAGTAAATTGTATCGTAAAATGGGAACAGCGAAACTGTCGCTAATACTTTCGACGAATGTGGTGTTAGGTACATTGATAATTATGTGCGCTTCAAAGCAGAAAACTGCTGTTTCCATAAGAGAAAGGAAAAGGAATGAATATGTGCTGCGTTCAAATGTATGCATGCAAATGACGATCGAGACCGAAATCAGAAGTCGAAACCATAACTTTTCGTGAGAACCGATCTGCAGCAATTAATTTCGTTTCGCTTCTTACGGTTGCGTGTCTCGCACGACAACACGCTCACTGCACATCGGTCTTAGACTCAATTTGTGTTGTAGATGACAACATTCACCTCCTCCAAGATGCAATTACGTAAAACAAAGGAATTACTACATTGAATGCAAGCAGAGCCATCAGACGAATCGCAACAGGGACAGGTGGGCACTGCGGCAGCACGCCTTCACAGCCATCATGGATTAAGATTCGCGTGCACAGCAACAATGTCAGCAGAAAACAGTCAAACGTTGGTCGGAAGGTTATTCGGAAATAGAATTCTCATCCATAGTTATTCATGGCGCCACGGCTACGTATCGAGCAGCTGGCCGGCCTGGTTCTTCATCACGCGACTCACAACACTTCGGCGTACTTTGTTGCGAACAACGTCAAACAACCGGCAAGAGATCCCACTACAAGATACGTTCACCCTCACCCCATGCTGTCCATTGCGCTCTCATTCACTTCAACAAACCGAGGCGTCTCGCCCAGCGCAGATAAGTGAGCTCATCAGCCCTCAGGTTCAGCGTCTAGATGAGATGGGACTGGATAACCATGAGAGACCTGAATTTGTCTCAAGATAGCTCCGAACACCGACCATACGTGTTCTTAGAAAGTTATTTCGTCTCTGCGAAATCTGTAATTGCCATTTTTTAGCCGAGACAAAACTTTCACGAGTAATTTTTCACGTTTCTGGAGCTTCACTTGTATCCCTTTCAATAGCAACCACGAGATCTGCAGGTCTACGACTGTCTCAAGTGAACTGTAGCCGCACTTTTCTAGCCTCAGCCGTGATCAGACAATATGTTTCCGAAACTATGATTCGCGAAGTCAGGAGCTTGCAGCTGGAGACATCTGACCGTGACAGAGCGCAGACAAACGTCAAGGGCAAGATAAACTGTTTACGATTGCCAAAAACTAAAATCCCTACATAGGAGCAGTTTCAAAGTGGCTCAAAACATACTGGAATCAGTCCCCAATAAGATTTCAAATAAAAGAAAGTTAGCTTTAAATTTAGTTTTTCAAGTCTCCTGCAACTCGAAAACAATGCTAGCGAATGAGTAAAAATAAAAGACTAAAGTGTCGCCATAGTGCACAAAGCGGTGCTAAACTAGACACAAACACCTAGTAAGGAAGCTCTAGCTAGAACGTCGGGAGGTGAGCGGCTCGGCGAGTGCGGCGCGCAGCGTGCTTTGCAAAAGTGCGTCGTCGGCCGGGCGAGAGTTCCCTCCAGCCGTTTCCGAATGCCGTCGATAAGTCCATAAAGCGGCACTCGAACGATCCGCAAATGTAGCCCTTCGCAACCGAAAGCGGCACACCGCACAGAGCTCGAGGACTAAACCAATTATCGAAGGTAGGCAGAAAGCGACACGTCCACAACAAACCGCAACACACGATTTTCGAGCAATACATAACGTGAAGGAGGCAGAGTGACAGATGACTGAGGGTCAGCATGAGGTTTTCTGCAACCTAATCATTACCATGTGTTACAGCGCTAAGACACAACACCATGCGGGGCTCGTCGTGCCGCAAAAAACGACGCAAAAACGCTGCGCTGCCACAGAATCGATAGCGCTGGCGAAATGTCTCACCCACACCGCGCCAACCGCCCTGACGATCGGTGTTGACGTCAGAAATGAACAGGCCACGTAGAACACCACATCGACGAGGGCAGACTGCGCCATGCGGTCACTTCCCTAGTAGCGTTCTGCCGCAGACAAGAGAACCTGTGTCTCCAGGGGAAATTAGTGGATTATCGCAATCAAGCACAAACTCACAACTCGCCAGTGAACCTACAGCAGTTCGGGAAATTGAAACAAGGGCTAGCCTTTGTTCAAAACGCTATCTCGCCGTCTAAGAGTCATTCGCGTTCGTACGTCTACCTTGTAACCATGCAAAAACCCATATCCATATAAGGCCAAAAGCGCTCGCTACAACGAAATCTGGAGGAGAAATTTGGCGCCTGCGTTCCCAAAATCACGGTTGGTCCTACCAGACAAGCCAGTAGTCTGGTGCGCGTCATAGTCTAGAATTGAATTTATTTACTGGAATATTCACAATGTCAAAAAGGAGGCTATGTAGCCGGCACATCTACCCAAATCAATTCAGCATTAGAATCATCAATGCTGTTGCTAAAAACCGTCACTTGATCCTCTCCATCCATCTTGCCCAATGTGGCATCTCCTTCTCTGTGGACGTAAGGAAGTGAAACTAGACGCCTAGTGCGGGGCGAAATTTTCGATGCCAAACAATCTTTGCATTGTCCGTTGCAGTCTTATAGCGCCATAATTTGAAGCTCAGACTGCTGACTTCCGATGTGTCTTGGTAACTACTACACACCATTCGTTCCTAGGAACGCGCATAGTCGTAAATACATTAGCACCTGATATTACGCTCGACGGTGTCGAAGCCCCAACCTGATGAGCGAGCCCCTCTCCACAGCGTTTCATCATGAGGTAAGCAAATGATCAATTAACGTCTCTAATAGGCCACGTCCGATTTCGTAAGGGAACAATACCTTCGCAGAAGGACGAAATGTCATGCGCATGCGACAGAGGGTAAAGTGCAGTGCAGCGCAAATGAACAGCCACAAAAGCTGTCCGATGCCCTTCACTGCAAGAACTCGTTTACCTGTAAAGAGCAGCACATAAAGGATCTGCTTACGTATAGCCGTGTTGCGAACAAACTAAAGGACAATCTGTGCTGTACAAGAAGTCCCGGTAAAATGGAGACGACATGCCCATAGCGTTTTTCTTATGCACTCGCGTTTTTGATAAAATACCACCGCAACCTTTACTTTGGGGAAATACCGACGTGTCCCTGACATTGTTCAGCTACGCTACCATTGTACTACAGCCGTGTGTTCAGGAGCGAGCCTAAACTGTAGATGGCTACGCCACACACTCTCTTTTAGAAACCTTGAACACCTCACTGTGTACTTGAACCGAACAACATATCACTAAAGAAAACGCCCAGTTATTCACTTTCCCAATCTGTTCCAGCCTTGTAGAGCTGAAGGAACGAAACCGAATCCATGCCGACACATGGACAAAGAAGCAGTCATCGCAAACGATACAATGAGATACATATCTTGACAACAGAAAGGAGTCAAGTGGCTCAGAAACGTGAGTCCGTCCAGGCAACTTGATCTGATAACAATTACGTAAGCAGCCTCAGAGAACTGTTCGAACAAGGGTTAGCTTAGCAGCCCTCCTACGCCTCTTCAATGAAGATAAGGAGTGTGAGGACAAGCGCGATGGGAAGGACTAAAAGAGAGAGGATATGGAACGGAAAGGCTGAAAGAAATAGAGAACACCTACGACGAAAAACTTTGGTGACGGTATTTTAGAAAGGTGTAGGGAATCGAGCGATTGCGATTAAATAGAAATTTAATCACACAAATAATACTCGATATGCATGCAATCAAGGTGTTTTTCGATGCATCTCAAACACAATTACGCGCTGTAGAGGATATCTCGCATGACAAGGTTGTTTACGTTTGAAATTTAATTGGAACCTTTCTGATGTGAGGAATAAATTTCGCAAATTAGAACCTCATTTGTGGTTAATTAATTAATCAGCTGGTTAATTTACAGCAAGGGCAAGTACTGACAACGAATTCGTCTGGGATCGAAGTCGAGGTGTGATGCGGGGGCGCAGGAGCCGCTGCATGACGGGCTAAAGAGTGCACGCGAGAGGACACGTCGACGCGCGCCGTCCGCGAAAGCGCAACGAAGTATACCATGTGCGTTAGTGCTTTATCCTTTCCTGGCAAGACTTATAGTATTATAGCAATTTACTGACCCCATAAAGATGGAAGACTCAGCTGGCGTGAGCGGGATATGGAATTACGAGGCTAGACTACGTCTCTAATGGAATTTTGCGAGAAATCTTAAGGATGAAGTGCCCAGTAATTCCGTGAAGTGTCGCGCATCCTTGTCTTCCGTTAAGAATACTGTGCAGATAACCGAAATTAACTGCAAGTTCCCTCTCAGCAAGGGAGTAGAACTGGTGAAAAAGAGCAAGCGCGTTTCTGCTCGGAGCGGTGCAGGCGCTCCATGCAGTGTGCTCTCATGCGGAACAACCTAAAAAACTGCTTCCAGCGCTCAAATCGGGAAAACATGAAGTGACACGGTAGAACGAAAGTTGAGTCGATAAGTTGGGTTGCTCCCACTCTTCGGAAGACGAAGCGAGCTGAATCGCAGAAAATGCTGATGCAGCTAAAATGGTAAAGGTGATAGACCTTTTTGGAAAGAATTTTCGCTGCCGAATTTTTGAAGCGAATCTGTCCTTAAGCCTGTCATTACCATTAAATAGCCTCCGATAACGCGAAAGAAGTTTAGAAAGAACTTCGACGGCGCAGACATCAACAACGCAACGGACATGGTTCGAGGATAGGAGAATCGGACTGGAAGCCTTGAACTTGAAAACCAGTAAGTTTTCGCAGTTTTTCATTCCCTATTACGAAAGAACACTACAGAGAGTACCTCCTCAATGAACGAAGGTGACAACAGATTCAGAACGACATCGCTCTCTTTTAGCAATTTGCCGCTCACGTTTGTCCTGAACGTAAGCGAAGCATTCCTTAACCAATTACAGGCTACAAGAATACATAGTGGTGCTAATGCAACCCGTGAGGGGTCTCGTCGGCCAGAAACGCAGCGGTCGTGGACTATCATTAACTCTCCGGAGCGTATGCTAATGTCGGGTGAGGAGGCAACACCCGAGTAACCCTCTCGACAGCCGCAATCGATACAAAGAGGCCGAGAGCAAAAAGCCTGCCTGCACCCCACACTAGAACACATGAAAACACACACACACAAGGCCAAGCGAAGAAGCTCTCAGGAATAGCCAACGCTAAAGGGATCAAATTCCATGCATTGTGAGCGCGCATAGCGCTCGGGCGGCAAAAAGAAATCAGGAAGTCGCGAGCAGCAAGGAGGCGAGGTGAACCAAAATCTGATAAACGCGGTCAGACGAATAGATGCATCTTATCTGTGACGCAGCAGCGTTTATCGCCGGCACTCAACTAACTGGCCACTCTATTGGCAATTCACGTGACAACCGCGCCTCAACTTTTCATCGATAATGCGTCGTGGCTCCAACTGGAAGAGAGCCGATACCGCGGCCTACCAAGCTTCAATCCTCGGGGACCACTTCTCAGACAGGTTTGCCCCTGCCACTGCGTTTAAACGAAGATAACTGGAAACCGAATTCCGCATATGTAGGAAATAAAGTGGAATTTCTATTCAATCGAAAATTCGAGAAAACCTACAAATCTTCGGGGAGCAAACATATGAAAATCACCGCTGGTAGCGGGAGTGACGTAAAGCAAACAATTGTGACAATGAAAAGTTAACAGTGAAAAGGAGAGAGAAAGACCCACTGAGCAAAGAATTATGACGGGCGACATCTCAAAATATCAGCCGTTCGCTATTAAACGGGAAAACGACTTTGCAATTTAACGACAAAACGCCCAGATTTCAGAGGAACGTTGCTGGCAGTGGCTTCAAAAATAAAAAAACGCAATAAAGAAAATTAACAAAATATTAGTTCACCAATAGAAGAAAGGAAATTTATTGAAAACAAAGAGTAGCCACACAATTCCGAATGAGCCGTAGTTAAAATATGCGTTGTGCAGTTCCGGTAAAAATTGCCGTTTCTTGATCCAAATTTGAACAGCTGCAAACAAAATCTTAAAAAAAAAACTACAACTCGGTCTTATCAGTCAATCCCTTCCCTACAGCTGCCCAGTGCCCTAATATGCTAAGGAGACTATTTTTGGAAGCTAGGTTCGCTTTTGATTTTTGATTTCCGCAAATGGTCGGTACTAGTGGTTCATTTCGCACAGGTGCCATTCACAGAAAATTTCACTTCTTCAGGCAACACATTTACACGCATCTGAAAGCAAAATAGCCACACAGAATTAAAACGGAACTGACCATAGCCAAGACACTCAACTTCAGCCAGAATGATAGCACTTTCCTAGTACACAAGTTTTATATCAGACTGCACAAAACAGTGACTTTCACCGAAGTTTCACAGGGAAGCAAGCGAACATGAACGAAAGTGATGCCTACATAGAACTACTATATGCATGGCTGAGCAGTGAAAGATGGCCGTAATAACTGGAAAGAAGTAGACAAGCAACATAAAGGTCTCAGTTATTTAACTGAGGTAAAGCAGGCTGCATAGATCTATTGGTTCCAACGCAAGTGTTTAGAAAGTTTGGTTCTTAAGGGAAGGTAAGGAGCAAACATAATCACAGAACCATCTGAAGACCGCACCAGCACATCACAAATTCTTTTATCATTTAAGCGCTAAGACTCCTGTAATTTCTATCCACCGAGTAAGCAATATGTCCTTAGTGCGAAGAACGAATACAACATTTAGGGTTCAGTCCTTACTCAACTTGAAAAGAAAATAGAAAGAATTCGGTTTGACTGCTGAAGGACCAGTTATACAGACATCTCGGAACACTAACGTAGCGCAGTTCATTGTTTATAGTGTGGTATTTATATTGCGTTACTTGAAGCAATGGAACAAATCAAATCCAGGAACTACATCAAACGCAACCTGCTTAGAAACAGACCACGAGGGATTGCACAATGAAAAAACTGGTAGCTTGCCCTGCAGTAAAGCATAACACTGTGCCAAGGCGGAGTAATCTATAAGCATGAATGCCGGACATGTGACCAGGCACACATTGGGGATACCAGAAGGGCATTCGCCGCTCGTATTAACGAACAGTTACCGTGCAAAAGAGGAGATCATAATGAGCCCTCCGAGCAAGCATCAAATGAACGAATAAGCCTGAATCAATTTTGATGTGAGGTACACACACTGGCTATCGAGGCAAACATTTCGTGCAGAGCGGTGGAAGCAGACAATGGACAAATTTTTCACGAAATGAACTGGCGAAATGAGTGTCCTTCGATCATAGATGATTATCTACAATTCTTCGTTCATCTATGAGTTACAGAATGACTGGTGGCGAAAAGTATACCATTACGAAGACATTAAGGTATCAGAACTGTCATTTGCAGCTTAATAAGGAATGAATTGTAGAGAAAGTCTCAGGTATCATCTGCCGACTGTCAGCGAAAGAGAGTCAGCCCAGGCAGGAGGTGGCTCAGTGCGAGAGGTTACCGTTCATGGCTTCAGATTTTCCGTGAGGCCTCGAGACGACATCCGAAAGTCTATTCTCGAAGAGGTGTTTGGTCGGATAACAAGCATCATCCGAATGGTTGAAGAGCAACTTTTGGGGCTCCGAAGACGACGAAGGGGTCCAAACCTTATGCCTGTCAATAATCACCGGCCAACTTATTCGGTATAGCGAACTAAACAAACCATCAACCACAACGCGATCAATCTTGAATTTATTCAAGTCATTATATGTAATCTGACTCTAGAGAAAGAGAAAGCCCGCGCTCAACTTTCCCCGCCGACTACAACGATCGAAAAAGCTATTAATTCAGCACATATCAAACACTCATTCAGCATTAACGAAGGGTGGCATAGTGCAAAGGCTGACTTCCGAAAGAAGAAAGATCACCTTTGTATGTCACATCAATTCGAGCACCTTGGTCGTAAACTATGCCTACCGTAGCCATGAAGAATTTTACCACTTCCGCGACATTGTCAACTCACAAAGGATTAATTTCACTGGCAGCTTCACTTACGCTGCCTACTAGAATTCTGATCACCGCTCATCTCATAGCCAAATAAAGTGTAGATATAAAACTGCAAGGTAATTACCATTTATAAATATTGATACTGATATTTATATGGATACCCAACAGTATGAAAGAAAATATAGCAATAAAAAAAGAAGACACTAACAAGCAAATCACGTGAGCTGGAAACAAACGAAGTTCACGTGCTGCAGGTATCCGTATCTATATTGCTGCAATGCTGGTCACTACATGAAAATTACAGCAAGTCACAGGAGTTGCTAGACACTACTGTGTTAGGTGTGATTAAAGCATTAATAGATTGACTTGGGTGAGATGCCGCTATGAGCGTGGCCACTTAAGCTGAAGGTAACCGTTGCAAGCGATTAAGATTGCGTTCCGGGTTTTTCTTAAAATACGATACTATAAAACTAAGAAAGTGTACTTGCCTGACCTAAAACTGATGGCATTTCAAGCACACGAACACTAAACAGCACACCCAGATGTCGAGGCCCTTAGCTTCTCATTAAACAAATCACGACCAAATAAGCTCTTCGCGAGGACTAGTAGTCAGCGAATCAACTTCCGCTGCAAGAGGCATTTTCGCCTGCCGCAACACGCTTCATACACACACTCCAACATAAATAGCCTCCGAGGTGGCCTGACATAAATACGGACGTTTCCGGAACATTTCCGCCCAAGTTTTGTAACACTGAGCGCAGATTCTGACACTTTCTGTTTCCTCAGAATGCTGTTCGATCTCAAAGTTTAAGGGGCACGTCGTTTACCCAAAAACGGTTTCCAATTGAAAAATAAAGTTCAAATTCTACTCATCCTATTCACAGCGAAGCAATGCAACAAGCTACAGTGCTCAAATAATGTCTTCAAAGACAATTAACCAGCAAGTAGGTTTGCAAAAATAAGTTCCGGTTCAAAAACTCAAACTTCGGCTGCATACTCATGAAAAACGTTTTTGGATGGTACGCCAGGTGTATGGTATAAAAGAGAATGAGGATGCACCATCTTCGCTGATGCTAACAACACAACCATTCAGAGAACGTTGGGCAACACCTGAATCCTACTAGGACAAGATTCACGAGGAAAAAACAAGTTTTTGATGCCACCCCCCCATTGTCCAACGGAAGGAACATCTCCGAGTGGTGTGGAAGAAGCTATTCTATACCTTCTCTATAGAGCTAAAGCAGCGAAACAACGCCTTGATCAGTTTGCCGCAAAAATTGATCGTGCATGCGGCACTTCAACAACCTATTATATCTGAAATGTAAGGTTTCAGACGAGTGCACGGCACAATCTTGACCGCTTGCATGTCATACAATTTTCGTTATACTGTGCTTTCATACATGAGTCCCAAATGTCTTCAAAAGCTTCACTAGCAGCAATGTTAGAACCCATCAAACTACCCCTCATTTTTAGGACACCCTGTATTTGGCCACAAGATACTGTGTTTCTGACTTTTAAACTTTAAAAGAAGCACAAATCAATTGATACGGCCACTTTATGGAGAAGTTGTAACAAGAATTTAAGTGAAACACAACAAACCGAAAGTAAAATGCAAGAATTCGGAGAAGCGCAAACCTACCGCTCATACATGAGTCCCAAATGTCTTCAAAAGCTTCACTAGCAGCAATGTTAGAACTGCCTATTTTCTTCCGCTTTCATTTGAGCTCTTAACTTCTTCAGTACTTTTGCAAACAGCAGAGTTGTTACTTTCAAACAGTGCTTCCAA
Organism: Heligmosomoides polygyrus polygyrus; assembly: GCA_947396885.1. Classification (NCBI taxonomy): domain Eukaryota; kingdom Metazoa; phylum Nematoda; class Chromadorea; order Rhabditida; family Heligmosomidae; genus Heligmosomoides; species Heligmosomoides polygyrus. Next base: position 36,301,627 of record OX377203.1, read on the forward strand.
TTTTTGGGACACCCTAGATTTTTAAACAACTTCAAGCATACACTAAAAACAATACGTATTGTGTCTTCTTTGCCAAAGAGGTTGTTAGGTGGAATATTTATTCTGGCCTGACGTTTCGACCCTGTCGTCGTCTTCGGAGGCCTAAACATGGCTTGAGGCATTAGACTTATACTCTACCCGACCAAGCGCTCCATCCGCGCTAGCGTTTTTGACCTAGAGTCAAGAGCACAAAACGAAACCCTGAGATGTCGAGCAAACTCACCCAGAATTCCACCGCTGGCGAGTAGCGATTGCGCTACCACCCCAAAGTTAGTCGATGACCAGTAGCGACTGGGACTCACTATGCCGTCATTCCATTGTCATAATGGTGAGGACAGCGGTCCTCCCCCCCCCCCTGGTCATTTCGCAGAGCGGTGCAAACGGCAGAAGATCATTCGTGATAGATAAACACTCGTTCCGGTTGTTCATTTCTGGACTCCTGCTAGAAATCCAGAACATTAATGTTACGCGCTCCAATAAGATTCCCCTTTGCCTTCCTTTCAACTCTGATGACTTTAGTGCTGCCATACGAAGGTGTATTCACCGAGCACAGCTGCAGGAGGATGTCGTTCTAGTCGACATACCTAGCGACAGCCTCAGGAAGCAGCTTGTGAGGAATAGGCTTTATGACAGGCAGTGCTTATCAGGGAACAGCGTAGTTTGTCCCAACACTAGAGCTGGTGATTGTATAAAAAGTGGGACAATTTACGAGATTAAGTGCAAGGAATGTAGCAGTGTTTATATTGGAGAAACTGGGAGACCATTAGGAGTTCGCATCAACGAACACCTAGCTGGTAAGCGACGCTGTAACGTTCTTACACCACTTGGTAAGCATAGAGTCGAGGTTCATGACGGTAACGATTATGATATCGAGTGCAAGATTTTGGTGTACGAGACAGAAATTTCATCAAGAAAAGCGCTCGAAGCGTTCTGGATTTCTAGCAGGAGTCCAGAAATGAACAACCGGAACGAGTGTTTATCTATCACGAATGATCTTCTGCCGTTTGCACCGCTCTGCGAGCTATGAAATGACCAGGGGGGGGGGGGGGGCCGCTGTCCTCACCATTATGACAATGGAATGACGGCATAGTGAGTCCCAGTCGCTACTGGTCAT